>OY482664.1:36098455-37328371 GCA_960531205.1 Andrena bicolor
CAACCGATCCTGCTTGCCTTTATCTTTACCCTTTTCGACCACCTTTCAATCCGTATTTCGTGCATCATACACGGCCACAGAAATGTCGGAAAAGAAAGGTACGTACGTGGAATTAAACACTCTTTTAGGCGTAAATGAACTTGGTAGTTGTATCGCATAGTGATCGCGCGTATGACGCGTGGATTCCAGGCTGTTCGAGTTGCAGTGGCCCCGGCTACAAGTCGGCGAAGATAGCGATGTCGGAGGGCCCGCGTGAAAAGCTTATGTACGTTGTATGTATTCACACGGATCCGAATAAACCAGATGTTCTGTGTACCGTCGGACTGGATCCAACAAGTTCCGATTACTGCAAGGTTTGCCGGCCACCGATCGAAATCCATGCAATCGATAAATAATCAATTTGTTATTGGACAAATCCGGGATCTCTTTTTCACGTTTTATAGATCATTCATAAATTGCGAATGCTCCACGTTGGCGATGAGCTACATCATTCCGGCTGGAACATTTGTAGCAGCTGCCACGGCGAGCCGCGAAAACGGGACACCCTGGTGCTCCCGTGCCTCATGTCTGACCGTGTTTACTTTATCGATGTGACCAAAGAACGAGAGCCATCCATTAAGAAGGTTCGTTGAACCGCGATCACTCAAGGCTGTATAATCTATATGTAATCAATGTGTTCTCTATATAATTCTCACCCAGTCACAATTACTCAGCATCTTCTGCTCCTGACAAGGTGCTGACTTCGGCGGAGGTAAACCGATATGGAGTATCGACTTTGCATACTAGTCATTGTGCACCTACCGGAGAAATTATGATATCTACTCTGGGCAAGCCGAACGGTGATGCTCAAGGTGAATTTCTTTGCATCGATTCGGAAACGTTGGAGGTAAAAGGCACTTGGTCGACAGGAGAAGAAAAAGCAGCTTTTGGTTACGATTTTTGGTATCAACCGTACCATGATGTACTCGTGGCGACCGAATGGGGCATACCTAGAGTCTTCAAAAAAGGCTACAGCACGAGCGACGGCCCCGACCCTGGTTGATATAACTTTACATCTCACCCATCACCCATCATCTTACGTATTATTGCGTCTCTTCGCGAGATGTAATCGCACGATTCGCGATCCCGTCCTATCGCCTCTTGCAACACGTCATTGCTTTCAGTACTCAATTATCGCATCACGCCACTGTAGATGCGATACGCGATATCTCATTTTTTCCTTCACCTCCTTTTCTTTTCTTCGCTTTATATGCATGTACATTGTACGCTCTAGTCTTGATTTGTCACTGTATTTTAGTCATCTATGGCAGGAGCTTGAACTTTTATTCGTGGACTAAGAAAAATCTAACGCAAGTATTGAACTTGGGCAACGATGGGATCGCACCGCTGGAAGTAAGGTTCCTACATGATCCAAAGGCGTGCGAAGGATTCGTCGGTTGCGCTGTCACGTCCAACATTTACAGGTTTTACAAAACACCGGGCGAAACCACCGAATGGCAAGCCGAGAAAGTTATTCAAGTCCATCCGAAGCAAGTCGATGGTTGGATGGCTCCATGGATGTCAGGTATACATGATTGCCATACTCGTACGCATGCCGTCATATAGAGTATAGGTGAAACTATCCGTCTGATGCGTGTTTGTCTTCAGCCCAGACTATATAGCACTTGTTTCTCTCTGACCACCTTGCTTATCTCCGTAGGAATGATAACCGATATATTGATCAGTCTTGACGATAAGTACCTCTACCTATCCAACTGGCTCCATGGAGACGTTAGACAATACGATATTTCCGATACGAGGAATCCAAAACTGACGGGTCAAATCTTTCTCGGTGGCTCAATTTTAAAGGACTCGAACGTTCGCGTGATCCTAGACAAGGAACTGGATTCGCAACCAGATCCTGTCTACATCAAAGGCCGTCGACTTTACGGATCGCCGCAGATGCTTCAACTGAGTCTCGATGGAACACGCTTATACGTGACCACTTCCATTTTCAAACCATGGGATAAGCAGTTTTATCCCGAACATGTCAAGTACATACTGCTATTACTTATATGTATAGCTGCAACTGAATGTTTACCGGTGTACGTTGTATGTATGCGATTACATGCCTATTTATATGTACAGAAATGGCTCGACCATGGTTAAATTGGACGTGGACATAGAAAAGGGCGGTTTGAAACTTGACGAGCAGTTTCTAGTAGACTTTGGTGAAGATAAGGACGACATTTTACTTGCACACGAAATGCGGTAAATACGGAAATGCGTTGATGATTGGATATTCTTACATCGTTCCATTCTGAAATTAACAGCCGCGATTCTCATTCTAGCTATCCCGGAGGCGATTGCACGTCCGACATATGGCTGCCGGAGGATTAATCGATTCGTTCGAATCTTTGATGCCTTTCTACGTGATATGATATGACATATTGTACGCTACATTATAATAAATTGTAATATTCCCGTTACTGTCGCGTGTCACACCTTTTTACTAGTGGTGGGTTGGTATTTTTCACCGCGTCGTAAATGTATGTATACCATGTCGTTTTTAAGCTCATTTTATACGTGAAAATGTAGTAAAAATTTGATAAGAGCTCTCATTTATCATCTACTGTGCTCCGATGAAAAGAAGTCGGTTGAGAAACTCTAGGGTTCGAATCGGGGTCGGAATAGTATATCCCCGACTAGACCCGAATAGACATTTCGACCGACTTCTTTTCATCGAAGCACAGTATTTCAAGTACCTACCGCTTAAAATAATTACAATATCGTACCGAATTTCTTATAAAAATAATTTTACTGCATTTCACACCTGGACCTGACCTGCACCTAACCTGCACCCACCTTTACCCTTCGATCACAACATATCGATAACCATCGAATCGAGCTTTGTTGTCGGTTCGATAGTCGATTAATGAATTCGATTACACGCGCAGTTCCGTTCATATTCGTTCGTTAATCGTTATACATGCATGCGATAAGTACCATCCGATACTGAATGCTGTTGAATAATAGTGAATATGAGTGAATCCAATGAATACTGATAAGCATTTATGCTGCAGTATTCGCCAGTAGGTACTTATTTGCTTAAAGTGAATGTTCGGTTGACTTTTATCGTTTTATCTGCCGCACGAGGTACGAGCAACAGTTACTGGTTTTAATCAAATCGAAAATGCCTAAAGTACGAAGAAGTAAAAAGCCTCCACCGGATGGCTGGGAATTGATCGAACCAACATTGGAGGAACTGGAGCAAAAAATGCGAGAAGGTAAAAGACGTTATCGTAGCGTAGAGGTTATGTTTAATTCGTAACGTAAGGTATAAGATCAAATAATAATTTAACCACGAGCGTGTTACGTGTCGTTTGAATTGCAGCTGAAACGGAACCTCACGAAGGGAAACGTAAACAGGAATCCTTGTGGCCTATATTCAAAATCCACCATCAGAAATCACGATACATATACGATTTGTATTATAGACGAAAAGCCATAAGTCGCGGTAAGTGGAATTTACTTGGAATTAGCTTTCAAACTGTATTACCTTTACTCTATTGCGCTATTATGTTTCCAGAACTATATGATTATTGTCTGAATGAGAACATAGCGGATAAGAATTTAATAGCAAAGTGGAAGAAAGTGGGATATGAAAACTTGTGTTGTTTACGTTGCATACAAACTAGAGACACTAATTTTGGAACAAACTGTATTTGTCGAGTACCTAAGGGAAAATTGGAAGAGGGTAGAATAGTGGAGTGCATTCATTGTGGCTGTAGAGGATGCTCTGGATAACGTTTAATGGGATTTTCGAACGAGATGTTTTTCTTCTTTTCCCTGATTAATGCGCATTGTGTTACATCTCGCGACCGAGATTCTGCCACATAACTTACAACTTGGATGAGAGCATAAGGCGACGTGGATGTTAAGGATTAGCACATGCCTTTTTCCTGCTTTCCAACCATAAGATTCGTACACCGCGCACAATCGAAAAATGCTACGACATTGTTTGTTGTACAGATGCAAATACGTTTGCCAGGATGGAATTAGTCATATCAGTCACCGAAATGTACAAGTAAGTAAAACATACTCGACTTTGGAATAGAAAAATCAAATTGTTTTCTATTTATACGCGGGAAATTTTCATCGGTACTGTAAAGTGTTTAAATAAAAGTTGAACAGAAGGGAGAAATGAAATTGCAGTTGTTACATCTGAAATGCGTAGGCCTGTGTTTTGCTTGCTAGCTCTCTTGACGAGATTTCGCGTGAATTTCGATACAATTGGTTTGACTTTCTTTATGAGCGAACGTTTGTGTCCACTGGTTGTTCAGTACATAGAACTTTTTACCGTTCCGCGAGATCGTAACGGGTGATGCGCTATTCGGGCTTCCAACGCTGGGACCACCCGTAATCGTCTTTGGAGATAAAAATGAAATAACTGACCGGCATTCCGAAGCAGTGAAATCTCTTTTACATGTCTGTGTTGCAGTTCCAATGATTTGCCAAGAATATTTGATGCTACAATCATGGATTGATTCCTCGTTAGGATTATTTTCCATTGTTAGACTTTCAAGAAGTGTTCGCGATGTTTGGCAGCTCGTGCCAACTACCTGCCACGAGTATTTTATCCTACAAGGATACTCGTTTATTATCGGTTGCATTTCATCGTAGCATCGCGATCGATTCGTTTGCAGAGACAACGGAATCGAATGATCGGCATCTTGCCAGGAATATCGGAGACCGCGCGTTGCCCGGACCTCGTTACGTTTATCCTCTATCGCGTCACGCGTTCTATCATTTGTCTGGGGAAATTTGTTCGTGTTCGATGCCGAGATATCGAAAGCGTGAAACTCAATTTGATTAGAGGCATTTGATTCACTCCACCTGGCAGGTACCTTTAATTCTTCTACGACGTTAATAGTACTCGATATTGTCTCTGTCACGGTTACATCGATTTTCGTCAGTATAGAATCACAGTACTGGTTACTCCGACCTTCTTCACCAAAATACGAATTAGCTTTAGTTGGCGATTGTGCCGCTGTCGCCGTCGTCGTCGTCGTTGTAACGGTTAACACATTTGGGACATTTTTTGCTGTAAAACCTATATCTTTGTCATAAATCGTCGTTACAGTATCGGTCGAGAACCAGTCTGTTTTCTGTGAATCGCTCAACGAACGAACCGATATAATGTCGTCCGCCTCGTTTTCGTAATTGTCGCCTCCCTTTGAAACATTTAATAACTTGCAGCTAAATTGCTGCGCTGTTTTCTCGTTGACCGTAGCTTTCTTTACCGAAGGGGACTCGGGCTTGGTCGGTGAAATTTCAAGAAAATTAGGGATCGGAGAAGGAAACAGTAACTCTTCTCTTATTTTTTTATCTCGCGTTGATCGCGAGAGTTTCTCAAAGTGACCAGAAACAGGAAAAGTCAAGCTCTTATCTATCAGGCGAAACGGTCTCGTAGAAATCTTCCTTTTCTCACGAGCACACAGCTTTTTGCTCTGAAATCACATTGACTTTTTTTTTATTAGTCCCTCAAAGAGTGGAAAGAGAAACGAAAGAAATTGGTAAATTTGAGAAGGAGGAATCGAGAGAAGCGATGATACTACCTCCTTGGAATACGATAGCTTGCTCGTGAATCTGTTCCCTATGGGGCGAGGTGGCTGTCTCAACAACGGCTGTATCATTGCATCCTCATTGGATTTTCGTGGTTTAACAAGTTCGGTTCTCCTTTCAGTAAAATTGCAACGGGTTTTATTCATCTTCTTCGTGAAAATGATCTTTGTGATCGGTACCAAAACATTTTCGGTAATTAATCCGATATCCGGCACGGGTGACACGTTGAATTGCGAGGCTCGCCACGCGCGACCAACTCTCATCCCGTTCTCTACCTTCGACATGCTCTTTGCACTTGATTTTTCTGCAATGTACTTGTTAATTTAGGCGTTTCAGGAGAACTTAAACGAACAGAATAAATTAGCGTAAATTAAAGAAGAAGGAGGGTTAAGTGATGTATGCGTAAACAAAAATCAGTCGGCTGCACGAAAAAAATGTTCTAGTTGCATATATTTTTATCGCGGCTCAATTTTTTTTTTTTTCACTTGGACACTTGGGATTTGCATCGCGCGTCCAGGGTCCAGCGTCCACGCGACACTGTCTGCAAATTTATACTCCGCGGTCGTTGAAGTGTAACGTTTAAAAATTACGTTCTATGTACTACATAAGTGATTCGACGCTACCGGTAATCTGATTAGCACTTGTTTGCGTGGACGTAATGCAGAAAAACAAGGTAAACGAAACTGCGAGCAAATCTCGGCAATGCTCTGTTTGCAGGTAAACGATTTAGATTCGTTGAATAATATCTTTAACGTTTCCACACCTCGTCGCCGAGGATGTTCTTTATTTGTAAAAAATATAATAATATGATGATGATGACGTTGCTGGCAGTAACGATTATGATTGGCGACACTGGTAACGGGTACGACGGCGACGATGGAAACAATGGTAACATTTCACTTATAACTCCTACCGATAGCTATTAATTATCCTAAGAATAACGACAGCGACAATGCATTATCGTAAAAATAACAGCCCGTGCTTATGACGATCAGCACACACCGTACAATCATACATACTTATGTATTAACGGTATAAAACGGTAAGAAAGAAAGCAGCAACCAAACAACTGAGGATCGTGTGCCAGGATTCGACATCGACGGCGCCAGTAATCCAAGTCGACTTTTCTTTGGAGATTGGTAGAAATAATTGGGAAGGGCGGGGTATTGATCGGACGTCGCGTCGCCTCTCGTTTTCCCGCAGCCATAAGCGTACACACGTTCGTTACATGTAACGTGTGCGTGTTACGTGCACTCTTCATTTTCACAGATTCTTCGTTAGTCTGATCGTTAATAGAGACAAATCTCCTATGTGATATTTTTGTTAACATAATTAAGGAACGCGATCTATATACAAAAGAACATGATTCTCCGTTGAATCGTTCAACGGTAACGCTTTGTCGATACTCGACGTGGTAGGTACATGCTCGAGACACGCTTACTCTCTAAAGTAATCGACACTCTTTATAGTATACCCTATTATTATATTTGTGTGCGCGCGTAACGCGCGTACGAATTGCTTCGCAATTGTATTCTCAGTGGTGAGTGCACACCACTGATATATATACTATGGATACGAGATTCCCATAAGCCCGCTGTACAGCGGTTGAAGCGAATTGAAGGGTGAGTTTAGATGCCAGCGCCGCCACTGTTTGTCCGATGTATTAAAGGAAATACTCGCGTCAGCGGCAGTTGACGTCGGTTGGCGTGGCAAAGTGGGGCAAAGTATGGAGCACCGCGGGTGATCGCGGAGCGAAGGGAAGTAAGTACAACGGTCGAACGATGGTGGCGCATCATGCCAAAAGCACCTTCAAATCGCTTCAAGCATCTCCAATCCATTGTACACTAAGGGCCAAAATCGGCTTCCCTTCGGAAATTTGGCAACGTTGCATGTCACTAGAATTACTGAGTTATGCCTAGTGACATGCAACGTTGCCAAATTTCCGAAGGGAAGCCGATTTTGGCCCTTAGTGTATATATATCAGTGGTGCACACCCAAGGTATAATGTGCGCGTATCGTCGAGCGCGTGACGCGCATGTGCGAATATTCGCAGGCACTCTTGTTAACGTAACGCGAGAGTACATCGCACGTACTGATTAAATTATTCCAATCCATCCGGGCACTGGCTTTATATAGCTTAAATCTTTATCACCGAGAACCGATGCCGTTTACTCGGTAGAAGCCCCGATTGATTGATATTTACGGTATTTACTCATCTAGCTATCTATGTACCTAACTTCCCGTTATGTATATATCCTTCCCTTTCACTCGATGGCATGGATAAAACGAGCGAAGCGATAAAATTCCTTTTAAATATTTAGACATGGTTGGATGCTGCGAATATGAACGCAGGCTACCGATAATAGTGTTTCTTCCAAGACATTGTACGGCATCATCTGGTGGGCTGGACGCGGTCGTATATGTTCTATACGGTAGCGCAGAAGCGTAGAGATTTTTTGGAAACCAAATGCGAAGAAATAGCGGCCACGCATTCGTATCCGTGTCCGTACCCGCGTCAATAAGGTACATGGATGTTTCTAGGTGTGGCACGTCGCCTACAGATTTTACACACAGCGATCAGACAAACGAGGCTGAGTAGCACGGTAAGGCCGGCGCCTAAACCTGCGCCCGCCCACCCAGCACTGCCAACGACACTGGCTAAACCTCCAACGCCATTTCCGGATCCCGCGCCATTACCACGGCCATTGATAACATCAGCTCCACAGGTCTCGATCGACTCGTCGTTTGGTTCCTCTGACATTGCTAACAAACCGGAACCATTGCTTGTATTCCTGAAAACGGTTCGATGCTCTGGTATCGGGCAATTAACCACTCCGTTGCAGAGGAGCCTGGTTGGTATGCAACCAGCATCACCCGGACACTGAAATCCGCAAAACTCCTCAAGCTTCTGCATGTTCAACGCTCCTGAAGCATCGCGGGGTAGATGATAGAGCTCGGTCCAAGCGATCTTAAAGGCAGCTCTTGCCGGAGCCATCGAGCCGGTAAATTGAACGATCACGGCCGGCCACTCAAGTTCCTCTGGTTGCTGCGGCTGATCGGTTTGAAGCGATGCCTGTGACGCTGACGAAGAACCCGACAGCTGTGAATGCGTTTGGGTTTGCGCTTGCGAAGGTGAAGATTCCGCGTTAAATGTGGATCTGCGAGCTCCGGGAGCGATTTGTGCCGCCGATATAATTGGCATTTCTCGAACGTAACTGACATTCTCACCACATATCCCGAGGAATGGCTCGGTATTGCCGGGCAAAAATATTTCCAGCTTGCCGTCCTCGCAAGACCTCGAAGCAAACTTGATCTTATCGAAATGTAGCCAAACGTCTCTGTCCCGGTTTACACGCAATTCCCAGATACATTTGATCGACCGAGGCGGAGCGACATATCCGAGCGCTTCGTAATGAGGGAATTCGATTTCGCCGTCGGTCGTAGCCGGAAGAATTGCGGGTCCACACAACGGGCTATGGGCGAACTCATACCTTGCCTCGAACAGTGGCGCAGACTGTTTGAAATAGCTCGTCGCGGCATGCGCACCGTCCACTATTAGCTTTAACTCGAGCTTCTCCCCTCGCGAGACGACGCGAAGCACAGGCTTCTCTTCGCTGTTTGCCCCGCTGTTGCCAGTCGTCAACCGACAGATGCAGTGCCCTCTACCACTGCCAATATCATGTTGTTGATGTTGCTGCTGTTGTTGTTGTTGTTGCTGCGGTTGTTGTTGTTGTTGTTGTTGTTGCTGCTGCAAATGTTGTTCGCCAGAGGCTGTGGGAGTTGGCTCTCTAACGATTATACGATCGACCCGACTATCCCAACAATGGCCGCACTGTGCGTACGGATGATCTTTGAAAGATACCGATTCTATGATAAGAATGACTCGTGCATACAGCCGCTTGTCCGTGAGGAAAGTATAGGTGCAGGAAAGATCGGTCGGTGGATCGCCAGGTCGTTTGTAGACCAGGGTGTTGAGCGGCGATCGAAGTCGGCCAGATCGCGCTTTCCAAGAAGCAAAAGTCTCGTCGCATTCTGTTCCCGGGACAGGCTCGCCAAATCGGGTGGCATTGAAGAAGTCGTAGTGCGCCCAGTAATACAGAGAGCTGCCGGAGTAGCTTCCCGTTTTGCTCTCGAATTTAACGAACAGAGCGTTAGAGCTGGAAACGAAATCGTGCTTCTCCATCGGTTTGCTGAACGTGTCGCAGAAAGTCTTGATAATTTTCGCATCGTTCGGCCAGTCGGCATCGTAGAGGGTGAGACTTTCGCCGCAATCACCGTCGTACGGTTGTATCGGTGACTCGATACGATTCACTCGAAAGCTTGGAAAATAGAGCCTTGCGATTTCCCCTGGTAGACCCTTGAGAAGATACGTGCAGCTTGTGTGCGGCGGGTACCAGTGTGCGACCGAAAGAAATATCCCCTCGTTGTTACTGTGGAGGGATTCACTGTTGAGTAACCAGTCGCAGCTACCGTTTCGAACCCCAGCGGTTTTCACATGGCCAGGCCAATTGCCGACGTTGAAATGAAAGCCGGTGTTGAGAAGCGGCCCGGCAGGGGAGGAGACGAACTCCACGTAAAGATCCTCACTGGTGCCGATTATGCTGTACGGGAATTTGCCCATGCCGCAGAAAGTGCCGATCACTGGGCTGGTCTCGTCTTTGCCGTCGTACACCCGTATGTAGTCGTACGGGCAGTGCTCGGAACCGGAGCTTATCGGCCTCATGGGGCATGTCATGATGTTCTCGCATCTCTGCCCATCGATATTGAACTCTTCGTTTTCGATGTAGAGCTTTATAAATGGCAGCCGTGTGTTGAGTCGATACTTGCAGTGCAATGCACGCGGATAAATGCCGGGATAGGCGGGACTTTGCACGTAACACGTCTGTAGCCTACAATCCTTGAAGACTCGCTCGCAGTAACTCCCGGGCACCACCTCACCCCTTCGATTCGGATAAAGTTCCGGATGTTGGCCATACCTAAAATATACTTCGAACTGCTGCTCCGCTCGAGAGTCGAAGCTGAAATACGTTTGATCCGTGAAGTTGTCCGCGTGGAAGATGACCCGGACAAAACTTGTTTCAGATATGAACGTCTGCGGTTGCTCCGATTCACCACAGTATACTCCTGGATCCTTTCGATTGCTTACTTCTGTTTTTGTGTTTCCGTCCACGATCTGCGGCACGATACAGTTGCGTTTATCTCTTTAGCAGTTACAAACTTACAACCTATACCCCGCTCTCTCGTATTCCAAACAACTATTTACTTCTAATACTACTGCTACTACTACTACCACTACTGTTGCTATTACTGTGGGCCGCTCAAGCGTAGGTCCGTTTAAACTTTAACAGCTGTTGCTCGCAATCACCGATAAGGCTGAAGTGAGGGCGGCTAGGTGAACGGTCAAGTGGGGATAAGAGCAAAGGAGGCTGTAAGAGGATGCGATAATCAAGATCGATACGCGTTAACGAAACGAGTGCAACAGAGCTCCGAGGAAATGTAAACGGGCGTGATGTTTAATCAGGACTAGAAGCAACTACATACATCCATCTACCAGTTGAGGACAATTAACTGTGTTTACTTGTACGCGTACGATAGAAAGGGGACGTACTTGTAAGTAACCGCCGGAACAGGTGGTAGCATTCTCCAAGATGCCAACTTTAAACTTTTTGAATCGGACACGCAGGATCCACTCTCGCGGAGTTCCGCGAAACGCTCTGAACCGATACCAGCAAGATAGAGGTTTCCCCCAATTCTCCGTAGTCACTGCCGGACTTGATACATCCTCGTATATATCGACCGTCTTATTGCAATGACCTCGATCAGCTAAGACAGACGACACGATACCATTAGTCACATTCACTGTCCAAGGCGCAAACGGAGAATAAAGTTGAAAGCGTTAGGTGGGACCGTTAGCATTTACGGTTCCTTCTCGTTCAGATTTCCGTGATAACGATCCCCTTCGAATCGCTACTTGGGTAAGAAGCGAGTGCTTAACAAATTCTAAGAAGTAGAGCATTACCTCTGCGAAGAGCAGCAGGACTGGGGGTGGCCAAGGTGATAAAAAGGAGAGCGAAGAATCCCCAGCCCCAAGTATCCGACACCATCGGCGTAAGCATTCCAAGGAGTGCGGCACTTGGATCTCCTTAAACTGTCAATCCGACTGCACGTTTTCTCGTCTCAGCATCGTTTGGTTTCTTCTATAAGCCATCTAGAAGTTTGCAAACTCTTTAGCTGGGTACCTTTGTAGGAGGAAATTTCGATCCAAAGACGAGAACATGTTGCCGGGCGATGCGATTGGATTCTTACTCCATACCATCCTAAACTTGCTCTATAGCCCGTGCGCTAAAGACAAATTCTCTATAGAAATTGCCTTACTTGTTACATGAATTAATGAAGCCGGAAGTTGCTCGTTCAGACGTTTGCTACAAAACGGGGCTATAATTGGTTCAATCCGTGTTAACTCTCCTCTTGTTGACGGTTCAGCACCGAGTAAATCACACACATACAGTGGCGGACGAAAGAAAGTTTGCAACTTTTAAAATCGCATAAGTATTTTAGAATTGGTCCAAACAACGTCATTTTTTTTAGAAGCTAGAAGGATTAGTTTGTTAAGTGACGTGTTTCGTCGTTTTTAAAAAAAAATGCAGTTGGTCGGAATAGCAAAAAAAAAATAGTAAAGATTGTTTTTTAAACTTCTTTTTGTGAGCTTGTAATGAAAATTCAAAAACCCCGTTTGTAAATTAAATCTAACTTCAACAACTTATCGTATACATGCCTAAAATTTCATTAAAATCGATTAACGTTTCGGGAATTTCGCGATTTTCGACATTATTCTGCGATCTCTAAGCGTTTATAGCTCAGAGCTACGTTAACCGATTTTAATGAAATTTTAAGCATGTATACAACTTACTTCAATCTACAAACGGGTTTTTTGAATTTTCACTACAGGCCCAAAAAAAGTTTAAAAAACAACCTATACTATTTTATTTTGCTATTTCGACCAATTGCATTTATTTTCAAAACGGCGAAGCACGTCACTTAGCAAACTAATCCTTCTAGCTTCTCAAAAAAAAAACTCATTTCGTTTGGGCCAATTCTAAAAAAGTTATGCGATTTTAGAAGTAGTAAACTTCCATTCGTCCGCCACTGTACACACATGTACCTACCTACTTATTTTTCTCCTCACTTTATCGTACGCGCGTACGCGAATGACACCACATAACTGTCACTCTTTTTGCTTCACCATCCACCATATTACCTACTGCGAAAAGGGGGAAAGATTAGGGTTCGTGGTGAAAGGGCAGGTAGCGGTTGAATGTGACGTACCGTAATAGTCGATAATACGGAAACAACGTGTGCCGTTTAAGCGTGGACCACTTGAACGAACTGATCTTTGTCCTTTTTAAGCTGTTCCCAGGTTATCATATGAATCTCTCGATCACACGCTAAATACTGCGCTCGCGCAGAGAAGACTGCTGGCTTCGCCAGGCTATGGATGGGCCGTAGGTAGTAGGTACTACTTCTCCAACGATTATTCACCAGAGAACATTTTCTCCTATATGAAGGGTGACGTTCTACCACTTAGTGCATTCGCCTGCAATGTTCATTTTTATCAAATACGGCTAGATATGGTGATAAACAACATAGGTGTGACGACAACTATTTGCAAGGCAAGGGGTGGTAGATGAACATCCTCGGAACGCAAAGCAGAATAGGGCGACAAAACAGCAGGAAGAAGAGCAAGCAACTAGTAAAGAGCTGGACAGAAATAGAGAAGGAAAAAATCGCGGGAGAAAAGGAAAGGGGGTTGGTAGTGATGGTGGAGGGGAAGGAAGAAGGAAAATAAGTAATAGACAATAATAAAAAGGAATATTTCATAATTGAAAGGAATCACGAAGGACGAGCGAAAACACAAATTGAATCGTTACTATACCGATTTGATTAGTGAGTTTCCATCGATACTTGATTCGATAGCTTCAAACACGGCTAAACGAAAGCTGTTGGCTCTGCCTGGGTGGCTGGGTGGCTGGCTGGCTAGCTGACTAGCTAGCTAGATCCCTAGCTGGTTGGCTTAACGTCCGACGAGGAGAGATTCGGGTCGAATGTCGCGCAAGCTCGCTGCACCCCCTTTCTTCTTCGTTATCCCCCACGCTCTCGTTTACCGCCGCCGTCGCGCCCCCGCCCCTTACTCCGTCACTCTCGTTCCTCTTTGCTCTACACTCTATGCTTTGGAGATGATTTTTTCCTACACACATCACACAAACAGTCTCCGGTTTTCGCTCTTCACCAATATTCCATCGTATTTCAGGCTTGGCCTTATTCGCATATATCTCCACTTTCCCCTCTTTCGCCCCGCACCTTGTCACACAGAAATAGGGCTGCGCAAAAAATGCATATTTTTTCCCCGGACCAATCATGTAGGTGTGCTGAAACGGCAAATAGGCTTTTCTTTTAATACGCTCCCCGCATTAAAGGCGAAACCATAGGCCATAGATGATCAATGAAATCGTAATCCTCCGGGACTGTCCGCTAATCAGGATGCGGTTAATGCGCGTCAACCCTTCCGTACCAACCGGCACTATTTTCCATCTTTCTCTCGAGTTTGTTATTCGACAAGAGTTGTAATGATTGCAGCAAGTGACCGGCAAATGTCAAGTACAGAAGCAACAGGGAAAATCAGATCCCCAATGTAACGTATGTACTACTACCATAAACCATAAACCAGTGATTCATCGTCGGCGATTGACTACTTAGTTTCTGCTTTATGTATGTACGTATCTACCTATACATACGCTACCTTGCCTACTCGTCAAATGATTACGTGTCGTTATCGCATTTCTTGTTCGATGCAAAACTGGTTGGCGTTTATTTCACTGATTTTCTCATACAACAATTGTACACTACGGAAACTCTATACAATTCAATTTCGTGTGTTCTCCTTTGATTGCGACGCTTCAAGCGTGTATCCGAGATGTATGAAATCAAGGATTTACTTATATTGATGAAAGAAAACACGGCGAGACTGTTTGTAAATCGGTGGGGGTGGCTGGGTCGAGTGCAACGAAAATGATCCAAGCTATATAAATGTTCCGAGGCACTCCAGACGATAATCGGTTATTTGCTTCTCAGGATGCGATGGCAAACAATCGTTCGCTTTATGGTGAGAAGATTTGAGTATTCGACACTTGTGTTAACGTTAGTCGCTAGGTCTCTCTCGAGTTTCTCCGAATACCTATATATTTGAATGTATCATTGTTTTGAGTGGCCTTTCAACGTACCTACTTACGATAAATAATCTAGTAGGAACACGCCCACGAGCACAGATGAAAACAGTTCTAAGCAGTATTAATTCGTTCAAGAGTTTATTTACAAGTGGCAACAAAAATACTATCACCTCTTCCTGTATGATTATAGTACGTTAATAAGTTCTTTATCAGATAAACAGGCACGTCAGAAAGAGAATTCAATCGACGTTCGAATAGAAATTTTGCATAATCATACGCAGAACTACAACCTACGGTTCGTGTCTACGGTTCACGACCATTTCAGGAAATAGCAACAAATAGATGCGACCGACAGATGCGGTCGATCGAGTTTATAGAATGAAAAGGCGGCTGATGGCGATCATCCCTCTTCCAGCGGTAATGGGTGCGTGCTCAACAATAACGTTTAACGAAACATTTGGAAACGACTACGATGACGCATGTATGTAGGTATCTGACAGAGTTGTGTCGATTGACGAAACGAAAGAGATCCGGCAGCTCGGTCCTGAAAGCTTGTTTATGGCAAATGTTTTACAGCTATTAACAAATTATCCGAAAGTATTAGCTTACCAATATATTAACAGCATATCAGGACACACCACCTTCTTTCTGTGCTGCACCGAGGTGAGACCGACGCGAGCTGTTTTTCAGTACATTCATCCTTCACTCCTTTTGAGATTCGCCGGGCGTTTAAATATATTGCGATATGATTTCATTCAGGATTACAAGGATTATCCCCTCGTATGAATAGGCAAAAGCTCTCGTCGTCTCCTCGTCATACACACCATACGTCAAAGACATGAAGGAAGCATTCGATGAAGCGTGTTTATACGCGCATATATGCACACGCACTCACGCGCGCACTCGCACTCGCTCTCACTTTCGTTATCGCTCTCGTGTATGTGCTTGTAGTTGTGATTCTGATTCTGAACATCATGTACGAAAATTCCGAAAAATTCGCGAAACGATCTGAAAACTGCCGACATCTCTAAAAAAAAAAATAACGATTTTCATCTGTTCTTTCATACAAGAATCATGTCCTTTTGACTTCGCATACTTCGAGACCCACCCCTGTGTGCTTTATGCAAGTATACCGTCGACGACACAACTATACGCAAAGTAGTGAAATTTGTTTAACTCTGATCAGCAAAACAAACTGGAACGCCAATAGGAAACAAAATCTTCTCTTTTCTCTCATCTTTCTCGAATTCCAGATGTCCTACTTGTTGTTGTATGAAGCAATAAATTGGATCGAGTATTTGTCGCGCCGGGACTAATCAGTAATCAGTATATATTAAAAATGAACGAAAGTACATCGTTAAGTGTACGTGTACGCGTATTTAGATGTGGGCATGGATATGGGTGTAGATTCGAAAAATCTGGATATAAAGGTGTGTATGCACGTTTGCGGACGCACGCATGAGCAGGTATGAGGTACACGCGCGTGCACATATATTCGACGATGAGCGAATAGCACGATGTAACAAATGTCCTACGTAACGGGAACCTGGGACAACGATTCAATGGTCATCCATTTCATGAACGCGTTGACGTTTCGTCTGTGGTTGTTGGTGCTCGAGTGGCTCAGGACTTTCGACAATAGCGAGCGGTGCCGGTGAACCTGGAGAACTATCCGATTCCTCGTGCGAGCGTTTCACAACTCCGACGCCTGCGTCGGGGCCAATGAAGCTTCCACTAAACACAAGAAAAAAGCATTCCTCATCACCGTCAAACGACAAACTGACCAGAGGGGATCCAAGAGATCCAAGAAAATCTCACGGAGCTGCGACGTACCTGTAATTATAAGTGGTTTGTACGATAACGGGAGCCGGACTATACTGGCCGGCCGGGGAAAGAGAATGTTCTTCCGTCGTGTTCCCGGAGACCACGTATTTGTCTATAAACAACAGAGTAATAAGGTGAGACGATAAATGTTTAGAACGGAAGAGCGATAAATATTTAGAACGGCGTCGTCAACGCGTACCTTCTCTAGTTGTATCTCCGCTGACACCGTTCGTAACAACTGTGATTTGCTGCATCAGGCGACCCTTATGAGACGACTGGCTCGAGGGTGCGTACGGATGGCCCGGTGATCCTGGCGCGGACTGACTAGTCAATTGACCAGCCGGTGAAGGTACAGAACTGTCCGGATACGACTCCGGCCCCGGTGAGGCTTCCCTGCTCAGGCATTCCGGCGTCATCAATCCACTGATTCCTACGTGAGACGGAGAAGCAGGTGCGCTCCTGGATGGTATTAACGTTTGTACATTCGATTAAGGCTCGATCGACGTTTTTCAATCTCTAATAAACCACACAATTATACACAATACATGTTGATTGCAAAATAATAAAAGTACCTGGACGAAAGGCCGAAGGGAGCTCGAAAACAGGGAACTCCGCGTTGCCTTCTTCGTCGGAAAGCCTGCTCTATCAGCTTAGCTTCCGACTGAGGATCTATTCTCCAGAAAGACCCTTTTCCCGGCTCTTCTTGGCTTCGCGGTACTTTGATGAAATAACGATTCAACGATAGATTATGCCTTATGGAATTCTGCCAGCCTTTATCCGCGGTTCTATAGTACGGATAATTCTTGGTAATATAGGAGTAAATGCCAGACAAAGTGAGCTGTTTGTCCGCGGCCGACGCTATCGCCTGAACGATTAGTTGCGCGTAAGAATATGGTGGCTTAGAGTCATCCTTTGGTGGGCTACAATGCGACGTTGTACCGTTTGGCCCAGTACTGCTTCCACTCCTGTAACGCGATTCGACGCAAGGCTCGGGACTTATTTGTCTACTAGAACTTTGTCCCCCGTCGTGCCTTTCCAAACCAGAATTTTGTGGATCATTTGCAACGGCAGCCGCGTACACCGCTACCATTTGAAGGTCTGCCGATATGTTCCTTCTACCCTGACCAGCGCGAGGACTAGCTGGGCATGAATTAGCGGCGCTAATAGTTCCAGTCGGCGAAGGAAAGGGGCTGCTATATCCTGCATCCGGAATATTAATGCGTAGAGGTGGCAGTGGAGCCCTTTGTTTCGGTGGAGAAGGTACACGCACATTATTTTGTTCGTGCTCGTCCACTAACGACTGAAATACGAGCCTAATATTTGTACTGGGGAATCTGAATGTACATCTGTAACAGCAACACACATTGCAAGATGTTAGGTGCAAACAAACTCGTTGAAACTAACAGAACTAAACAAAATGAAACAACATTTATGAATGAAAATGCAAAGAATGATTATAAATGGTTGTGCGTGGTTTTAGACGACATGCAATTTAAATAAATGGTTAAACACAATGTTTGCACTCGCTATTGCTAAATGCTGTTGTGCGATTGGATATAGGGCGGGTGATATAAGGAAAGGACAGCAAATATTTCCAACTCGCTGAAAGGGGTATAATCCGAGAGAGGAGAGAGGAGAGAGAGAGAGGGAGAGGAGAGAGAAAGAGAGAGAGAGATATATACGAGAGCTTACGAGTAATGCGTAATGTGAGGAGCGTGCGAGAAACGTGCGAGAAAGGTTAAGTCGGTTTGATAAATGGCTTGAAATATATCTTACGTCTTTGGTAACTGAAAGGCAGGCGCGCCTTTTCGTTGAAAGACTCCATCGACGAAAACACCATTTTTACCGTTGCAGATCATGAAGAAAAAGGGATGATCATAGAAAATTTCGAGGTGTCGTCGCGAGATAAAACTGGAGTGGCCCATGTTGACGTCGACCTCACCCTTGCTGCTGTTACGCCCGATAGTGATACGTCGCTGTCTAACCATGTATTCAAACTCGCGACCCTCGAGCCGTGCAATCGGTGCACCTTTTGCCTCCGGGTTCCACTGCATCTTCGTCGGACTGGCCGGTGCCGACTTCAGTGCCAGAAGGGCCCACGCGTCGCTCTCCTGAGTACGGGAGTACGCAGACATAGCAGCAAGTGAGCGAACCCTCCTTCGAAATAGAATGAGAGAGAGAAAAAGGAGAGGTAGACAGATAGATATAGATAGAGATATATAGATAGATAACCGAGAAGATAACTAGATACATAGACGCGGGGATAGAAGACGAACGAGTTACTACCAGAGTGAGAAACGGCGACGTAATCACGGCCTAAGAACGCGTTAGTACGAACGATCAGACCGAAACCGACAATCAGGATTTACGCGGATTGAATGCGGGTTAACACCGGCGAGTACTAACAATCGCGGAAAACACACAAGGAACATTGAGTTAATCTGCCAAACTAACGAATTAACCCACAAATTCACTAACAGGCCCAACGACCAACCGATCGACCAATCGATCGATCGTTCCTTTCGATTCATCGACATGCTGACCGACCGAAGCATAAAATAAATATGCCTATGGAGTATGTATACATAAGTATACTTACAAAGGAAAGAGAAAACCGCTTCTTGTTAACTATGTATATACACGAAATTTACTATGAATAGTACATTGATCAACAGTTAAATCCATTATACCATACAATTTTCTTTATGATTTTATGCCAGCGGTTCGAAAAGTAAACATCATGCGATTATGTACTATTATACGATCCTAATGATAGTAATTTCGTTTTTGTTCCTCTTACTTATACCGCTGCGTTCCTTCATCTCTCATTTATCTCTCCTAGAAGAATTATTACGAATAAATAACTCTTTGGCTAGAAACTGACGATCTGCCGCATCAAATCTCCAACGTGGCACGGACAAATATTGACCAACATGTTTCACTAAGGATGTTCTAGGCCATTGTTAATTACAACAATAGATTTATTACAGAGGTACATACATGCATACTACACTGTACTCTACACATATATACACTCTGTAATGTGACTAACATCCCTGATTCTAAGCAAAATAATCACAAAAAGCATATACCATTCAGCAAAGTAGCCAAGGGTCCATATTTGATTTTAGAAAGCAACTTTAAAACATAATGTGTTAACTTTCCGTTACAGTTCAGCCGCACTGTTAAATGAGGTTATGTGCAAGAACATATAATTTGTTTATTTATTCGATTATTTGCAATCTGAGGATATAGGGAGGGGTGTTGTAGAACGTAGAGGCTCTAAAGATAATCATGCAACCATTTTTAACAATAAAATTATTTATTTACCGCCCGAAAAAGCGTTTTAAAAGCGTGTTCAGTTCAAGGCAGAAATGCTAGCGGTGGAAGGTATGAACTAAAATTGACTAAAATGGACGTTAAAACACACCCAGGTTGCAAGTCTTAAGAATGCGGTTGGACCTTTTGCGTCCGTTATTTCGACACGCATGGCGTTCGTTATAATTACATTACATACTTCTATATAACTATTATAATAAATGTCACACGGAATAGTCGCAAGGGTCTACATTAGGAGATGCGATACTCAAAGAAGTAGAGTTCGTACAGGGATGCAAAGCAACATTTTCTTGTGCCACTTATTTGGGAGTGGGAAAAACACCTACAAGAGTATTGGTAATGTGTGCGTAGGACGCCACGATTGGAGCCGAATTGACGCCAGTGCCGAGCCAGCGACGCCATAGCCAACCAGCGTCGACAACATAGTTCCCGGTGACATTGATTGGCCGTGGCGTCGGTCCTGAGAGTTCTGTTTCAGGGAAAAGAATGAACCTAACCTAACCTAGCTACGACGTGCTGCCACGCGTGTGAACACGTGTGAATTGTGATTTGCGACTGTTTGCGACTATTTAAAGCGGCTCGGTGGTTTCACATACATATCTAACGATATCTTTGTCTTTTCCTAAATAGCGTGCCCTCTCACTCTAAAAGATACTTCTTTTAGGCATATATGTTACATTGTTACATACGTGCCTGTGGTGCCAGTCTATAATACTTATATACTTATATATATATATATATATATATATACCTAGTTATTCAATTTACCAACCCAGGTCGATAAATTAGGTGCATAAACGCCACGTGACGCGGCGATTCGAAACGAAGATTCAAACAAGGCTTGGCATTCAGAGAAGAAATGTCCAACTGCAGTTTAATACTCTGATGCTACATAAAATATATACCTATGTACAAGCTTATTGCCGTTGGAGGCAACTTTTACTACTATCGCAAATAATGAAGGGAGAACAAAGGAATACAGTGGTGAAACTCTGATATTCATTATACCGGTACATACGTATATTTCATTCTTTTAATTTAGTTTACATTTTACATTATCAAAGAAGTCGATACAAATGTATTCAGTGCTGTATTTGTACTTGTGAAGATTTTTGCTTGAATTTCTGTGTGGTTGGAGCTGCTGATACATGCGAATATGATGATTAAGAAGGGGAGAAACTGGTTACCTTTAAGATTATCCTTGCTATTCTTTTTTGTCAAAATAAGGGGGCAGTAATATGAACGACTTAATAGCCATGAAATGTAAGTAAAATATACATAAATATGTAAACTGTTGGGAGATATGGGGTGTAATGTTGTAAGCTAAACTAACGGAAAAGGGGAAAATAGTAAAGCAAATAAGGATTGAAGGAATAATCGACTAAAATGTACTTTAAAAATTAAAAACTTGTCATGTTATTGAAGAAAATAAGTATATAACACACTCACGCACGCGCGCACGCACACACATCTGTTCCGCTTCCATACGTATCTGCATTCGTCATTCATACCTACATATATACATACGTTCGTATATACTTATCATTAACGTTACTCTCAAGTATTTGTATATTTTGTGTACAATACAAAATAATCAATGAGTTTTGAGTTTTAAAAATGCACGTAGAGCCAGCCCTTGAGGGGAGAGCCCTATTTAGCATGCTAGGAATAAGGTGATTTTGGGGAATTTTTCCAAGAAATTGTTAAGCGGATCTTTTCAAAACTTTCAGGGTATTTTAGTTCACATTCAGATAATAAAAATTAATTTTTACGTTACAAAGTGTTCGGTAGAAATGTAGATATATGAACACGTTCGTTAAGACTCGCGCGCCGGAGTTGCAAATTTGGCGATCGTAATGGGGACCCCATTTCATCCTTGAAATAAAAAAACCAAGGATTTCCTTATTTCTAGAATAATTATATTGTCGATGAACCTAAGACATTGATAAATAAATTGAATTGAACAACTCTTTTTTTCATAAATAGTACGAAATATCTTGGGGCAGAATCGTAACTTTTTCTTTCAAGTCCCACGAATCTGCTAACTTTTAACTTTTTTTTCGTTTGTTAGCCATATATCTCCATTTCTACCGAACACTTTGTAACGTAAAAATTAATTTGTATTGTTTAAATGTGGACTAAAATACCCTGAAAAGTTTGAAAAAGATCCACTTAACAGTTTTTTGGAAAAAAATTCCCAAGAATCACCTTCTTCTTAGCGTCCTAAATAGGGCTCCCTCCCCTTAACGGTTTAGCAATTTGGCACAAAGGTTTCCGCGATTCATTGATCTTTGGTTCACGCAGACGGTTATCGAGTAAGATTCGAAAAGACTGGAAGCTACTCGCACCTTATCATTATGGATTTTTGCAAATGAGTTGGGATTTCATGCAGTCAATTTGAATTTGCGCGAAAACTATCTTTCGACCTAGCAGTTTCACTATACTTTCATCTAAATATTGAACGGAAAAATACTATCCTCGAATAAATCGTATCTTTTTTACACTGATGGGCAACTCATTTGCAAATTCCAGGACATTATAATGTATTTAGCTAATGGTATTCTTACACGTGCATGGTATGACTAGAATGAAAATGAACACCTAAAACTCGTTATCGCTATACAGATATATGTACTTACAGATATCATTAGGCAACTCGATTAATTTGTTTTGTGAATTGTAAATTGCCTCGCTCAGATTGAAATCACGATTTGCGTGCAGATAAAAAAATTCTGAACCAATAAATTATTCATTTGTCTAGCACTGTTTGAAAGAATCCAATTCTATAAGTTATCAATTTCAATGTTACAAACATAGTAACGACGATGACGATGACGATGACGAGACGAGATCAACGACAGAAAAGAACAATTTCCAATCAATATAATTATGTACTGTCGCACCTAACCAGTATTTGCATACCGATAAGCAAGAAGTAGGAGAGTCCATGTCTAACGTATTAACAGGATTAATGTGAATATGCAATGATACTTTTGACAAAAGGTATCATCATCGTATCCGAGTTTTACATATAAATGTGTACATACAATATAAATACACGGTCCAAAGGCTAATTATTGGAAAATTACGTAATTCCTCTAATCATGCGCCATACTTGCAGTTGCGGAACGATTTCCTTCCAATAATTTTGTTTATAAATGCGTTAAAAAAATAACGTTCGTTTAAAAATTAATAAGTACACGTCATATCTCACTATATACTCTAACGATTCGACCGTACACTTGAAACATTTTAAAAAGTCGACACTCTATGTCAAACATAAATGATTTTCTCTTACATTTGTGCGCGCCTCTGATCCAGAATTGTACTATCATTTGAAGGGTAAAACTCTACAAGTTTTTTAACGTGTCTAAAGCTCAGTTACGGTTACTTTACATGTGTCGAAGAAAGATGATCTTTCGCCAAGCCTTGATATCCCATAATTGATCTGCGTAATTGGTTCTTGACCTTACTTTTGCACGTTGAACGGAAAACGTCGCACAGGCGATAGATATAGCCACCACGATGCTTTGCTAATTATACAAGCCTCGTTCATTGGACTGGAATGAAAGACAAGGAGGATTGGAAAGAAGAACAGAGATGATGTATTAATAAAAGTTGACATGTTCCCTTGGACTGCACGTATTAGTGAAATCGTGCTTCACCAACAGCGTAGAAACGGCCGCAATAAAAGTTACCCGATAGATGGATATTTAACAGACTAGGTCACTGGGGCAAGCATACGACTGTAGCCGAATGTGTAAAATATAAAATGTGAAGAAACATAAGTAGTGGACGATTGAGTTGACTGTTGTTCAGTAGAAACTAGAATAATGATGGTATCCTGGTCTAGGTGGATGATACGGTGCAGGACTGACAGGATAACTAGGGTTGTATCCTGACAAAGGCGGAGGCGGAGAAGATGGTAAAATTCGTGCATCCACTGCGTCAGGAATGATTATCTCTGGGCTTGCGATTACACGGGTTCCGGAACTGTGTAAATGGTGAGATCTCGTAAAAGTGAGATCAACGGTGTGCCTTCCACCGGGAGTCAGATCCAAACTAACGACCCTTGGGACGTCATTGTGAGGATAGTCTGATGGAGATGGTGGCGGTGGCGGTTGAGGAGGAGATGGTGGTGGAGGTGGGGCAACGGCAGCTGAAGGAGGAGGGGCTGTTGCAGCAAGCGGAGGGGGAGGAGGTAGCAGCGACGAAACTGTCGAGCCAACAGAAGGAGCAGACGGTGGCAGAGACGCCGCCGATAGTGTCGTCGGTGATATCGCACAAGTTCCGTTCCTACTGAGATCGACGCTCCGTCTTTCCGTCACTTCGTACATATGATGATGATGATGATGAGGAGCAGGTGGAGGCGGGGCAGGCGGCGGGGGTGGAGGAGGATACCGGGTGTTTTGTATTTGCACGCTGAAACCGTGATGAAATCCTCTGGCAGACATATCTAAGCCCTGAAGCTCACCACCACCACCAGCACCACCGCACAAGACAAGAGGCTCGAAGTTTGATCTGTCTCTACCGAAATCCTGCTCGAGGGTATCGTATTTGTATGACGTCGAAAGATCCAGCTGCATCGCTTTCTCTTTGACGGAGAGGCTCAGGTTTTGCGCTACGGAGTCTCCTTCGTCGCTGGACAAATTGTCCGTGGATACTGGGTGATGGTGATGGTGGTGATGGTGGTGGTGATGATGACGGTGATGCACATCTTGATACCGTGGTGGATTTGGCGTTGCCGACGGTGACACTAGGTCATCTTGTTGAATGTGAATGTAATTGTTGGGCGAAGAGACGCGTGATATATCCTCGTGGTGCAAATATTGATCGATATTATGCGTTCTCGGTGTGCCGATGTAGTCGACAGGTCGGTGTAGCTGATAATCGTCGTGAGAACGAGTAGGCGGCGTATTCCGACTGTCCGGTGTAGGCGCGGGGGATATTAGTTCTTCCTGTTGCTGTATGTAGGAATCCAAATGGCTCGTTGGTGATCGTTGAGGTAATGGTGACTGCAATTGACTGGGTATCGAGTAAAGATTGGTGTCGCGGTCGTTGTCGTCTAATATCGGACTAGAGACTGCTCCTATGTCCCTTTCAGCGGCGTCAAGAGCAGCTTCCACCAGCAAACTAGCGCTCGCGCTCTCGGTTCTTCTATACACGCCAAGACCTAATTTGCTGTTATCCATAATACTACTCTGCGTCCTAGTCGCCGCGCTGATCGGCGACAGTGCTTCTTCGTTTACGTCCTTAGTGTTGTCTTGAAATTCGTAAGTATTCCCGGTGACCACCACGCTCGACGACAAATGAGCAATGGTATCTGATGCTACGGTTACATCTGACGTTGTTGAAGGATTGAATTCACCGAGCCACTTTTTACTACCTTTGCTCTGCAACCTTGAAACACTGTAAAGATCCGCATCCGCGCGGACACTTGCTGTTGTCGACTCGAGAGTACTTAAGGTTGACACAGTACCCGCTGGAAGTGACGACGTTGATATCCGTGGGTTACTCTCCACTTTATACGTGGATGCGGGATGAGTTCCAAACTCGATTGTAGTTGGAGACCCGGAATTGTAGGGTGTTTCAGTCTTTACACCGTTGTCCGAAGACAAACTGTTGTTACTATCCTGCTGAAAGTGTGGCAGAGCAAGCGTTACATATGCAGTGGTGCTATTACTGTTTGTTGAATCTTATTCAGCCACGAACCTGAGAAGTTTTTCGGCTGGGTCGAGGTATCTTCCCACGACCAACATCTTCTACAAGCCCGCCGCTGTATGCGTCGAAGGTGTACGCGACGGATCGTTCGATTTTTGGCATCATATCTTCCGTAAGTCCATGCACCTTCTTATAATGAAATTGTAGGCATTGCTTAGTGGTGAAAGCTGCTTTGCAACTATTCTCTTTACATCTGAAAGCCGAATTTCCAAAATTTACCACGCTGTGGTAATGCGTCGCACAATATCCGTATGGTAACAAGTGAAACACCGATCGAGCCTACGATTACCTGAACGGTTTCACCCCGCTGTGCGTCAACATGTGTATTTTCAGATTACTCTTGTTCTGAAACATTTTCCCGCATCGATCGCAAGTGGCGGCGCCGACCACATCTTTATGGTGAACCTCTTTCATGTGACGCTGCAGCGCTGCACGGGAGCCCAGAAGTTTCAGACACAGCTTGCACTGAAACTCCCGAAGCACCTCGGACATATCTACGTGTTCACACGAATACATGAAAATACGATACGAGAACTGGATTAAGCTGCGTTCATCAACGCATTTCACCGTTATGCCGGATAAGCTCTTACCGCTATGCATTCGTTTGATGTGCACTTTCAGCTTTTGCGGTTGACAGAATTTACGTCCGCAAAAATCGCACAATGGCCTTGAACGTTGCGGGTTCTGTGCGCACCCGTAGGTTCGATGCATTTCCAGATAATTCAAGCGTAAAAAGAATTTTTTACAATATTGACATTGGTATGCACCTCGACCCGCGTGTAATTCCGCCGCGTGCTTCATGATGTTGTCCTTACCTAAAACGGCAGCCCCGCATACCTAACCCAGACCAGAAGTGAATGCGCATACGTTTAGCGGGTTAAGCCGCACATATATCTGGTGGAGCCGACACCGATACGGATTACAACGATTTAATTGTCCCTACCTTGCAATGATACTTTCTGATTGTCAAACTGTAGTTAGTGTCATGGAAGATGCAACAATGGAGGCGATAGTATATTGGGTGGGCAAAGTTTAAATTGCATCCTCCACAATCTGGATAAAGAAGAAAGTGTAAGCATAATTGAAACGAAAAGAAATTCTCGTCTGGCTTATATTCGAATGTTTAATCGGTGTATCCGTAACATTCACCATTGACCCTGACCCATTATTGAGAAGCATGATACCGTACTCGTTTTATCTACTTTATTCTTTCTCGTCCATGCCGAAGACTGTGAGTCCGCCCAATACGTCAGTTCCATTCCTGACACAATATTTTGAGTGGTAACAAGCTGCAATTCTCCCTGTTTCGTAATTACAGCTACGCTTCTTTCCTCTTTCGTATCGGCTGGTCTAATGTAACGAATCCAATTACTTCTTAATGGGTCGGTGGTACTTATGTACATGGTTTTACCATTATTATCTATCTAAAAAATAGAAACCAAAGAAATATCGTTTTATCGCGGGGATGCTTATCGGGAGAAGAATTTGTAAGTAGGTATAGAACGAGAGAAAACCGATCGCCGCGGCCGATATGATTGGTGGTATGAAAAGAGCGTTGTTTGTACCTCCCAAATGTGTCTCATGGAAAAGTCATCGGGTATATCCATTTCCCTAACTGGTCGACCAACCAGGGGGCCTAGTTTCACGTGCATTGGAACAGAATTTTTCGCATAAATTCCCAAGCCGTGTTCCGAATTGGTGATCCTTAACTCGAAGCAATCGGGCAAAGAATCCCTGGCGTACAGTGGCCGATCGGTGTCTACGATCAACTGCTTTTCTTCCTTCTGACCTTTCGTTCTTGTTTTATGTTGGTCAGTCAGCAAGGAATCGTCGTCAGATTCCGTATTATCTTCGTTCATTTTCCCATAACCCTCGGACATAGGGTCACCGAATTTTACAATCTTCAAAATCTCATCGTTTTCTTTATGCTTATACAACCAATCCTCGTACGATATGGAATCTGGAATAGCGTATTGGGGTGTTGTCAATGGACAAGCATCCTGCAAGTGACGATTATTGCATTCCTGACACAATTTTATTTTTATGGCCAATCTCTGCGGCTCGAGTATTAAAGGGTCAACGGTTGTTCCGCTTTGATGGTCCGAGCTTGTAATTGCCGATGTATCATCAGCTGCGAAACAGACGTTCATATCATCCCGCACGATTATCCCGTCTTGAGGCGCTTTCCGCACGTCGTGATGTCTGCGGTTCCTATGTTCGCCAGCGTGCTTGTGCCGTTTTTTCCTATGCTTATGGACAGGATCGTCTAAAAGCTCCTCGGACGAATCGCCCATCGTATTCTCATCTTCCAGCCCTTGGACATCGTGTTTCAGCCGTTTTCGTTTCTTTTTCAATTTTCGATCTTCCACTTGCCGATCCGTAGTCCCGTCCTCGTCTTCGCAATCATCGATGTATCGTGAACCACTCAAAACATCATCATTCTGTCCCATCTCTACAGGCTGGCCACAAGAAGCTGTGCCGTCACCTATTCCATCTAACGCCTGTGCGATAGTTTTATCCGCGTCGCACTTATTGTTAGCAATGGCAGATATTTCTAGACCGTTCAACCTTGACTGTTCGCTGTTATCACTAATTGTTACAACTCTTTTCGTATCAACATTTTTTATGTCACCGTAGAGTAGATTTTCGCCAGTATTTACAGTTCCTATCATTTCTATGCTATCTACGCGTTCAGTCTTTGTCCTAATGGATACGACTTTTGGTGTGTCTTTCAAATTTGTCCCAATGTTTATTCCGCTCGTTAATATAGAATTTTCTCTTTTCACGCAGATTTCTGCTTCCTCCCCCGATGTTACGTTGTTACACGATTGATTGGCGGTCTCGATCGACGAAACGAAATCCATGGCTTTCAGATGTCTCTTCTTTTTGCGTTTATCTTTATGATGCTTAGCTTTAGTCTTATGATGCCTGGACTTTGAGCTAGGTCGAGCCTGTAACTTGATACTGTCGGATAATGTGGACTGTACTGCGACGACAGGAGATGTTTTTGGCTCCACGGTAGCGTTGCTGCTTTGTTTTCTTAAGCTTCGACGAAGAGATTCCCTGGTACCGTCTATCCAATTTTTTTTCTGTGCAGTTTGCATTTTGTGCTTCTTATTCTGATCTGCTTCTTTTTCGCCTTCTTCATTGCATTTAATGTTGTATCTACTGATCAGAAGAATGACATTGGTGTGAACAGAATTTCAACAATGTTAAATGCAGATAAAGAGACAGAGAAATGGAAATAGAGGAAGCACCGAATCGAAAGATACGCGTTGGAATTCTGATTCGCTAAGCAGAAACTATTGGAAAAGTTTTGTAATTGTAGTCTATTTACAGGTGCTAAATGGAAATCGTTTACCTGTATATCTCTTGTACTCACAGTCAAATAAATTCAACGTTTCTTCTATACCGATGCATTTGTACTTTCGAAGGAAATCAAGATCAATGAAAATCGTTAACATCGATAGAATCGACATTTATGATTTTAACAAGCGGATTATCGATTACTTTCAAATCCGACATCGACCCCGCAAGATGGCGATTCGGGAAAGATTCAGTCACAGTAGAGGGGAAGTCCCGTCACCGAGTGACAGGATGCGTTCCGTTCATTTCATGTGCCGGTTAAAACAGTTTTCATAGAGCAAACAGAATGTTGGTATCGAGTCGAGTCGAGTCGAGCACCGTCTAGTCGAATCGATGAAAAAGAAGCGTGTCGTCTAGACTAGAGAAACGATCTGTTTCCAACCTACCTGGAAGCGGACTCGGCAAGATCGAGTAGATAAACTGCAACATCTTCATCCGTTGATAGACCTAAGCGTTTCTTAAGCGAGAGCCAACGCTTGCCGTTGCTAATACCGATGCGAACGCTTCGAAAGTGTTTCGTTTTCCGTTCCTGCCTTGTTCCAGGATTATTATTTCTGTTTTGGCAACTTCTCGTTAACCCCGACTCTCTTACATGCCTTGTACTTTTCTTCGGCATAACTACATCGTAGATCTGCCGATATTAAAGCGGCAAACTCCAAGTTTACCACGGAGGTCGCGCACCGATATTATCCTATCCTCTTTATGCTCACGGCCTGACCATCGCGCCGCCCACTCCGCCCACCCTCGTCACTCAAAACCCCGCTGACAACCTCATGCGACCACTCGCACCAACTCGCACGTCGCACCCAACGCATCTCTCTCTTCCTCTCTCTCTCTCTTTCTTTCTTTCTCTCTCTTCAACTCTACACTCCTCTCCCACACGCCCACACCTCAGTCGCACCCCATCGTATGTACATACCCCATGACCACGCTATCTTCCTGTTTTATCGATCCTGTCCTCTTTGCTTCATCGCTATGCATCTATGTATACCTACACGTATGCAACATCGCTTCATGTGTATGTACAGAGTGTATGTATGCTACTTGGGCCCATTACTCTGGCTCTCTGTGACGATTTGAATCGCGCCACCTTTGAGAATCACCCATACTCGCCACCTGAATGGCGTCCGAGGTACCAAGTTTCTCGATTCACATGTATGCTCGCATTCGCAAAGATGGCGCGGTTCGAGTTCGAATCGTTTGAATCGTCCTAGATCAGTGGAATCACTGGAATCAGTGAATCAGTGAACCAGTGGACTAGTGGACCAGTGGACCAGAAGTGGAGTCCGAGTTTCAAAAGTAGGGGTATTCTAGCTGATTCTAGCTGTTCTAACGCTGATCGTAGTACTCCGTAGCACTCGCCACCACCAGTCAGCACTAATAGTCACTAATAGTCACTCGTCGTAGTTGTCGACAGTTGCCTGGAATCGGTATTCGAATTACCTATCGTGGCTGCGAAGACCAACACCGTACGAAGAGATGTCACGAAAAGCGATTAAGTCGATAAATTGGGCGGCTCTCGCTGAGCGAATTCCAGAATCTGAAAAAACTGCTTTGGCCGCTTTCAGAGCTAAATCTGAACAACATTTACGACGGTTAGTAAAAACAGGCGTAACAATAAATTCGTTGTTTTTGGAGCATTTGCCTCGTTACGTAATATATTTGAATGTTCATTTCAAGTCCCGATGTTGAAATAATCGGAATGGTCCGAGGAGTGCATTATGTTTTCACACAAATGTCGAGGAATATTTCCTCGTTTGCAATTAAATGGAATTCTCGACGTAAGACGAATATAGTAGCGGGATACCGTAACCGTTTTGGAGTTAATTGAAATTAGCATTTTGTATTAATTGCATTAGATTAGTTGAACAACTTTCGTTGAGAATACTTTCAGTAATTAATTCTGAGAAGGTTTCGTAAATCAAAGTATTTCTTTGAGAAATCCTGCAAAATTATAACATTCGGGCTACAACATAAATTTCATTAGCTATAGTAGAAAGAATTTATCGTATGTTTCCCAGTATGGTGGCCAATCCAGAATCACCTCCAAAAATTGATTGGTCCTACTATAAGAAAACTGTGACGACTGCTGGTTTGGTAGATCAGTTTCAGAAGCAATATGAAGCGCTGTCGATACCATATCCAGCTGATAAGTACACAGCAGAGATTGAATCGGAGGAAAAGATAATGGTAACAGCAACTTATATCACGTACATTCTTCTTTTATATTTTACGATGATATTCAGCTAACCTTAATGTTTGCGTTACAGGCAAAGAAGATGGAAGATTTTATTCAAGAAGTAGATAGAGCAATCGGGCAATCGCAACGAGAAATAGAAAATATAAAATCCCTGCTGCCATATTCAGAGATGACAATGGAAGACTTTAGAGATGTACATCCAGACCTGGCTTTCAACCCTGAGAAACCTACAGCATGGCCGCATATACCGGAGTATCAGCCAGAAGAAAACCCAGAATCTAAAGATAATGGACATTAATCGGGTTAAAGATGTTGAAATTTATCTTGGTCCCAACGTATTATCGATCATTGAGAGTCAACATGTTGATGTCGATTGTGTCTAACACAATCGTGTCTAACTATGGGTAGTGATCGAGTTTAGTAAAACATTGGAATTGTCAAAGGAAAATGATACAATGTTAAATACAAAAAAATAAATATAAACTGATTCTTTGTGTTTTTATAGCTTTCAAAGGAAAAATATGTTTCCATTATTCGGTAACAAGAGTATGCGTATTCGCTTACTGTAATTTACTTGGAAAGGTTATTGTTTAGTAGGTCAAGTGGACTACTAAATTAGTCGATACCCGTATGAAATGTAGATTATGCACTTGCGGTACATGTGTCACAGACATATAATATCAGAATGGTCAGAAATAAATAGTAGAATTAACAATTTCATCTTCTGTTGGCTTTCTATATCTGTGCGACAATTCGATCAAATAAACGAATTTGTAAGAAATTTAGCATATTAGCTTGCTTCGAGTGTTTAAACATTTCTAACTGTTTCAAACATAGAATACGGAATCGTATATATAGATACCATGATAATAGGGGCCCCCGAATACAAAACATTTTTATTCCCGTGGGTGGGCAAGGACCCCACAGCATTGCTTTTCCCCAGGGCCTACAATGCTGTTAAGACGGCTCTGCTTTCAATGGATGTGGGCCATGGGCATAGGAATATGTATATATCCTTATATTCATATTATAAATATTATAAAATATTAACATTTATATCTGAAAGCTCTATTTTAAATATCACGTAGCTTAAGACTCATCAGCGACTGCCTCGACATCTCGTTCCTGTAGTACCTCTGGCACGCAGACGCGTAGCCTAGATAAACTCTTCACCGTGGACATGTAAGACTTGGAGCCTAACATTCGATTTTCATGGACCGCCGGTACGTCGCAGAAAAGGCACCTCGTTTCCTCGAACTCTTGATCCAGGCACGGATGAAACAGTAAACCACATATGGGGCAGATTCTGTATTCCGTAGTAGTTATTTGTAAAAGAGTAATGGCGCATCTGGGTAGGATGTGACCTTGCGGGCATTTAGTGACTTTCCAGGAGAGGTCATTTATCGCTTCGCCGCACAAATTACAGGACTCTATGTTGTTCAAAGCGAATCGCGATATCTTTTTTAACACATCTCTAGCTCTCCTCGAGAGCGGAGATGCCTCTTCGTTCTCTTCTCCTGCTAGGTATACATCCAAGTACATTCTTAACAAGTTCATGGAGAGCTTCTGTTCCTCGAGCAAAGAAGATTTAGTTTGGAGCAGCTCGAGGTAGTTGCAAGCGGTGTGAATGAAAATCAGCGGCTGCACTTCGGATATCTCTCCAGCGATACTCCCTATACCCGGGATTACTTTCTTCTTCTCACAGATTTCCATTATTACCGATATCCACATCGCTATACGTAATTCGTAGAGAGATAAGAATTCTAAATTGGTTGGTAGTTTTGGTAACACGGTTTCAGAATCTACCGCCTTTATTGCTTTTATTCTGATCACTTCTAACAAATCCCACAGCTGCTCGAATCTCGGCCTCTTGCTTCTTTGTAAAATATCTGATGGATTCTCACTTTTCAGCCGAAACATACACATTTTGCTTGGTTCTTTCATTACTAGGTGGTCGTACAAACTATTCGGACTAGTTACGTTTATAAATATCGCGCAACTTAAGGAATGAGCAAGGCCCAGATATCGTACACGAGTCTGTGATAATCCATTTTTAACTTTAGTCTTCAAAAACTGATCATTTCGCGTGTCAATTACGAACACGGAACTATTCTCTGTTGTAACCAAGGCAGAATCTGCACTAGTGCAGGTTACTCCTAAAAACGATCAATTTCATTGTGTTAATATAATTTTCTGATTTATGCTCGAAGGAATTATATTTCATTTACCTGAAACCATGAATCCTTCTAATCGTAAGTGCTGTGTACTTTTTATTATCCCCTTCGTTGTAAAACACAGTAGAAAGAGAAAAATACCTTTCGATACGAGGACCTTCATGTCGGAACCAGTCTGAGGAATCGTTGTTACAGAGCTAACAGAAATGCGATCTACGTAATCGTAATATTTGTCGATCGATTCGAGTTTGAATATTTGGTCGTGTTCTTTAATTCTAACGCCATAAATACGTCCATCAAAATATCCAACGATAATTAGATATTCTTTTATATTAATGGCGATCCAATGCAAAGCATTTATCTTTGCGCATTCGTTTAGTTGCAACGTGCCCACAATTTTCGGGCTCGATATCTCATTGTAATTCGATATCCTCGGAAGTTTATAAATAATTATGTCCCCATTGTGGTAAGCAACAGCGAGATACGCGAAATCTACTAGAAGCTCGCTCCAAGCCATACAAGACGCCTGTAGCATCTTCGCGCAATTCTTTAATGTCGAAACTGAAACAGAGTCACTTTTACTGTCTTTCAGCTTCGTATCAATTTCTTCCTCTACAGCGTCGTAGCGTACAGAACACAAGTCGTACACAGGATACCAATCTGCGGAGAGTTTGTGGGCAACCATAATAGCACCCGTCGAAGTTATTATTCCGAGAAGGCACTTGCTCGGGTGTATCAGATTATGCGGCGACCACGCTAAGTCGACTATTCTTGGGACTGTTTCCCTGACGTTAGACATTTTCGGTGTCAGATTCTCTTCCATCATGAACGAATAAACTGCTTCACGATGCATGCTCCAAATTTTAGCCTCCATTCTATTCGATATAACATCCGTCGGGAAAATCGACGGAGCATAAATGAAGGATCGGGAAAATTTCATGATAGAGAGCGGAGACATCGGAGACGGTACAAACTCCTGTGTGGATTAACAATGTAAAATATATCTCTCCGATCGCATAGATCTAATTATCAGCAGAAAATAATTTACTTGCAACTTACAAATATATGAATTCCCTTCTCGGTAATGATCGATATATGATTGTCTTCGGACCATTGCACCGCAAATTTTGATATAATGGGCGGAGAGATCGTGAGGCTATAAATTTCCTCCCACTCCATTGTTCACGGCATACTTGTCCTTGCGGTACTAATGTTCATGAAATTTCTTCTCTCATTTGTAAACTTTACATATTCTTAAAACAGAATGTCGCTAGGTACATAATATCTAAGTAACATCATTTTATAGAATTTTCATACGATAAAATCTTTATATTTTTATAGAATTTTTACCTTAGAAATACTTAAACGTGTGTCTACAATAATTCTCAGACTACATAAAAGCTTCATAAATATTGCTTTATTGTTACTTTTCACATCCGCATAACACGTGCGCATAAATGGATTTTTCAATTTTTAATGGATCGGTTAAGTACAAAATGAGATCAAGTCTTGTCCCGCGATATGCGAGACAACTTTCATAATCGACCAAACCGGTGCAATTAAAATTAGCAATTATCAACGACCAAGCATCAATTTTCCCGGATCAGCTGCGACCTAATTGGTGATTGCTCGTTAATAAAATGTGCGTACAATACATGGATTACATGACTATTCTTATGTATTTAGTATGTAAAAATCGTAACCTATCACTTCTATCACATGTCACGCTATGCAAGGTGCTCGTAAATATGTAAATATATATACAAGCTTCACGCTGCCCACGCATGTCAACAAAAGTTAGACCAACGTATTTATAAAGTTTCCACGAATCTCTCAACACCCTATATAACAAACCACGTGACCGGAAGTGGAAGCCTCGAGAGGAACGCCATGTTGGAATATTTGAAAAGGAGTTCCAGTCAGGCTGCTAAAGTAATCACTCGTATAAGTTTTCCGCCATAAAAGCATTGATCACTAGGTGATCTATCACGACGATCTATCACAATATAGAAGAAACATTTACGTTTGGAACGCGTGCGCTATATACTACAACATTTAATCCTCGTACGTAAAAGTAAATGTTCCTGAATATTTTTTTCCAGCATATTTGAAAAGCATTATAACCTTTAACCTAAAAAGCCTCGTCTGAAATCGATATTAAATACATCTCCACAGTCGTTTCTGTTTTTCACGCCGAAGGAAGCTTCTTCCCTAAGAAACAGCCAAGTGTGAAAATTCGCTTTAATTCTCCACGTAAAACGACTCTGCGCGACGGTATTAAAAGTAAATGAGATCGATCGATCTCGCCGGGATCAAGCAGACTTAAGGTTACACTGGAATACCAGCACGGGAATAATCGCAGGAAAGTTTAAGCGATCACATTTAAAAGTCACGAACTAATCCATTCTCCACGTTCAGAGGCTGCGGGCGGCTTTTTCGTTAACGAGAGCCGCAGTAGCTCTTCATCTCCTCGTTCGAGCACGCTTTCAGGCAGCACTCCTCGTAGACACCTGGCGTCTCCCTTCGGAACCTCAACATCCTTCTCGCACTCTGGATGGATTTATAAGGGATCAAATGGTTATTAAACATATAGTTGTCCATCCCGATTTCTGGAAAAAGAATAGTCTTTTAAGCCAAGCTCCAGCGCGAGCACGCGGAGCGGAATTAAAGCGTCCCTTCGATGGACGCTGCTTTTGGAAAGGGACCCCGTCTGTCCCCGCTAAGCGCGCGCAGGGACGCAGCCTTAGCGTAATAGAGCATTCAAACTTTTCTGTCGCACTCGATTGCGGCGTTGAATAAATTTTAAAGAGGTCACGCGCGATGCCCGCGGATGCGTGTCTATTTACCCTGATCGGCCCTCTTGAAACGGGAATTATAAACGCCGTGGCACATCATGCGCAGAGTCTCCGAAAGATTATCACCGCAATATTGGCGGACTTCGCTCATAGCCTGTCCCTTCGACTGAAATATTAGGATCGCTATCACGAGTATCAGACTCACGAGCATGTACAATCGGTGTGCGAACATCTAGAAGCAAAATCGATACTTTCAATACTCAATGACAGCTAAGCAATGCATGGAATATGTAGCTTTTGCTCTTCGAGCGAGATAGAGCCTGACCCTAAAAAATAGTAAAGGATAAATATTATAATCTTATTAGTAGCGTCATATTTAGTCGTAATAATTGCATTCATACTACAGAGTTCTGTGATACACCTGACTCTTTCGAAAACCTTATTAAAATTAATTTGCATGCTACTTTTATACATTCGTATAGAAACTAAAGGGCGTGTACTCGTGTATTATTATTATTATTATTAGTAATCTCCTTTATTACTCAAAAAAATGTATATATAATGTTGATAGTGATAATAATATTCTTATGAGATTTAGCATGCTGTTCGATTGGCGCCGGGCTTAAGGTGTTTAAGAGGTGCGACATCTATACGCCCTAAAAAGAATATCGGTATACGATTGCCGTGCGTGCAGCTGGATTTACTGGCTCCCGTTATAAAAATCGGCAGCAAAGACTTGGACGGGTGAACTCGAAAATCGAGTATCGTAAATGGATCGTCAAGTGTGTCTATTTAAACCGCTTTCATTAACCTTTATCAGCACTTATCAATAACGATGCCCCATGCTGTTGCTGTCGCGTACCAGTCGGCGCGTAACAACCTATTTTTAGACATCGTTCGTGCAAATATAAATCTCGCGCTGCAAATTGTCCCTTCGCGCGAGCAGGGTTTACGAATATCCCACGGGTTTTAAATTGCTCGCGACCTCCTGCCAGCGGTCGATACGAAAAAATCCTTAGGGATCGAGATCTCGCGCGATTTCGATCGAAAAGAAGTGGTAAGTATTATTGACGTCTAATATCAACGTGTATCTTCGTTCTTTCGAATTAAGTTTACCTTGCTTTCAAACGCGCTTGATAAGTCGAGCTTCTTTTCTTTTTTGCTTTTTTAAAAATTACGTCTACCTTGATAAGTATCGATAAGGAAGAAAACATTGAGGTCGACCTCCTTCGGAAGATAAGCGCTATTTGCTGTCGCTTTTTAGCATGGATTTATAAATAAAGATCTAGGTGGAAAAACTCAGACGCGATAGCAGTGACACATTCGACTATTATAATGTTAACAGCACTATCGTTCGGCTCAATGATTCATGACCAATGATAGTACATTGCCTTAATATAACTTCCTTTACGAATATGAATCTTTCGCGATCGTTTCATCGGGGGTAACATTCTGTCCAATTATACGAACAGGTGTTTCTTATCAGCATTGTATGGATTAGACCAATTTCTTCCGTACTTAATTTGATCATTGAAATTTTAATTATCGAAACGGAAAGAAATATGTAAAAGAATTACTTACTTAGTATGTGTCGATAAAACAGAAATCAGCACGATACGTGTATATTTTTATGTATATATATATATGTAGCACGAAGTACTATCACAGCTGTTTGTTTGATTCTTATATTAATCATTATTACATTAGTCGAAGGATAAGATTCCAAGTAGCCTATATTTTCGCCGCTGATTTTAAAGACGCGGCAAAAAGGAAAAGCGAACGATGACAATCCGACGAACGGGAACGCTCTTCTATTTTGCACGCAATCATTTTAGCGGAATGCGTTGCAAGTACTGATTCTTTTATATCTTCTATTTTGATAAAATTTAAAGTTATGCGTCAGGATCGAAAATAAATGTATTGAGCACGATAAGAGAGCCGCGAAAACACTCGCGAAAAAGTAGCCCGTATCTTAAACACCAAGAACCATTCGACTTTTTACAGAATACCCGAGTGCGTGAAATTTTTAGAAACTTGTGTCTGAATATACCGTATCGTTTACGAAGAAGCTGATTCGCAAAGCTTTTTCCATCGACCGCCATATCTGTGGGAAAAACGATTCGCGTATCTTTTTTGGATGATTACCCCTCGATCACTGTTAACGACCATCGGGAAACTCCTCGGCGAGCCCGAGCATCCGCATTCTCTCGAATACATCGATGTCCTTTGCTCGCGCTCCGTTCCCCTCCTTTAAATTGCCATCCTGCGAGCGATCACGTCTGACGGTGGGAAAAATCGACTGCCCGTGTCGGTAATCAAAGGCCTCTGCTTATCGATCCCCTCGATACGAGAAATGATTATCGGCTGCGGTCCGTGGCGCCAATTTCGTCCTCTCTGGCGTCAATTCCTTCGCGATTACTTTTCAAATAACAAACGCTCCCCGAACCCTCCGCACTCTCTATTTTCAAAAGACGTTCGCGATTAAAACAAGGGAAACACGAATAGCGAGCAGTGGTTCGCAGCGATACATCGTTCTTTTTTCCTTTTGTTCGTCTTCATTTCATTCGATCTGTCAGAACGTTCGATTACACCTACTGTCCGTAGATCGCGAGAAGATAGAGCGCGCCGGGCCAAAATACGCCCTGGCATCTCGAACCTATTAAATTTTCATAGACATTCTCGACGCACTGTTCAAGCACTTTCGACACTGGCTGCGTTCGCACCTTGTTAATTTATCTGTTTTGTGGGTGGTGAGAAAGGGGCAAAGGTGCGCGGGAGAGGGTGAGGATTGAGGTAGGATTGCTAGATAGAGAGGGCAAGAAAGGAGTGTCGAGGCAGAGATAGAGAAATGGAACGCGCCCGACACTCGATCTTCCGACGACTGGCGCTGTTCTGCTCCGTTTAAAATCGACAACTGGCAAAATATGCGCACTCCCTCGATCCCTACTTAATGCAGCAAATTAAACGCGACGTACACAACGCGCATTTCTGCTCTGCTCATTTCTTTTCATCTCTTACGAAGCCACCGTCTCGTATCCCCGGCATTATCGCATTACTTTATTATCTATTATTACCGCTTTATTACTACTATCGTTGTACACGCTACTAGCAAGTATTCCGCTCGCCAGCGATAGAAACCTAAGTTTAGTCTTAACTCTCCAGTGGCCGGCGCGAAGTCTCGCCGACCTCAGATTATCTTCTTCCCACTTCGCGTTGCCTCTTTCGAAATTCGCTTGACGTGTTATTGTACTTGAAAATCCGCGCTGATTCCGTTCGCTAATTAATCCATCCTCGGAGCCCGACTTCTTCGCCCACCGTTTACAATCTATTATTCAGAGGCCGTCTAAAATGTAAAGGAGAGTAAACCACGGGAGATACATGTTTTTTAAATATATTTTACAAAACGTTCTATTCGTACAGCATATAAAACAATACTCTGTATTTATTTTATATTCACACATTAGCTCTATACGACTGTACCACCCATATTCTTTCGTTATACGTAGAATATAACTTTATACAGTATTTCGGCGGATTTCAACGTCAATACTATGAGAGCGCAGTGTCTTTTGCCTGTCGCGTGGCCGCGGCATGATTGACTCCGTCGAACGTCTCCGAATTGATCGTTTTGGTTGCGCGTTCCCGATCGATTGTCAATTCCGTCGCATCCGCGCTCACGCCCTTACCGTACACTCTGTCCGAGGGAAGTTCCTGCGCGTTCGCGTTCTTCGAGCTCGAGGGCCTGTCCGCGTCGTTGTACGCCTCGTCCGTTCTCGCGTCGTTCAGCGGGACCCTTGCCGGCTTCGACGGACCCTTCAGATGTATTATATGATTATTCAGCGTGTCCGCGTTCCCTTTCTTATTGCCTATGTGATTGTGGTGATTCGAGAATACAGAGTCCGCTTTCCCCAGAAACTGATTGCTACTGTGAACGATGTTCCCGGGCCCGCCGGCGACGGTAGTGCCGCCAGCGCCGCCGGAGATGTCGCCTATGTTGAAGCTCTTCTCCTTCGGCCCGGCCTGCCAAAAGGAATCGTCCAGCACCTCGGTGTCCCGTTGCTCCGGCGGTAGCCGATTAATCCGTGCCCTCACGATGTCCAGGTGCCTGTGCACGTAGTCCTGCTGCGGCGCCAGCGCTGCCGCGCGCTCTAAACACTGAGCAGCTAAGCCTAACTTACCACGCTCCACCATTACGACGCACAGATTATGCAGCCCTTGAATGTTCGTCGGGTCCAACTGCAGTATTCTACGGTAACACTGCAGACCGTTCCCGAATTGCCATTAACGTTTCTACAGTTTAAGGAACGTGTAATAGAATTTCTTTTCTGCTAAATCGTACTTACATTCTCAGCAGCATCCAAGTCTTTTATATTATTAATATAGAGATCGCCTAGAAGGATTAAACCTTTAACGTGGTCCGGGTGAAATCTAACTAGCTGGTTTAAGAAAGGCGCAGCTTCGAGAGGACGCTGCTCGTCCGCCAACAAAAGAGCCAGATTGAATAAAGCCGAGCGAAAGTCCTCTTTTAAAGCGACCGCGTTGCGGAACCATCGTTCCGCGCTTCCGCTGTCATGATCGTCCATGGCCAGCATACCGAGATTGAAGTGCACTCGCTCGTTATTGGAGTCCTGAAAGAGAATTCGTATCATTTCGGACTGCTTACTGGTTAATGATCCGTTTAACGCTATCCACGAAAGAACGGACCTTTCGTAAAAGCTTCAGAAGCCTTTCCCTGGCTACTTTACGCAGTTCTGCTCGCCCCAATTCTTGAAGCAGAATCGCCGAGTTTAATAATGCTTGTTCGTGTTCGGGATCGAACTCCAACGCTTTGTCCAAGTATGCTAGGGCTTGGGATGCCTTTCCTTGCTCCAGGAACACGACCCCTAGCTTCAGAAAAGTAAGAAGTGAAAGATTAGTTGTATTCGGTACGTACGAAGTCTGTGAAGTATAACTGAATTTGATTTCGATAGTTACATTGTAGTAGATGTCTGGATTATTACTGTCGTAGAACAGAGCACGTTCGTAAACCTCCTGGGCTTCTTTGGTACGATTCAGTTTGATCAAGACATCCCCCCGATTGATATAAGCTTGCGTGTAGTCGGCACGCATACTAATGGCCTGTCTATAAAGTAAATCGGCTTCTTCTAATCTAGTTGCGTTCTTTGCTATTAAATTCGCTAGATTCACAAAGACATTCAAGTGATTTGGTGCTATTCGTGCTTGGTAAGATTCCCCGGGCTTCGCCTTGGGCAGCAAAGACTTCGCCTAAACAAGCAAGCACTCGCTCTTAGAAAACAGATTTTACAATTCACCAATCCACCAGCTACATCATTTAATTGTATCGCTTACTTTCAAGTATGCATCCTCAGCTTCCTTAAACATTTTCAAATGATTGTACGTCCTACCGACGTTTATGTGCGCACCGATGTCGTCGCCTTGAACCTGCACAGCCATATTAAAGAAGTTCAGAGCTTCTTTAAATCGACCTTGGCTTTCCAGTGCATGTCCCACGTTGTTGAACAACTTCGCGTTGCGATCGTTCACCTTCAACCCCGACATGAATATCGAGTATTCGTCCAGCCAATCGTAGTTCCTGATGAACGTCTTCGTCGTGTGAGCAGCCACGAGTGTTATTAGTAAAAATAGCGTTAGTTTCTTGAACCTAGAAGTTGGAAGCAGAAATGCGCTCGTGAATCACTAAGTAGCTATATGGAGGATCTCGAGCGTCGAGAAGCGTGAGGCGTTTACTTTTTGTCGCACAGAATGCTCCATCCGTATCCGACAAGCATACAGAATCCCATCGACGGCGCGTACAACACTCTTTCAGCAATGACGAATCCGACCGGGAAGAAGAGATTCGAGGCAGGTAAGAAAGGGAGTATCATCATAGCCAGACTCTATGCGAATTATTGCGAGTTATAAAGATTCGAATACAACAGTGTTACGCTTTTAAAAGTATGTTCCTAATGTATGAATTTAAAGCTAACTAACCATTATAAGAATGATGGAGGTTTGTCTATTAGGTGTTAAAATTGCTGCCGCGAGCAGTCCCAGTACAGTTGTATGGGTTGCGATAGTAGCTAGATTTCGAGGATCTGTAAAACTGTCTATCAACGGTATCGTTCCCATAGTCCAATCACAGCATAAATCGCTTGGAAGAAACAGCAGCCTTAAATTAACCGCCGCGAGGTAATTGTACGTAAGCTGCCTTACTGGCGTTGGTGCCACTGATGCGGGATTGTCGAATCTGAAATGCATTTATGGAATCATTCTCCGCTGTGCCCCAGTAATTATACAGCAACGTTTCCAATTACCTGGTGAATACAGGTAACTTTGAGCCCATTACATGCAGTCGAAGAATAAGTAAACTAAACGTGACGAGTGTAAGGGCGGTCAGTCGTTTTGTACCTTCGCTGGACCAAGCGAGCGATATTTTCTTCCCACCAAATGCTGCCTTTAACGTCAAGAATATATCCATTGCTCTTACCTAAACGGGCAACAGAGTCCGTCAATTTAAACTCACTTACTCAAGGACGTTACTTACACGTTACTATACGCATTTACCTTTTGTACAACAAAAATTTCATACAATACACAGACTGCGGTGGCAGTTATTCCTTGTTCTTTGCATAACATGGCAGTAAAAACAAAGAACATAGATAATATCAGGGACCTCCATCCTAAAAGAAATTATAGTAACATTAACATTTGCTGACGAGAAGCAGGAACAGTGACTATAATAATATATCGCTTCCAAGGATTCTAATCCGAGGATAAGAAGTATCGAGTATCCCACCTGTAGACCTTTTACTTCTGCAACATTTAGTGTACGTAATTAAAGCCGCTAGATAAAATAAAGAGGACAACGTTTCTGCTCTTCCGACCACTCCTGTAACCTTAATACACGATTATCCACTGATAATGTATCTAAACTCAATCTAGGAACTAGGATACGATCGATCGATCGATCGCTCGACGTCGACCCTTTCAGTCCGGACACAGTACAGAAACATTGTCGCCGAAGGGAAGAACAAGGACTAGAAACAATTATGAAATAGAATTCTTATGATTCCCAGGTAACGTCGATCGATTCGGTCGATACAGATAGCGAGCATGTGCAACTTACTGCCTCTGTATGAATAGGATGAACCACGAACAGGAAAGAAGAGACAAAGGTCGCCGAGTCGGACAGAAACATCAAGCAAGTCCTGCAATAATGATTAAGAGATTAATAATAAAGTCATTGAAATCTAAACTATGCTAGTAAGATCGCAGAAGGAAATGCATTGTTCGGAGCATGAAACACACCTGAAATATAATAAGCATACTCCGACGTGTAGGATAACATTAAGTAAATGATATCCCATAGGATCCAACTGATGAATCAGGTAATTCCATCGAAATGTGAGAACGCACAGTGGCCTATATGACTTGTGCGATTGCTCCTGTTTGATAAAAACATGGTGCTTAGTTATTCAATCAATCTCCAATCAACAGACGTTTTTTGCGGATATCTCCACGAATTTACAAATGAAATACATTTTTAGGATACTTAAGGAGCATAATAATTTTATAAGATTCTCTGTACTTTACTACTGTACAATTATCATTACGTGGTTCTTAAATAAAAATTGCATACCAATTTATAACGTCTAAGTTTTTTATCCCAACATTTATTTACAAAACAACAGCTCCATTATAACAAAGAGGGGACAAGCAAATTTATCCCTCGAAAATCGTCAGCGAGATCGGGAAGCGCGATGGCGCTAAAAAACGACCTACCGATCGACATTTTAAACAAATTCGAATCGAATGGGATCACGTCGAGTTGGACGCGGCCGAGTCGAATCGAACCGAATCGAAAAGGAAGGAAAAGGAGAAGAGTTCAACGGATCAATACACAAGAAGGTAGAGAAGAGCGAAAGGGAAGTGGGAGGGGGGTGAATCGAAAGCGGCCCTATCCATGCATCACCCACCTTGTGCATAGGAGTACCCCAGAAATCATTGTAAAATACATTTTTCAGAGGTGTATGGGGCCTCAGATCCCTATTATCCTTGATCGCTGAAATGTCATCGAAAACGAAGCCGCAATTCAGGCTGTTCAGATAGACGGCGAATGCGCTTATGGCGACGACCGCCGCGAGTACTCCCCGCGCAGGCACTCCCATCACAAATGAGACATCGATCGGCCGTCCTTTCTTTTCGCGATTTTCGATCCCGAAACCCTGCCGCGAAGCTCCGTCGCCCCCCGGGTCCTTCAGCCGCTGCTCTCTCGCCTCTCTCGCTACCCTCGCGGACACCCTTGCCCGGCTATCTACTTGTCTAGCTATCCAGCGGCCCAGCTAACCGAGCCCCGAGATCTCAACACCGCGGTGTCCACGAAACACGCAGGAATCCCATCCCCGGCCGCGTAGACGTCGATTCCCTATTATTCAAGCACATCGTGACACCTACGTGCCTAACGCTTCCAGATACGGGCGCGCTCTCGCACAGACCGATCCGCGGGGCTCGAGCAAAGGCATATCAACGGGAGGCGAGCCCTCGTACGCGGGTGAATCCCTTTCCACTGGGCGAATGCCCCGGGCAGACCGGTTCAACACGATTCACCGTATCCGCGCGTTAAGAGCGAACTGTCAAACGGATGGACGCTTATACACAGCGGTCGCACGGTAACGGACACGTTACGTGCCGTGAAACAGGGCACAACGCAAATACCACGGTATATACGGCGGCGACGCGGACCCTCCGAGAACCGAGGACGCACGCGCGACGTCGGGTTAAGCGCGAACTACGCGGCACACCGACTGTGCCGGTATGTGGGCTACGAAAGCTCCTTCGGTTTCGTTTCATTTCCAAGCTTTTTGTTTTATGAATGTTCCATAGTAGAATTGTAGAATTCCAGCTTAAGTTTTAATCCCGAGGATGGAATTAGTGGGGTTGAGAGACTTGTAAATGAAGATTCAGAGGTGGCGACAAGTATCGCGTGTTTGGAATGGAAATTGAGTTTCAAATTGATGTTAATATTAGTGCTTTCGAAGCAGCGGGATAGATTAGATTAGGAATATTATCTTGACAAGTTAGGTTTGAGAGTAATGCGACTTGTTTGGCGGTTTTTATTTGAAAGGGATATCCCAGATAGATTCAGGTTATGTTGCGCGTGCCGCGTTTGAAACGAACCGGCCGCGCACGGTGCGATCGGCCAATGGGAGCGTAGCATCGTGCTGAAAGCGGTGGTGGGACAAGGCTCGTAGTGGAATCGTAAAACGACAGTCGAGGTAGGCACGCGCTTGGCGTCACCATCGCTGACATTTACGTTGTTTAAACCGTTTGTCTCGTAAAGCCTGAAGATCGTACTTGTGTATCGCCCCGCGATCGATGAAGTGATCGTTAAGAGCATCGTGATCCCGTTTGCGTCGACACCGGCTTCGTCTTTCCAGAGCTTCTGGGTCCGTGAGGGAAGAATACACCCGTGAAATTCAGTGGCGTCCTTCCCCCGACCCTACGAAAAACCGTGAGTATACTTGCCAGCTCCCTTGGCCGCAGCCCATTGTTTACAAACGGAATTCACACGATTCGTACAGCCAGGAACGAATTGAACCGAGTCGTGGATGAAATGTCCACTTTGGGGGAGTTAAACGAATGACTAAAGTTTTGCGGGCCTAGCCGCGTACCAGTAATAGATAGATTTCTGTGTAGTACGAGATGTTCTAACAGACAGTGTACGAGAGTTCGTGGAACGTAACATCTCCTTTAAGTTCGGCGAATAGCGCGTGAAGGAAGAAGGCGATAACTGGTTGGTACAGTGTAGACGATGTTGTAGTGGATGTCCGTTGACAACGACATTGTATTTATTCGGGATGTTTCTCGATGGAAGAGTAGATACATAGTAAGGACGAAGTGTAGATAGGAAGCGAAGAACGTATGCACGAACCGTGCCCCGCGAAAGAGAAAGTTGTTGACGCATTTGTTTCGGAACTGCATCGTAGCGGCTACGCGTGAGACGCAATATAAAGGGGCTGAAAGGGCTTGGGGAGGGGGTGCGAACTGAAAAGAGCTGCTTTACATTTCGAGCGGCAAAATTTCGTTCGATCGAATTTTCATGTGAGGCGACGCTCTAACGTCGCCACCTGCTACCGTTTGAATGTAACGTCTCTTCGAACGTTTTTGAACCGAAAACTATATTAAATACATCGCTTCGGCCGAGTAACGACAAGAGTCGACGATTGTAGAGTATATTTGAAATAATTACGAAGCACGGGTACTTCGTTAATTCCATTACAAATTTAATACGTTTGGAGGATCGTTTACTACTGCGTTTTACTTCGTTACACAACCGCGCGCAATTTAAATAACACTCGATGCAGGTATTGCAGATGTGTTTTATTACTTTATCCATTTGATATTGGAAATAAATTTTTACCAACGTAAATGTTTGATTTAATTATCTCTTCAAATTTCGTTTGCAAGTCGCTTTGCAACACATTTATATTTCACCGCGTACTTTTTTTTGCGCCAGTAATGCTCGTGAAAATTTGTATATCAGTGCAGGAATTTGACAAAATGGATGAATCTTTCTCGCCGTTGGAAAAGAATAAGCCAGGTAGACTATCTACGACTAGACTCCTGGAGGCAATAGGCTCAGAGAGCAATGCCATCCAATCGATCGGTTTACGTCTGGGCGTCCCGACGCCAGCTGCAACGCTTACCGCGTACAGGCTGATCCATATTGCGGTTTCCGCGCGCGTTTTCCCTGCAGTCGCTTAAATCCTCCATAGATTGTATTTTCTACTGCGGTATATATTTCCTTTCGTAATCCCACTTCCCTTGCGAAACAAAAGAAGCTCGATTTACCGCGTGGATTCGCGTAAAAATGGAAATACGTTGTCCTTCGTAACCAACATTATTATTTCTAATTATTTTTCTACTATCTATAGACATATATATTTATTCCAAGAGTAATAAAATAAATATATATTCTCTCTGAAATGCTACTACTGACCGAGGTAAATTAATTAGCAACTAATAAAGTCTCGCTACTCTCATTTTACTGATATTTTACAAAGACATTCCAGTCGCTTTTATTTATTACTGTTCCTCAGCTAGTTTTTCGGATTATGTGCCCCACAATTCCTCTCGAATTTGACGACCCGTATAAACGCTATGCCACGAATTTGACGAATTTAATCGAAGCTGTATTTGGTGGATTTTTAGCGATAAAGCATGAGCCAAGGGGATCAAGAGAAGAGCATGGACAAGAAGGAAATCGCGGAGGAGGAGAGGGAGAAGATGCTGAACGCTGAAAATACGAAGCACACGGTATCATCGACCGCGCCGGACTCGGAATCCGAGGAACAGAAGCCCAAGAAGAAAATACCAATCGGTGGCATTAAGATGCCTGGCTTTTGTCGTACAAAGAGCAAGGAACCCTGCAAAGTAAATCTAAACAAGTTTAACGCCCTATCGCTGTCAAAGATCCTCAGTTTAAGCCCAATGAACGCGCGAGGTTCTTAATAACCATCTCTTACACGAACATCCCTCGGTTTTCACTGAAAATTAAGCGCATTGTAAAAGTCAGACGATTCTTCCTAAAAAAAAAGAAACAAGTAAAAAAAAAATGTACGATGCATGTACGCTGGAGATTTTGTCGACGATTGTACTCGATTTTCTGTGAAAGGAAGCTTCCTATAATAGGATTGGATTGTATCTTTCCGATTTATTGTTGCACGGTGAATCGTTTTCCCACCATCGTCCTCCCCCTTTTCAATTGTATCATGAATTATGTAATTTGCTGATCGATACGCAATCCCGTCGCTCGCTTCTGAGAAGCTCTTTCTATCGCAAATATGCATTGCCAAACACTGCGTGCCCCTACATTTTGGTACACCTTGTATTCCACTGTTACGAGTACGATGCGAAACACATGAATAGGTAAATATTGTTCAGGTGCACGTGTTACCGGTCACGCGATCCCCGCCGGGAGCGGTGCGTCGGGCGAAATCTGAATGGGAGAAGTCCCGGCGCGGTTTCGTTGTTTCGCCTGTTATATTCGAGTGGGTTAATCTTGAGCGGATGGAAATGAACGGGCGAGCGGCCCGAACGTAAATACTGTTTCCTTTTGGTCGATTAACATCTGTTTACGACGAGAGGCGACTCCTGCTCAAAGAGTACGAGTCCCCGAAGCCACCATAGCGTGTGTTCACGAGGGGTGCCCACAGCCCCGTAACGATTTCTTTTTTTCCTGACATTAAACCAATGGGATGACGTCAGCCGAACAGTACACCTGGCATTATCGATCACGCGCCCTTTAAATAATGATAACCATCACCTGCGACGATGATGGTGGCGGTGCTTCGAATATCGATTGCAACACGCACAAAAAATGACTGTCCCTTCGTTTCTTTTCTCTTTTCGGGGGGGAAGGCATGGGTGTATAGAACGCAGGTATCATTGGGTTTCGCTGTTTCTTTTTAGGAGGACGAAAGTAAACCCGCCGAATCAGGTGACGGCGAGGTAACTGAAAAAACCGCCAAAGAGAACGAGCAGAACGTGTCTTCGGAGAAAACGAACACGCCTAGTAAGGACGCGAAGGAGAAGGAAGGACGAAAGGGGATACTCGATGCCATAAAGTTACCCTTAGTTTCTGTTTTCCCTAGAAAGAAGAATAAGGTGATGGCTCTGTTATTTAATGCTACCTTGGCTTATTAAATACCGAAGGTCTAAGTTACGGGAATATATCATGCAGGATATTAGAAAATATTGTAGAATTTAGTAGCCCGACGGCGTAGTAGCGATTTGCCGACGCGAAGCCCCGCAGAACCTTTAAGACGCAATTTATAACACTTCAGCACGTACAATCTTTTCTTGGAGTATTCTTTCACCATCGACGGCCGCTCTTCTCCCTTTTACATCTCAGTTAGTCACGTTCCACCGCGCAGAATAAATTTACACTTGATAACCCGAACAGTTCAGGTTCTTATACCCCACGAAGAAGAAACGCGTGTTTTTAATTGTCATCTGTTCGATTGGAGATCAAGATCTGTAACGTGTATTGTCAACGATGTAAAGGCAAAGCTCTGCTTGCATTCTACCGCATATCGGACCTCTTAATTGAGAATACGATATTTTTTAGGAAGGTGAAGTGGAGCTAGGAGCAACTGGAGCGGCTGGATTAGCCAGCGTCGAGACCCTCGATGACGGTGCAGGGGAGAAGAACCCTATCAGCAGTGAAGATGGCATGGAGACTGTTCGACTCGACGGCGATGCTCCAGACGGTATCGAGCTGCCAAAGCAGCATTTCCTTGTCGCCTGCATATCCGCTGCGAGGAGGAACTTGTTCGTGCTAGGTAACTTATCATATACTTTGGCTATTCATAGCCACGTCTTAAAGGCTTCAGATTTAATCAGACGAGTTTAAGAAGCGCAATACGATTCTTATAATACATTTCACGATAGTAGCGACTCTGTGCATCCTGATATCCGTCGTTATCATCATCTGCGTCGCTTGGCTCGGCCCGAGGAAGACTGGCATGCAACCGATCAAAGATGGAAACTACGTCGAGGCGGTTAGTTCCTGCGGCCCCGTGCAAGGTGTATCGGAGGACGGCGCGTTCGCGTTTCGTGGGATCCCTTACGCAGTTCCGCCGCTAGAGAATCGCCGTTGGCAACCCGCCGAACCTTTGAGAAGAATCGAGCACTGCTGGACGGGCACTTATCTGGCGCACAACTCGTCGGAAAGCTGCTGGCAACGGGACGCCTCGGGCGGCGTCGTTGGAAGCGAGAACTGCTTGTACCTAGACGTGTTCACGCCTGAAGTCCGATACGATTCGCCTTTGCCCGTAGTCGTCATGATAGGCGCGGAAACCCTCAGTAGCGGCTCCCCGGGCGTGATGCAACCCTCCGCGAAGCTGGCCCGCGTTCGTGACATGGTCTTTGTCAGACCAAACTTCCGGTAAGTGTAAAACATTCGACGCCCTATTAGAAAAACTCCGATCTCATTCAGTTCAGATTTATCTGCATAAATCTATGTTTAAATCGATTGGAAATACTCGAATCACATCGAACGTGTCTCTGATGCTTCTTCTTACATTGCAGCTTGGGAATCTTCGGATTCCTAGCCGCAGAGCCACTATCAAGATCCACCCACCCACCCACATCTGGTAACTACGGACTGTCAGATATCATTGTGGCTCTTCGGTGGGTACAGCACAACATCGAGAACTTCGGTGGGAACAAGAAGTCTGTGACTCTGTGGGGTCATCGGGCAGGTGGCACCCTGGTCACAACGCTGGTTGGCACTCGGCGGGCAGAAGGATTGTTCTCCAGAGTCTGGATATCCAGCGGCAGCGCGATATTCCCCGAAAGGGAGTTAGCGGCCTCGGAGAAGCTCAGCGACCAGTTCTTGAATTCTGTGAGGTGTAGCGACGCCGCCTGTCTGCGAGCCAAGAGCGCCGAGGAGCTCCACGATTCTGTCCCGGAGACTTGGCATTTAGGGAACGTTGGCCTCCCAGAGACCAGGGAGGCGACGTCCACGGCGAGGGACAAGAGACACGAGTGGCTCGTCCTCGACGGGGCCATTCTTCAGGAACCTGTCGGCCGGGTTTGGGTAAAGGACGAACTTCCAGTTAAGATCGTGATGGGCACCGCGGCTCATGCCGGAGCTCCTCTCAAGTATCTTCATTCGAACATCACTCTGAATTCCACGCAAGTCGAGATGATCGTGAGGGAATCCTTGTTGGGGAGTAAAGGACTGCACGACGAAGCCCTCAGGTTAGAACGAGCTCCTTGTTTCCAATACTGGCAACTACATTACTCTTCGATCAATTACATTTCTACGTTCTTCTATTTCCAGCCGCTACAACGCGACAGTGAATGGCCTGCTGAGCATGATCTCCGATATTCGCGTGGTCTGCCCGCTACTGACCGTCGCTCGAATGAAAACCAACATTCCCTTCTACGTGGCGACACAGCCGCGCGGCGAAATCGCTGATCCCGACAGCGATGCCGCGGCGATACTTGGATCGTATGCTGCGCGTACACCCGCGGAGAAGAGGCACGTCTCCGCGATGCAGCAGCTGTTCAATCATTTCGTCTGGCACGGCGAAGTAGCTCAGGCGGATTCCAGCGGCGTGAAACGAGTCCTGATCATTGGACAAGACACACTCCCCGACCGCGACTATCCGAACTGCGACTTCTGGATAGGGAAGGACATCGTCCCCTCGTACGGTCGGGTAGATTGAATCGCTCTTCTCATTATATATTTAACAGGGACTTCAGGACTTCAATCAGGTTCGAGATATGCACTCCCTCACGAAAACATCTTTTGCTTTCGAGCTTCTCTAACTTGCTGAGTTGCTCCCGAGACACTAGACGCGAGAAAGACGATTCAAAGATAACCGACGAAGCGGGGAGGGAAATCTTTTCTTCTTTTACATTGCTCGTTCTTGAAACGATAACGATTTCATTCCGATCTTCTATATCGACTGATCCCCTGGTTCTCTAGATTGTAAGAATTGTCGCAGCTACCTTTTTATAAATAATCGGATAAAGAAAATATTCAGATATTTTATTGCACTTTTATAATGCAATATACAAGCGCTAATCCATATCATAAGAGTTTTATAAAATAAAATAAAAATGGACGAGACTCCGTGATCGCTTGTTCCCATTATGTCTTTTTGGGACGAGTTTTCGAACACTGGACGTGGACGAGGAATTTTCGAAACAATTCTGCTCCGTACAAAAAGTATTTTAATTCCCAGTTTTGTGACTCGCGTTTCGTGTTGCTTTTAATGGAAATTGATATTATTTATTGTAGAAAGCAACGTTGGGCGGTATGCTCTGTACATAAACTAGAGTGCAGAGGAATTTTTAATACTCCTGTAGAATCCCACGACTTTGTACTTAACGTTTAGTGAGCGAGGAATATTTCGACGGGTTAAAGTATTTATTTACACGAATCCGAGAAGTTTATTGTTCAAATGATACCGCGAGAAGTACCCTCTCACGAGATTGCTGTTCCGCATGAAGCATAAACTCAATTATGAGTTGCCCAAGATTCTTTTTCGAGCATCGGGAAGGCATAATACATACGTTGAATTATTTCCTTTGATGTGTGAGGTTTTTTTGCACAAAGAGAGAAATAAGCCATCGCCATTTTCGACGAGCTGCCCGGCGTTTATATGTGAAATAATCGTGTACCTCCGCGGACGATGCCCGAGAGTGTTTGTCTCTGTACATACGTCACCGTTGCTCTCTCGTTTCATTTCTGAATGTGCTTAAAAAGTATTCCTGCTCGCGTAATGTAACAGAGCATAGAAAACTTCAGATCTGATTTCTGTACTGTAAGACTGATTCTACAGATCGGCATTTCATTTGCGTATGGATGTCTTTTATATTAGTTTTTAACTGAATAGGTTTATAGTATAAAAAACGGCCCGCCCTATAAGCAGAGCCCGTTATACTGTAAATTACGAAAATGTGCAAAGAATATTTCTTTAATCTCATTACAATTCGTGTACACACTCGTCAAATTTTTGTGATCGCAATCGCATTCTCATAATATCGGAAACCGCACTATAGCACGTAACTTCCTTCAGCCTTAAAGCTTTACGAGACTGCAAGAGTATGGTTTCTATCTTCCTACAATCGCTCTTCAGAAATTAGTAAAAGACGTGACAATTGTCCTATTTTTTATTAATTTCTACGAGATAATGCAGAGTCGAACGTTGATTATTTATTGATTGAAGGGCGAGACTTGAAAGTATTATTGGGTCTAGTAAACGTTTAAGGACGGAAATCATTTTTTAATCACTGTATTTGGTATTTGAAGCAAAATAAAGTAATGTTCATTTTTTTTTAAATTAACGGGTGAAAGAGGCTCACCTATTCTGATAAAGAATACAATAAGTATTATTTATTGCTATAGTCGTAACAGTTGGTAATTCTTAATAATTTAATTATGCCTTTTTTACTCCTTGTTAAGGAGGAACTTTAATTTAAGTATTGATATATACTTTAACGCCAGTAGACATATCCGATCGTACGCGCGTAATTGTCTATGTAAAGTTGAACTTAAATGGGTATGTTTAAAAGAAACTAGATTTTCGTTGAATTTGTTATCTACACGAAATATCGAGTGTCATTGCGTAGCTTAAGTAAAACGTAACTAGGTTTATATACGAAATGATCTATTTTACAATCTTGTAATTACGCAAAGAGTAATTAATATCTTCTGTTGGCTCATGTAGTAAAAAGTTTGACCAAACTACAAACTTAAGGGTTTTAGAAGTGACCTTAGGATACTTTTATAAAATTTACTAATGTTTATACGAAAAAGAAGGATATTAACTGTTCCGAGAACGTTTGAAATATTGTTTTTAAAGAAAAAAGAAAGAAATGTTCGATTGGCGCCGCGCCGTTTCGCGCGCACAATTTGAATCGGCACTGTTCGAGCCGCCGAATTTCAAATTCAAACAAACGCGAGCCGCGGATTGCAATTTCATTTGAAGATAATGTAGTGCGTACGTGAGAGAAATGGCGAAAAGACGAAGAGCCGAGTAACTGAGGATACTATAATCATACAATTATGTACCGAGGGTTCGTCAGTATCCGAAGTAATTAGCAACAAATATTATTCAAACCATTGTAGATGTTGCTTCGCGTAAAGTATTAAAGAACCATGGAAATAAATGAATGTCAGCATCTACGTTATAATTTTTCAGCGTGACACGTAGCATCTCCTAATCTATTGCACGAGTAATATAACTCGCTGTTTACTTCTTCCAAAAATATGCCGCGTAACGTTAATTCAACAGCATGCAACGTTCGTGAAATCTACAGTTCAGAAACCCTTAATTCTCCGTTCGACTACGTGGACATTTTGAGCACCGCTGGCCAAAGAATGCGAAAGATTGATTAATCATTTTTATGTGTAGACGCGCTTGAGAACCGCTGCCCGGCATTCCTGACTACTCAGTCGGCAATCTCACGTTTTAGAGTTAGTGGAGCGCCGATAAGTGCAGTGTATAGATAGTGTCGTTTAGTTGTCCCTCGAATCAACAGGTATTCCGCGTGCAGCGTTCCTTTGAAATCGTACGAACCGTCCAGCTCGAGCGTGAATCCGCGAAAAATGTAGCGGGATGGCCGGAGAGGGGCTCGGGGCACGGCCAGCCGGTGAAAAAAAAATCTATTTTTGAAAGCGTCCGCAAAGTACTTATACGGATAAATTCCTCGCATTCCAACGCTGGTCCAGGCTCGCGCGGGGCAGCATCTAGACGAGAATGTTACTTTTCTGATTACTCATTCGGGTGACATCTCAGGAATGTGGTAAGCGAACTCGCTCCCACCTACGCCCCGCAATTTCTCTATTCCTTCCTCTTCTGTTCTTCTTCTCGGACTGTTAAGCAGTAATGCCGAACCACGATCGTCACGATTTTTCTCGTCCCATTTCCCGTTAAGCACTGACACGTTTCGACTAACACCCCATTCCACTCTATAAAAAATTAATCTCTATTTGTCGATTTATAAGCGTTTTTTAAGGTATTATCGCGAAAGCGTCGCGTAGTTCGTGTTATTCTGGTCTCGTTTTTGTAATTCTTAATAATTGTGTTCATTAATCGGCGACACGCGGGACGCGGACGGAACTCGGTTTATTTGAATTCGTATCTATCGATTCCGACCACCTGTTAATTAAATGCTAACTTCATGAGAAATTTAAAAATGGTTGTCATTAGAAAAACCGAAGGAGCGATTCCGTTTTTATTGAAATGCGAAGCGCGCCTTCGATTTTGTAAAATGTCATCGGCGGGGCGGGATCTTCTCTCGTCGATTATGATTAAAATTTCGTTAATGTAAGAGCAATTCTCGTAACTTGCGTGCTCTTAACTCTTTTGAACTTGGAGTGACTTTAACGTTACAGAGTTTTCACATCGTGGAATGTGTGGTATAGGTTGACAGAGGGAAAAGGTGCTGGATAATCCAAATGGATAACGAAAGCCCATTATGGCCCAGCATCTACAGACACAGCACCAGCACGAATTCTTACCGTTGTGCGATGTACTGTTTAACATAATTTCTCTGGCGTCGTACTTCTGCGACGTTGTCTTTGACTTTGCGATGGTGTATGCCCTCGCGCATCATTCTGCGGCCCCTCCGATTCTTTTTCCTTTGAGCATCGTTCTCATAGCGACCTCGTTGATTATCTCTCAGGTCAGTTTTCATTACACCAAAGAATCCTAAAGCGTTTCAATGCGATTTCATGTAGATCACTTTCGCTCTTTTATTCCTTTCAGATTATCAGCGTGCGATGGTATTTATGGGGAGCAAGGGGCAGGCTGACCGGCAAGAATATAAACGAGAAGAAAGAGAATGGAAACTGGGCGATATGGTGTGTCCTATTACTTCATTCAACTCAAGTCGGTGTATTGTGGAGATACTTCAAACTATTTATTCCAGTTAATTTAACTTATGTGAAGCACGAGGTGAGTTTGATTCTTCAGGTCCTAACAAGTCAAACCTGTGATAATCCTCTGCACCTTGTTATTCGTTTCTTATCAATTTCTATAAACCCTTTATGCATTGCCAGGTGAGGGAGCTTTGTGTATTACGTCTCGTTCATGCGTTCTGCGAAGCTGCTCCAATGTTGCTCCTGCAGTTGTATCTGTTGTCGATTGGATTTAGTAACGAGCCGAACGCAGATGCTGGGAAGGAGAAGGAAAGCGAGAACAGGGATGGTGATAAGCTAGCGAAATTGACCGCTGTATCTGTTGGGCTCTCTTTGTGGAGCGTTTGTTGGGCAGTGGCTAGTTTTAGCAAAGGCGCCGCACGTCTTCGTAACTTAGAGCGCTTGGTGCTGACATGGCTAGGTGTGCTGGCGCAACTAGCGTGGCGGTTGGGAACCGTAAGCGCCAGAGTCGGAGTACTGGTAGCTTACGCTTCGCTCTACGGCGGGCAGTGGCTGTTGATCGTCATGGCTCTCCACTGGCTGTCTATGTTGATGTGGCTGCTGCTTACTCCGGACGGCCTCTTCCACGGCGGTGAACATTTGCCGATTTTAAGGAAAACATCTCTGGCCTCGCTGCTCGCGTTCGTCTACATATTCGCGTACGTGAATTTGCACGAGACGAATCATCGCCAGAAAATGGTAAGCCATTGATGCGCGGCGTACTCGATTGATAGCATTCTTGTGAATAATCTCAATGTATCCGCATAGGTAATATTTTACTCAGTAATGTTTCTGGAAAACAGCCTGCTGATCGGTGTATGGATAGTGGGTATTAACAGAAGCGATCTTCTCCCACACCAGCACCACCCTAATCCTGTAACTCTAGTACTTACGCTCTTAGCTTTATTTTTCGGCGGTATGTTCTTCATGGGTCTTTACTACAGGTAATTGCAGAGATCGTACAACTTTATTCGGTGGCTTCGTAAGGCGCACCTGCTAACACTAACTAAACCTTTGATCTTAGGTTTTTTCATGTAAGAAGATTGAGGTACGAAGCTGGCGGTCGAATGACAGCTTCGAATCTCACGACACTGCCGAATCAGGTACGTGATTGGAAAACGTGGGAACCTTGGGAAGCCAGTATCGTTTTTATAAGAAAGATGCAATGTTTGCAGGATAATTTGGAGGAGAAGCAAATAGAATACACGGAAGAGAAGAAAGTAAATATGAACGTAGGCATGAGGAAGGTGAAATTGAGCAACGGTGGTATACCAGGGGTGTTTAATTGTCGCTTCGCCAATCCAGCCGTAGTAAATCCAAATCGGAAAAAGAAGAAGCCAACTACTTTCGTGCCTCCTCCGCCACCGCAGTCACAAACTGGAGCAGTAACAGCTTCTATGAACGCGGTAGGGGACACGAAACAGTGGCTCGGCATGAACAGCAGTTCTCGCCAATTGATACCGTTCTGGATGAAGTCCGTGACTTCCTCCAGTGTGATACAGGTAACGAATTACTATCTACGTTGAATTCCTAAGCCCGTACACCCTTCTTTCAACTTGCACTGTATAATGTCATTATTTCGGAGCAGAGCGATCACCCGAGCGAGCAGAAGATTGAAACGGATGCCGGAACTGGCGGCGGCTCCCTGAGCGTTAATTTGATCAGGGAGAAGCTTCAAGAGAAGAAGCAGCAACAGTTACGAGAATTGCGGGCTATACAAGAAGAGATAAAGGAAGGAAAGCTGTTCCCTCCGCCGTCGGCTTCAGCCTCCTCGTTCTCGTCCTCGCCTGCGTCGAATCAACAACCTCCACCTAATACGAAGCTGCACACTTCTCCCAGTTCCCCTTTGTTCTCGTCCGTTCCGTCTGCAATCGATCAGAACGGCGGCGTAACGTTATCTTCGTGGCCACCGGTGAAGATGCATTGCCTCTTACCACCGCCGCCGTCCTCTTCCTATTACCCGAATGTCCATCCATCGAACTCGTGGAGGGCGACGCAGAGGGAGAGAGCGGACACGCCGGAGATATTACTCGCCCCGCGATGTCTTCCTCATCATTACGCCCATTGGGCACCATCCTCCCACGTTAGTCATAGGTAATTCGGCGTACAGCATGCTTGATTAATAATTTCTACATTTATAGAGATCGAAGGGCGAGGGGAGTAATTGATTAAAAATGAATCTGCAGATTACGCTCGAGTCAAAACGGGGGAGAGGAGAGTTCTAAGGGCGAGGGTGAAGTGGATGGCGAAATTAGCGATATGGAGGGCAGTCAGATATCGTTACCACGAAGCTACACGCTCCCTCGTGAATTTAAATACAATCATCCGAATAACACTGCCAGGGAGCGGGAACGACGCGTGGGGAACAATAAGGTCACAGCCTCGCGTTTCTACTTACCTTCTACCAATAGCTCCGACGGTAGTTACATCTTGATATTTATAATTTCACGTTGCATATATCGCTGTAGATTAATTCCACTTTAAATGTCGCAAAACACTTTGCATATGCACGTTAATGTCTGCCCAGGAGATGTAGATAGCGCGGATAACGAAGACGAGACGGATTCGGAAGTGCAGTTTCGCATGAAGAACAACCACAGGCACAATAATCACGGCGAAACCCAGCAGCAGCAGCAACAACAGCAACAGTACGCGTTCGAAGACGATGGGAAGAGCGAGTTCTTAAATTCCAATCCGGATCCCACGGCAGCGGCTATAATCTCCGGGAATTCCTATCTGAACAACTCTCAGGGTCTGCTGCGGCCAAGTCAACTATTCAGAAACAGGGTGAAACACGAAACGAAGCTCTGAGACTCTCGTTTCTTTTAATAACATACCTTCAGAGATTATATAAGTTAATCGAAGACTCGAGACAAAAAAGACTGTATATGTTCTATTTTTCGAAGAACGGCTCTCTTTCCTTTTACACATGAGATGGCCTGTTATGTACTACGTCCAGATCGAGATTCCTAAGATAGAGAACAGGAATGAAGGTGGAACTTTGAATTCTGATAAACGATTTGTCAGTTTCTCAAATTTTAAAGCACCGTAACACTTGTTCCTTGTGATGGTAAAAATGCTCTTCTATGTACAAAGTTAAGGCGTATCTGATAACCAGCTACGTGTTTATTTAAATAATCAATTTTTAGAAATACACTCCGCGTCAAAATTCAAGCAACACTATAATTTCCCTTAATTGTGGTTAAAATAAATTATTGATTCCCTTAATTGTATTTTAGTAGAAAATACATAGCGTACAAAGACGTATCATTGCTTTATGAGTATTCTGTTCTCGCGTATGTCGCTTTGAGAGGATGAATGACTCAAACGTGTGGGATATTCAGATCAATAATATTTATTTCATAATAGAAAAGTAAATGCTCGTATCTTCCCATATAATACACAAAGTCTATGTAAAGTATTTCAGTCTCTTTCTCACATCTAGTTTATGTACATTTCTCAACGATGTATACATTTACCTTCGCATTACAATTTATTACAATATATGCACTTGACATATTTATTTATAGGATATTGTGCAAGCTTCTTATTTTCGTTAATTGAAAATCCTTCGATCAAGTTCGAAGTAATTTTTTACGACAAAACTGTTTATCGTCGATCTTTGTAACTTATTGAATAGTAAGGTTTAATCTGTGCCTAACTTGCAAATGTAAATGTACAAATATAAATAGAGTAACACACAATACGAACGTCGGAAAGCTTTACATATATATTCTTTATACTACGTACAGTATGCCTTCGTATATATTAACAATTTACAAATGTACAGTTATGTACAATAAAATCGTAAAAAACATTTATATCCATATAAATAGTTTATGGATTTACATGTTGTGCATCGGTATCAGTTTCTCGGTTAAAGATTTCTCTTCTCTTTGTGCTAACATCATTGTGCAACGAAGTTTTTAAATGCATGAAAGTCGACGAAGAAAGGAACTGTATGTATAAAATCATTTAATAGGAGTACCTTATTTTCGATACTCCGAGCGATTTCGATTTCAACCTGCGAGACACGGGCACCTTAAAGAATAATTTCGTTCTTAAAGTTTCTCGTGAGCTCCTTGTGCGGTAGGACAATGGAATTCAATAGAATCTTCTCAGCTGCCAAATGTACGCTTGTGCCTGGAACGTGAGTCGTGGAAATACATGGTCGTATTCGTTTGCAAATACGCCGTTTAATAAGCTAATTACCGAGAATTGTTATAGAGGGGTTCAGCTTCCCGTTGACGTTGAACAGAGGCAGATTTTCCATTTTTGCGAACGGTTTATTAGGATTGGGATCGCACGGCGTTCCTTCTATGCGTGCCCATTCTCCCACATAGCTGCCTTTTCCCACAATGCTATGTAAAACAATGGAATGTGATTGTACGTGAGCATTGGCTAATATAATCGACTCTCTTATCCTAACGCCAAGCGCGATGACGGTGTTTGGACCTATGCTCACGTTTGGACCCAGCTGTAAATGAAATGATCGTAGCTCAATTTGAATATTTCATCAGAAGAGGCTATCGACTTTTGTAAATATTGTACAAAAAGACTGTTTACCACTGCCGTTGAATGTACAGTAGCAGAAGGATGGATGTAAACATCGCCGATAATGTGGCAAGGCCCGTTAACTGTAGAAGCAAGGCGCTTTTGGTGTTTCGCATTGTAAAGAGCTAGATAGTGACGATTAGCATATATGGCGGAGCCTGCTGTTTTAACTTGCGACCACCATCTCCGAACAGGTAACGCGAATAAGCAACCAGCTCCCGCTAATCTTGTTAATATACCCTGCTCGAAAGATATGTGAGCCGGGTCTCTGCCATTGCCGTTGAACTGCCTATAAATTACATTCCTATGAATGATCTTTCAGCGAAGCGAGGATATTCAGAAAGTCTTACGTAAAGTTCTCTTGCTGCTGTCCGGCGTTAAAAGCCTCCGCCATGGTTTGGAAGATATCTGGGGAAGCAAGATAAACTCCGCAGTTGATCAGAGTCGAAACGAACGTCGACGGCTTTTCTACGTAGTGGGTGACCTTTCCCTCTTTATCGAGCACCATACAGCCATAATTCAAGGATTGCTGCCTCGTCGCTTCTGTAGCCATGATAGTGAGCAATGCTCTCTTCTCCATATGAAATTCCAGTATCTCTTGCAAAGGGAAATCGGCGCAGACGTCGCCGTTCATCACGAAGAAGTATTTGGGGCTCCCAGACCTTATTTGATCGCGGAAATGATACATGCCACCTGCGGTTCCCAATGTCGTGAACTCTTGGAGGTACCTAATCGTAATGCCGTAAGCACGGGTCATCTCTTGAATGAAGTGAGACAAGTCGCTCGCTAGGTAAGAGCCAATTATCAGTATCTCGTTGAGATTTTTCACTTCCGAGCATGCTTCTATATGGTGCTGTATTACTGGTAATCCAGCGACTGGGAACAATGGCTTTGGTATATCCAGCGAAAGGGGTCTGAACCTAGTTCCTGAAAAGTACAGCTTTGATTCATGATTTCGTGATTTATCATCGTTAGTCAATCTGTGTAAATAGCTACAAAGCTAAATGACATTTTCAGTTGACTAACACTTATTACAATTATACCCGAGGTTATATCACTTTGTACATCGCAGAATCTGTATTTTAAAGGCAACTGTATTGCAAGAAGACAAACCTTTCGATGGACCCCCAATTAGTATAACAGCTTTCAGTATCATTGTAAATAAAACGAAATTAAAATACAATCTTCAGGAGCTGTCTTGCCACGATGACAAGAACCAGTTTTCTGATGGGTTTAGGAACACGTCGAAATTCCTCGGCTCATGAGCTCCAATTCAATGAACAGGATAAGATAAAGAGGATTTCCTAGCAGAGAGACGAACAGCAAACAGCGGCAGACCTTGAATCACCTTCAAACGATTATGATAATACTTTCAACATGCTTTTTATTTGCAGTTTCAAAAAGTATACATCCAAAATTAACAAAATAGAGATTCCACAATACGCGTCAATTGTATATAGACTAACTAATACAGCTAGTATAAGAGCACCAGCGATTAGGGTGAAACGTGGATTAATGCAATTTCGGCTTCCTAATAATGGCGCTGTTATACAAACCTCTAAAGTACGCTTTATATGAAAGACTTACTGTTATCGAGTGTCTTTGATTAAGAAATTGGGAACGGTGTTTAGAAATATACTGTGAATAGAAAATTCAATCAATGCAGAAAATACTGACTGTATCTGTTTAAAAAAAAAAAAACTATCAGACGCGAGGGTTTACATTATATGTTGGGCAAGACAATGTTCAAGAAATTCATGGCAACTTCAAATCCTAGGAAACACGCAGCGTTTGCTGGGAACGCACGGAGCATCACAGGTGCGCATCCTTTGTATAAAGCTCGAGGTCCCTCGTTCTTCATTAAGTCTATGAATACGTCTCGAATTCCACGTTTGAAAGTACCCTCTGGAGCTGAATATAATAAAGATTCAGTATTTATGGTAATGCACGATTGTTCAATAAGGTAAATATAGAATAATAAATTGTGAAATTTTTTGAATGCTACGCACCACTTTGTAAACGACTCTTTAACACATCAGGTGGCACTCCGACGATCCAATTTGCAATGCCAGCGCTACCGCCAGCTAAAATTGTAGGAAGAATTCCAAGCTTCTCTCCCTCGGGGGTCATCCACCTTTTTAGACATTCGTATGTCATGAAATACATTCCACTGGCAGGAATATCTGGAAGTATAATTTTCAGAAAGGAGTTACATTAACGAAAAGGAAACATCGTCTCGAATGTTTTGTAAAGGAGGAATTCGAGGGTTTGAACAATGTTCCTGGACAAATATAGGGCACTACGGATCCGGTGGAAGAATTTTAAAAGATGATTATGTTCCACCTGGGTCCGCGTAATCCAGGCATCATATGGAAACGTTATTTATAATTATAAATCAGGAATAGTGTGTGTGGGCTGCTAGATAGGAAGCATCCTGTATGATAGGGGACATCAAGGCAGATAGATAACAGTTAACAAAATTCAGTTTCCTTCGAACCAGCGTACCATCACTGGTTTTAAGATCCATTTTTCTTCATTCTTCAAGTTTCGAACGGATTATGACGATTGTCTTAGTTCTTGTTGTCGCTCTGCTGGTATATAATCGTTTCTCCTACTTAAAACAAGTTTTACTACCTTTCAGCATAATCTCACTCGTGCAAATCTGAAATCGATTCTCTCTTGTGGTTTGCCTTTACATTTACTTCATTCCGATAGATTTCCCTAGAAGTGATATTATGCTTAATCTATGTCGGAAAGCACGCGTAGAACTAATTGAACGTGTGTGATTTAGAACGAGTGCTTCGGGCAAATAATCGATATTGGCGGCATTTGGGAAGTAAAATGTCCGCAGAGATGTTCTTGCGAAATTCAGAGATTTGCTGATTTGCCGCTGCATCGATGGATCCGCACTAGTCAAGATCAGGTACAACTATTGCCCACTCTTCCCTCTCTGACGTCTAACAAATCCTTCTTCCTAACAGAACTTATCCAATGATGCCGATTTCGAGTTCGATTTGAACATTGATCATTCTATAACTAATGAATTCTTGAAAGTTGCGATCTGTATTGTTGCTGAAGATTATGAGGAGCTTTTAAATAAACTTCCATCGGACATACAAGTCAGTACTACCATTACCTGATTCTATATCAGACCCGATAATGGAACATTCAGAGTTAACACATACTTTTATGTTTCAGATTTTCACGATACTTGAGTCCGGCATGGGAGACTCTGAGATTCTCTTACAATCTACAACATTCCAACGTTTTACAGATCTGATATCTCTGGACATACAGGGCATAGATTACAATGAACCTGGGCGAAAAGATCCGAGCAATCAGCGAAGAAAGCAAGGTGGAATCGTACTATCCGTTGATTCTCTGTATCCGTTAGGTGTGAGTCTTCTTTACCTGAATTTGGAGCAAGTAAAGTTGACTAGTTTGAGCCCGACGAAAAGGAACAAGGCCAATCTCGTGGTTAAACCAATGAGCACAGTTACCGACGATGAGAATAGTAACAAGCAATTGCTAAGTAACATCAGCCAAAGTACAGGGCACAGATTAATATTCCTAAGCCAACAGAATAATGGAGAGAACGAGGACAAGGAAATACTCCCTTACGATATTTATAAACAAGAAATGGAGGGTTACAAAGAAACTGTCGGGCTTTTCACTGGCTTGGGAGCTTTAACTCATTTAAGAGTTTACAACTGCGCCTTGAAAGATATATCGTGGCATATGTTCGATGGTTTGAACAGCCTTGTCCATCTCTCGTTAGAGAAGAACAGTCTGAAATTTATTCCAGAATTCTGTTTCTACGGTACGCCTAATTTGAAAGTGCTCTCGCTCGCAAGCAATCAACTGTTGACGCTTAAAAGTGTCGATCTAGCTGGCCTGTTGATGTTGGAAGATATTGATTTAAGAGGAAATAATTTAACTTTCTTGTCAGAATTATCGTTCCCTCCGTTTCCGATGCTAAAGGTAGCCGACTTTCGGGAGAACCCTTTGGATTCCGTATTCCCAAGGTACTTTCGTATTCTCTACGGTTTCTACTACATAATTTAATACGTAGAAGTAAGAAGAAATGATTTTTTATTTCAGCACCTTCGAAATCATGAATACTACGTTGAAACTGTACTTGGGAGGCGAGGATTCGAAGCTGTATTTACAGAAGAACTCCTTTCTGGGATTACGCCATCTTCAAATCTTGCATTTGTACAATCTGGACGTACCCATGTTGGAGCGCTTTGTGTTTCAAGGAATGCCAGAGTTGCTAGAGTTGAAAGCACGTGGAAACATTTCGAGTATAGAATTCGACGCGTTTGTGGACTTAATCAAGTTGTTAGACCTTGATCTGAGTGGCTGTTACATTCGTAAGATATCTATGGATGCTTTCTATGGATTGGAACATGTTAGACGGATAGACTTGTCTAACAACGAACTAGAATTCATTCCACCTGGCCTGTTCGGAACACTGCAGCAAAAGGAGCTGAAGGAAATTAATCTCTCGAGAAACAAATTGACCTCGTTGCCTCTGGATTTCTTCAAAATGCTGCGCGCTCCGAATAAACAATCGCAATTAGCAACCGTAAGACTAGACGGCAATCCGTGGGATTGTACTTGTTCGATGACCGCGTGGAATCCTCAACTGGTAAGTTGGACGACGCGTTGTACAACTCTTCTACGCGCAAAGTAATTCGAATTCGATTGGAAATAGGTGAACAGATTAAGAGAGACAGCACCGCGCTGCTGGACGCCGAAAAGGCTGCGAAACTGGGGAGTGTTCTACGCATTGCGCAAAGGTGGTTTGCAGTGCAGGACTTTGAAGAGGAGGCACCTGAAAAAATCTTCAATGGGGAAGCATTATTACGAAGATAATAACAGCATCAGCTAGCTAATTTATAAGTAATTAATGTACATGTATAAAAGAACAAAATTAAAAGAGTATAAAAGCTCTACTAACTTTCAGCTTTTATAAAATAATTCTATCGATATGTAAGTTCTAGTAACTGAATATTTTAAGAGACTTGTATTAACATTGTACTACAAACATGCGCATAGTTGGATATACAACGACGCGCAGAAATAAGAAACGTCGAAATAAATGTGGTGGAAATTAAGGGATGATGTTAAGCAGGTAATGTATAAAGGATTGTGGAAATAAAATACAATGCAAAGGTGAACGACAAGTCGATCATACATACCTCTCAAAAGCGTAGCACAGGTACCTTTGAAAATACTTCTTATTCCCCCCTCCTTGTAAAGTTGCTTTACGCAGTCGACGGGTCCCTTATATTTTGGCTTCGCGTCGGCATGCTGTATCTGCAGAAGGCATTTTATTCTTTCGCCAGGCGCCATTATAATCGTCGTAAATATACCGCTGAACGCGCCAGCATAGAATAATTTTAAAGCCGTCAGCTGTTCGTCGTCGGTCTTTCTAATTAATTGCTTGCCAAGACCAAAGCCATAAAAGCTTATAGCAAATATTGGAGCCACGCCGCATAAAGGCGCACCCATACCTAAAAAGAAAAGTATCGTGGACAATCTGTTAAAGCGAATTTTATTCTAACTTTTACGATGTTAAAGCAAGAAGACTTATACAAACCTTTGTATAAACCACGTATTCCTTCCTTCGCTACAGTCTTTCTAGCACAGTCTATCGTTCCACTGTATAAAGGTACTACATTTGGACCTACCACAGGCATAGTTTGGAGGCGAACCTGTTAAGCACAATGTTTTCCCTTCAAATCATTGCTTCTATCAAGAGAATCTCTAACTAACCAGAATTATACAATAAAAAGAACCTCGGCGAAGTGAAAACGAAGTATAAGGTATCGTTAATTTATCAATTCAAACATCTCAATCTACATTTTCAACAGTTTTAAAGGAATAAATTGTGTATAAAACTATATAGAACAGAAATAAATTTATTTGAGAATTCAGTTTACCTTATTACATGTACATTATGATTTTCTTTATTCTGGTTATTTGTGTATCTAATACAAAAGTGTATTAATTATAAGCATTCATACAAGTAAAATAAGAAACCAACTCATTAGTAGATCATGTAGAACAAAGTGAAACGTTATAAGCTCGTTACACAAAGTGTTTGATATTCTTATGCGCAATCGCGAAGTCTGAAAAATTATACAGGTACTTTGGATAAAAGGAATAACTTGAAATAAAATTCTTTCCCGAATGTATGTATATACAGAATTGAATATTATCAGCACGCACGATGCTTCTTTTACCTAACATCTCCATTACGAGGGCCAGTCCTCTTCAGAGAGAAAAAGAGTTCAATCCTAAGTAAGATTTAATAATCCTACCCGGATTAGGTGCAGCTGAAAAACGGGGTATGTTCTTTTACTCTGGGTCTTAAGCACCTTTTGTACTACCCTATACACATTCGTTTATTCTTTGCAACTGAGAAAGCCGAAGCTATAAAAATTATACTACAGGTCCCTTGTTCGTTAACTAATAATATGTGACGATTCGCAAGCGAAGAATGCGATAAGCTTTCTCTGGAAAATTCAGAAGCAGAAATGTACAATGCTGCGCAAGATCTAGAAGCTAGAGTTTCTCATTAATCAACAGCTGAGTCAGTTGAATCTGGTAATGAAGGGATCATTATAACGTAACCTTACTTTTATTGTATCCAGGGGATGTCCTGCAACAACGGTGCAAATTCCACCGAAGCCTCCGCTCAAAAAATATTTTACAGGACTCTCTTTATCGGACATTTTGACGGCAATTTGAATAACGGCAAGTCTTTTATGTAAGGCAAGACTTGCAGGCCTCCGTTCCCTGAAAGTGCTTCCACACTTTCACCCTTGAACTTTTTTAAATTACAATCAATTATGTGCAGGAACGTAAGTACAAAGTTCAGATATAGAAGATGAGTTATTCAATTAATTTATTATTGATATTAAGAACATTACTTATATTATAAACACACGGAACATTAAATATCTTATATTTACATCTATTAATTCGATAATAATTAGTACATATAGATATCATGATATCATTAAATGTTTTGACGTTGGAATTAAATTAAATTAAAGAAGCACGAACTTTCTTAAAAACTTAAAAACATGAATACGACTTTTCTAAATGTTCCACGGAACGTATGGAAAAATAAATTTTGTATATACCGCCATATAATTACAGTTTTGTTTTGCAGGGATACGCATCATGCCCAACGTCTTTAAATCGCTTTATGAATATATTAAATAAACAGTTTTCTAATTAACTATGATTCATATGATTCCATAGTGATTGGTAGCGAGTCCAGGACTTTAGATTGTAACGAAATAAATAAATAAACCATAACTGGGCGCGGTAACTAAACTTCCTTAGCCAAGTCTGAAATTACAGTATTTTTTAATCAAATTTATGTTCTTTGGGTATCGCAACTCGAAGTATAGACCCTTCCCAAGTTCTTCATCGATTTCGGTGGCAATTTGGTGCATAATTAATTAGTTATCAACAATTATGTGACACCATGCAGGTCCAAATAATGGGTACGAAAACGCGTCAAAGCCGGATCGTAATAAATTCTTTTTACAACCTCAAAACTGGCAACCGGACGTGTTTTAACGGTTTTAGCGGCCACTTTAGTTCACACCGTTGACCGCTACGCGTCGCTAGCCTTCTGCGCCCTGAAATAGTTTTTTAGAACAATAAAGAAACAGTATTGTTATTAACAATTGCGGCGCAATGACCTTCAGGGCCTTTAGAACGCGCCCAAGACCTCAGATTTTAAATAAATAAATAATATAATAGTTGCAACAGTTCTATACAATTGCATTAGAAATTGCAATGGTCGAACTAACTCGTGTCTATAGAATTTGAAAATACATCTGATTAATAGCAAAATTTCGAAAGTTTCCGTAATATTACGAGAAAGAAGTATCGATATTTCAGATAGCACTTCTCCCGCCACTAGTTTAATGCGTAAGTACGTTTAGCAACGTTCAGCAATCTCCAGGAAATATCTCAATTCCCTAGAATCAGCGAAAGGTAATGATTTCTGTAATATCAGCATAAAATTTGTCGGTAGTTTCCTGTTCTCTGATTTCTATGATAAATGGTCGAAATATCGTGTGGAGTAGCTGTGTAGTGGTGTCTCTCCGAGATAATAAGTGTCAGAACATGTAAATAGAATCAGGTGATTGGGATCGTTAGTAGTCAGATTTCCGATTTTCCAGCACATTCCTCTCCCGTCCGCGTTCTTTCGTCCCGACGTTCCTCGATCTTACAGTTTTATTTTCGCAGATATTACATAAGTAACGCTAGCCACTCATTTTTACATCCTGCTTGACCTTGCCTCCAATTGCAACAAATTCCTCGTACTTGTATAATGTAAATAATCGATTGTCAGTCGAATAAATATGCCTCCGAACTGTCTCTATACTTCGACGTCATCTGCTCCGGGTGTGCAATAAAATAATACAAGTGTCGAATTGCAGAATTATCAACAATGTCGGAAAAGATTCCATCTAATCAACCGCAGCCCATCGTCAAGATAGGCCACTACACTCTCGGGCAGACATTGGGCGTTGGAACGTTCGGCAAAGTGAAAAGTATGTTGGTTATTGCTAATCTTAATCGTCGTTTGTGTCGCTCTCTCGTAATGGAGAATTTAAAGTACACCTAGCGTTTTCCAGTTGGCGAACATGTTTTAACTAATCACAAAGTGGCTGTAAAGATCCTGAATCGTCAGAAAATCAAGAGCCTAGATGTGGTGGGAAAAATTCGAAGGGAGATACAGAATCTGAAGCTGTTCAGACATCCCCATATCATTAAACTGTAAGAACGTAATGCTGTATACTATGATCGTTAAATACCTGCTGTTTGTGATATCTTTATTCGATTAGGTATCAAGTTATAAGTACACCCACAGATATATTCATGATAATGGAATATGTATCTGGCGGAGAACTGTTCGACTACATTGTGAAGCATGGCAAACTTAAAGAATACGAGGCTCGCAGATTTTTCCAGCAAATCATCTCGGGCGTCGACTACTGCCACAGGCACATGATTGTCCATCGTGACTTGAAACCGGAGAATCTCCTGTTAGATCACAATCTACATGTAAAAATAGCAGATTTCGGTATTTAGATACTGTTGAGACCTTATTGCGCATCAAACGAAGGCTTTAATCAAATTGCGAGACATTCATAAGTTACATTCAGATTTCTTAGTAGTCTTTAATCATTCTTATATTTTTTTTTTTATATGTACCTAAACGATTCTATGTGATTCACGAGAAATGATAAGAATGTCTTGTACATTGAATGCAGGAATTGAATATTGTGTTTACGTGTAATTCTATAAAACTACAGGTTTGTCAAACATGATGATGGACGGAGAATTCTTGCGCACTTCCTGCGGCTCTCCGAACTATGCAGCGCCAGAAGTGATATCGGGTAAACTCTACGCTGGCCCGGAAGTTGACATCTGGTCCTGTGGAATAATATTGTACGCTCTACTTTGCGGTACTTTGCCATTCGACGATGAACACGTGCCGACGCTCTTTCGGAAAATCAAGTGTAAGTGATATATATATATAGTCGTTAGCATCGATACTTTACGCAGTGTTTAATGTAAAACTGTATTTGTTTCAGCTGGAATTTTCCCCATTCCTGAGTACCTAAATAAGACCGTTGTTAGTCTTCTGTGTCATATGCTGCAAGTGGATCCCATGAAGAGAGCGACCATCGAAGATATCAAGTATATCAAATTTTATACAATTCAATTTTTATATGAGCTTCAGGCTTCGACTCAGCAATGTCCCATGTAATGCCTGTTTTATTTAAAGTAATCATAAGTGTCGGTTTCGTTTCAGGAAACACGAGTGGTTTCAAAAGGATTTACCTACGTATTTATTCCCATCTCCCGTTGAACAAGATTCTTCTGTAATTGATATAGACGCAGTGAACGAAGTCTGTGAGAAGTTTAACGTAAAAGAAGCGGAAGTTCATTCCGCGTTATTAGGTGGAGATCCCCATGATCAATTGGCGATTGCCTATCATCTAATAATAGACAATAAAAGGATCGCAGATGAGGCTGCCAAGGCGGAGCTGAAAGATTTCTACGTGGCCTCTAGCCCGCCTCCTGTCGCTTTCAGCCCTAACGATGCCAATAACAGCCCTCTAAGACCACACCCGGAGAGAATTGGACGTACGTTAACTTTGATCGTGTTTATGCCCGTGTTTATTGCCGCATAGAACTTACGGTATCATACGATTACAGCATTGCGAGAGAGACAAAGTTCTCAAGGGAGTACGACGTCCCAGATACAAGGCAATCGTGGTACTCCAGTAAAGCGAGCCAAGTGGCACTTGGGCATCCGATCGCAGTCTAAACCCCAAGATATCATGAACGAAGTCTATCGTGCTATGAAAGCTCTCAACTTTGTAAGATCCCTCCTCTCAATTTTTATGCCGCCTCGTTCATTTAATTAACCGTAATACTGTTAATACAAAAATGCTTACGCTTGTAGGAATGGAAGATTATAAACACCTACAGCGTCAGAGTTCGCCAAAGTAATAATATAACCGATAGGTATAGCAAGATGTCGTTGCAACTGTATCAAGTTGATTACAAAAGTTATTTACTAGATTTCAAGTCTCTGTCTAGCGAAGAAGGAGAGGAAATAGGGCGAGGTAATCGATTCTATTTATCGCATTTATCCTCTGTCGCACGAAATATTACAATCAGTCATTTCAGATCCTACGCTCCCGCCGCCCCAAGCAACGGGCCACCATACAATGGAATTCTTTGAAATGTGCGCAGCATTAATCACTCAATTAGCCCGATGAATATGCTGCGCAACATGAGTCATCGTTTTTGAGAATCACGTTAAGTAATACTAATGCCCAGCTCTATTTCTTGTTGTCTTTATTACAACGCCTATCGTACGATTCCCAGGATAAGGGGATCGTTTAGAATAAAAAAAAAAAAAATAAAAAACCAACCCAAATAAACAGATATTAATTCCATAAAGAAACACGACTCGAGAGAACAGCAATAAACCCACGGAAATTTGACATTTCGACATCTTTTGAAAAAAGAGCCTCCATCCACGAGAAACGAGCTAAACACATAATCTACTTTAAATCTCGCGCCAAAGAATAAAACATATTAGTTCCACTATCCGCGCGGTAGGTAGCGCTGAGTGGCAAAACCCCCTCCCAAAAGCAACTCATCTACATATTCTGTTCTGCACCCAGTTCTGGGCAGTGAAGAGATCTCGAGCGGGTTTTCTCGCGCATGCGTGGCGATTTTAGCATCAGTATAGTACAAGTTTCGATAAAATGGGTACCTTGATCATCCTGCTGCTTCCCCGCCAATAGCACTACACTGTTTAGTTACGCCCCAACATAGATACGGTACTGCAAACGCCGCGCATGCGCGAGAAAACCCGCTCGAGATCTCTTCACTGGTTCTGGGCACTAGGACGAACCTGGGCGAACCACTGGTTCGAGTTTTTATCGTTTTTATGTCGTAGGTTTCAGTGGAATATGCTGGCGACCATTTCCGTGGCGAGTGCGTATCACGAGCACAACCTCCACCTTTATTTTGTGTTCCGGTTAACGCGACAGTTTTTTCCTACTTCTATCAGGAACACAGAAAGCGAAGTTAGTCGCGTCATATACTTTTGAAATGCAACGTAAATAGAAATATGTAGTAATTAGTGAGTAATTTAATGCTACTTTCAAACAGTTTATAACTAATTCCCTTTTAGATAAAATTTGTACAAAATCAATAATTCCCAATGCAACTGTAAATATGCATAAATTAGCGATAGAAACGTAGTAATGTACCCAAGACTAATGTAATAATTTATCCAAAAGTATATATATACATATAAAAACTACTGGCAAATGTTGTCATAGGTTCACGTAATGAAGTGCAACGTTAAAAGTTTACAAATTATTTACCTATAGAAAATCCATAATTGATTAACAAATTTGTATATTAACTGATATCGAAAATTGTTCACTGCTCAAACACTCAAATGCCAGCGGCGCCTAGCGGTGGATGGTGTGAACTAAAATGCCAACGTGAAACGAAGTATTAGAATAGGTTAGAATAACGAAGCAAAGTGTACGTTCGTGCTCGGGTTCGTTTGAATATTCTTTTCCGAGTGTTTTGCGCAAAAGAAATCAGAAAAATGGCAGCGGTGTTGCGTGTAAAGCGTAGATGCGACGACGAGCCTCTAAACGCATTAATAATTGCATGTAAACGACGGAAAACTGACGAAAATGAGCAGCCGGAAGATTCGGCCCCGTCCGGTCCCCTTGCTACGATCCTCAAGTTTGCTCTGACGGTTAAGAATCAGGTAAAACTTGAAGGGATTCCGGCAGAATACCCGCAAATTCTTTCGAGTTTAAATTACGTAGGTGTTTCCATGTTTTCGTAATAGGAGGATAATGTCGTTGAACACCTGATTCAAACTCTGGGGAAAGACGAACTAAAAGCAAATTTCAAACAACATCCGGTGGATGTTCTAAATAAAGTACGAGAAAAGACGAAAGAAGCTTCAGCGGAGAATCGTTACAAAGTAATCAACTGCTTCCGATCATTGGATAACTCCAATCATGAAAAGTTCGAAGACAAGGCGATGACGGTGATAGACGTTGAGGATTCTGTGTCGTGCGCCACTGCCGAGGAACATTCCACTGAAAAAGTAAAGCATCTTTTGTTAATATTAGTTGTAGGTTCCGCATGCAAAGGATTCAGTTTTTTCTGGTAACGCAAACTATGTATTGTAGGCTAACTATGTGTACGATTTATATTACGGACAAACCGAGAACGAGGTGTGCATAGACGATATGCTGTCCATACATCCGTTCGAACAAGAATTGGTTTACGATGCCCACAGAGATAACGGTTATCCTGAACGCGAGTGCGAGTCTGAAGATTCCAATTCCGAATCGAACTGGAGGAACGATTACCCCGATAGCGATCACTCCGAAAAGTCGATCGACGAGGATGATATAAGAGAGGCTGTTATGAACATGAGAGTGGACGACGGTTCCGATTTGTCTAGCGAGGATGATTTCGTTTATGCGGTTGATGAGAACGACGTGGAAGCTTATGGGTACAAATATGCGAGATACAAGGCAAGGATACAGGAGGAGTTAGACGAGGACAACAGTGATCTGAGTGAATGTAGTGCAGAATATGTAAGCAGAAAAGAGGATGCGGATGTTAATTCCAGTAAAGATAGTGATTGCAGCTAACTTTCAAAGTGATACCGAACCCGAATTTAAGTTTTAAGGATATGAAATAATATGGTAAATAAGTTTTTTTCTATTGCATGGACACGAGCAGGTAAACAGTAGATTCGCTACACTTGCAGTTTTCGTATAATTGTTTTCATAAAAAAGTTTCGCCCTTCGTGACGTTGAAAATACTTTGGATCAGTGAAGAGATACATCTTGTTTTATAATTAAAACTGTTTTCCAAACGTGAGTTACACGATTTTATGTTATTTTTCCCATTATGTGTAAAGCAAGGGGTGATAAAGGTGTTAGAATTTTATTTATGTCTATATATTTATTACATATATATATATAGAGATATCCTGCGTGTAAAATTCATCTATCAAAATAAAAACAATAAAAGTAAACCTAGACACGTCGAAATGACAGAGGGAGGTGTATAGGTATTTAGAAAAAGAATCGTTTTCGACGATATATGGCATATAATGATATACCAGATTTATAATGTATAACAAACTGTTGGAAGTATCGGATAGAGATTTACAAGTTTCTTTTTCTTTTAGCAATAAAGTAGCTTCTCCGTGATGTGTTATCAAATCTTTTGTATTTTATTTTAAATGGAGTATCGTGAATGTTGCTTTCCTTTAAACAGCAGTTACCTAGGGTACAGGCCCGTAAATAACGTAACAATTACTTTATAAAAGTATTCGCGAGTGTCTCGCGTTCATCTGGCTATACTACGTCGTCGAAATACGAAAACAATTTTGCGTAACTGAGATTTTTTGGGAACGGTGCTGTCCTTAAACACCGACAACGCACAGATTTAACGTTCGCATTCTTTCTTCCTTCTTCTTCGTTCTCAATCGTCGAAATTCGCGCGTTGGGAAAAAGTTGATGCCTTTAACGAACTCGTTATATGATATGAATAGTACGCTGCGTATACGTGTAACACTGGCCTTAATTCTAATTTTTACATTTTACGCTCCTCCAAACGATTCGCTTACTTGTTCACAAGTACACGCGACGCTTTTGATTGGGTACGTACGAAGAAAATGCGCTGGTAAGAATCCAATTATACACCGAGCCCTGAATTCCTGGCTGAATACTAAGGAATTTTAATTCCTAAAACAGGAAACGATCCCAAATGCTGTTTCTTTTCTTTCTTCCACTTTTTCTTTATGGCAGTCTGGATACATTTATCAACGTACTTACTCCCCCCGATAGTACACGAGCGCGATTTATGGACATGAAAATCGTTTTCATTCATATTTATATATTTATATATGTATATATAATATATTAAATGTCATATTGCAACTTAGCATTTTCACAAGCTGAGATTGGTATCATTCAGGAATAATTAAAACTATCGTTCCGTAATACTCTACTCGTCTACTGTACAACATTTTACACTCATTCATTTATTTACCGTAATTCCTTAGGTATGTCGATTAATTAGTTACAGCTACGAGATTATTGAAGAGTCATGAGATTGCACACCATTTGTAGATCGGGTCGATCGCGGGTATTCGAAATCATCCCCGTAACATCCCCACCCTCGTTCTTTCCCTTTCGCTCTAGAATACTTCGATTCATCCCTTTTTCTCCCCGGTTCTTCGCAAACGATCCAAAGCGACCTTAATACCAAACGCCACCGCACGATCACCTAATCATCGCTCCTACTAACTTCGTCTATCCTTCCGCAGACCCCGGTGTCCACGCACGCGTATGTACAACACGTCGGATAAATCGGCTTATAAGTACAAACAATTCCCTGGATCAACAGAAATCACGCAACGGTAATCAACTAAATCGGATAGTCGGTAATTATATATATAATATATATAAACTGGCAACAATTAACAGTCCCGTTGGCGACATCACCATTGACGCGATGCTTCCGTCCTGAGAGTCTTAGAGTACCGACGCCTCGGTCCTGCCACTTGGAGGCGTCGTAGCGTGGCTGCTCGAATTATTATTATTATTGTTGTTGTTGTTGTTGTTGCTCGCCTCGCCGGCGTGGCTCGAGCAGTAGAACTTCTTGTGAGCTATGAAGGTGCTCAGATAGTTGAAGCTGATGTCGCACGACCGACAGTAACGCGGGCCGCTTTTGTTCGGATCCAGGCTCTCCTCCGGTGGCGGGGTGTCTTCTCGTTCCTGCTTCACCTTGCTCGTTACCGTCGGAGGTGGGGGCGGCGGGGGTGGTTGGGGGCTCTTTCGAACCTCGGTCTTACCGTTCACCTGCACTTCGTTAGGGATTTCCTCAGGGGTGGTGGCCGGGGCCGGTTCTGGTGTCGGTAGGACCGTTTCGTCGTCTAGCACGCACGTTATGTAGTTTTCCTCCTGCAAGATAGAGAGAGAGGTTCTCCTAGAAGGGCGATCTTTGCGTCACTCGTATAGGCAGCTGTCTATCGCAAACGGTTAATATACCTATATGAAGTAGCGCCACTTACTCACCTGTAGGTCGGCCCCGCGTTTTTCGAAGTGCATCTTGATGTGGGTCCTCATACCGCGCAACGTGTTCCCCTTGTAACGGCAGATCGTGCACCTGAAGGCCTTGACGCCCTGATGCGCGTCCATGTGGCGCTGCGCAGCTCCTGCTGTTGGGCTAACAGCACCGCACACAGGACACCTCCAGCCTCCAGTCGGTCCACTGGTACACGTGTGAGTGCCACCAGCCTCGATTATAGCCTGTAGAAAGAAAAGTTGCCCTTGAAATCGAAGGATAACGAAGGATTGCGAGCAAGTAGATCTTATCAGCAAGAAGATCCCACGATCAGTCTTGACGTAGGAGATGTATAATGGAGGGAAGAACGAAAGAGACCACGAACCTTGCATTTGGGGCATCTCGAGTGATGTTCCTGAGGTTCCGGCCTTTTGGGACAGTAAAACGCCTGATGGGCCACAAGATTGTCCATGGAGGCGAACTTGATGCCGCACGCGGCGCAGATCAGCTGGACCAGAGGAGGCGAGGGCGTGCCTGGTGGCGGTGGACTGTTACTCACCGTGGTTTCCCTCGCTTGGCAATAGTGCTTCTTGTGCGCGACAAAGTTCTCGTGGCGGCAGAACACGATGTTGCATTCTTTGCATCTGCGGGCACAGCAATTCCCAACAACTTTCATATGCAATCTTGCATCAGCTTATCTGTAGCACCATCAGCCATCGCTACTAGTTTATATCCACCACTGAATGCTATCCTAATGCGATAAAATCGCCAGGTCGCCTTACCTCGAGACACCCTGCTTGACGAGGACACCAGGAACGGGCGGTGGTGGTAGTTCAGCCAGTCTCAGAGCGAGTTCCGTCGGCGGAGGTGGCGCAACAGTTCCAGTCGCCGTTGGAGCAGAGCCGATAGATCTCGCTCTAGGACTGCCGCTTCCTCTGGATCGCGGGCTACCAGGCGGCGGAGGCAGAGAGGATGGCGCGGGCGACACCCTGTTCTCCTTTTCATCCTGGTGCGCTGGAGACTTTCGGACGCTCAGATCAAGGGGCGCCGAGCCTGGTGGTGACGTGGACGACGCCACGACCGACGCGGGCGTTGTTGGCTTGTTCGCTGCTCGAAGGACCGGTGGAGGTTCAACCACGGTATTCTGCGCTGTGGTGGCGAGACCCCTGGTCATCGGTTGAAGGTGACCTGTAAGAAAATGTTGCTCATCCTTCTGTAGGGTTAAAATCAACATCCCTAAGCTATCCACGAGAGGTACAAACCGTTCGGAAGAAGGAAGCACGCAGTGTCAGGCGCAGGCAGTGTCGGCGCGGCCAACACGCTCGCCCCGCGGAATAGAGAGTACGGCACGATCAGGATCGGGTTCGTAGGCAGTGCCAGACAGGGCTGCGGCGGCGGGGAATCTCCGGGACTGACGCTCGTCGGCGGTGACGCCTTCACCGACGAGGAAGCCGTGCTAGCCGCTGGCGGTGTGTCCTTGACCACGTGCCTGGTGCTGCAGTAGTGAGTCTTGTGCGCTCTGAAAGTCTTGAGGGAGCTGAATCTGATGTCGCAGTTCCTGCAGTATCTCTCCGCCTCCTCGTTCAACGAGCCGTTGGAGGCGGTCGCCGCGCCACTTGCTGGGGTGGTGGCAGCGGTGGGTGCCGCCGGTATCGTCGGCGGTGCTGGAGAAGCGGCGTGCATCCTCATGTGTCTGTTCAGCGAGACCTTCTTGTCCGCGCTGTACGAACAGTGGGGGCAGGCGTACGCCTTTCTCACTTCGAACTTGCTGGACTTCTCCTCGTCCTCGTCGTTCGTGGTGTCCTCCTCGAGCCGCGGACGATGGGCACAGTAGAAGGTGCGATGCGCCTCCAAGGTGCTCGCGGAGCTGAAGCGGATACCGCAGGGTGGGCAGATCAGAGGAATTGGCCTGGCTGGCTCCACGGTGATCGTCTCCTTGCCGTCGGTTGGCAGCACGAACAACCGACCTGACGCTATTGCTGCAATTTTCATTTTACCATTAGAATTGCTTCGATTTATCCTCCGAGCCTTTAATTTGGGCTTTATTGTTGGTGGAAGGAACACAGGGACTTGACTAGGTACTTGAAGAGCACCTACTCAATCATCCGTTAATTTAAAGTGGATTCATTCGATATTACCATTCTGAAGTCCAGCTGGCAGAGGTGGCACAGAGTTTGGCGGCGAGGTATTCTCCGGTTTGACGGTGAGCGCTGCCACGGCGGCGGGTCGAAGAGCAGGATCCGTCGCCAGACTAGTATTAAGTCTCAGTCTTGGTGCTGCTTCGTCGTCGAGCTTCAGCTTCTTCTCTGAGGGTGGTTCATCCGCGTTGGACCGCCTTGACGAATCCTCAGAGTCTCTCCTGCAAACGGACTCCCTTCTTCGGGTCGAGGAGGTGGACGAAGACGAGGACCTCGGCTGACAGTCCTCCTCCTTGACCACGACCATGTTGGCTTCCTCATCCGTATCTTTGGGACTCGGCTCTCGCGTCTGATTCGGTTTCGAGCTAACATGTCGGTCTCTCAAGCTTCTAGCAACCTAGATAAGGTGAACATTAAGGGATTCATACTTTACAAGCGCGTTTATTGAACAAAATCTGTTGACTGATTTGTTAGCGTTTAATTACGACTCGACGGCGAAAGAAAATGAACAGACATCTTCGCTTTACCTCGATATCTTCAGTAAGACTAGCCAGTCGTTTCCGAGCGTCTTCAGAGAGCACGCTGAGCCTCAATCTGATATCCTCAGCGGCCGAATTCACGATGGCAACCGACGAGGATGGGGGATTCAGTCTCGGTGGTGGCGGCAGGCTCGATTCCTCCTCGACGACCGGCGCGATCGGGCTGGAAACCGCCGAACCACCACCCTCCACGCCACTGCTCACCGATGGTGTCTTCTCCGAGTCGCTCCATTCCTCATCCTCCCCTGAAACAAGCAAACCAGATTATATACAATTATTTCCTCCCTAATCAATCTCACCGTTCAGCGATATCCATATCAACAATTACACCAAGTCACCCCCAGTGAACTATACCCAACCACCTTCTCCCAAAATCATAAAACGAAGGAATGCGAGAGTAATCGTTTTAATACTAGCTTCAAAGTCAAATATTGCCCCTACACTTTCTGAAGCTGCCCCAAAGACGATCCACCGTCTCACGAGAAACGACCATAGCCACGAAACGGATCCACGTGGACGGTACGACGGCTGCCTCGCACTCAGCCGGAAGTGGAGGCCAGCGGCAGAAAAAAATAGAAGGGAAAAAAAGAAGGCAGGACACGCACGTTAAACGATGCGTCCTTATGGCCGTTCGGCTCCCTAATGGTCGCTCGCCACGCCAGCCTTTGCGTACCCTCTGCCCCTTCTCTCCGGCCTCCCTTTCTACCTATCTCCCTCTATTCATCTATCTACCCCCCTTCCAGAGCCACCCCACTCGGCTGCACCCTTCGCGCGCCTCTGAAATCCCCACCACCCGCGGGACGGGCGGCGTGGCAGTCCGACGCCAAAGGGGGCTACATCCGCGTCGAAATCTCGGTTCCAGCCCGACGTCGGCAGGGTTGTTTGGGTTATTTGCTCGCCGAAGCATCCCATGGAATCGCCCCGTCTCACCTCCAACTCTTTGGGAACGTTTCAGGAATCCCTGTTTCAACGTTCGCGAAGATTTCGATGGCAGATGCACGGATGCTTCGCCTGACCCCGCTTATCTATGCCCAGCTGCTCTCACCCCTGAGACGCTTGAACTTTGAGAGTGGCGGTTTTGAAACGTGGCTAGATCAGGTATGATACTTTATTCGAGATCCAGATCGCACTGATCCGCGTCTCTTGGTTGGTTGCAGGGACCAGTAGCGTAGAATATTCCATCTAAATTTCAAGACACTGTCAACTAGCACTTAGATTTTAGGTGTTGTTGGCTAAGAGTCCAGCTATTCTAATGCTAATATTTAGTATTTTATGAGTTATGATTCTTCTCGAACCTATCGCCGTCCCAATCAAATTCTGTTACACCATTGACAACTTCTCTAGCGGGCAGACGAAACCGCCCCCGTTTCACGTAGATCTCGAGGATATCCGCGATCAGGACACCGTACGCAGAGTCAGACGTCCAGGTGGGATGTCTTGGGAATCGAGGCGACACGCGTATCGCCCGTCGAATTACCCGGATGCTTTAATTGCCTGGCTGGGCGAGGCTGGAGGAGGTTGGTAGTCTGCTGGAGCGAAGAGGACAAGAGCGGGCGAAGGGGGAGGAGGCGAGATGCCGAAGGAGATTGGGCAAAGGGTTGCAGCGCTCTTCTAGGCTATCCAGACCTCGCATCTACAGCTCAGTCGTGTTCCTTCTGCCTCTCTGTAAATAAGCGGTCATCGATGGATCGGCAGCAGGCCTCGCCAGCACCACGTTCCTCTTGTCCCCTTTCATTCCTTTTTTCTCTCCTCTCCGCCTTCTCTCTTTTCTAATGCTATCTGCTCCGGCGTCTATTTCTTCGTTTGCTTGTCGCTCCCTAGGTACGAGTCCCGCGAGCATTCTTAATTGCACGCGCGTACAAGCTACCTGGGACCGGAGGGGGTGCACGTCCGCCTTGGATATAGACGCGAGCTTCGGTGTGATAAGGCTGATCAAAATAGCTGAACATTACTGTCACACTCTCTCTATGCGGTTGCAGTTGATCATTGTTAGCAGACACGTATCGGTGAGTCGACTCGTTCACTTCAGATTTATATGCATGTACCTGAGGCGTTCATTAGGGCACCCTCGATCTAGGGCACATAGGTATTCCCAGTTCTAGGGTGCATTTAATTTAACCACTCGCATTACGAGTCACAGGCAAACGTACTCCAAACGGTTTTACAGACCATCATACATCGTGGTCGCGTAGAATCAGTGAAATACGTTCGGACAACATATCTGGCATTCTGCCTTTCATTCTCGTTACCGCCTTCGACCACTCTTAATTGCGCGTGCATGCAAACGTTCCCGATCGAGAGGGCTGCACCTTACTCGCCTGCTGCAACCACCTACAACGGCCCGCCACCGCAACCACCTCCGGGTGCTGAGGGTGTAATATATCTCGAAAAGAAGGGGGTGGGACGGGGGGAACACGGCCGCCATTAACATATCCGCGGCCTGATAAGCCTTTCTCGGAACCGATACCGCGCCCGTGTACACCTTCGGCCGCCGCGCCGCTTTATGCGAGAAAACGAACAGCCGCGAGCCGCGTGAGAAACGGACTTCGGAAGCTCCGCTCTTCGCCACTTACGGCTTTCTTCCCCTCGTCCAACTTCTTCCACTTGTCTCGCCTCGATTCTCCGTTCGACCTTACCACGCGTCCAACGCGATCACTTTTTACCGCGATCGCGCCATCTCTACCCCATTTTGGGGGGAACAAAGTGCCTTCTTGCGAATGGCCGCTTATCGCGCCTTGGATTCGTTGAACAGTGTCGGTGATTGTCGGAGAACGTTGCGGAGATGTGTCTATTACGAGCTGGCGAGTGTTTAGTAACTGACGGTATAGCAGCTGACGATTAATGCGAAGCAAGTGGAGATTAATTAATTTCGCGCAACGAGCGTTAAACTGGATGGCTGCTCGATAGTGTTCGTCGCTCGGTTTTCAAACATTGTGGCGTGATAACTCTGCCGGTGTGTATGTACGTATGTACACCGTTGGCGCATAAAGCGTTAATTACGGCGTGAAAATGAGATATCCCGTGGGCGGTAGTTAACACCTTCACTCGACCTTTAGTTTCTTCATTAAATATGCCGAGAAGGTGACCGTTTCCAGCAGATAAGTTTTAGTTGCTGATATTACAATTTAGTGGGTACCTAACTATTTCAAGCGGCACGGTCATATCTTGGCGCGGCACAAGCGCGGCATTGGTGACCGTGACTATGATAAATATTAGAGGAAAGTACCTGCGTACCTGTTCATTATGCCCAGGAACCCACGTTTTATACGTCACGACACGTGGCTGATTTTCGGTCACGTAACGCATTATGATTTATCGCGTCACGTGTACCACGCGACTCCTCAAAACACCATGATACTAATATTCCTGCTACCCCTATTACGAACTTTCTCTAATCTCGGTCTATCGATTCTGTTCAAGATTTCTTCAAGACCCTTAACAGAGTATCGGCCATTCGACTCTTCCTCCTCATTTGGATCCCAATTTCTGTTTCCGAGACCTTCGCCAATGAGTTATACCAGCTCCGAGTCCCATAAACGATTCATCTAACTCCAACTTTTCATTGTATCTGAATTTTTCAGACCACGGACCACCAATCTCGAGTCCCCCCGTGCCCGATCGCTTCCTGAGTTCTCGCCACATCCTTCTCGCGATCGTCCCGAGGAAGCTTGGCGCGTATCGAGCAGAAGGCGACGGGTTACACACACCGGTGGCAGGAAAACGAGCGCAACGGTAGCAGCTTCATCGGCGCTATGCAAATAGGATCCTGATCGTGACGCGGGTAGGCAAACACGCGACGTACAGGTAACAGGCAGGGCTGGTGAGCCCTGAGTGAGTCCTCTCCTCCTCTTCTTCTTCGTCGCGGTCGTCGTCGTCGTCGCGTTCGTCGTCGTCGTCGTCGTCGTCATCCTCTTCTTCTTGTTCTTCTTTCCAACTCGTATTATGGTAGTGTGCGCCCTCTTTTCACGGGGCCACGACCCATGCCAGAGATGCATGCCAGTCGTACCGATGCATCCATGAGCACACTTCGCTTTTCTCTTTCTGTCCACCCCGCTCCCCTTCTTTGTCTCTGCCGTCCGCTCTCTCTTTCGCCGGCAGCCAACGGCCTTTTTCTCTCTGCTCTACACGCTGCATCGTGGAGATATGCTAATGCAGCCGTCCCGATCGTGACACTGCGGCTGCTAAGTGAGAGCTCAAGTCGCAACCTTCTCATCGGCTCCTACGCCGCGCGACTCTCCACGAGGCTTCCTCGTGTTCCCGTCGATCTCCCTCGCGGCCGGTGGTTCCTCCACCAGACCCTCTTCCCTTCGCGGTGACAGTCGTCCACGGTTTTCGGGGTGACCAGGTCTGACCCACGGATTCCCTTGCGGCAGGTTCAATTTGACGCTGATGGGCCCCTGATAGCTTTGGGCAGGTGAAAAACCGCTCCGGGGGGGGACTTTGAACTCTCGCATCGGAGGAACAAGTAGTCGCGTCAGCTTCGATAGCTCCTAGGCTTCCCATAGCTTCGTTTCTACCGCTGTTACCAAGTGTAACACATGGTTGCTTCGAGGCGAACATCCCCCGAGTGTCTTAATCCTGAAATAGATCACAGATTACAGTAGCTGAAACGCTCCCACAGAAACCATGTGTATTAAACAAGAGCCATCGTGTTTCCATCGAAACGTCCTCCGTGAACCAGCGGACCTAACAGCCTTATCCTTCAGCATTCTACCTGGCGGACGAGGATCAGGCGCGTCGGTACTACACATTATACACAATTTACCTGTACGGACTCGGCCGTCCATGTCCCGAATCAATTAGACGATCGTACGCAATCGATCAATTCAATTCGTCCCGTTACACTTAACTCTTCAAGATTCAGCGGGCATCGGCGCAGGGCACACCTCATTAAAACGCAAATCTTACCCCGATCGATCCCGTATCTTCGATCTACCTTTATTCCGTGGCTCCGCTCCTCTGCCTCGTTTTCTTCCTCGGCTCAGAGGGGGTGGGTGGCTGGCAGGCAGAGTGGGAGGGAGGGAGGGATGGGGGGCGGAGAGGAGGGACAGCGGATGGAGAGAGAAAGAGAGCGTGTTGCACAGACCGTCCACGTTCGTCCATCCCTTCCAAGAAGTTCAGATCACGTCGTGGAGCACATTATTCATGCAAAGCTCTTACTACGTCCAACCTCGTCTCTATCTGCGTATCAACACGCACGCGGGCTATACGTGGCCGTCATACGTGTGTGCTGTGACGGCGACCGGGGCGATTCGAATTGCCTCCGATCTCTGGCCAGGAATTTCGTCAGCCGACTGAACGATGCACGGCCATAAAGCTGGGCACCGAAGAACACGAAGGATTTCGGTGTCTACGGGATTTTCACGCCTTTAAATCTCCGGTGTCACGGTGTCCTAGGCGGGCGATGGATCGGGGAGAGAGCAGGCGGTTCTGGCGGTGATGGTAAGTCGATACCGATTGATTTTGGTTCTTGGGTGGGTGTCGCGCTGAATGGAGAGACAGTGTGTTCTGTTGGGGACCACTTTCAAGTTTTAGTTAGGAGATAGAAGTGTGTCCCAGTTTGGTTCTTTTAAGGGATGGAATTTGGTGCCCTTAAGTCCGCTTCCTTACAGAGAAACCCTCACTTCCCCCCCAACTTCCGTTCGATCCAGTCGAATGCAAATCACGTAGTCGATGCTAGGTATTATGAGTCGCATCGTGAGTCACTGTTGACCCACGCTAGATTATGTCACACGTGTTGTATCATCGATAACGCAAAAGTCAACCAGTCTACCGACCCCTAAATCGATTTATGGAATCAGCGAGAAGATTGTTAAACAGCTGCTTACTTTACAAGAAACCAAAACAAGAGCCGAACCCAATGAAATTAAGGCGTTCCTTTCTCAGGAGTCCTTCTAGGAACAGAGTGGCAACGATTGCTCGAGGTCGTACGCACGTGTATCTCGCGAATCGACTCGAAAATTTAATTACAGCGCTCGGCGATTCGATCGAATATCTCTCTTGGATCTGATCGTCGCTTTTTCAGCGAATGCAACACAACCAAGAGGGCACCAAAAACATCACGCGTCGCGTGTTGCTGTGTCCATGTTCCTCGTGCTCTTCCATTTACGCCGAGCTGCCGCAAGCGCGCGCGCGCTCGCGCGCCAGCACACGTACGACAATAATGATAGTAATTATGCTAAAGGGCGACGATAAATCCCGGTGGCCGATATCATGACGAGATAGCTTAACATTTCGACTTTCAGCCATTACCACTTAATTACTCGATCGGCCACCGCCTATGCCCCCCCCCCCCCCCCGCCCGCCACAACGAAACGCATGTCGATTACTAGCTGGGAATATTATTAGTCTATCGGGCCGAGTGAATAAAGATAAGCTGTTATTATTGCCATTACGAGTTATTACGTTCTAATGGCCAGGGTTTAGTAGATGATACAGAGTCCTGTTCGATCCCTTTCATTATTTACCTTAATTGCACAGTGGCGGGATAAGGTTCGTCATTTGGGTGATTTCGTTGACTTGGAATTTCTTCATAAGTTGTACCAAGGTCGGGGCCAGATATATTGGCCGGTGAGTTTCGTGAGGAGTATTCTTCTATTCTCAACGTTTTCTGACTCGCTCTCGCCTTGCCAGAAAAAGAGTGAACCAGGAGTGGTGGGGATAGCGCCAAGCTCTTAACGTGTAGGCCAAACCAAGCTCTTAGCGTAGAAATACATACATCAGAATAGGTGTGCGTTAGCTGCGAAAACGAATTCACCGGCCAATATATCTGGCCCCTACCTTAGTGTCTCCCTAGCTTTGGAGGGAAAAGTTAACTGTAATCTAAGTGGAGACGCCATCTGTACTTTAGCCGCAATTCTCTCCAAAATTCGTCGACGCCGTCGTCATTAAAACCGTCTCTCCCCCCCCCGCAGTTAACCCTTGTCCTTCGCGGTCACCGGCCCGTCGCGTCTGTAAATAAATAGATAAACAAATGATCCCCATAAATTTCCATACGATTGTCCTACGTCGAAAGCATTCTGGTACGGGGAAGGAGCCGATCTCCGATCAGCAGCGCCGGGACGCAGCTGTTTCTTCTTTTATCTCGCGACAGGAACAGGATCCGTGCAGGTCGTTTCGCTCGCTAGCAGGACCTTCGAGAGACGTTATCAGTACTCGCCATCTGTCACCGACTTGGTTTTCACTGCTTTTGCTGGCGATTTTTTTTCTCCGTTCGCCGGCGAAAACCAGAAACCCACCGTCCAGCCGCGCTATGCGCGCCTTTTAACAAGGGAAACGCTACGACCGCTTGGATCCCATCGCGGTTTTCTGATGTGGCGACCTCTCGGTACGTCACCGTGATCTATTCTCAAAGCGAAGTGCAGCAAACTCGCGAGAGAAGCTCCTCGAAAGCTTCACACTCTTGCCAGCATTGCCACTTGTGCTCTTCTCACTGAAGTCTTTTTGTATAGTAGGTGCCTTATAATTTGTGGAATTTCTTTTACGAACCTTGGTCATTTCTCGATTTCTCCTTAGAGTTCTGACGCGCTTTCTATTATTTTACCCAGAAGAGAGTACGCCCCGAGCTTCGCACTCTTTGATTTTTAGCCCCCGAACTTGTGCATCCCGCGATCGCCTGTACAACAGCCGCGAGTCGAGCCTCTCCGCGTCGATTTAAATATACCCGATGCAAGGTAGGAGAAAAAAGCACGGAACCGCGAGGGGTTGAAGCCCAAAGGCGTGAGTACCATGGCAAAAGGACAAGGTTTATCGGCTCGAGTGTCTCCGCGGTGTCAACGGCTGCTATCTCTTAATGACTGGCCCATCTTTTAAGGCTTAATCGTCGACACGTATAAAGCATATCCCCAGCCTCTGCATATTCAATGCGCGTGGTACACGGGCTCGTGCCTGCGTACACGCGTTCAAAATTATCTCATGATGCCCTTCTCCTCCTTCGATTAAAATTCCAAATTCCCGTTTTCTGGAGAGAGCAAAACGTCCTCCTCTTCGGCGAAGCACGTGAGCGAGTTAAGTTGCTCTTTTGCACCTCTTAGCGGCTGACAGTGATGGCTTTTAAAGCTAGAGACTGCGGCTCCTCCAGATCCTCGCTGCTAATTGAAATTGACTCGAGTCGCTGCGATCACTGAGAGGACATCCATTCTGGACAAGATCAGAGGCGATACGGAATTTTCGATTTTGGTCGTAACCGTGGCTAATAACAAAGTCTAGTAGCCGGCGAAAAGAAACTTTAAGTATACGGATCACTTCGGAATTATGATAGACAATCTATAAACCCTGCGAAACTGTGCCAGGACACGCTTCGACGATCGAGTTCCGTTCGACAAACGGCACCGCGTAACCAAACCACCCTCCGGTCCTCTTCCGTCAGCCAGCGAGGCAGAAGATAAAAACGCGGTTCGGGACGGGCCAACAAAAGACTGGCTACCCCGAGGCTTCCCCGGACGAGCAAATAAAACAAATCCAGGCAATTATATTCACAAAATATTCCGACGAGACGGCGCGATACCATCGAACTCCCTTTCTTCATTCTTTCGATACAATCAACGGGAATGGATCTGGATCGAGTCTCATTGTGGCAGGAGAGGATACTACGGCGTGGCCGAAACATCTTTGGAGGGCCAGCGGAGGGGAACACCGGGGAAACAGAGAAAAAAAAACAGAGGAGGGCGGCTGAAAGTGGGAGGGAGAGGGAGAGAGAGAGGAGGCGAGAGAAACAAGAGGAGAGAAGATGGCCAGAACTTGCTTCTCGTCTAGCTGAGATCTAATCTCCCGTTCCCGCGCTGCGTGCCTAATTAAAGATCGATATCTCTCGATATTATTGCACCCCCTCCCTCTACCACCTTCCAGCCACCCCGTCGCCCATGCCATCCTCCCCCTCCGCCACGTAGCAGGTTATTAAATTCTCCTATCTCGAGGATCTGGACTGGCCGGTCCTACCCAGTCGTATCTGATCCGGTCAATCTTTAGTCTCGTTACCTTTCGGCCCTCTGTTCGGCCAGGATCCAGGCAATTCGACTCTTTACAAATTTCCTCGAGGACCATGCGCGCCAGCCGGCCATGAGAAACGGCCACAGTCCGGGGAACGCTCCTCGCGAACCATATCGCGTTCCCCTTCCAAGGACCCGTGCGTCGGCGTTGTATCATCGCGTCGAGGAGAACCATTCGCAAATGGTTCCTTGTCCAATCCACGTCCCTTGGTATATTTTAGTGCAATTAACGGGGGGTAGATAGTTTAATACATGAGCGATCGAATGTGGTTCCAAGGCCTTCTCTTTGTAGAGATATCTGGGGCCGTAGCTAGTCCCATGCAGAATTCCTGATTAATGCAAGAAGCTTACGCAGAACGAGAAGAAACATCGCGAAGCTGGCAGAGATCCGACGTCCTTTGTTATACAGAACTGAAGTAGGATTTTCAAAGCGAAATGATTTGTTTAAGTAGAGATCGAGTCCTGGGTGGAGAAGCCGCGTGGATCATCCAATCGGGGACACTGTGAACGGGGCTTAAACATTGAGACGTGACCAATGCTCGTTGCCACGAAGGCAATGCCACATCGGGCAATTATCGCTCGGCAGGACCTCGACGTGCATACATTAAGGCCGCGTTCTGTCTCTCTTTCCTTCCTGTTCCATCGTGTACTCCCTCCCACCGCCGACGACGACGACGAGGACAACGGCGAGGACGACGACGACGACGACGACGGTGAACCGACACACCAAGATTTCGTATCTGACCAGGACACTTCTCGCCTACCTTCTGGACGACGTTTTAAGATCGATATCGAACCGCTCTGGAAGTCGACCGAATGAATAATTATCAATGGGAGGACCCGGTATATCTCGCCACCTTGCCCCTCCTCCCCCATCAGGCTCGTCCTCTTTTTCGATTTTCCTTTCTCGTCGGCGAGGGCCTCGCTCCTCGCGCCCTCATTCGTCTAGATCTCTCGTGTTACATGGAAATTGCGATTTCAGGCTCGACTCCCACCTGGAACGAGGATTTTTCGGCTCCTAGGAGGACCATTCTGGTTCCCTTTTGTAATCTTTCAGGTCTTTGAAGCTTGTGAGGTTTCAAAAATTTTATAATTCAGTGTACTTCGTATACTTCAGTTCTTGTGTTTCGTTATGCGTGTATCCTTGGCTTATTTACTTATTTAGATATGACTCTTTAGTTAATCTCTCTGCTTTGTCACTTGCAAACCATGGGTATTTCCCGTATAATTATTTAAATAAATAAATAATTAGATGTGGATCCAGTAGTAGATTAATATTCTTCATCCACCTCGTTTTTGTTTCTCCAGGGCTGTGTTAATATTGTTCCCCAATGGAGTTTCACACTGGAGTCCCTTAAACACGATTCTCCGACGCCTAGAGGAGCCGTTGCAGCGTCAGAAACGCGTTGAAAAGTCGACGGTAAAGAGTTAAATCGATGAAACATTTCCTTCCTATCGATTCTCGTGACGCCCCCGCGAAATATCGGAAAGTCCAAGGCGTCGAAGAGCGTTATTTATGAGCTTGTCCACGAACAATCCCCAGCGTCGCGAACTCTCACGTACTTATACGTGCCCGGCGCGAAACGCCCGCCGTTGTATCTCGGTATAACCAGGCTGCACATCCACTGGCCTCTAAAATGTTCTAAGAACCTTGTACACAGGCCATAAACAGTTAAAGAGAACGAAAGAGGGCGGTGGATGGGCGTAAAACTGCGAGGACATAGCAATACGTACCACGAAGGGGGTGGTTCTCCCGGAGAGTGCCGGAACAGATTACGAAAATCACTTGAATGCCTTTAAACAGTCTTACGCAAGCGACTATAACTCCGCGCAATTCATTTCCGCGGGAGGGGTTAAACGGATTGACATAGAAAAACGTTTAAACCCTTGAGCCATCGCATTCGCGCCCCTAATACAACGTGTCCCCTCCAACTTTCGCCGAAACACGAGCGCGTAAAGTGCCAAACGAAGCATCGGTTTACCAGCGTTTACGAGGGGTGCCTACAGGGGGTTGTGTGGCCCGTTAAAATTATATCCGCGTTGCAGGCTGCATTATGCATACGGATGCACCGATTCCGGGCCAGGCACGTACGTTCGTTTGCGATCGAGGGTGTGTAAGGCGGGAAATACGGGGTGGGGCGCGTTGGAAGTTGCCGCTTTACAGTTTCAAGGGGCGGGGCAGGGTGGAATCGCTCAATTCCGATGATATTGCGGCACGTTGCTTACGCTCGTTGGGGGCGAAGGAGCCGTAAATCGGGCCAGGGGAGGGTAGATACGTGGAAATGGATTTTTATCGAGTGTCTGAGGAAGTCGACGCGGTGGCGCGGCGTGAGTGGAAGTTAATTTTCCGTCGCTTATCGACCTTCCCCACCGCGAGCAGTCCACGTACTTTATTTTATTCGACTTTCGATATTTCGTCGCCGCCTGCAAATCGAAATTTACGCGACCCTACCTACGCTCAACTTTCCATTTTCTAATTTTTCTATATTAATTCGATTATGATCATTCGCCTTGTAATATCGAACTTACTTAGTTTTAAACCGAGAATCTCCGGCCCTGAAAAATCTACCCTGTCTCGCGGCTATGCCTTTCACTGAGAAACTACTCAGGGGAGACGCGCGCCCGTCGCGTCTCCTCCGTTCCACAAACGCAAAGGGAAGACCGCCGCCCCCGCTGTCGAGCCCTGCGCGAGAAATCGGGTTAAGCGTCCACGTCACGTCCGTTGCGGTGTAAAAGGGTGCAGGGCTTTATTAAGAAAAATGGCGCGGCTCGGAGGAAAAGCAACACGAGGCCACCGAGGGAAACAGAGCCGGGGATGGAGGACGGTGGAGAGCGGACGCGGCGTTATCTTTGTGCAACCCATTCGTGCGACCTTATCTACCGTAAAAACTTCGACTTTAACCACCGGGGATCATAATCGAGCTTATCTTTCCCTCTCCTCTATCTCTCGTCCCTCTTTCTTCCTCTTACACAGCCCCGCGTGGTCACACACACACACACACACACATACACACACTTTCTCCCTCCCTCCTCTTTCGGTTTGCCACGTCGGTGCACCAAAGGCTATCTCCCCTTTTGCTCATCTATCGCCCCCTGACGTGCTATCGCGGATTTTATCGCGAAACTCTGAACCGACCCGGATAGACGGAGATCGCGAGAAAGAAAGGAGCTGCGGAAAGGAGGGAAACGAAGGGGGAGGGTTTTATTGTGCGCCGGGATAATCGCGAAAGGTGGACGATTCCGAAATACAAGCACCGGGCCTGCGTTTCTATGAGAGATATCATTTAGCCAAATATTTGACTCGCGGCAATTCCTTTCTTTGCGTTTCCTCGTTGGAATTTTAGCCCAGAGGCGCTTTGAACGGCTCCATTGTGCTCTCGGGCTTAAACATCTCGGTTATGCTTCGTTTTCTCACACCTACGTTTCCCAGGGGCGACAAAAATCGCTGGGCAAACCGTGGATTTGCATGCGTTATTCCGCTGTCTGCTTACCCTTGGAGGCACTCGAACGATAAAATAGTTATGTATCTGGCGGCTGCATCGGTCCGCGGTGATACATTGCAGGATTGCAAGCTGACCCCTTTATCTGGCGGATTCTTTTTAATTGTTCGACGATTTGCGAAACCCGCAATCGCTCGATACCGCAATCGAACTTGCTTTTTCCATTGACCTCCTCGTGAATTGTGATCTTTCTCTCTCCTCGGTGCCGTGCGACCGTCGCGATAGGCGAATCTTTCAGAAGTGTGTATTGAAAATTTGTCAACTTTGGGATTGTAGGGTAAATCAACCAGTAATTGACCGCATAACAGTGAATGACCATTAGGCAAAGAAATGTGAATTATAAATCTAAAAATTACTATTTGTTTATAAATAGAGTGTAGTTGCATTTTTAATATCCCATATTTTTAGTTTTGCGTATTAAACAAACATTAATAAGTAGAATTCTTAATAAAAGTATGCGGTCATTTACTGGGCTTCTCATTCAACAATTCGGTCATTTACTGGTTTCTTTACCCTAGCGACAAGTGCTTCCCTTCAAGTAGTCCGCGAATAGTAATTAAGACGCAGCTGAAGCGGCGTTAGAAGAGGGAGGAAAACAGCTGAAATTCCATTGAAAATTTGTCGAGCACGCGGGGGGAGGGGGCAACCCTTCCAAGAGCGGGCGGGAAAATGCAGACGCAGGGGTGAATCGACAGACGCAGTGGGAAGTCGTAAACGTAATCGTGCTTTTTCAGGCGCCGCCGGTAAACCTGTGTCCCGCCTTCGGGGGCAGCTTAAAATATTTTTACACCGTACAACCGCCGCGATTGCGCGATATTTCCAGCTTACGTACCGATGATAGCAACCCCCCCTCCCCCGTTTCTCCATACACCTTCGTCCATCCCCAATCTGTCATTCCCATTCTCCGTCGACAGTGATTTCAAAGGGTGTTGAACTGTAAATCGACCCCAGATACAGATATCGAAGAAAATGATTTCTGCTTTGTGATACTTAGTCACCGAATGTTATCGAGTTTTGCGTCGATATAACTCCTAAAAGTGTATGGCTTGCCTAGTAAAGAAACGATCCGCTTAACAGGTGTAATATCGCGAGCTTGGTCTATTGTCCTCGTGCCTGCCCTCGATCGTTCATCCTCGACCCTCCCCCGACTGGTGTTGAAACGACGCACACGCGGCTCGGCCGTACTGCGCGAGGATCGAAAATAAAGCAGGAACCAAGAGGAACGAATTAACGACGTCGCTGTAGCGAAGTCAACCCCGTTCGGTTCTCCATTAGACTGACGGATGGTCTGCGATTAGGCTTCCCTGGATAACGAACGAGGCATCGTCGTGGCCGACGAAGGCGAAGAAAAAGGCCGTTGTGGTAGAAAAGGAAAAGCAAGGAAGCGCGGCGAAAACGAGACAACGGCGGGGAAAAAGGAGGACTGCGGGGAGAAGAGAGAGAGAGAGAGAGAGAGAGAGAGAGAGAAGGGGGGAGGGAGAGTCGATGGGAGATTACTATAGAAGGGAGAAAGAGGGATGTTGGCATAAAGCATAAGCAATAACGAGGGCCCCGAGAGACTATCGTCCACCTATCGGAAATAATTATTTTCGTTCTATCGAGCGACGATGGGACGGAGGGCTGGAGGGGCGAGGAGGGTTGGACGCGAAAGGGAGCAGAAAGAGGGGAGTATAAGTAAGTATAAGTGACTTTGCCACACGGTCCTCAGATAATGCCAAGGGCCACCTTCCAGGAATTAGTATTTATTGTGACGCGATTCAGATAGCGGTCACGGTACGCCCCTGGCCACGTACCTGGGGCCCCGAGTCCCACGAATTATGGTTTTCAATATGATGACGGTTTCGTATCTGCCGACCGACCTCGCTCCCTCTCCGCCGCCTCTTCGTCTTCGTCTCCTCTTCCCTGTGCGTGGTGTCTCCGCGCCTTTCTCTTCGGCAGCCTTCGAGATATACCACGTCCGCGGGCTCGTAAACCGTCTAAAAGGCTTCGACCAGATTTTTCCCTCTCCTCGCCTGCACCAGACATTCCCTCTCCTCCTCCACCCCTCCCTCCGCCCTCTATCTCGCCACCATTCCACTCTTTCCGTTTTCGAGGGGCGCGTGCACGCACCTGGTCCACGCGAGACACCTCGATTAGCCAATCCTGTGATCTTTCTCCAGTTTCGAAGGATGTTCGTCGATCACTGCTAGCGGAGACCTGCATCATCCAAATACCATCCAAATCTCACCCTCGGCGCTCTTCATATCATCCAAATCCTCTCCATTATCTTGGAACACTAGTTCTCAAGCTTTAAGACACTTATTTAACCTCCACATCCGCCACCTAGCTTCTACGAAAGCTCGGTAAATTTTATCGACAACGTTACAGAGGATTCGTTCGCTCAAGGGATGATCGAAGCGACGACGAGAGAAATAGTATTCGGACAGCAACGGTATCGGTTGCCTCGTCTTATCCAGGCGAAAAGCGACGCGGACAGAGTGGGGGCACCGCTTGCGAATCGCGAGGCTCGCCGATAAAACGTTATCAATCTGATGGGGCAGGAGGAGAGGCGCGCTCTCTCTCTGTGACGAGCAACAAAGAAAACCGTTCGGTTTCGTGGAATGCCACGGGACGCGCCGTGAAATATCCGCGACGGAGGTAGCAATTGCCAGCGATTACGGTATCTTGGCGAGGGAAATAAAATTTCATTCCCCGACGGGATGCATTATCGTAAGGGAACTGATGGAAGAGCACACGTACAACGCGGCACACTGCCGTACCCTTTCTCCATCTCGCTCTATCTCTTTCTCCGTGTCGATGATTCATCCACCGACTATTCCTCGGGTCCCGAACGCTCGCGTACTCTCGCGACATATATATTTTCAATCTCGCCGCGAAACGATTAGAATCCTTCTCCCGGATCCCCTGGCCGCGCGCGGACCCGAGATATCGCGCGATTTAGGGGAGACCGGGGCTGGTAGGCCAATTTTTCAGTTTTTGATTTTTAATAAATTATATGGGCGAAATATCATTAAATCGGCTACTATATTTGATAGGGCATACATTTGGCTATTTGAATAAATTATTAACGTTGACTCAATGTGACAACATTTAAGGCATTTAAATGTTTTTCTAACACCTTACATGCTGGTCAACCAGCCCCGTGGTCGGGGTTGGTAGACTAACAGTATGGGGTAGGTTGACTATAGGTGCAATCAGTTAAGAAAATTTTGTTAGCAACTTATCTGAGTGGTAATAACATAGCACAATGTCACGAGAGTTGTTTTATAAAATATTTATTACTTTTTAATAATAAATAACAATTTAAACCTTTATAGTAGCAATAAATCTTATATCTAGTATTATAAAAACATTCGCCATCTTCTATCAACTAATTACTATTTTCACAATCTGATGTGCAATTTTTGCACTCATAGAAAAGTATATTTCCTTTTACGCATCTCGAGTGCACCCACATCTTGCAAGAAATACATTGAACCCATTCTTCTCCAGGAATACTTTTTGAATAAAATTCAGTGCATTCAACGCACGTTGTATCGTCTGCATCATCAGAGGAGTAATTAGTGTCTTGTGTCTTCATTTTCTTTGTTGTCTGTCCCTAGTGTCTCTACAGTTTTCTTTGGGGTATCACTGGGGTTGGTTGACCAGCTTAGTCATGTAACCCCGGACGTTATTAGTCAACCAGCCCCGAACGATCATTTTGACTTCAATACTCTATACAACCTGTAATTATTTATGTAAAATCAAAAACGCAGTCTCAATAGGTCGTTTAATAAACAAACTTTAAAATAGTCCCTTCACCTTTATTCTACTGTGACTATATAGAGCGTGGAAACATAAAATCTTTAAGAAAACATATTTACTTATGTAGCCAATTTTTCGATAAACGCTGGTAACTGCCAAACAACGTGTAATGGTGGTGTCGGACACAAATGAATGACATAGTAGAAGTGACTTGCTCCTACAGAAAATCGCTCCGCGGTAGAGCACACGTCGGTGGAAAGTTATTAACAATTAGTCAACCTACCCCTGGGGCCAACCAGCCCCGGTCTCCCCTACCGCTCTATTTTTGCCTCTGCCGAGCTTCGATCATCGGTGTGTTCCGTATCGCGATCCCCTGCACTTTGAGGCGCAACGTAGCGCGATCTCGCTATCCGGAGGAGCCCGATAGACCGTCTATCGCTGATATCGTGGATGTCGAATTCCCACGGGATTTCGGCGCAAGGATTTGCATCGAGATCGATGAATCCCGATCTGTCCGAGTCTACTGGCTCGTCTTTCGAACCGCCACGTGCTACCGAACGTACCCCGAAGTCGTTGCAAGTCCACGGGCGTAGATTCCCTTGCGTTAACCGAAAGCAGGGCGAAAAGAGAAAGGATCAAACGAGAACGATAACAGTTTTACAGGGAAACGAGTACAACTTCCGTCTACAACAGTGTTAACCCCGAAAAATCTGACGTTTAGTCGCGGAGAGAAGGGGGCGCGAAAGGGAGAGTCCCGCGGTGAAATAATCCGCGAGAAGTCGACGGGTCACGCGAAATTCTTATCCGCCGATTAGAAAACTTTTTCTGCCCCGTCTAATCGCGTACTCTATCTACCGCGGGTAGGGAACGGGGGTGGGCGGTTTCTACGGGGCTGAGAGAGGAGGAACGGGAGGAACGAAGGGAAAGGAAGAATGAGAGGAAGACAAGCGTCTGGACGCCTGAGAGTTTGGCCCGTCGCCGATAATAAGACGTGACGGCGCTGGTGTCTGCGACCCTGCACAATGCTGCCCGTTGTTCATTCACCTCGCGCGGGATATCGAATTAAGGGGCCGCGAGATGCCTGCATATTTTCCTCCTCAGAATGGCATCTTGCCTGCTGCTGTCCGTATTTATTCCCATCGATGGGGTAGGAAGCTACTTAAGGTCGGGGCCAGATATATTGGCCGGTGAGTTTCGTGAGGGGTATTCTCCCACCACACAGTTTGCCTACCTCTGTGCTCCTTTTCTCAACGTTTTCTGACTCGCTCTCGTTCCATCTCGCTCTCGCCTTCGCAGAACAAGAGAGAGCCAGAAGTGGTGGGGATAGTGCCAAGCTTCTGGGGTGTAGGCCAAACCGAGCTGTCAGCGTAGAAATACACACATCAGAATAGGTGTGCGTTAGCAACGAAAAAATTCAGGAGCTTTATTGGTTAGAAGATTGATACTTTCTCGATAGCTTCATCTCGTATTGGTCTACGCATAGCTTCGTAACGCACACAACTATTACGCTAAGAATAAATAATAGCCAAACAGCTAGGTTCAGGCGGAGCCGAGCAGCGTTCCCGTGACCCCACCATACCCTGCGAGGGCCACGCAGTTCCAACGACAAATCCACGATCGTCAGATGGTAGTGGCTGATTTCTCCTCGATCGCCGCTCGCGTCAACGAATTCACCGGCCAATATATATGGTCCCGACCTTAGGAACGTTTCAAGCTCTTCGCTGTTTCTCGAGAATCGTTCAACAAGTGAGGATCAAAGATGGAGCACACTCGTGTTACGCGGCAGTGTGGGAGGATTTCTGTCGTATTGTAGTAAAAGGATTCTCTCTCTCTCTCTGCGGGTGAAGGAGTGGCGAGTCACCGTTGCGGCATTTCGGACGAGAGGCGAAAAGAAAGAGGAAAAGGGGGGCGTCTCGCAACGCGCAAGAGAGAGGAAGTTTCAGCAAGTTTCTCCCCAAGTACCGATACTCCTTAATCACGGGCCGCGTTTCCGCCCCCCCCCCTCCCCCGCCAGTTCGCCGACGGCCAACCACCAGCTAGCCCGAAATACGTCCAAGACCTGGGGGAGCCGATTCTTCGCAGATACCGAAGTATCTTCTTGCCAGAGACGCGGTTAATCTTCGGCCGGGACTCCTGGCCCTCATATAGCTCGATATTGTTTAACTTGCCTCGTTATCGCTAGATGCACTCTATAGCCATCTCTCCAGGGGTGGAAGATAGCGTGCACCTTCGAACGTCGTCCCTCCACGCCCGCCCCCTACTCGCGCTTTCCCTCGAAGCGCCGCGCGCTCCTCGTCTATCCTTCGGCCGAGTTGCCGAAGGGGTTGGGGGAGCTGGGAGTTGGAAGGGAGCTGCATCCAGCTGATAACACCTCCTGGACTGATAACGAGCCGGCCAGGCTCTCGTCCTACGTACACTCCGACCCCCTCAAGCACTCGCCCACCCCTCTGCCGCGCACTCCGTGTGTTTCTACGACGTCGCGAATTCCCTGCGAGCCTCTCACGGCTTCTTCTTCGCCCCGGCCGTCGTGAACTTGAAGATGGCAGCTCGCAGGCTGGGGAATCTCCGGGCGAGGCGCGATTAATTTCGGGGTGCTTCGTTTCTAAGAGGTTAAGATACCTATGTCTGACCAATGCTTTAGAAAACTACTTGCCAGCGTATGCGAGCAATAGCGTTGCAACACCCACAGCGCTGTAATTTCACCGGTAGCCTGGAAAGTTGAAGAAGCTCCGTAAGAAAGTTGGTTTTTCCCGGGCGCGGAGGCCAGGAAGAAATCGCGATGGCCGTTAATCGGCTCGGCGGACGGACGAAGACGAATTTCTCGGCGGGAGAGCGAGCCGAAACGGTATAGCTACCAAGGTACGTGGCCGTTCTCCTCTCGCGCCGATATCGCCGATCGATCAGCCGACGGGGAGAGGAGGCGAGAGGCCGCAGTGGTCCGTCGATCGAATCTCTGGACAGGGAAGGGACAGGTCCCGCGAGCCACGGTCCAAATATTGCGACACCGGGCCTCTTTTCGTGGCGAGCCATCCGCGGAGACGTGGAACGAACGGGAGGGCGAGATCGGGCCAGGACGAGCGACCGAATCGTGAGGACAATGAAGGACGAGGGGGAGAGGCGGGGGGTGAAGTCGAAGGGACTCACTCGTGGGGGGGGGGTGGACGGGCAGCTTCGAGGCGAAGTGGACGAGGAAAGGCCGGACAAAGACGAAGGGGGGAAGGAAGAAAAAAGCCGCAGGAGGACGAGGGGAAAGAGAAAGGAGGGGTTCCTCGATACACTTTGGTGTACAGTTGGCCGTCGGTACATACGAAACGGAGCATCCTCCCCTCTCTGTATCTATCTCTCTCTCTCTCTCTCTCTCTCTTTTTCGCCCGTTCCCTCGCGGCCGAGATAGCTACGGAGAAGCAGGGTAGCCGGGTTGCGCCGATATGGGGGCCGAGACTTTACGAGACGGTGGTCGTGGACGAGTGATTGATGAGCAGCCGAGCTAATGAGGAGCTGAGCTGCAGGACGGGGATCACGATAAAGAGGTCCCACCACCGTATAGCCCTTCTCGCGGGGCATACGTAGCTGCAACACCTCCTTCTTTCTGCTTCTTCCTTCCTCCGATCTCTCTCCCCTCTTCGCTCCGCCGCTTTCCTCCCTCTTTCTACTTCTGTAGCTCCTCTTACCTCGTTGTTTCCTGCACTGGCTGTCCTACGCTGCTCTTACAAATCTGTGCTACCCTCTTCTACGTCTATGCTTCTCGTTCACTTTGATCCTCGTGGATTTCTGTCTTCTTGGCTGTTCAACCCCATTTTCCTTCCTATTTCATGATCTAGGTATACGCTCTCTGGTGTTGCAGACTTGTGAAACGTTTCTCTGTATCCTGTTTTTCAGTTTTCCGTTTCAGTGACTAAATCTCTTCTGGGTATTCTTTGATTCGTGACAGAGCGCGAAGAAGAATTCAGATCAACCCCCAACGAATTGTCATAACCGCTACGAGGAGTCACCAGTGGATATCCCCCGTAAAATTCACTGACATCGTCATCGTTTCCGGCGACGTGGCCGATTTAAGCGGCCGTTAAAAGCATTTGCCTACCCTTATCTTGTTTTCTATTTAGAGGATTATACTCGTAATTCGAGCGGAAGCGCGGAGAGAGCGAGCGAGGCCGGGGCGAGGGCTGTAGGCTGAAGAAGGAGGGAAACCGGGGGTCGGTGGCGCCGGCGAAGGAGGAGGTTTATAATAAAGCCTGCAGGGTCCAAGATACGTGGCTGGCAGCCGTTATCAAACGGGTCCAGCGTTCGAGTCTCTCCGCAAAATCCTTCTCTGGAAACTCGTGGTAACCTGGCGAGTGTTCGCGCTGAAACGCGCCACGAATCCGACTGCTGTTGCGAGGATCCGCCGGCGTTTCGCGGGATTTCCTTTCGCCCGGATCAAAAACCCGACTGTCGCCGTGATTCCTTTCGAGTCTCGACCTCTCCGCGCGCCACGGCAGCCCGCCTTTACCAGCCGCGAAGCGGGCGTCCGTAAGATTGAAATGTATCTTCATCTCTCTGCCACGCGGACTTGGAATATCGAGGCGGGCAGGTATACGTGGCGCCGTGTCGATTACTTTCTTTGGCGGCGTTACCCCCACCCTGTTTCGTGCCCCGTCTCAAGCTCACATGTGAAGCTGAAAGTTTTATTCTCGTATGATTTAACGGTGGAAAGAAGGAAACGCTTGCCAATGAGACGCTAGAATTACCCGCGAGATACCATCGGAATTAGCATTCAACGAGGAGAGGAAAAACACTCTCACGAGTCACCGACTCTTTTATTCCCCCCGGGAACACGGCCGGAGAGTCACGAGAACCGTCGAAGGGGAAACAAACGTAACCTTTTCCGCGCTCGTACTTTCTAATCACCCTGTACAGCCCTTTCCATTCATCCCTACCACGAAAGCTATCAGTGCAGCAGCAGCAGCAGCAGCAGCAACAACAGAAGCCTGCGCGAGCCTGTTCTGGGTGCTGTGTATTATAATGTAGAGTGTGAGTTATCAGACATCGGCCCGTTATCAGGGTCTGGGATCGCCTGGTCCGCTGCTAAGCTCCCACCGCCCCCTATTCAACCCCCGATAACGAAAGGGTTATCACGCCACGCTCCCCGACTGCCATTCCTCGCCCGTAGAAAAGCCAGCCGGGGCCGCCTTTCCAACGGGAGATTATTATTCTTTTTACTTGCAGCCGCTTTTTCGCGCCGACCGATTACGATCCCTTTGACTCGGCCACTTTACTGCTCGGCCACCACCTTCCACCACCGAGCCGAGCTTTCCCTACAAAGCCGGCATTGTTTCTTTTGCCTCCGCGCTCCTTCGCCGCCGCTTTTTCTACCCGCCCGGGTCTGTCCAGGAATTTTTCATACGGTTCCGAGCACCGACAACAGAACTCAACCGTTGGATCCAGAAGCGTTGGGTTCCCGTCAAATTCGGGGATCCAAATTTTCTAACTATTCAAGTAGCAGAAGGAAAAATGATAGAGAGGAATGTGGAACCTAAAAGTCACCTCTTTCCTCTGCCAGTGCAACTCTCCAGTATTTCGCCACCATTCCCCAGTTTCCCCGTCCAACTAGTCCCATTCCACTGTACGCAACATCGCGTATAGCCGAGTAGCTGATAAGCGCACCCAATGAGCTGAGAAGCCCGCAGCCTAATCGAGCTTTGAATGGATAAAGAGTCCAGTTAGCAGCCGGTTAGAGACGAAATGGCAGCGGCATTTCGTTTGGTTGGTCGTCCGGAGCGTCGCGCGTGACGTGGCCCACGTCAAAGGGGGGTAGCCTTTGAAGGGTACGCGTGGATGCCGATCGGTGGATCGGTGTCGACCAGGCAACGATTAGCGCCGTCGAAGCGGGGCCCGCGACGCGCGAATCGCCGTTCCCTCTCGACGTGCTCTTCGACCGATGTCTCGGCCGAACTCGAACGATAAATCCAGCGCAGGGAAAACGTCTCGTTAGTCGCTGGAACCGCGGGGAGGAGAAGAGATCTTTCGGAGATCGAGCTCGATCCACGCCGAGGTCATCTAGGACCTCGTACCGGCCGCCTTCTTTTGCCCCTTTTATCGTGTCCCGATTGGTCTTGTTCAGCCTTACAACCGGAGAGATCGCTCTCGCTGCCCTCTCATTCGATGCGTTGCTAAACGTCCTTACGTTCACCCTCTCACGAGCCACTGACCCACGATCATACAGGGATAATTAACTCGTCGATCCTTTCCATCATTTTTCTTTCCTTTAGTGGTATTTCAGTTGGCGGTAGGATTATTAAAGCAACCAATCGGTACCTGCTATTAATAGTGGTAATTTTTGGCAGTTGGGAAAATTTATTTATTTATTTATTTATTTATTTATTTAACGGGAGTAGCCCAATAGGTATATACAAAATTATACACAATAGTGTACTGTAGCATTTGTGTACAGACAGTCACAGAAGTATGAAACTTCTATGCCATGGTAATACCGAAAAACGAGATAACCGATCTTCTGAAAACCTCCAACGAGGGACCAAAGAAATTTATTCGGTCAGCTACCTCGCTTCCTCGCATACAAACCCTAGTGATAGGGTCACTCTGGCGTACGTTAGTACGAAAAAAATTGACACGAAACAGCGGAGTATAGCGCAACGGTCTAGACAGAGCGCTGAAATTGATTAGCCCTAATAGCTGGGGACAATCGATGTTCAGGAGTCCGAGCATTTCGTTTTATGCACGAGAGCCTGAGAATAGTTAGGATAATAGGAGAATAGGAGGATGGGATACAGATATTTGGCCAATATATTCAACGTCCCAATTTCCAGCCGTGTTTCAGTGGACCGAGCGTCGATCTCGCGACACGGGGTTTTAGAGGCAGCCGAATCGGTCGCAGGATAGCTGTGCGAGAGCAAATTGCACAGCTGAGAGTGGAGAAGACACAGTGGAAGCTGATTTTCGAGGGGCTCGGCGTCGAAGACACGCGAGGCATCGAGCAGACGAGCTGCTAATTTAATATCTCCCTCGTCCTTTATTTTCGCGCGGCTAATGGCAGCGAATTTACTCGCAGCCTCGTTATCGTGCCGAGGCTCGCCTTCCCCGTGCGCTCAGGGGAAAAAGGGCCCGCCGGTTCTTTCCAGCCCGCGAGTGTTCTTTGCACGTGCAGAAAGAGACGGTGTCTCGCGAGAAAAGGTCCTCCCATTTCACACGACGTGGGAGAGGAGAATCCGCGACACGCGGAACATCGAAACCATCCGCCACTCCTTTTTCGGGGCTCCTGCATTGTCGAGGAAGCGTGTGAAAGTTGTTTAGCTAGGCCGAGCGTCTTAGGCGAGCGTGGATACAGCTCGGAACCGATTGTCTCTATTCCAGACCCTTGGGAGATAAGTTGCAATAAAGGTAAGCTAATGGAATGCAATTCTACTCGACTACTCTGTTCTTAATTAGAAGCTATCGCGTTATCCTGTTCCTGCTTTATGTCTAAGCTATTTCCATTCGCGACATTTACAATCGCTTATCCCATTCGTTTAATACATTATTGCGCATGCCGTGTGCCAATTATATGAAGGAGCCAATCAGTGTAAGTCCAACTTTCCCTGGAAATCAGTTAAGTGGTTGGAAAACCTCTTTATTGTTAAAACTTTCAGTTGATAAATCAATTAAGTTACTACCTTCTTACGTGAGCAATCAATGGTGGTACTATGGAATTGCTAGCAAAATTATTTAGAAGACTAACAGTGTAAGTCTCGGTTTTTATGTTAATCAGGGGTTGAAAACAGTTAAAATTGGTTTCGGTTCTCGAATACAGTTATGAGAACCGAAATAATCTTCAAACAGTTAGGAGTGAAAAAGTGCAGTTGGAGAACTGCACTTTGTTCAAAAGATCGTCACTTCTAAAAACCTTATTTTTCATGTTTTTCTGAAAGTGGTCGACTACTGGTGTCTTTACTCTATAAAGGATAAAGTGTCAATAATTGGGACTGCGTCGCTAATTGGGATATTTACCTTATTACCGTTATGGAACCGATATAACATCGGTTCTGTATGTAGAACAGTACTGAAATCGATATAGTAAAAAATTTCGGTTCTTTATACATAGTAGTTATTCAGAATATCGGTTCTTCATAACTGTTTCGGTCAGAACCGATATATAACAAACTCTCCCCCAGTTAGAGGAATCGCTTCAGGTAGTTCAGATCTAAGACGAGTGCAAGAATCTGTTAGCCTGTATCACAATTACCTTGGACCCAACGATTACCAGAGAGTGATACGCGGTCGCGATCACCCTTACGCCATCGTTACCTTATACCCTTATACCCTTCTCTGTATCCTTTCGGACGCAAACGAGGATAAAGCACCCGAAGAAATTTCCGAGCGGTATTTGTGTTACGCCGGCGATTTCATCGCGAGATCCCTCGGCCACGACGAGAAGAAAAAAAAATAAAAGGAGCATGCCAGAACCGCCATGGTGCGCGGCGTTTCTCCGTCGAAGGGAACAAATTGCGTACAAGACGAGGCGTGTGCGCGAGCAGCGCGTTACGATCCAGCTCTCCCTCGCGGGACCAGAGATCGAGGCACGCAAACGAAAAAGGGAGGACGAACGAGCAAAAATCGCGTCGACCAGCCGAGAGGAGGAAGGCAGAAGGGTGAGACCGCTCGTATATCGGCGCTGATCAGCCGCGTATTTCCAAACAATGCTCACGCGAGCCAAAAGATTCGCATCATCCTCGAGTTTGAACCGGCAGGCTCGGCGGGGTTGGACGGAGGATCGGAAGGTGGAGGCAGAGGCCGAGCAAGGTGGGCCGATAAATTCATTATCGCGAGTAGACCAATAAAGCGAGACGGGAATGGAATACAATAATGGGGGCAACGTCAGAGGAGTCTGATCAACCGGCCTGCAACCGTCTATTGGCGGTTTTGATTTAACCACGGGGTGGTATAGGGCTCGTGCGTTAGAAACTTGAGCTGGGTTGGAATTGGATGAATGTGCGGGGTTTAAAAAGTGTACTGATACATTTCTGTGGTTGGTAATTACAATTTATTGCGTATAAGCTGGTACATTCGCGGAACTACTTACTTAGTACGTTCAAATTATTTTGTAAACGTAATGTTAGAATCTGTCTTGTATTAATCTCATTGTAACGCAGATGTGAGCCCTGAGGATTGAAATGCTGATAAAAAAAAATATGTTAGAATCGATGCGAAGAATCACAGCTTATGTGATTCTTGATGCTCCCGTTGCTACTTTTCGGCTGGCCATTTGTGGCTAATACTACTGCATAGCTCTCGTAAGCGGAGAAGAGGGATAATTATTGATACCTAAGTAGGTATTCCCTTTTATGGATGAGTTGTACCATACAAAATGATTGAATATGATAACTAAAGAGTAATGTGATAAAGTAAATTTCTTGGATGCTTTATATCATTCGCATAATTGAAGCCTCTATGACACTACTCATACACCACTCCAACACTACTTCTACATCATTCCTAAACTACTCTTATATCTCTGCGACACCCAGTATACACTTTAACGTCTCAAAGTTTCTAACCGGATTTCAGCTTCTTGCGATAACGTAATAAAGTTGCAAAACGGAAACTTTACTTTCCATGCAGCTGCAAATAAACTGGTAAGCGGCAAAAAAGCTTCTGTTGGAGCTGCAACGAAGTGGCAGGCTGTAAAAAGCTTTTCTTGCACGTGTAGCACTTCAGAGATAGGTTTTTCCGAAATTCATTGCAGGATTCTTGCTCCTGTAAGAGACGCAGAATTTCAGGCTACACCTGCAAAACCGAAAATGTTCTCCCACCGCACGACCAACAAATTCTGATTTCCCCACAAAATTGGCAATTCGAAATAGCCCACAAATCCCCACAAAATTTCAATTTGTCCCACAAAACTCACTTTTTCCACCAACTCGGGAATACTAAATAGCGCACAATACTTTCGGAGCCATCTTTTACCCACAAAACTGACTTTGTCCCACAAAAAGCAAAATTTCGGCTGCGCAACTTCTCTTACAGGTCCAAGAATCGTGCAATTAATTTCAGAACAAGCCGTTTTTTAATTGCTGCGCCTGCAACAGAAGTATTTTTACGGCTTGCAGATTATCTTGCAGGTGCAAGAGAAGTTTTGATTGTCGGTTTACAACAATGTACTTTATTGAGCAGCGATTAAAATCGTTTTCCAAGTGAAATTTGAATCGTGTGGTTGTAGTGGGTTTACAATAGAATCACCATAGAAAATATGTGGGAATAGCGATGGAGTTGTGTAAAAATCCAGGAATATAAAGAACGGATGGACAACCGGTCGGAGTCCATACCACTTTTCTCAATCGTTTTGATTTTCCTTCATAAGAAGTATGGTCGAATCAGTAATAACTGACTGCATTCCAGTAACCCTTCCGACCTGCGGGATACCCGCAGTTCTATCATGTAGCTTGGAAAGAAGATTCCACATCTACGATTCAATTAATTATTAACTTTTTCCCGGCAAGATGCGCACAAAATCCATTTCAACCCCCCAATCGTTGCATCAAGCATCGCCGTCGCGGAAAGGGCCACGAGCATCGAAGCAACGAGCAAAGAGCGGAGGAACACCGAGCCGAAGATGAAAGGGAGGAACGGGCGAGGAAAGAAAAGGGGGAAAGGGCAACGAAGAAAAAGAAGACGGAAGAGGAGGTGGCCCGGCAGTATCTTGATACGAAGGGAGGCCAGAGAGAGGAGAGAGAGGAGAGAGACCAAGGAACGATTGGTCGATGTGGTACCAGAGTGGTACCAGCCTCGACCAATCGGCACCGACGACCTCCTCCGATGCCTGGTCCCATTCATAGATCAGCCAGGCCAGAGAGGAGGCCTTCGAACCGTCGCCCAGGATCGAGCAGATCCTTGTCGATCCCGTTTTCTCTCTTCCTCTCCTCCGACCGCAGCTTCTCGCGCCTTCTCCTTCCTCTTCATCTCTCCTTGTCCTGTGTGTGTATACACGGCGCAGGCTGCATGGCGGACGCGCAACCTCTGCCAACCGATCGGCCAATTATCCATGCACCACCTGGAGGAACCTACGTTTGCTTTTCTAGCGATCCCTGAAACCTCCAGTTCCATTTCTCGTTGGATACTTGGCTCCTTCTGAGACCCCGCACGTTGCGAGTAGCTTTCCCTATTCTCGAGTCGTAGGTTTCCCTCGTTATAGACTTTAACTACTGTAGAGATTTCATTCGGCACAATGTTAACAAATTACTGTATACTCTAAGCAGGGTGATAATTAAATAGGTAAATATTATTTTAAATATATAAATCCATCATGAGATATTCCAATGGAACACCCACTGCATACTCACCTACTTAACACCTACTCCATCGCCCTCGCTCGAAATGCCACGGAGCGACACTCACTCGCGAACCTCGCGGGCCGAGCGGATCGCGAAAAAAAGCGCACCAGTCGGCTTTCCATAAATTATTCCGTCGGCGAATTATTCCGAGGCGAAGCTCAGCGCGTTTCGCGGTCTCTCCCCGATCGAGAGCAGAGGGAATCGACTATTTATGAGCGAGTGGGACCGGCTCGTACGCGCCTCGACATTACCAGAGATACCTCAAACACGCACCCCTCTCGTACGGTGCGCGCGTATATCAGAGTTCCCGCATCTGTCGCGCTTCCCGCGGAGAGAGGAGGAGGAGGAGGAGCGGGGCAGTTTCGCGTCCGCCACGGAGACCAGGATGGAGCAACTTGCCATGTTTGGCGGAGGAGGACTCCGTGGGGCCCCCTCGCTCCCCCTAGCCGGCCCCCACGGTCGAGATCCTCTTTTTCCTTTGAATTCCCGGCCCATTAGTTATCGACGAGTTATTACTCGACGCGAGCACGCGCTTTGCATCCTCTCGGGGATCTGGGCGCGCGATCGAAGTAGGGAAACGTCGTTCCAGCCCGCCAGCCCCTCTTGGATCGCGGAGATCGCTATCGCTCGCGATAAGTATTGCGTCCTCGAGTTTTCTTGCAAACCCGCTGGCTCCGGGATTTATTCGTGAGAAAGATCTGGGCATTCTCGCTTGGCAATCTCGTGGCGACTATGCTCCACGGCGATGAGAGGTACAGAGGGAATGAGGATTCCCAAGTGGACGGGTTATTTCACTGACGTTTTCAACATAGGTACGGGACCATTAAGCTCAAACCTTCGATTCATCTTAATTACCAAAAGTATCCCACAGACCAAAGCCAAGAAGTTCCCAACCCTCGATCGCCCTCCATTTCTCAACCCATCCACGAGTCTACTCTCCGCCCCTTCATCCACAGTTCCTCTGACTTCGAATTCTGCGAAATGTGGAGGAGGACGAAGACCATCGGAGCCGGCCAGGCGAAGAAAGTGGATGGACGCTTTAGCAACCGCGAGGCGTAACGAGCAGGTGCTGGGTTAGAGAGAATACGGTCCACCATAAATCTCAATGAGCCTCACTACCGTATTACTCGGTCTGGCTTGGCTCGAGTCGCCCGGATGCTCTCTTCTAATAACACACCGTGTCGGCTTGCCAGCACTCCTCGCTCCGGGGGGTTGGGGCCGGCGCGAGCCCCTTGATTACAGGATATGCCACAGATGACGTGATATTAAACGTAATGAATACCGATCGACGGTGGCCGCGATGCGATGCGATGCGATGCGGGCCGACGCATGCACGCGAGGAACGCGTCGCTTCGCCGCCGTCGCCCGTTGCTCTTTTCCATCGCCGCCGAACCGAGGTGCCCGCGAATTTATTGCCGATCGATTGTCACGCGTGGAACAGTGATCACGTTAATCGTTTCCCTTAATCGTAACGACGCCAAAGCAGAGGGTAGATGGCCGCGCCAACGTGCGAGTAATGGATAATAATTGGCCGTTGCGGGAGACACTGGGCCGCTCGAGGACACCGCAACCCTGCGATCTGGATCGACAATTTTTACCGTTAATTACGGTCGTGCTCGTAACTCTGGGGCTAACTCGCCGCTTGGGGGTTGCTTTATGGGCTCCTTCTGAGGATCACCGAGTATTCGGGTGCACCGACGGGTTCCCTGAACTACACTGCTTGCCTGATACTATGTGCCTCCTTGTACGGCGAAGGAATTCCGGGGAGTCTTCAGGCAGTGGCGCACTCAGGATTTAATTTTGGGGGGGGCCGAGTTGAACGGCTAAACATATTCTTAATACAAATTCAATATAATTCATTAGGTGGTTATAAACATTTATTTAAAGTATAAAATCTAGTTTTCTTTTCGTTTTACAAAGCTCTTGAATCACTTCAGTTTTTTAATTTCTCTTAAAGTAGTTAGGTTTCTCCTAAGGAAACTTTTTCCTTTTTTCTCATTTTCTTTGGGGGGGGCCGAGGCCCCCTGCCCCCCCCCCCCCCTGAGTGCGCCACTGTCTTCAGGGGCTACCGAACTGGAGGTTCAACGGACGAAGAAGGTAGATTATTCTTAATGCGATGCAGTTGACTTCTAAGTGTTTCGGACATATGTAGAAACACTTAGAAGGGGGTAATTTGGCGGTATCCATCGAATTTTAAATAGTTGGAACGTGATGGAAGAGTGGAGACTTGTAATTTTACACATTGCATGCGGTGATCTCCGATACGTTGTAGTTAAGGAGGTACCTTCGGCGAAGTGGTCGGATTTTAATGCAGCTGATTGCAAGTGCAATCAGCCTCCAGTGCGTATTTCACAGGCGGCCTCAAACGACCCAATCTCGTGCCGGAGTTGGCAAAAGGCTCATTTGTATTCGTTCGTGTTACCGCGATTCGCGAGATACCGTTTCGGCGTGGCTAACAATCTGTAATCTTCGGTGCTTTCTAAAACACCAAAATCACGTCGCACAAGAGACTGTACCCACACGCAAGACACCGTAATTAAACAATACCTGTATCCAAGAATCGTGGACAGTGGCCCCTCTCTTGGGCTGAAATTTCATACGCGGCAACCTGGTACTTAAGAAAATTGGCCCGGTCGACTAATGAACAGCTTGCCGAGGAAAAAGAAAGGAGGCGAGTTGGTAGCAACGTTTTCCGCGTAGTTAGCGAAAAGTGCCGTTTAACATTACACCGTGCCGCCCATGCTTCGATATTCAATTACGGATTTGCATACGCGCATGCATCTCCATTAAACGGCGGCCCCCCTTCGGCCGGGCGGCCCTCGCGCCGAAATTTGCCTCTGTAAATTTGCTCGGCCAATAAACCACACTGATCGAGCGAACAAAATATTTAAGAGCGGCACGGGGGACCGGGGCGGCTCAACTGTTCCTGTTCGCACGAAACGATTAACAGCGCGGGGAGCCGAGTAGTCCGCGCCCCGAATAAATTATCCCCGCGGTCTCGATCGAATAAATTAATAATTAAGACACCGTTCTGGGAAGCGACAGTGAAGCTTGCACCTTTGTCCAGCCCCTACGGTAATTACAACGGTGAAGTTCGGTGGATCCGGAGCGAGACGGCCGAAGACGTCCTGTCATCGAGGCGTCCCGCTGGACGTTGCCAGGCATTAATTGCGCGCCGCCGTGTGACGCGTTCGTGCACGGAATCCGCGTGGAAACGTGATGGATCGCTGTCCTGCTGGAAGTCGTCGCGACGTTGTGACCGAGACACGAGTCATCCGTGGAATATAATGAGCCCTGGCTCGTCGTTGATCACTATCGATCCTGCTTCCTCCGGCAATAATTGTTTAGTTTGGAGGGTAATCGCCGAGGAGCGGATGATGCCTAGTCGTCAGACGTGTATTAAATTCTGGGAGCACCGTATTTAATTTTGAATAAAGATAACGCGGATGTCAGCATAAGTTTGAAAGGTGCTGGGTTGGATCGATGTCAGTAGGACACCTTGTATAGGGAGAAGGATACACGGAGAAACAGAGAGCATCGTGATGGAACTCGTTCCGTCACCGTGAACCCTTCAAAACGACTGCTCTGACGGCGTACAAAGTGGCCATTCGGCTGAAGCTAAGTAGCCCCGGCCTCAACCCCGGGGGATTCCACCCTCGAGGCTCGACAAATTGCCGCCAATTAAAATTCTCTTCTTCCTCCGAGAGAGGCGCATGCCCGGCCATCCTTTCCTTCCTGCCCGCGAGCCCTTTCGCCCACCGAGGGGACCAGTTCCCTCCGTCCAATTAAGTTGTACCTGGGCCGCGTGCAACCGGACAGGTCTCGGTTTCCAGTCCCAAATTAATTTAACCCGTGGACCCTCGTCCCCGCTACGTTCCTTTCGAATGAAACTCTTTGTCACGAGATTACGATGATGCCCGATTCCGATAACAATTGCCGGCCACTCTCCTCCTCTCCTCTCGTTCGAGCCACCGCTCTTCCTTTTTCTCGCGCCCCCGCCACTCTGCCACTTTGATGAAAACTCGTTTCAACGGTTCCAACTCGTGGTCCGTGAGAGGGACCCTTGCGTTTTCGAACGAACGACTAGCTTGCAATGATCTCAACAGCCGCGGGGCTAACGTCGAACACTCTGGTGCATAATCCACGGTTTCCTTGAACAACGGATACCTACTCTGTGATACCTAAAACCTAAGAAGGAACCTAACGAACCCACGGCTCTCCTGAAAACGGAGAAACTCACAGCCAGAACGACCCGATCACCCCTTAATCGTTACGACACACTGTCGGGTATCGCGATGATCCTTGGACGGAGAAGATCGTCGCGGCGGTCGACTTGGGGGTTGACTGCAGCTAGGAGGGGAGTGTGGGTGGGGGGAGGGGGGTAACCGTAGGGGTGGCTCGACAGCCGAAGCTATGCGGATCGGGCTTATCTCGAACTCGCAGACGCGTCGCAATCGATATATCTCGCGGAGGCTCTTCCCGATAGGTGACTACCGTCACCCCCTCGATATCCGCGCGTAGAACGCCCACGCGGCTCCTCTGTCTCGCTCGTTGCTCGCGCGAGTGCGAGCGAGAACGTCTTGCCGGAGCGTGTGCGCGGAGAGGCGCGGAGAGGCGCAGACACCGCGCGCTCACCCCGGGACGTCCTGCTCGCTCGAGCCCGTTGCAGAAAAGATCAATTTTAGATTCGCAGCGATTTATAACTTCCTCTAATATGGCACCGATACCATCTCTCTTCCTAGCCCGCCCTCTGTCTGTCTCTTTCCCCTCCCTCCCTCACGCAGACACCCCTCTGTCGCTTCGCCGTTTCACTCGCTCCCTCTCCGTCGCGTCGGCTCGCAGCTCGTGGATCTTCGAGGGCCGCTTTCCGCGCGAGCGACCCTGCACTCGGTTCCTCCTCGTGGATTATTTGTTTCCATATTCCAAGGGGGGGAGGGGCGAGTCGCGTTAGGCTGAGCACCGGGGGATTTCAGTAGCTGAAAATGGCTTTCATTCGCCGGATTTGCCCCCGCACGGGATTCCTTCGAGTGCCCCAGCTGACTGCGGAAATAGATCCCGGAATCGAATATAGACCGACGGAGGGGGAGGCTGAGGGGTGAGAGTCACCGTGAACACGGAGGATTTCCTTTGATACCCTGCGCTGGTTGCATTCGAATCTTGTGTTTCACACCGATAATGACTGGTGCAACCCTTTCTGGTAGCGGAGTGCATTAATCCCCACCTAAAATTCGCATCTCTACTGTGCCCCGATGGAAAGAAGAGACTTGAGAAACTCTAGAGTGAGGCGGTGGGAGCGTAGAACCCCTCTCGCCCCCCTGACATTTCGAGTTTCATCTTTCCATCGGAGCACAGTACTTTCCAGACTTAAATACGATTCCTAAGCTCTCAAACTCAATAATGAAATCTAATCACAACCCTACCAAAAGTATCCTCCAAACTCTTACTACTTAGCAACCCGGAAGATGTCCTCGCCCATCTTTATCTCGTCGAGCTCCGATCGGAGGTACCCCAAAAAACGTGGAAAAGAGTGGAACCGTATCCGAAGCCCGCGAGTCGTAACTCCCGAAGTCGCGTATCTTGGCCTAATTGGAGATCGGTCTCGCGCGCGCGCCGAAAAGAGTAGCTTTATAGCTCGCCAGCGCGGAGGGGGGCATTAGCATACGGGGAGATGCTGATTTATAATTATAGTCGGCGGAGTTCGGGATGCTGGGCACGCAACTCTATCCCGCCCTCCTTCCCCTCCTGCGGATCGCTTCGCGCCACCACACTCACGGCTGATTAACATATCTGCAGCTGGACACCGAGCCGCTGGATAAGTTCAACACGTCCCTCGCCACGACTTTATTCCGCGTGCACGGTGCACGGCGCGCGTGGGCGCGCACCGCGAGGCTTAATCCCGGCCGTCGTGGATCCTTTTGTCGCGGCGGAGGCGCGAGGATCGCTGCGCGTCCGGTTTACGCGGCACTCGTGACTCGGCCGGACACGAGGGGTGGTACGCCGGTAACTGGATCGCGGCTGGACGATCGCTATTGGTAATCAGAGTCGGTCGATAGGCGATTTTTTCGCGCCTCGCGATGGAAAAGTCAAACACCGAGATAACCGCAATAGTTTACGGGCGATACGCGCGAATTTGGGATCTTTATCTGTTGCGTGCTTGCACTTGCCATCTGAAAATGAACATCTTTATATTGTACTCCTAATCAAATTTCAAGACTTCTTCCTCGAAGCCGGATAATAGACTCGTAATATCAATAGACGTCGCAGCCCTCCGACCTTCTGTCCGTTGTAAATTACAAGCTTTAACCCTTATTAACGAGATTTCCTTGCAGTCACCAAATGTTCCCAAGGTCTAAGGACTTTATGAGTTTATTACCCGCGCGTGGTCCGGAAATCTCCCGCTGACCGTGAAAGTGCAAGGGTTAGCTAGCGGTTAGGTTTTTTTACTCTGGAGAGTGTCCGCTGTATATGTATTGTAGGCGGTCACTCGTTGCCATCCCCGTTTCTCTTCCAACTCACCAATAGCACCGACTAATGTCAATTTCCCCAATAAGAAAGTTTGTTTCCCTACAAAGTCTGTTTACCCCGCCACCGAGAAAATTTGTGAAAAAGATGGTACGAAGCGAGGGAGGCAGTCTAGCTAGAACACCCAACCTTGTAACACCCCGTTTTTAAACGTAATAGTTTTTTTGTATTTGTTAAGTGAGATGTACATTATTATTATTATCAAAATTTGAATAAGATTTTCTACCCTACATCAACGAACCGGTCTTACATCATTAAGTTGCCGTGAGACATTCGGACGTGTAGTGTCATGGTCGCCAGCAACGGAAGTTACGCCCGTTAATGAGACCAAATCTAGATACACGCATCGGTACATTATCCTCGCGCGTTATGACGGTTATTGAATGTTAGCTTGGTGGGAGGGGCAGCTGGAATTCGTTTGTGATAATCTTTCTTGGGACTAACTACCCTTGGAAGCGTTTAGAATTTTGTAAAAAGTGAGTGGAATTGGAAAGAGGAGGGTGACAGGAAGGATGCAGATTATTCCGCCATCCTCGCTGTGAGAGAGAAGAACAATAAAATGCAAAAGTTTCGCCGGCCGTTATCTAACAGCGGCGGAGGATTTCGAGGGAGTTGCACTCCTTGCCCTATTCCCGGACAGCTATTCGGGATAATTTATTAAATGTTCCGACTGTTATCGGGATGTTTCTGATACGGCGGCCGGAACGATTTAATGCGAAAGGGTGTTGCGCGTCGTCTCGCATCGCGAAAGCGGAGCATAAAATTCCCGGCGGAACGTGTGTGCGTGGAAACGCGTCGCTCGTGTATGGTTAACAAACCGTTTGAACGCTAAACGAACCATTAAAATTGTTATCAGCCAGAAGCCATTACCCGAGAGCCGTGGGCTTTTTCTTCCTTCCGTCTCCTCTTTCTTTTTTTCCCTTCCTCCCCGATGACCTCTCCACGCATTAGCGGCCCCCCCCCTCGTTAATCGCGCGTGTTTCATTTACGCATTTCTTCCCCGCCGGTCGATTGCAAAATGCATATATTACCAACGCAATCGGCGCGATCTGTCTAATCCACCTTCGCGGCTAGCCGGATGAAGACGTCCCTTGAGCGTCTCGCGATGGCTTTTTACCAGCCTCCACCGTCATAATCATTTCATTAATATTCGCCGCGCCAATAATCGTGGCCACGGCTGGATGCACGTGTGCGTTCTAGCGCGCACACTCCGTTTCGACGGGAGAGATACACCTTACGTGCATGTAGCGCCGTATACGTAAACAACGAGCGGGGCTGCGGCGTTATCAGCGACGCGCAGCGTCGCGTCCTCGACGGGGGCGTCGTCTTTATCTCGTGCAACGTGGCGTCTTGTTATCAGGGCCCCATTAGAATATCTAAATACCAACCCCCCCCCCCCCCGCCCTCACGCGTCCGAATCTCCGAGCCGGCGGGGGTGGAATAGAGGGGGGTTAACAAGACTTTGGGAAAGCTTTCCCTCCCCCTTGGGGCGAAGATTTCGATAATTTTCAAGCGCTCCACTTTTGAACTACCTTTTGTTCCCTGGACGGAGTCACAGGGTAGTTGTTCGACGTGGAGGGAGCGGAGGAACGACGAAGGGGTTGATGACGGGTATTTATAGAGAATTTTAATTATCCTAAGCGATTCCTGTTCGCGTCGTTCTGGTGGGAATGGTTTAGAAATTGTTGCATTCTGTTCTCGGGAAGCGTAGAGGCGGGCGAGCCGGGAAAAGTTTTTTCCACCCCATTTTCGTATTCATATTCGTCGATGCTCGCTTATCCAGCGGCTTATCGGACCCCGGCAGCTCCTTGTCACCGGAGCTCCTTTTCAATCACGCACGCATCCCTCTTTTCACCCGCGCCAGCACGCGGGGAAAATATGTTTGCTCGCTGGGAGTCGCGGCGGTGCGGTCGACTGGAATTTATTTCGATCCATATCGAACCTCTCGCTTCGTGGTCCATATCTCCTTCGGTAATATTCATTTTCTGAACGTTCACGAGGAAAAAGCTTTGTCATAGCGTGAACTCTGAACTTCCCTGACCCAGATAGAGCGAGTAACTTCATACTTTCTATCAGAGTTAATGAAACAGACGACAGTAGGATACGAGAACTGTGAAATGATGAAGAAATATACTAATGCCACGGCAGCGGTCGCACGTGGCGTCATCGAAATCTCCCGGAATCCCTGATATTCGAGGACGGACGGGCTGCGAAAGTGGAACGTTTCCGGCTGAGAAGATTCAGACGAGACGGGCTGGATGGCCAGGAAAGAGGGAGAAAGCGAGGACGGGGGTTGCAAAGGTAATCTCTTCGCCGTGTTGCCCTGGAAGGGTTAAGTTGTAGAACCACGGCTGGTCGCCGAAGATAAGGACAGCTCGAATCGCTCTCGCGGAGCCGCAGGATCCGCAGGATCCGCAGGACTTCTCAGCCTGCCGCCACCGATTACTCCCGAGGATCGTCGCGACGTCGACGCCTCGCGTCGGTCCACTCGCGTTTCGAAGAATCTCAGATAAAATCCGGGGAAATTGCGTCGCCCACCAACACGATAACTATTTCAAAGAAGAGCGGCAGCTACAACTATTGGAGTATCGACCTTCTTCAATTTCTCCCTCGATGCCAGAAAATATCATCTGAAACGGAATTGCTCGAAATCTGTATATTACTGTCTAACTTACGGTAAAATCGAGTTTAAGCTGTTAAGGGGGTGACTCGAAGGTTCGCGTTCCAAGAAGAAACTGGAATTAGTAGCACTAATCCTTGTAAACTCGTACGTCAGACTTACCTGTAACAGAATAATAAACATACTATTAGTACATACAACCATTAACCAGTTTTTTATTAAGTAATTAACCCTTGAACCACGCATACGACAGGAGGGGAGGGAAGAGAAGTCTGAAACTTAACAATTTGCGGCAACGTTGCAAGCTACCAAATTCATTTCTAACATCCTCCCATCCTGGCAACAATTCTCCACCTGTCGCCCTGCAAAATGCATAAACCATCCCCCTGAACCATGTTCGAATGGTATTCGCCCGAGATCCTTTCTCGACTGGCGACCTCGTCTCGCCGGTTCGCCGATAATCGACGCCCAAGTCGATATTAGATTTGCTTTGAATCGCATTGAAACCCACCCCTCGACGGCAGCCGCCTCCTATCGGCTGGCATAAATCAGCCCCGCGATCTTAATAAATGCGCGGAGGACGACGTGGCCGACGGTGAGCGTCGGTAGGAGCCGTATGGAGGGGAGGAAGGGGCGGGCGGGGGGTGGGGATGGGGAAGGTGCCTGCCGAGGGGGTTGAAACGCGGTGCGAACGGGGGCGGAGGGACGAGGGATCGCGTGAAACGTCGGGGCGGTTGGTAGGCAGCTAATATCCTCCTGGCCGCTATCCCTAGGCTCATCTCAATAAATTCAATATACTTGTGTAAATCGGAACCCCCGAGCATCCCCCGTCGAACAGGAGAGTTCCTCCCTCCTGCCGCTGCCACGGAGATGAGCTGCTGGCCCTCTCCTGGCTGCCTTCCACCCGCTTCCTACCGGCAGGCCCGATAATGTATCGGTTATTGATTACACGTAATGAGCTGGTCGCTTGAATTTTTCCAGGGGGGCTGTTAGACCTCACGTCTGACTGCGTCTGAGGGGGATGTTGGAGAAACTATTCTGGATGGAATTGTTTTCGGCTGTCGATGAACAGTGCACTGTTCGAGGATACTATATACGTTTGAACGAGTCGCAGTTTATTTGCAAAAAATCCAGACCCCCTTTGAAGAGTAAGAACTGGAGGACTTAAATCACAAGATTTCCACGGTCTGCTTCCCTCGGAAAGTGGTGGAGCGCGAGAAGGCGGGCGAAGAGTGCGAAAGGGGGTCTACTCGGAGCCGTATATTCACAGGTAATTTCTTAGCAATCAACCGGAGAATTTAGCGGCACCCACGCGCCCCCCTGTCCCTCCCGAATATCTATCTGAGGCCCTATCTGGTCGAAAGCTCCAACGGCAACGAGCTTTTCATCGAGTCGTTAGTTAACGACTCCGGGGCCCCTCCCCCCCCCCCCCCCCGGTTATCGGCCACTTATCGTCCAGAAACGCCGGGGTCGTATTTAACCCACGATATTAATCGATTATTGATACAGGCCGACGTCACATAATTTCACGGATCTTTCCTAGCTTCCCCCTTATCCGAATTTCCTTCCCCAGGATTTCAGCACCGAGGGGTAAGCCGATGTCTTTCGCGATTTTAATAGACGAACCTCGACAAAAGGGTTATATATCGCGCGCTATCGTCATGATTCCCACAGCAACGTTTCTTTCCCTTCCGACGATGGAGAAATACGCCCGCTAGGGGGTGTGACGGTCCTCGACGACGACGAGCTTTTCATCGAGCCCGTTAGTTAGCCGGCGACTGAAACACCGTCTGCGAGATAACCATACGAGCCAGCCCCCCACCCCGTCGAATCGACGACCGTCGACGACTTATCGGCCAGTTTTGCACGCCACCGTACGCTCCCCTCCCGTGGCTGCGGGTTAATGCGACGCGATCGCGCTTGAAACCGCCCGCCAACTCGCGATTCCGGCCGATTACAGCTTCCGCGAATCGCCCCGTATTTCCTGGGGAGGCCCTCACACTCTTTAGCCCCTCGTTTCTTTTCCCTTCGTTAGAGCCTGTTAGCGACGCTTCGAGCGCTTGTAATTGCTTCCCCTTACGAGCCGCGATTTACCGTCGAATAACGGAGAGGCGTGAATTTATCGCCTTCGCGGTAATGCGCGAGATTTATCCGGAAAATCTGTGAAACTTCGGGGTGGGCGTTTTTTCTGTAACTGTTGAAGAAATTCAACTATTGGTCGAGGGGGTGGCGCGGTGGATTGCTAATGGTTCCGTGCTGTTGCGTTGGCGGTTTTTGTGGATTTTGGGAGGATTTAAAATGATTTTTTAACCCACCAGAGTGACGGATATAAATTAGTGGGTGTGGGAAGATTGTGGGTATTGAGGTTTCATCGGCAGCGTTCGGGGAGAACAAATTCAGCCGCCAGTTTGGAGTTTCATCGGGCAAAATGATTCCCCCTCGATCAGGACATCTTTCTCCGTCCCCCCTCGCCTTCAGTCCCCCCTCGACGCCTCCTCCTTGGTTGTAGTCCAGGCGAGGAACGGTGGCGAGATAAAAATAATAAATCATCCCCTGTACCAGAGGCGAGACGCACATGCATTGCCGATTTCTCTGGTATCGCGGCTCGATACGGAAATGGTGGCGCGAGCAAAGGGGGAGAGAGAGGCCGAGAGACCCAGAAAGAAGACTTATTTTAACCACGAACAATGCTGAAAGCCTTTATAAGGGAAAACCAAACAAAGTAAACCATATGAATAAAAATACATCAAAATGGTGTCTAAATCAAAAAGGTATCCTGATCGAAAGTGATGAAGCGTCGAACCAGTGGTTTTGCTGGTACAAAAAAAATTACAAAAGCTTCATAGCCGACTCGACAGATAAAGAACGAAATGTAAGTTAATGTAGGTACCTTATAAAATTAAACATTTCCCTCCCCAAGGTTTTCCCTCTTTTCCCCTCCGCCTCTGCGATCCATGGAACACGGCGGACCCGTCAGCGTCCATTAATTTCACGAATTAAGAACGCGAGGAATGGCAAGCCTCGACGAGCGGTCCAGCGCGATCTCGATATCGCTGGCGCGCAAGGCTCGACCCGTGGCTGCACCTGACGCAATAAATCGCCAAGGTACACCCGCAACGCGATGTATCTGGCCGAAGCTGTGTCGAAGCGTGATCTAAAAAAGTAAATTGGCTCTGGACGGGGGAGGCGCGATACTTTTCCTACCTAACGATCGTCAAAATTTACGCGGCCTTATCGGCGATCTCGCGTGCGCTCGCGCACACAGGCAGGTCTGTCTTTTTCTCTCTCTCACTCCCTCTCTCTCGGATGCTCGTGTGCGCGACCGTGTAGCTATGCAGAATCGCGGAGTATCGTACACCTACACGGGCATATCTGCCCGCGACCCGGTTCTTTCTCGGCCCCGCGAAACGAGAGAAATAAGAGAGGGAGAGACGCAGCACTTCCTTATCTCCAGTAACGACTGCTCGTTATTAATCGGCGCGCGCTGTTCGAGATACCGTAACCCCTCTTCCACCCTCTCTCTCTCTCTCTCTCTGCTCCACACTTCCACCGTGCCCCCTTCGAATCGTCGCTCGTGTGCGTACGTCACACACAGCGATGGGACGACGATACGAGTTACCGTGTGTGCCTGCCACGCATGGCATACGGGTGGAAATTCTTGGGGACATTTTTTTTAGCGAATTCCCGTCAAGGACCCAGTTCCTGATCACTTAAGATGCAAAGGGAGCAGTTTCTGATCAACCTAAAACATTTTACTATGAGCTATCAAATGTTTGCGCATAAATTTAAAAATACTTCATAATTATTTAATAATTTTTTCGAATAAATTTGTATCGTGATAAACTTATTATTTGGTATTTATATACTAAACTGATCAGGAATTGGGTTCTGATCAGGAACTGGGTCCTTGACGGTAGTTGCTTGATTGTGATGGTAGTTTGAGGGAGCTTGATTGGACTATGCGCGGTGGAAGTGTTTATGTATTTCGGGAGAGTGGTCTGAGAACGGTTGACAGGGGTTTGTGGTGGAAGGATTAAGAAAGAGCGCCTCCAATCGCAACCCCTTTTACAGGTGGCTGCTACGATTCACGTTCATGTATCGAGACCCCGTTGCAGGATCGTCGAGCCGCGTATCAATACGAAAAATAAGATCCAAGGCGGCGACATCGCGCGCACGAGACCCTCCCCGTGTTTATCTCTCCGCTCGGCTCATCGGCTCCTCTGCGCCTCCATGCATCGATGTTCTTTATCGACTGTTCGTCATGCCCCAGGAACATTACCGCCCACGGTTGATTGATATACAAAGTTGACAAAGTGCACGGCGTCGGTTGTCTACGTCGTGCTCGTCGGTGTCGGGGTAATGACGCGGCAACCGTATCTCACCATTGTACCACGGCGTACATACCTCTCTGTTTCGTATCTTTTCTGGGCGGAGTGGAGATCTCCCCAAAAGAGAGACAAAAGTTGGCGCGGCGTAAAAGTAGCTGCCGGTGCCTCGAGTAAATTTGCTGTGTGGAGGTGGCTTTGGATGGCCACTTCGTATGACTCCAACTGTAGTAAACGCCGTGGGCGAGTAGAAAGCATCTCCGCTACCAAGAAGTTTGATAGTAACAAGGAATATGGTGGCAGAAAAAAACTATCCAAGGGTATAGATCACTTAAGTGAGGAGCCTGGTGTAGCGGGGCCAAGAAACCGATTTTTTTTTGTTGCAGAAATCAATAGTTGAACATCACGATAAGATGTTCCCAAAGCTGCAAAACGAAATTCGAAAAATTAATTGATACGGAGCACCAGGTTACCAGGTTACCAGAAAACTTGAAATGTGTTTTTCTCGAAACGACAGTTTTGCAATTTGCGGACAATGTGACTCCAAAAATATTCAACCAATCGACTTGACCGTGCGCATGGATATTTGTGAACATTTTCTTCACAGAGCTTAGCTATTGGCATAATGATATTGTTTAAATAAATAACTATTTTTGTACATTTAAGGCAAAATTTCGTTGGAAAAAGCGAATTTTTTTCAAGAGCCCGCCATTTGTTCAATTTTGCATCTTTTAAGTTATGAATTTATACGATTTGTGCGTGCACTCATAAACTCAACAAAAATTGTTCGATTTTTGGTTTTAGACGAATATAATAGACGCTAGGGTAAACAAACCAGTAAATGACCGCATTGTTGAATGAGAAGCCCAGTAAATGACCGCATACTTTTATTAAGAATTGTACTTATTAATGTTTGTTTAATACCCAAAACTAAAAATATGGGATATTAAAAGTGCAATTACACTGTATTTATAAACAAATAGTAATTTTTAACTTTATAATTGACATTTCTTTGCCTAATGGTCATTCACTTGTATGCGGTCAATTACTGGTTCGTTTACCCTACGTTGCCCGCAGTGGAACAATTGCGTCGCCAACGGACTGGGCATAAGCCTGTATAACTCCGTTATTTGTTGCTCTTTTTTAAAAAAAAGAAAAATTTATCTACCTCAATCTGATAACACAATATCCCGAAAGTTTCAGAAAGGTCCATCGAATACTTTCTGTAAAAAAAATTCCCGAAAAAATGGCACGATTTTCAGCTAGCTACACCAGACTCCCCCCTTAACCAACATCCTCTGTTCCAGCAGAATACCACAGTTTGATCCATCAGTGTTCGTTTCGCCGTTGCGCGTTCACGTTTCACCAAGACCCCGAAGAATTAAGCCCCGCCGCGGAGCCATCCCTGAAGCCTCAATTCAAACTCGTTCGATCACGAAACCGCGCGGGACCAAAGTTGCCCGTCCGCCAAAAACCGAACCATTATCGGTCGCGATAAAACTTAACCAGCGCCCGCGATCGTTTTCAAAACGCCTCCGTTGAAAATGCTCACCCCCGCTGCCGGGGTTCCGGCTGAAACTCGCCCGAGCACGAAACCTCGACACGTTTCCCTGTTCCGCTAAAAACCGGGCAATTATCGGGCGTAGATAAGACAGCCATCCGAGTCGGCCCCGAACCGCCGACCATAAATAAGCCCGGCACCGAAATCCTCCGGATCGTTTTAAAATTACCCCGAAGCCCAGGGGTTGTTAGCCCGGCCAGAAGGAGGAACTCGCGAGCCCAGATCAGATATATCGCGACGTTCGCGCGTCGGATAAAGATAACGAATCCGCGATGCGCGCAGATCGATCGGGGGCCCGGGCTCGAGCTTACGCCACCGATGCAACACCCCCGAAAACTTTCACCGAACAGAAGGGGTGGGGGTCAGAGAGATAGATATATAGTGTGAGAGAGAGAGAGAGAGAGAGGGAGAGGGAGAAGTTCCATGGGATGACGGGGCGAGCAAGTGGGTTCATGGTGGTGGTTTGTGGCAGGGGGAGGGTGTTGGTGCCGGTTGTGGAGGAGCTTATCGCGAAGCGCACGCGGTCGCCACCGCCAGTCACCAGCCGCGGAATTCCTCGGAATTCACGGCTCGACGAAGGGGGGTGGAGTGGAAAGGGTGTCGAAGAGGAGGCCAGACAGGGTCGGGAGAGGACGGGGGTGTATATCGTCGTTTGGCAGAGCCAGGTTTTCTGATTGCGATGAATTTCTTTGGCCGGTGGGAACCGCGAGCAGCTGGGTCGATAGGGGGCTCAAACTATCGGGGCTTCGTAGAATTAGACCGATAACGGTAATGCGACTTTCTAGGTACACGTATGCACCGTGTAAAGATAGAACAGGGTAAGTCGGGGAGAGATGGCCGAGCTTTTAAAAAAACCAGCACACCGTAAATTTAGTGGTTTTATAAAGGACAAAAATATATTTGCAAAAGGAGCGTGATCGAGCCATCTCACCCGGAATTACCCTAATCGGTATTGCGCTTCTCTGCTAGTATTCGCCGCGATACCTTAATAAACAAGCATTCTAAACACTTGGAATAGTTTCTTTTTCTACCCTCCTAGCGACTCCGAACGATGCCAACCCCACATTGTCCGGGATAAAGCCGATAACCCCCGACGACCCCGTGGAGACCCGAAGCCGCGAGTAATTCAATTTCACGATAGCTCGGTCCAGGCCGTAAAGCAGGAAAGTCCGCGCGAGGAAACGAGCAGAAGGTGGTGGCGTTCCCCGCCGGCACACGTGGTAACGACGCGTAGAAAACGGCGGAGCCGGGCATCGGCCAGCAGCGCCGCCAGCGAGGCGCGTTTGCACGCGAGTTACGAGGATCGTGGGCTTCTCATAATGCACCGGGTTTCGTGGCGGCTGTTCGCGGCAAGGTACCCACTTATATCGGGCCCGTGGATCGGGATCCAGATCGATCCACGGAACGAGGTGGTTCACAGTGGATTTTCAGGGCGTTTCGAGGCTGGATCGACGCTTACGAGGGTAGCGATGCTGAAGATGAGAGGAGAGGGAGGAGGGGCGTGAGGTGGGCCCCGGGGCGGCGTCGAGATCGAGGCGATGTGCACCAGGTGCATCGAGGGACCGGACCACGGAGCCCTGGTCCACCGATGCAATGCAGATACCTGTGCACCTTCCTCTCTCGTTCTTCCTCTTAACCTCTGGTCGCCACGTTCACCCTGTTCCTGCATGGAGAACCTTAAGTTCATTACTGTGCCAGTGAATTTTTTAAAGTGAGAGTCTGAGTTGTGCTGCAGTTTGATATGGGTGAAGTGTATTCTTATCAACGATCTATAGAGTGTTAAAACAGGACGTCATTTTCTTGATCTACTTTGCCAACACCTTAGAAGATAAAAGACCTCCCAAGTGTCTCAGCATTGGTGGGCTAGCTAGGGTACCCCGGGGTGGCCAGCACCTTGGGCCCCAGGCGCTGAGGGATAACGCTATAGAACAGTCGAAATTCATCAAGCTGTTAAAATGAAGAAACGAGGAAGAAGGAGGAAGGTATGAAGCCGAAAATGGACGAAATCTGTGGCGCAGGGTTTCGGAACCTGGCGCGGAGTGGCCGTGGAACGGAGCAAAACGGGGCCCTCGTGTATTCCAATTTACCGTCGCGATACCAGCCCACGAAGGAGAAGAAGCGTACGCGGAACGATCGATAAATCGGTTTCCACGGCGTGTATCCGATATCCTGCTCGCGATGGAGGGAGGCCATCGTGGAGGCAGGGTGCGGGCCCCCGATTAACACGTTGTTTGTATAGGGGAATGTATAATAACAGGTTGCGCCGTTGGCATAGGTACCCATTTGTATCTGTAGGAGGGCATCTCGGGTTCTCATCCCGCGGAAGGATAAGAGGTGGACCGAACAAGGAGAACACAGAGGGACAGAGAGAGAGAGAGAGAGAGAAAGAGAGAGGGAGGGATCGGATCGAGACTGGGATTCGGTGAGGGAAGACGATACGCTCGTGGAATAAGAGCGTCCAAGTCGCCGGCAGAAAATATTCCCAGAGAAATGACGAATAATGGTGATGGGGCGTCGTTAAGCCGCCTTTCTACGTGTCCGATCCGTAAAAGATACTTCATTACAATTAGAACAGATTGCCTTCGAACTTTTTTCCTCGGGGTCTATTTTATCGAGGTCGAAACGCGTACGCAGAACGTCTGCGAGATCAGATCAGCGGGCAGGCTCGCGAGCAGGGCCTTCCACGTTGGCCTTTATGATTTGTTTACTCGAATCGCCCTCGATGCGATGCAAACCCGCCCACCGTGGCTGGCCAGAACCGAGCTCCGAACTCTGACCCCCGGCTAATTGTTGTTGGCTCTAGATCCATGATAATGGTACAGGAGATCCTGACACTGCCAACGACAGGGCCCAGTAAATGCTCGTGAGACAATCGAGGCGATGTGCGTTGACGGTAATGCCTCGTTCGATTATTTAATGGCCATAGTGATCGGAAGAAAGATCCCCCTAAATCCCCCAAAAATACATCACATAGGTCCCACATCCACATGACTCCTCAACACGTAGTTGACACAACCTCCGTCGAAACCTTGGAAATTTCCCCGAGCACCCTCCGCAGCTCGACAAAAACTCACGGCACGCCCTCGGGACGGTACGTCAGCGCGATCGAGGCACGATCCAGTGGGAATAGATCAGGATCGCGGGAGAGAAAATGGGCTACGGGCTGATAGAGGGAGAGAGGGGGGAAAGGGAGAAAGGGAGAGCGATAGACCGCAAAGGGTGGAGGAAAAATGGATGGAAAAGAGATAGACAGCGGCCATGGATCCACAGGCTGCTATCGCTGGCCTCTACAGCCACGAGAGAGAGACTTATCTGGCAGGCGGGACCCTCTCCTCCGCCACCCCATCTGGCCGTTTCCGATATTAAAAATATCAGCCGGCAGATAGGCGCTCGGCTATCGGCACTCGAGCACTCGAAGGAACTTCCATTAAAAATAGCTATCTCTATCTGAAGCCGGTACTACAACAGCACACCGCACCGTGGGCCCATGCCAGACGCGCGCGGCGCGGTTAGCTTCGCCTCTTCCTCTGTCCTCCTTCCGCCCCCGTGGCCGGCGCTGTCAACCCTCTCCCTTCCTCCCCTGCCGCGCCGCCAGTGGGTGCTTTCGCGGAGAAACGAACACGAGGAACGTGCAGCGGCATAAAAACCGGGCCTCTCTCTCCCGGCAGAGATACGGGATCTTATCGGCGGGCAAATGTTTGGAGCCGCGCTATCAGCCCGGTTTATCGGACTCCTCTTAACCGTCGCTCGTCCCTGTCCCTCCACTCGCCACGGCATCCTTTCGATCCTAGTTTTAATTGGCTGTTTCGACGTTCTGGTAGTTTTTCGGAGACGCTGGATTCGTTAAGTAAGATGCGGATTATCTACTTGCAGGGGGATTCAATTCATTTTGCTACTGGGAATTAGTAGGTACTCGGAGGTATGTAGGGGAGACCGGGGCTACAAGTTCCGAGGGGTATGTTCCGACAGTTCTATCTTCAGAATAAAAAGAGCGTTGTACTTTAAATCAGTGATGAGCAACACGCACTTGGCGGGCCACATGTGGCCCACCTGAACTTCGCCGCGTGGCCCACCTGAACATCGTCATATCGGATTTTTCACGAACGAGCTTGATAATATTAGGTGCGATATTTGTAATTTATACGTCATTTAGATTTTAGATAAACAGTACATCAAAGTTAAAAAAAAAAACGTTTTATTGTAAATCAATGTCAGAAATTCTTGGATTAGTTATATATATGTATTTAATATTGTGGCCCGCATAGAGAAGTAGGTTTCCACTTGTGGCCCACTTCTGACAAAAGGTTGCTCATCACTGCTTTAAATTATTTTTTCCGTGTAAGTTGAACACGCCACTCTGTGGAAAAAATAATTTAAAGTACAACGCTCTTCTTCATTTTGAAGCTAGAACGATCGGAACAACTTACCTCCGGAACTTTTAGCCCCGGTCTCCCCTATTTCAACACTGAGATTCCTTACGATGAATTCCGCTCGAATCAACTTATTGTTAGTTCATGAAACTTTCCATCCAGGTCCCGCTTGGAGAACTGGACCGCAAGGATGTTGCGCAGAAAGACGGGGGATTTTTCTTCCATAAAGCTATCGAAGGATCGAGGACGAACGAGTTGGGCGCCGAAAGTTCACGCAGCCCAACGATCCATCCGCGATCGATCGCTCATTATCCTTCCGGGGCGAGGCGCATCCTCGCCCTCCCCGCCCCTCTCCTGTCCCGGCATAATTAATTTCGTGCCCCAGAACGAGAGCGTAAGGGGCCCCGAGAGCCGGCCTTCCTTCGTCAGGGGGATTTCATAAATAAAGATACAAACAGCCGGATCGCAAATAAACTTACAAAGTATTGGAAGCCCGTGGCTGTCGGTGCTCGCCTATAATCTCGATGGCGACGAAGGCACGAAGGACGAGAGAAGAGCGGGCGAGCGGGTAAAGAGCGCGGGGAGAGAGAGAGAGAGAGAGAGAGGGGGGGGGGTGGGGGCCGGCGGGAGGCACGGTGAGCGTACCCGGGGATCGATAGATCGATCCATCGATGGGGTCCCATCCATCGGCAACACGCCTCTCCCGATCGCCTCGTGGCTCGTGAACGCTCCGCGCGGTGAGATGAACGAAGAGGGCAGACGGGAATCGTCCGGGGGAGCCGGAGGATCGAGCAGCGTGCAGAAAGAGAGGGAGAGCGAGAAAGAGAGAGGAGAGAAGAGAGCCCCGAGGGGCCCCTCGTTGCACAATTATCTCATTTGCCGATCGGACCCTCCCACGTGTTAATTTGCTTGTTGGTTAACCCGGCGTCCCTCTTATCGTTTATTTCGTTCTTGCCTTTCGTGGAACCCTCCGCGCCACCTTCTCCACCCCCTCTGCCCCTCGCCCTCCTACACCCCATCGCCGTTCTGGCCTTCTTCTTTCCTCCACGGCCTTCCCTTGTCCTCGAAATCGCTGCACCGATCGCCCTGACTCGCGTCCGCTAGCCGCTCCGGAGGCTGGCCGATCTCCTCGAGCAGGGACGATCGACGATGGAACTTTCGATCCGAGGAGGCCAAATTCGAGCCCCCGATTTTTTGCCGATTGTTGGGGTGACATGCGTGGCTCGGATCGGTAATGGGCTGACTTGTTTGGAGCGCGATTACAGCATTACAGGGATGTATTGGTTGAATGAACTGTGCAATTGTTGAGGAATTAAATTGGCTCTCTGTTTTTTTTTTTCTTTTTTTTTTTCAGGAATTGCAATTGCGTCGCGAGAATGCACGCCGTAACTGCGTTGAAAGCGAAGCTCGGAGGACTGAATTGAAAGGAACAAACAGAAGAGACAAAGTCCACGGGGGGAGATAGCTCGTCGTTGAGGAGACGATATCGATCAATGACCAGATCGATTAGATCTAACCCATTCCCACAACTGATCATCGTCTAGACGACTTCTCGAGCTTATCGGTGTCCGACAATAAAATCATTTCTCAGATGACAAGCTGATAACGGAGCCAATAATCGTATAAACTTTGGAAGATTACCATCTACACTCGTGCAATCGCGCTGTATCGCTCCGAGGAATCGAAGAGCAACAAACTGCTCCAATTGCCCGACGATAAACAAGATATACATTTTTTTCTCCAGCTTTCTAACTTTCAAACTGCTATCAGCAGTCAATGACACGCAGAGCTCCTCCCACCTTGATTTCAATTAAATTAGATCTAACGAAGCAACGCCAATAAACTGTTATCCTACATCAACTTCTTTCTCACCGCGGCGCAAGCCAAGGAAGGCGAAGGAAATCGCGCAGCTCGTTGCTGAGGCAGAAGGAAACGGCGTGTAAGCTCCGAATTCAAGGAACAAAAGTGTCGAGCGGAAAGCTGGAAGCACGGACGGAAAGAGAGGCAAACGGGCGACGATGTTGGACGACACGGGGAGGAAGTGACGTCACGGCAAAGTAACGAGCCTCGCTTAGTCGCGATAAGCCGCTAATCGCGCGATCTTAATGAACTCCTCCCATTAACGCTGCGAGGGCCGCGACCGGCAACCGTTCGACGAAACCCGCTCTTTTTCTCTCTGTTTGCCTGCTTTCGATCACCCTCGTCGAAATCGTGTGGCCAGCTCGTGGAATCTCACAACGATCGATCGAAACCGATCCAGAACGCCAACCGAAACGGGGGTTTCTGCTGAAATTACCCCTTGCACGAGTTTCCAAAGCACTTTCTCTCACTTCTCTGGACACCATACAGTATTGCAAGAGTACCGTCTTATTAAAAGAGGTTTCGACTGTTTATATTACAGGAAAATATGCGCTCGCGTGTTAGTCCAGCAAGTAAAACTGTCACTGTTTGACAGCCATGAATAACGAGCACACTTGAGTGGGAAATTTCGAAGTTTGCACGAGATAGCGTTGTCAGGAAGATACACCGATAATCGGCTGGCAACGCGTGGAACGGAACTTCGTGTTTCGCTGGGTGAACCAAGTGATAGAAAAATAACTATTCCTCCCTCTAATAAACTACCATGTACGACCCAGTAGAAACCTTAGCTCCCACTGTTTAATTATTTATGTGACGGTAATCACTTACTGGTTAAAGGAACGGAGGCCCTCAGCTGGCTAGCTCTGCGTTGTCGCCACAGCAATATGCTCATCGCAGAAGAGGCACTCACCGCACTCGGGTCGCGTGTCTCATTTCTCGAGCCGGTCACAGTTTTCCGGGAAAGAAGCACGCCGTTACACCAATTGAAAGCACGCGAGGCCAGGTATCCTCGTCGACTGTTCGATTCTCCACAGTGGCCTTCGATTCTCTCGCCAGCGCATAGAGCGGGATTTCGGGTGAGTCAACTTGGCGCAACTGCGGACACGTACACCCGATTCCCAAGGTGGTCCGATCGGCCGCCGATCAGATATCCATCACGTCCGAGAGATCACGGCCAGATACAGCGCCACGTTATCGGCACGAGGACTGGATGCTCTATCGCGATCGCGAGGCCCGATTACGCTTCGTTTCTATCGCGACGCATCGGCTGCATTGCAAACATCCATCCCACTCTCGATGTATCGCCACTCACTGCTCGTGATTCCGCGGTATCTGCTGTTCTGTCACGTTCTGGACGTTTCCGAGGCAGCGACTGTGCCAGGCGGGGTCTAAAATTCCTCTCCGGTTCGCATGCATGCCGTCTTTATCGTCATCTCCATCGATCATCATTTGCGATTAAACTCCTTCGATCTCCCGCCAATCGTGTGACGCTTCGATTTCTCGAAACACAGGGATCATGTATATAACTTATTACTCATTCGAGCTTTCCGTTCTATTCTTAGCGGGATCCACTGTGTAAATCAAACGGCACCCTTGCGGGCTTCCATCATTCCTTATCGCGGCCTCGATCGCATCAGCTTCGATCAATCAACATTCGTTAACCAGCTTCACGTGACTCGTCCAATCCCCCGCAGGCATCGTAATCCTCCTTCGAATCGAGTCAAAACAGAAGAATCCGCATCCTTATTGGTCTGTGCTCGATTACAAGAGAGCCCAAAAGGTGGATCAAAGGGGTCCCCAGCGAAATCTTTCGAGCGAACCGAGTACCGCACTCGTCAAACACCTTCGGACATCCTCAGAATCTTCCACCAGCAAGAACCACGATTCCTTCAACTATATCCTCTTCTGCCTGCTGAAAAATCTACGATCGATTGTTGGAAACAAGGCACACGCGACTCTGCGATATTGCCAGCGAATGGGAGCACGCTATCGCGGGATCGGCGGTAACAGCGATCCTAATTTCGACTGGGAAGCAGCCACTAGGAGGCTCGATAGGCCGATTGTCGTCGTTGTAGCGGCGAACGCGGGAATAAACGAGCCGCGCGGATAATCCGCGTATCGCGGCCGACACGCTGCTCGCCCCGACAGCTCCGGGGACTGACTCTTATCAGCCGCTCGTTGCCCGATAAGCCGCCACGATCGGCATCTTATCGATCGCACGCACGCGCGCCCGCCCCACCGGCCTCCGGCTGGCAAACCGACAGCTAATTGCGGCACCGCTGACAATTAGGAGGCTCGACGAAATTTTCGTCACGATCGGGTCCGATAACGGTGATAACGTTTGCCACCTGGGCGACGATAACGCTAATCGAATGCAGATCCGCGACTCTGCTCCCTCGATCGATATTCAACACTGATTGATCGGCTTCGTTCGCGATCTCAAAGTCTTTTTTCAAGACTCTTCTGCCTCTTCCAGTCTCCACTCTGTTCTGTGTCTTCAGTCTCGATGAAAAGGGACGCAGAGTAGATGGAGGGTCCAGGGCAGGGGTTCTCAATAGGTGTTTCTTGAGAAGTGCAACGTTCTGATGCGAAATCAGCTTCTATGATACAGTATGCACCAGTTCACTTTGGAAGAGTCAGCAAACGAAGTCCCAATGGATTGTTGCTCTCCCCATGCTAGTGGATGAAAGACTTACGTTCTTCAGAGTAGACGACTTCCAAGTGGAACTTGGCTCTACGATCACGTCGTCGATACAAGAAAGAGCCGCACAGTGTTCCGTTGACACGGAGGATCTTGCCGATGAGGTTTTAGCGAATCTCCAGAGGTGAGGTTCAGCGTGCAAGTGCTCCGAGCTGGCGTGAGCCTAGCGGTGGTCGCGTGGACGCCTCCGTCGAGGCGGAAAGCTCACTTCCGACAGACTGTTTAAAAGCGAGGGTAAGACGAAACCGCAGAGCGAGATGCTCGCTCTTGCGGGGAAGCACTATCACTGGTTTCCAAGCGGCACCGAGACCCATGGCAATGGCTACCTGTTATCACTCTCCTCTCTCTTTCTCTCTCTCTTCCTCGCCACTTCCGTCCCCTGGCTGGCAGCTTTTCTCGCCCCCCCCTCGTCCCCTCTTTCTCCGTTCTTCATGTTCTGTTACCTCACGATAATGCCGAGCAAACATTCCCTTTCGCGTCTGCACGCCCGTTCCCAGAGAGCACGATGGGGGATTTCGTGGAACGGGCGTGAATCGTCGATTACTTCCGAGGGTTGTCCATTCGATATCTAAGGACTCTTTGTAGATAATGTTCCCCACTCGAAATTATATCTACGACTCCATGTCCCTAAAAAATTCCATCGCCCTATCATCCATTCTGCACCTCCCAAAACTACTTCTGCCAAATCTTTCGCTCTACGATCACTTTGTGGTATCCCATAGTTCCTTAAATCCTCCTCTAAGAGACCATCGAGTTCTCCAGCTACTTAGTTGTGACCACTGAAAACTATCCATCGCAAAGTGACGCCAGTAAACAACCTTCCCGTTATACTCGCGCTCCTATCAGCGGCGCTCGCTGCCGGATCGCGCGAATTGCACGCTCCGTCCGTTGAGAAAGAAGGAAACCCAAGGTGCCCGTATATCTACTTCCATATACGGTGTACGTACGTGTGCCGTCATCGGCAGACTTCGGGGCACCAAGGCACCTCCTGTCACTGGCGTCACGAAGCTTGAGGTTCGCCGATAGCGCGGCCCGATAACGGATAATGATAACAGCCAGGGCGATACTCGTAACGCGGCGCAACGGGCTCCGTGACTAATGGCGATAACGATAAGGACGATCGTAAGACACGTCGGGAACGGCTGTTGTATCTAATAACCGTGCTCTTTGTGTCTCGATCCGAGCTATCGCCGACGGCTCGTTTCGGCGCTCGCCGATTAGATTTTACAATATTCCCTCGTCGCTCCAACGCGGATAATCGACTAACGTCACGTCCATACGATTTCGCTCGTGCTGATCGTGGGTTTGAGATTCTTGGTGAAAAGTGAAGAAGTAAGAATAGTGTAGAACACGGTGTAATAGAGAAATGTTCCGTCTGTGTACCTTTTACCATAGAGACATTATTAGAGCGTCTCTATTTTACCCCAGCGATTTTGTGTGCTGATTTCTGTTTAGTTCCCCTGGCCGTCGCGAGAGGCGTCGTGAGTTAGAAGGTATGTACATATGTACAGTATTGTCTCCTTATGGGCTCGGTTTGGTGTACACGATGTGCGTTTTTCGCTATCCCCACCACTTTTGTTTCACTCTTGTCCGGCGAAGGCGAGAGCGAGATGGAACGAGAGCGAGCGAGAGACACTGGAAGCGAGCAACGGCGGTACGAGACAGACGACGCGTTGATGTTTTGTCTCGCTCCGTCTTTCGGACGCCGTGACACTCCGTCCTTTGCGAGCGCGACGGCCGTGCGCAATGGTCGCGAGTCCACACGGTGAGCACGGGAACCGCTTCGCAAAATCTTGACGCAGCCCGATTCATTCTGAGCGTTCGCGCCCGTCGCGCACGCAAAGCGTTCCATCTCGCTCCCCCCTTCGGCCAGAAGAAAGCGAGAAACGAACACTCGGAATTAGGGCTCTGTTCACGATATGGGTTCAACGCCGGTCCCGACCAGCGAGCCCACAGCGAGGAAATACTGTATTAACGTAGGTGGTGATCGGGAGAGGTAACGAATGGAAAAGCACGTGTTAGGCGAAATAATAATTTATTAAAAAGAATGATTATTGAAAGAATGACATGCGTTCACCCGCATCCGTTACGCGTTCTTTTTGGACTGACACCTGGTTCGCCCAATGTTGTGAAATCGAATTGGTAGATGTTAATTGCTTCGCCCAATAGGAAAAATTACTTGCTCTTTCTATTTCCGGTTTCTGTTACTAACCGCGTCGACCAATAGAAAACGGCGATACATTTTCCGATCACTACCTAGGCCGGTATTCATAGTCGCTACTTATTCTTAAGCAAATGCTTAAGCATTCGGCATCCTTTACTAGCTACTAGATTAGTAGAGGATACCGCATGCTTAAGCATTTGCTTAAGAATAAGTAGCGACTATGAATACCGGCCCTAGAGGATCTCACTAATGCCTTTACGACATCGACGAAATCTGCCGGCCGCCAGAAGAACTAGGACGAAAAAGTCACACAGCGAATTCGAGAGATCCGCACTAGCCGCACTGAGTGCGAGTTTTCTCGCTTCCAATTGGCTAAAAGTTGCACTCAGTGCGGCCAGTGCGGGTCTCCCGAATTCGCTAACACATTCTGTTACAGTATTAGACCGTGATGCAGACGTGAACTCTGAGTCCATCCCGATTCCCAAGCGAGAGTATCATGCACCACCCACGAAGCCGTGAAGCAATTGATCCAACAGTGCATGATGAAGATGGAGTTATCCCGGATGGCACCGCAGCTTCACCAATCAGAGTGGAGCAGAAGGGAGCAGAGGCGCGAAAAAACAACGAAGGGACAAGAGATTCCGCGTAATCGCCGCGGTGGAGACTGTCTGAACAGGGTCAGAGGATGGATGATCGACGCGGTGTCGGTGACCGTCTCCTCGAGTACCCGGAGGAACACAGAAATCGAGCAGCGCAGAGAGGAGAGGAGAGGAGAGCTCCGTGGCGCCGTGTTATCTTATTCGTTAAGATCCTCGAGGCGTTGGCGGTGGGGAGGGGAAAGAGATCCCAACAGTGGTCTCACTGTCTCGCAAGATTCTCTCGTATTCCTCCCCGCCTGCCTGCGCCAGAGTGTGCCGAGGGTCCCGGGGGAGAAAATCCAGGAACGGCTCTTCGAGTCTAGACGACGCGAGAGATAGCCCGCACCTCTTCCCGCCTCTCTCGCCCCCCGCGTCCTTTTATCTCGCTGCTGCTCTCATCTGTCCGAGGAGATGGACGGGGATAGCTCGTGTCAGTCGTGTCAGAGTCACGGCCGCTGATTCGTAAACGCGCGGATCATTCCAGGCTTACCGCGGCCGGTCCTCAGCTGTTTCGCCGGAATCCAGGCTGTCGCAGGAATCGTTCGCGGATACTAAGTAGATACCAGAGACCCCGGACTTCCTCGAAACCTCTGCGATCCAACTGCTGAAAAAAACTGCACCAGAGACTCGACCATAGGGCCCCGTTCTACGGAGGCACTTGCCTCAGCAGCTGAATCATGGGACAGCGGCGTTTCGAGGTCGATTACGCCCGCACATCAGTCGACGGGGGCGAGATACCCGCGGCTGGTCGCAAGCGCGCGCTTCGTCATCGTCCAGCAGTGCCCTCCGGTGCGCCCGGGACGGGTGAAAAAGAGCCGGACACTTTTTATCGTGGCGCGCAATTACGATTAGCTTGCCCGGTGGAGGCGCCGCGTTCGCAGCCACGGCGATTAGGGCAGAGTTCACCTCGTCAAAACCACCACCCTCTCGCGGAACAAATGGTCGCTTACGCCAACCCCCCCCGGAGCTCGCGGAACACCATCTCTGGCCCCCCCTTCTATCTCATCCTCCCTCCCTTACCTCCCTCTCTATTTCTCCGTTCTATTCGGGAGCAGGACAACGACGAGCAGGGGCGGAGGACGGCGCAGGGAGGGTGGCGCGCGCGCACGGAGATTACGCAAATGAGAAATGACCATCAGGCTATCGGAGAACTTCGGTGCCGGCTGCTCTCGGGGTTTTGCCACATCTGCGGCCGAGGATATACACGTCAGAACGACTATCGCGGAGGCTGCGGCTTTTTTAATGCGAAAAGAACCGACCCCTGTGCACCTGGGCGCCACGCAACGTCTGGGAACGTTCCGATAGCGACGCTGGGCTTTTCGCTGCTCGCTGGCACACCGCGGGGGGTGCGGCGTTACGAGCCGGGGGCGGCTGAGAGTTATGCCTCCGCGGGGTGTCCGGGCCGAGCTTGATTCTGCCTGTGGATGAATTTAATTTTCAGCGGAGGGATCGCGGACCGTCCGGGGCGAAAAGATTGTGTCTGGGGCTGTTCGACCCTAATTTTATCTACGCTTGCTTTCCTCTTTTCGAACGCTGCTCGTGGATATCAATGGATTACGCGGGCGCAGAATTTCTCCGCGGAGAAGAAGCAGATACGACGGCCAAGTGGAGGGTGGAGTTTTTGCCTGGGTACATCGAAGCCAGAGGTCGACGTACGGTTTTTGCGGTGCAACGTTAAATATCGGTCCGGCGAGAGACGGCATTGTCCTCGTCGCCGGCCACCTCCTACGTCACGCGGAAAGACTTTGACAAATCGTCGATCAACCTCTACGAGGATCGCTTCCTATCTCGAGGACTCTTTCGAGCCCCGCTCAACTGGCCAACGATCGGGATCTGGCGATCCGTTCTCTCAGGACTTTTGCTTCCGTTCCTGGCAGATTCCTTCTACCATTAATTTCAACAAGAATCACATCGATCGATCACTACTACCGTGGCTAGGAAGCGTTATAGGAATAAGTGGTATGCTTGGCGATTACGAGACTCGTCTTCGGATTCCTTAATAAAACCTTGCTGCCGTTATGGAAACAAATTGTTCTTCCAAGAAACGCACAGATATATCCGATGCCACAGATACATCGCTCTTAAAGCTCCATACTTATCATTTTCCAATACCCCATCCGCGTGAGACTTCATCAGAAATCATTCTCGCGCGACGTACAGGCGTCAGACCGTCGGAGATCCACGCGTTCGTTAGATCGTCGCGGCCTCCGTTCAGCCCGGATCGTCGATCTTTTCCCCGGCCTTGGCATTTCGCGAATAAATGGACCCACTGTCTGTCAGCGGCGGAAGGACGAAGAGGAGAGAGAGAGAGCTGGCGCACGGCGAAGAAGAAGCCGACGACGAGCCGCGACGCGACGGCGAAACGAGGGTTTCCGTGCGCGCGATAAGATAAAAAAAAAGCACTGGGCCGTTATCAGTGGCCGTTTCGCGATACCGGTCGCCACGGGTGCCGACCACGGGCAAAGGAGCTCGGAAGTGCGTGCAATTGTACCGTGTATTGGCGACGCCAGCGTGAAATGTCGACCCGTTCGTGCTGGACATCGACTGGCCATTAAGCCATTAACAGCGAAGCAGAACGACTCCGAGAGACACGGAGCCGCCAACCTTTTAAGGACGCCACGCTCGAGGGGCCGAGCTAAGGCTGGACGCCACCGGAAGTTGCGAAACCGTCGCAGAAAAGTGGAAGATCGGGTACTGCGATTCGCTCGGCGATTAGCGAGAGAAATTACGGATACAGAATGGAATAGTAGAATAAAATCGGAGCGCTGATGTTAAAGGTCAATGAGAAATTAGATGACAAGTGAGAAGTGTTGCAGAAAGGATGAAAGAAATATAAGTGGATAGATACTGCGTATAATTTCGATGGATGTGCGATAAGCTACGGAGGTATATTTTATGGCGATAATTATTGAAATTGCTGTTACAAGGCTTGTATGGCCTTAGGTATACCGTCAAGGACCCAGTTCCTGATCAGTTTAGTATATAAATACCAAATAATAAGTTTATCACGATACAAATTTATTCCAAAAAATTATTAAATAATTATGAAGTATTTTTAAATTTATACGCAAACATTTGATAGCTGAAGTTTATCACGATACAAATTTATTCCAAAAAATTATTAAATAATTATGAAGTATTTTTAAATTTATGCGCAAACATTTGATAGTTCATAGTAAAATGTTTTAGGTTGATCAGAACCTAATTAAGATTGCATCTTAACTGATCAGAAACTGGGTCCTTGACGGTAGGTAGAAATAGATGGCTTCATTATTCCTTTTCCAACGATTCATTGAATTTGTAATATTTGCGAGGAAGATTTCCTGTCTTGTAGTATACCGTGGATGATACAGTGATATCGATTCCGTACACTGCAGGAACTAGCTTTTCCCAGCTTTTTCCTCCTCGGGAAAGCATCATGCTGCGCGAAAAACAAGCAGGAATCCCGTCAAGAGTGATCTAACGCCGTTGAACGATCGTGTCAGGAGGTCGACGAGGCACGGTTCATCCCTCACTCGTGTTAATACGCCGGTTTCAACCCCCGGACACGTGTCCAGCCTTTTGTGACGACAGGTGAGCATCGACCCTCTCGAAAAGCCCGTTCGATGGACGGACGGTTTTGAACAGTTGCGAACGAATTGCCTCGACTACTGTACTGAAAACATTTCATCGAGGAATGATTGCCGCGCGTTCAAGATATTTCAAATCAAGATGCATTAACAAGTTCCTCCCATCTTTCTGAACTAAGGTTTAATCATGAATTCAGAAACAAAATTTCTAGTCGCGCACAGGGCCTAATTTCGTTTGGAGGATTGTTCCCCTCGAAACGATCATGCTGCAGGTTCTATCAGCCGTGGAAGTTCGTTCCCACCCCCTCAGACACGTGTTCACCCTACGTAACGACAGGTGAGAATCGTCCCTCTTACGCAACAACTGTTTAAGTACCGTACGCGAAGAATCCATTAAGTCTGCACGTGCTACTTCCGGTTCTCGAGCGTGGTAAGTCGTTCCTAGCTTCCTTCAACAGCCTGGAAAGGATATACGGTGCCTCCTCGAACACGTGGCAGGACGTCTTCACTTTGAACGGGGGCCTCGAGAATGGGGAACCTTCCCCAAGATACTGTTTCTAGGTAAAACTACACCAGCCTATCGAGGAACAAATTATAGATCAATCAACGTACTTCGTGACGACGTGTCTTCAAGATTCTCTTATTCGCGAGAAGCCAAGAAGCTTCTGCAGTTTCTTAAGAAAGCAGATTTTCTTTTCCTCTTCATGACTTCTCGACCTCCTCACGAATCATATCAACCAACGACCAAAGACTGCAGCCACCCACGTCGCGACTACGAGGGCCAGACGTCAACGTCTCCAAACGGGAAATCCACGGAGCAATCATCCCCGGGATCCTCCTGACGGACGTAATAATTTCCACGTCCCCGAAAGTGGCTCGTCCATCCCTAGGATCACCGTCTCCCATCGTTCATCCCAGCCTCCTAGGAAGTTTCGCGTTGGCCGACGATCGAGCTGTCTTCCGTGGAAATGGAAGAAAGGGGAGGAAAACGAGAAACATCTCTACTTTAAACGAGCTGTCGAACTCGTGTCGAGCCGGGGCTCGCGGGTTTAATCGCAAATTGACTCGTCGTCGCCAATAAAAATTCAATAACGGCCAGCCAGCCGGTGGTTATTGTCGAAAACTTCGGACCAGGCCTTTTAACCTCCCACCCCACTTCACTCCCCTTTCCGCGTTTCCACCCCCCAGCCCTCCCTCTATTCCCCTTCGTCGCGAGCCACCCCACGCTCTTCCTTTTTTTTTCGCTCGCGTTCGCTAACATTCGCTCGAAAAATATTCGATGCTATCTGGCACCGTGAATTGGCTGCTGACGCTCGTACCGAGACTCTGTTTCGTTTCCCCGCCAACCACCCCCAACCCCCCGTTTTACACAGACCCTCTCTTTCTCCCCTCGACCCACCGTTTCACTCTGATCGCTGGCAAAACGGATGCAACGTGTAAGCCAGCACGCGTCGACGGATAACACGATTTTTTTTTATGAGCTGATATTAACTCGAACGAGGGACGAGGGTGGGTTCCCCGATCGATTCTGCCCAGGCGATTATCCTCGCCGCCGTTCGACACCCTGTTTCGCTAATTGCCGGAAACCGCGGAATTTCGGAAGGAAAGCCAAGCAGCATTTTTCAATTTTTTGCGACGACGGCGAGGGGGTGGTTTTTTAGCTCGATGGGAATATCATCATTCCGGATTTAATTTTTTAAACACTTAGCAGAGGAGTTGGGAGGGGTTGAATGAACCTAGATATCTCTTTCACCGGTATCTTGGAAGCGCAGCAGTATCTTCAATTGCGAAAAGAGCGGCAACGCGTGATCTCGGTGCATCGATTTAGTTGCAAGCGCCGTTGCATCGCGAAGAATAACTGTTTACCCGAAAAAGTCGCCGGCGCAGTGCCGCTGCGATTGATTGGGAAATACAAAGTGCAAAGATATCGAACGGCTGGCGATAATGCACGGCCGAAGTTTGTAACGCTATAAAACATAGTGCAGACAGGCGGGAGCGGATAACGATTCGCTGAAAGCGTCGTTAATTTCTGCGCACGTTACGCGGCACGATTTACAAGCTGCCCGCCGAACACGGACATCTTGACGCGGTGATATTTGCAACGTTTCGAACCCAATCACGTTTCCTCGAGATGAACACCCGACTGCGAGGCCCGTGGTACGAGCACAAAATTAGTTTGATTGCCGTGTTTTAAGAAACAAATACGAGAATTAAGCTCAGCGAGTTCGCAGTATCGCGATGTGGGAACGAAAGGTTTGTTGAATAATTTCTGCGCGTAGAATTCATCCCCGAAGTTATGGCAAATTGTAGGGAAATTTTTCGCCGCTCGATTTTCGCGAGATCGCGGTGTAGAGGACACCGCCGAACGGCTCGCGGAATCACGTTTTTTCGCGCGAATTCTTGCCAGCGATAATTTTCCCAAGGGTCGGCCGATCTGCGGGCCAGAATACTTGTAAATCAGCCGCGCGGTCGCACGGAATACCGGCGCGCTCGCCGATATCTATCTCGCAGAAACCGAGAGAAGCTTATTAGACTCGGATCCATGTACCCTTAACAGACGTTCCTTATCTCAGGTGTCGACGCCTCACGCGGAAAAGGTTAACGTCGAGACAAACGTTAACCTCCGATTTACGTTCCCCGCTCTTCTCGCCGATAAATAGCGGCGCGCTGCGAGCGAACGCCTCTCTCTATCGCCGTTGCAATTAGGATCGGCTCGAAAGTGCACACGCTTGCGTAATTCCGCTTTCCTAATTCCATTTTTCTCCGCGGCGGGATCGTTTCGATCGATACAGTGTTAAATGTTAGCGTTGCTCACTGGGAGCTCTATATAATAAACCATACGTGGTTTAGAAACTAAAGCAATTTATATAGGTAAGTCCGGGAGAGTTAGACCACTGGGAGAGTCCTGACAGTGTTTCATATTTTTAGACTGACGCAAGACAGGGCACTGTGTGTCATTGACACAAAAGAAATGAAGGCGCTTGTTGTTTGTTTATCTCACATTAATCATTGCCACAAATCCATATTTGAATTATATTTATAAGATACAGTTAAGACTTTATGCGAGGCTGAAAGTTTTTAGACCAAGTTACAGTGGTGGCGATATTTGAAAAACAGGTAAGTTTATTTACACTCATATACTATGCATATAACTACAGTGTAACACCAACAATACGTATGTGTTCGTTTTTAATTTTTTTTAATAAGGTGGTCGATCGCTCCTTTGATTACCAGTAGTGGGTGGCCGGTCTAACCCCGAAATGCGGGTGAGACCGTTCAGTTGCAGTGCCAATGTTTTTCGTTGAAAATGAAAATAAATATTTGAAATTATCGCACACTATAATTTATATATACTCTAAATTGCTTTGCTTTAATGTGCATAAAACGACAAAAATGTGAAAAACAACGATGCTATATACAATTTCTTTTCCAGAAAGTGGTGGAATTCTCCCGGAGTTACAATACTCATCGCTACGGGAAGCTTATTAACCTTCTAGAGACCAGAGGCTCTATCTGAGAGCGTGGAAATTTACGAACCTGCAGTTCTTCTGCAATTTCCTAACCAACAACCGCCTCCAACCACGCGTCCACCCAGACAACGGTGCACCCAACGGTCATCCGCTGTTCACGGGCCACGCGAAATGCCCCGAACAGGAAGAGCTCGCCTCGTGGCCGCGTCGGGGCAGAAAGAAAAGAGAGCGTCTAAAAATACACGGTCTCGGCTCTAGGTGGGAATGATTCGGTATCTCGTACGACGTCACGGGGGTCTGAAATATGAGAGATACGACGGACCTCGCCCCCATGCCATCCCATTCCCTCGATGGTGCATTAGCGCTAATCTCCGCTCTTTAGTCCTCTCTTTATCTTTTCTGCCCTCGTCCTCCGCCACCAGCGCCGCTCCAACCACCGAGGGGGGCCCCGCCGCTGCACCTTCGTCCCGCTTTGCTCACGGAACGGGCTCACCTCGAACGGTGACGAGGAGGAAACGGGGGCTGGTGCCGTGTATACCTGTTCGTCTCGAGCCCACCACTCTTTCCCTGCGCGCCATTATCGGCTCCATCTAATCGCCTCGATCCGTTATTTGCCGGCCACATTGTACGTGTGCCCGTGAGCACTGGGCGGGGGAGCGGATGGGGAGGAGAGCGAGGTGGACCCAGCTCGGGCAGAGTTTTGACACTCGGAATCTCATTAGCGATCGTGAAATCCCCGGCCCTGAAGGGGGATTACTGGCAGGCCTCCGCCCGCGGGGAGCAAAGAACGAATTCCTTGGGATTTCACGCTGCCCTCTCCCTCTCCCCCCCCCTCCCTTTCCCTCTCTCGCGTGTCGCCCCGACAGACCGGCTAATTATATAATACAAGCCGATGAAGCTGGTCCGGACCGAAGTGACTGCTCGTTTTCAGAGAGGCTGGCTTTAATGGAGTGTTTTTGGGGGGTTTTATGCGTCTTCATCCTCCGGGTCCAATTTGTTCTCTCGTTCCGTAAGTGTGTCTCTACGCGGACCAGCAAGAAGCATGCTGTACCTCCTGCACACGCTATTAGAAGGTTTTGTAGCATCATTGCTGTTTAGTTACTGGGGTACTGGATTGCAAATGGTCCAATTGTGCGAGATGTTCAGGTGTTGATGTTGAAGTACCGAGGATTCTACCTTTCTAGATCGCAAATTTACCCACCATTTAGGTGAACTGGTACCACAGATCTGACCTGGATCCGCGATCTGAATTCTCGGATCTCCCAAAGGGCTGTCCTATTGAACTCGCAGTATCTCTCCTTAAGCATATCCTATGAAAAACGGGGGCGATCGTTCGCGCATCGTCTGAATTCCGAACTCCATTCCGACGATACTTGGAAGGGAACCGCGGGGCCTCTATCGGTGGCTGGGATCTACGGCATCTACTCCCCCGCGAATTACCGTCGAGCAGCTCACGGTAACCGGCTGAAAGTAGAGTGTCGATATCACACGTCGTAGGACATCGCAGTCTCATTCAAATGCTCAGATAACGGCCGCTGTAATGGCGGCAAGTTCTGCCTCTCCTTCGGCCCGTTCCGCGACGTTCCGCCGTCTGGAATCAATGAATCCGAACACGATAATGCGAACTTCTGCCAAGAGCTGGCAAGTTGTCGCCTAATCTGCCGCCTGATACCCTTTCGAGAGCGCGGCGGGAGCCGGAGAGGCGGTGGTTCCCGCTAAACTAAACCATCGCCAAAGGACACACACCCCCTTCTCGCGTTTTAGACACGGGGGAGAGATCGGGAGGCGATAAGCGTCGCTTCCGGTTTGCCCCGTTTAAACCGAGAATCTTTCGACCGAATTATGACGCCACTTAGGCAAGTTCCCGGGGACGTCGGATGACTGACCAGGAACCCTATGTGAGCGATGGTTCCTCGTCACGAGTGGGTGGTTCTGGGTGCTGTTGGGTGCTGGAGGAAAAGTTCGATGACTTTGCATGAAGTCTCTGAAGATTTTGGGATTCTGAATAGTACCTATGTATGCGAGGTCCGTTCAAAATGTTTCGGACCTTAATTTTAATAACAAAACATTCATGTGTTTGCGTGATTTTTCCTGGCTTCCTGACTTTTTTATCAAACTTCGTATGGTTCTGCGTATTCCTTGAGTTCTCGATTCTCGAAGAAGGGTGGAGAATTTTGGAGTTGATACTTTTGGTTGGGAATACTCCAGCAACAGGGACAGAGGCTTCACATTTCCGCAACGCTATGATTCCTCCGATTCCCTATGACTTCTACCCTGCTGCTAATCCACCCCCATGGCAATCCAGCATCACTGAAGCAGCGATAGATCCTGAGAAACGTCCAGGCACCGACACATACCAGGAGAAAGCTGCTCGCGGTGGGATAAGTGGAAGATGCAGCGAACGGTGGAGGCAGGTCAGAGGAACGGCGTTTGGCTTCGACGTGCGCTAGATACGCGATACGTCATTACACCTAGGTCCGCAACACCCCGCGGGAGAGCGGCGAGCCGGCGAGGGGGTGGAAGGAAGAAGGGAGAGAGAAAGAGAGGCAATCGAGAAGGGGTAGCAGGAGAAGCCGAGGGACAGAGAGGGAGAGTTTGACAGATCTTCATAAAGGCACACACAACTGTGCCGCGGCGATAAGGGAATCGGGAGCAGGCATCTCGTCTCCCTCTCCTTCTCTCTCTCCTGCGCGCACTCCACCGACCCCCGCGTTTCTCCACCCACGTAGCTGGAGCCAACCCCCGCAGTCCACCCTCCCAGCCACCCCCGTAGGGGCTTCAAAGGGGAGTGGAGGGGGATAGAAGCACGGGCACTCAGTCAGTACGCTGCTATCATTTTTCCACACGAGTGGGCGGCGGCGTCGGTGGTTCCTGGGTGGTACTATGCTTCTACTCCTGCCGTGTTCTCTTCTCTTTCGCTCTGCTACCCTCTCCTCTCTCTCGTCACTCTCATCTTTCTCTCCATTTCTCTCTCTCTCTCGAACCTTGGATGTCTCGGTGCACCACCTTCCCGAGTGCCCCGAACGCGACACTTTGCGGTCTGATACCCTTCCACGGCCAAAAGGAGACTGAGGGTTCGCGGGGTCCACCGCTGGGACCTTGGCAGAATCCTTGCGAGGGGTGGCGAACAGTTTATGGGGTGCGTACGACCGATGGATTCTGGGAGATTGCTGTCGAACCGACCGGGGGAAGTTGAACGAAACTTCGTAGATGGTGATGAGGAATTGAACTATGTACCTACATAGAAATTAGCACGCAATGCGTTTGAAATGAAAATCTAACGCCTCGATGATTTTCATGAAGTAGGTATAGAGAATTTCCTGCGTAACTCTTATCGATAATCCTTATTCCCTAAATACCCACGTCGAGTATCACACATTACACTGGAAGAAATACCCATAACCTCGAGCCTTGGCTCCCAATGGTAACGGCAAACGGGAAGAAAGATCGTCGGAATCAATTCCGTCCGGGCGTCTTCATTTTTCCATTATCCATCAGTTATATTTCGCTATTATTTTCAACGCGAGCGAGCGCCCGTTGATAAATCGAACATCCTCCGCCACCCACCATTCATCGGGGCGCGTTACACTCTATGGCGTTACAAATCGCTCCGACTGTCTGGCCGGTGTTCCCTCTGCGAGATGATCGAGCGCGCCTGCACCAGAAGGATTCCTGCTCTATGGTGATAAGGGACGGGGCGATTTCTTAAGGCGGATTCCCCTGAAACCCGGTGAAGAACGAGCCGATGTCCTGTCCGTGGCTTTTTCCATCCACCCAGCCACTTCTCATCTCCACCGAGCCATTTCCACCGCGCCACCCGCGCCTTTTGTTTCTCCCTTCTCCCCTGACCGACCCCAGACCCAGGGGGTCGTGACTTATCGGCCGCGATCACGATTTATTGAAACTCAGACCGACTTACGTTAATTATCGCATTACGGGTGAAAGCTCGTACTTACTCGCTTTGCTGGATCGACATCGAACGATGGGACGGAGGGATATATAGCGATATTGTGGACTTACCTGGAACATAAATAAACAACGAGGTTAGTACAAAATATGGTGGCAACTTTTGTGAAACATCTCCCTTTCGTCATCGCGGTATTTTTGTGTGTATAGATCGCAGTCTATTCCCCTTCGTCGAGTATCTGAAACTCTGTTCCTTACACAAAACCGCGAATATTAAATTGCAGTGGAGAGGAAGACAGACATATCTCCCTTCGGCAGAGAGAATCAGGATAAAGGAGCTAAGATATCCCTCGCTCGCCAGTAATAACACCCCAATCCCAGGCAGGAGATTACCTTAAACGGGGACTAATTATCTAGAAACGATTTTTAGGGACCACCCAGTAGTCTCTGGAGCATCTTTGATAAATCACAGCGTCGGCCGCGTATCCGGGATAAGGAGGTTCGAATAAGAAGAAAGAGGCGCCCTTAAGGATCGTAGGGCGCGCGTGTCCCGCATCGTGGATTCCAGTCACGTGTCCTATCGGAAATTAGAGCCGTGTCAAGTCGAGTGAGCCGACCGCCCGGCCCACCCCTTTCCCCGTCCTGAGCGACTCTAAAGTTACGGGGGTCGCCAACGACCACTTGGAGACGTCGAAAAGGGTGAACGCAACCTCTTCCCCGTCGGTTACACGATCCAGATCGTTTTTCTCGCACGGGCCGCCTCTCGCGCTTACGGAATTACCCTCCCGGCTACCTTCCTCCAACCCCTTTCCGTGGGTAGCGCATTTCCTGTGGATCTTCCTCGGGAATACCATCCCCTTAGTCTGATTTCACATAGGAAGGTGTTTACGGTTAAGGCTATACTGTTTGGTCGCTGTAACTCTGGCATTAAATAGTATTAATATTCCGATGCCTATCTACGTTACACCTACCCCTGACGCATCGTAAAATGGATGACGCCCTTAAGACGTGTCAAAGTGATAGGCTGAAGAATATACCTCCTGGACAGATCCATGCCCCCAACAGTCTCACGCCTAAGTTAGACACCGCCCAAAATAAAAAAAAGGAATCAGCAGCATCGCCGTCTACTTCGTTCCAACTCTATCCCTGGGTGATTTGAAACCCACCCCACGTGCCTCCCCCTCGATCGCGCACAAGAGCTTGCCAGCGTTGAAGAGCGAGCTCGAAGTCACCAGGCGATAATTCTAAAAACGTCACCGCGAAGGGTGACAGTCGGGCGGGGAAAGAAAACGAGGAGGGAGGGGACAGAGGGGCGGATGGAGATCGAGTTGGTCGGGCAGCTCGCGACAGAAAAAGCTGCTGGCGTCGGCTGGATGGATTTCCAGCGCGAATCGACAATAATTGTCTGAATCAGGCGCTCGTCGAGCCGCCCCCTTGGCGCGGGACGGGCGGGAAATGGGGAAGGGGCCGAGGGGGTTGCGGGGGTGGTTGGTTCGAAACGAACGAAAGACAAAGGAGCATCCCGTTCGTCGAATCGCACGCTCCGTCGTCGTCGAGCATGGCGTATCTACATCCCCCTGGCACGGCCTATTCAGAGCATCCCTTACACGCTCGCCGCGGTGCCACTCGAGGCACACGCCTGGCCACGATTATTGCCGATACATCCACTCTCTCTCCTTTTCATTCCGTTACTTCAGCTCTGCTAGCTCTGGCCAGAGATTAGCTCTCGCAGTCATGGACCTCCACCCCCGACGTCCCTCAGCGGCGACTCTGTCCCTTCCTTCCACGAGATGCGCGGTATAATGAAGAGGAGAATGCACGGTGAGAAAAATGCGGGCGCGAGGCAAGATCGATCGGCGGCGAAGCGACGAGCAAGGCGAGGAGAATTGTTTTCTCGATGGAGATGAATTCGCGTCGCGGGGACAAGGGATTTGGGGACGTTGCTTTTTCAAGTCAAGTTACGGAAGAGTGTGCGTCTTCTTTGGTGGTTTTCTACTGGATCCGATCCTGTGGATTCTTAAGGGAACTCTACCTAATCGCACCAATCTTTAGAATCGGTTCAGATTCCATTTGAACGTCTGTCGCTTCGCTGGTGGAAGCAGAAAACGGTGAATAGAAGCGAGAAACGGTTTCCCCGTTAGCCAGGGAACAACAGACCGGCCATTACGGCCGACCACCGCGAAAAGGTGATTTACGATTTCACCAGCAAGGCTTTCCCTACGGTGCACGCCACCTATCCGTTTTTGGTGGCAAGCTGTATGCCCTTAAATGGTCTCACCCCGTCCTATCTCTATCGTGATACGCGGCGACGCACACCCACGCACGTTCTGCGACCGAGTACTCGCGGATGTTGCACTCTGCGCGGCCTTAATGTCTCACGATTGTATTCAGATCCCCCCACGAGAGTTCTTTTTTCCACGCGCAAGGTCTGTTCCAGCATGGTGCGCCCGCTGGATAACACCGACGGTTTCTCGTCCTCTTTTTTCGTCGACCATGGAAACGGTGTTTCGACCAGGTGGCACAAGTAGGAAGCACGCTGAGTTCCCGTGCTGATCGAGATCATTTAGTTTGCCCAGGAGTTTCCTTTCATCCTTCAAACTCGAATACTGATGGAGGAGGGAGTGATCAAGGGGGTTGAAGATTGTTTCAATTTCACTTGCCACGAAGTTGTGGATACTCATTCATTCGAGTTTCAAGCTACGTAACTAGGAAAATCTTATGCCAATTGCTACCCGAGTATCATTCCACTGACAAGTATCGTTCCTTCGCTCATCCCCCACTTTCGATTATTAAATCTTCCCCCGAAGGCAGCCCTAAATCATCTCCTCGCGTTGCTGGCACACGCCTGGAAACATCCCACGCGAGGATCTCCAGCGATACGAGGCCTTCCATCGGCAGAGTTTCTCCTGGCGCGAGCAAATCCTCATAGATCGTTGCTCGCCCGGCCATCGATTCATCTCGATATACAATGCTTATAAGAGCCGCGGAGCGAGGAGCGCGAGAAAGAAAGATCTCATCTCGCAGTCGTGAAACGTAGAAAACGGGGAAGCGTCGGGAAAGAAGGAACGTAGCGCATGGAATCGTGTGGTGTCGAAGATCGATCGAGACCGGGGAACGTGGCGAGATAAAACGATCTCTCGCGTAGGAGTGGAATGGAAAGAGGAGACCGGCTGGTCGAACTCGCGGAAAAGTTTTTCGTAGTTGAATTATAATTTACAGTTAGCCAGCCGCTGGTGGAACGATACCAGCGACTGTTGTATCTCGTTCCGAGGCGTCGAAGAAGACGAGGAAACCGCCACTCGGTGAATGGAGAAAGCCGAACTCGCGAGATCGCGAGATGGATCGGTCGATCCTGTGGATCACGATTTCTCGAACCGGCGGGGAACAATGATTTCGCGCAATGGCGGCCTGTGAACGACTAAATTCCAGCCTCTAAATTGCAAGACGAGTACGCTCGTCCAATTCGATTTCAAGCAGCTGTAGCACGAGATCGATGTACCAGGCTATTGTTTCTCGAAGAAACTCGGTGCCCACTATTTCTGCGTTTAACGAAGCCTAAAAACGTGGCAACTTTATACCTTCCGCTCCCGACGTTGGACGTTTACAGGGAAGGGAAAGTTTCAGCTGATACTTTTCTGCCCCCCAGAAACGTTTCGTTCGGCGTCGCAGCTATTTCCCCACCGGCGCATCAAAAATTTGACAAACGGAGAAATTAAACCGCTTATCGTTCCCCCACGACCCAAATTGCCTGCTTCTCGTCCCCGTGACAGAATGGGCGAAAAATTGAGGGGGCCAGGGGGGTCGGTTAACGTAGACAAGAGGAGAGGCTGGGATTAATCGCCCGCTGGAGAAAGAAGACTCGCTGGGCCGCGATACCTTCAGCCACGCCACGGAGTTTTCGTCCAATTTGTCATCCTTAGGAAGTTCGAAAGTATTTAAAAAGTTCGCCCAACCCCGGGGCCACGTCCTGCCGTTTAATCGTCCTCTTCGACCTCACCCTTCTCTTATACCCACCTCCCCTCTTCAGCCGCGCTGTCACGCTTCTTAACATGCTCGGTTAAGTCATCTCTTCTCTTCTTCCTCGAGCTAGCGAATTCCATGGGGAATCGGGAGATCGTTGCTTCCTCGAGCAATTTGTAATTTCGAAGGAACGGGCGCTGCCCTGGTTACCTCGTAGGGAGAGTTTTTATTCCGATGGTCGCGGTGTTTAACGATAAGTAGGTACAATTAGCCGAAGCTTGCTTCCAAGCGTCAGTGGGAATAAAGTATTTCCCCAGTAGAGGATTAAGTAAATAATAGTTTAACACCACTAGTGCCTCCGTTCTGCTCTTCAATCACCGGCGAATAAAGCTGAGGATAGATCGAGGGAAAGTTGGTCGGCCGACGCAGATCCAAGATCCCTGAAAGCGCGGAATGAACTTCCACGTCGCTTCATTTCGCGTCGATTCGCTCCGCGCGAAAGTACAGAGACAGAGGAGGCAGGCCACCATATCGCGGCAGCGTTTCCCGAAGACGACTAGAGTGCATGACGAAGGGAAGGGCTCCGAACTTGCCGCAGAAATCCATTATGAACGCGAGCGAAGAGGGAAAGGGGGGGGTGGTGCGAGATTCATTAGGGGCGATAATAATTAAATGAACGTCTGCCTGCCGGCTGGTCTCGCCTCGAACCACGGATTCTCGATTAAGGTTTTCAGCGGGCCGGGGGTCCGAATTCTTTTCCCTTTTCTTTCTCGCGGGAGCTTTCGTGGCCAGTCGACCGTGACACGCGCCAGCCGGAAATTGAAGCACGAAATAAAGCTATTTTGCGTCGCCAGAAAGTGGACGCCGCCGGTGGAAATGATCGAGGGACCCCGGGAACGTCGATTGCTTAGCATAGAATGGAAATTAAATACAAACGGGTTAACTCGATAAGCTTGGTAAACTTGACGTTCGATTGCTAGCTATGCAGGAACCTCGAGCCAGAGTCGGATTTACCACCCGACTTCGGAGGGGCCCCACAAAAACCAACTATCCACTTTTTTTTAATGACACCAAATTTGATTTCATATTGTAAGAGAGAGTGATTTTATTCTTCCTGTCTTTTCCTTTTTTGTAAGGGGCCCAATATTTTCTTTTGCGCCTAGGGCCCCAACCGACCTTAATTCGCCTCTGCCTCGAGCCACTGTGTAGAACTGTAGAAACAGTGGGAGGATCGGAGGACCTCCGTACCTTTTTCAATAACCACCAAAGACAACGTGTCTAACCGAAAGACCAGGGATTCAAACTTCGGAAGGTTCTCGTACCAATCCCCAAAAAATCGTGCAAGTCCCATTGTGCGATTTAATCGTCCACACCATCATCCCTGACAAGCTCTCGCGCCGGAGAGAGGAGAGACAGAAATCCTCTCCCTTCTCCCCTTCGCTCTCCAGAGGTGCCCTATCTCCATGGCGATAGGGGGAGGGAAAGACACTCATTTTTATACCGTCAAAATGTGTTATCTTGCCCGTGCGGCTCGTCTCTGCTGGCCCCCCGACTCCAACCCCCTATCACCCCCTACAACGGCTGCCTTTTTACCTCTTTTTACCTCCTCCTTTCGGGTCCGCGTTTCTGCGCTGTGCTCGCGCACACATACACACGTAGGCACCCCGGGGGCGGAATTAACTCGCCAGCAGATATCCACCCTCGAAGCGAGCCACTCACCTCTCCGCCACCCCGCGCCCCGCCGTCCTCCACCCTCTCGACATTTATATTGTCTGCCGGTCGTCTAGGGGTGAAAAAAGTCGCTCGTCCTCCCTCTGTCGCGGGTGGAACCGCACGAAGGGCAGGGGTCTAGGGGGGGAGGCGAGCGGGGGATTCCTTTTTCCAGTTCGACACCTTCGGTTAATCTCCGACGGGGACGGGTCAGGGGGCACTTGCCTCGCCTCTTGCGCCCGACTGTCACGACGTTCGCTCGCGCAGTTTATCTTCCAGCGATTGCGAGCGACATTTTTACGAACAGAGTTAGCAGAGATCTCGGAGCCATCGAGGCCCGTTTTCTCCACGGATCTCTGCTATTTGCGTTGATGATCGCGCGCGAGTCGTCGTGCAAGGAATTATCTGCAATTCAATCCCCCCCGGGGGAGTTCGATGGACGTGGATCTCATGGAAATACCTGGTGTGTGTATATCGCGAGGCGGTTCGACGTAAAAGCATATGGAAATTTCAGCGTTGAACGTTCTTAGGGGGGCCCCGACGTTCAGGATATGTATCGACAGGAGCGTACGAGCGATAGAAACAAACCGTAACGGGCTGTCTCTTCTTCTGACGAATCGATGCACGCTCGATATAGATGTCTGGATATCGATTGCCTACGGTGTGCGGCCCGAGATATCTCGATCCCGCGATCCCTTATTCCATCCGGTCCCCTCCCCCACTCCACTTCCACTCCCATCTCCTCGCGGTGCTCGTGTTGGCGTGCTCCTCCGGGTCCTCTTTTTTATTTTTTCCCCCCCTTCTGTTTCGATTTTCCCTCTTTTTCGCTTTATCTTCGCTATTTTCTTTCTGTTTGTCGTTTCCTGCTTCTCCAAGCTAAACGTGTCCTTTTTCCATTCGTTCCTCCTCTTTCCCTTCTGTTCCGTTATCTTCAATGCATTCGCTCCGTTCTTGTATGCGCAGTGATTCTTTCGATGCTTCTTGTTTCGAGGCTCCTCCTTCTTCTTGGAACTAACGGGGACCAAGGATTTCTATGATAACGAACAGGGGTGTGATCTATGCGCGTGAATCCTCGAGCCACCTGTATCTACGCGCAAAATCAATGAAGGGGAATTCCGAATTATCACAGCACATCGGAAAACCGCTAATCTATTAGATCACGCGTTGAAGAGGAACAAGATAAGGTTCAGCAAGTGTTGATCCTCCATATAGTTGCGGCAGAGGTGCATATGGAAGGCAGCCACTGGACCGTCAAGGATTATCGGCCAGATATGTTAATTTCCACGGCGCCCAGGCGAACGTTCTCCCCTCTGTTCTCTTCCTACCTTCCTCGCCTAAGTATACGCGAGCGCACCGCGATAGTGTGTACAGGCTCCATTTAAATTAGATCGCCGTCCGTTCGCCTTTTCTTCTTTTAATAGCTTCATCGGTGAATTACCGAAGCGACACCAGCCCCGACGTGGTGACCAGTCGGCGAAGAAGAATCCCTCGGAATGCGATGGTGATGGATGGGGGGAATTCTGGTGAAAGGGATCTTGGCGATCGTGGCTGCGATAATTGCGTTACAGATATCGATGGTAGCTAGTTTTTCACGCCGCGGCTACAGCGAGATTCGAGAGGAATTCGGTGAAGAGCCGATGACTATCGGCGGGTGGCATAGTTGAGACGGGTTTCGAAGCAACGTTCCCTTCGATGAAGCTATTTTAATCCACCACATTGGGGGAAACATTCTTCCTAGAATAAACGTTGGAATATCTACGATGGATAGATAAGAGCAGTAAGAAGCAGGCAGTTTCCCTAATTTTTTTTTTATCAAGAACTCGTCGACCAATCTAGCGATAAGCTGGCGTGGAGCCGAGCGACATATCATCTCAAGATGAGCCGTAAAATCTAATGAAGATTGAAGCGGAATAAAAGCGAGGCGGATGGAGTAGAAAATCATCAGCGCCGAGGGAAAGGCAAACTACACGGTAATTATTGTATCGGCGCTTCTCCCAACTACCAATTACTCGCTTCGAGTTACGCTCCTCTCCACTTAAGCCTCTTCCAGAAGACGTAAACGCGATTAAACTACACTTTGAACTCGCGCTCGAGGACCGATGGACGGGGCTTTAATCGGCAATTAAAACAGCCGGCAAAGAGAGGACCAACGTACCTAGACGAACAAAAGAAACGTCGCGGAAGAGATCGGGGATCGAACAGCCTGGCAGCCTCATGCCGGCTCTCGCGGCTTCCTCCCGTGTTCCGAGAACCAGAGAGCCGTGGCTGCGTAACTCTCAATTAGCCCCGCGTATTAGCCATAAAGGCTTCATTTTACTATCAGAAAACATTCCCAGAATCCGTGGCGCGGCGATCGCCGCGGCGATACGGCGCCCGTGGATTAATGCGCGGCGTCGAACGCGACGTGGAACCGTGAAAAAGGGCGCGTCCAAAGAGAGGCTTCCAGGGGAAGCGAGAGAGACGAGGATGGAAGGTACTAGGTGCCCTGACCGAGGCGTGTATGCAGCGTTCCGGCTGCCCCGAAGAAACTGCAGAAACGCATTTCGCGGTATCCGTTGCTTATCGCTGGCACCGTGCGCGCTAATAAAAGAAATGACATTATAAGATCAACCGCGCCGCATGCCACGCAACTGTAAAACCACCGTCGCGCTATCAGCACGCCTCGTAACTCTCGGACCGAGTGTACATCCTCCCCAGGTCGTTCCCTGGCTCCTATTAGAGCATTAGAGGATGAAGACGTCGTGCGCCAGGTGCTCCCCTCTTCTCACCTTCGCAGTCGTACCTGGACCCTTTAACTAGACGCGTCGTGGAGGCTAGCCTGGCTGTGCCATCGCCGTATCTACGGTGCAGGAGATACCGATCTTCGGGGATTCAATCGTTGCTCCGTGGAGCAACTTTGCACAGTGATGATGTTTCGTAGAACGCGAGGTGGGGTAGTTGGGATTTAAATCGCTCGTCCGATTTATGGAATCGCGTAGTGGCACGTTTTGTAATGCTCTGTCCCGTTTGACGATCGAGATCGGAATCTGTGGGAGACATGCGTACGACTACGGGGGGGGGGCTAGCTGGATTTTATAATCGCGCCAACGCGGCGTGGCGGCCGCGGGGATCGTTAACCTGACGTTTCCACTTCGGTGCTGTTGTGAGAAGTTGCTTCGATTCTGGGGGAGAAGGGGCGGGTTGCACGCTTTGCTGGGCCGGGAGTCCGAATTCCGAAGCTTTCAGTCGCTGGAGGATCGATCGGATCGATGAGATATCGGGGAGGCTTAGATTATCTCCATATAAAGCTACGAAACGTAAGGGATCTCTCTAAATACAACGATCTCTACTCGATCGCAATTGAACGATAGGGTAATTCCGGGAGACGCAGTCGGGCTGGAGAGTTGGTCGAGTTGCTATATTCAGACTCTACATCTGTGTATATGTAAAAATGTGTTAAGGTTCAAAACAATTAATTCTCTCGAAATCAACAGTTTCGACCTTAGAGCATATAAACATGGAGGAAGCATGCAATGGGCAAAAATGTAGACGGCGATAGAAAGAGAGACATATACAGGAGGGACACCCCCTCTCTTTCTAGCGCCAGCGCCCAGCGTTTCTTTTCTATTAGAAAGAGAGGGGGTGTCCCTCCTGTATATGTCTCTCTTTCTATCGCCGTCTACATTTTTGCCTATTGCATGCTTCCTCCATGTTTATATGCTCTAAGGTTTCGACCAACTCTCCAGCCCGACTGCGTCTCCCGGAATTACTCTACTAACAGCACAGTGATGTTTCGTAGAACATCAGTGACGAGTTCAAAGAACATTGGCGCTACCCTTTGACAGTGAGTGACAGGTAACAAGTCCCCCGAGAATGGACACTTGACCACCTTCCTCCTCGTCGACTACCCACTGTCCCCGATTGAATACTATAAAATTCACGTTCCTGACGAAGGTGTGTCGACTTGAAACTACCCACAAATCGATCGATTTCAAACCCCGTAGATCGGCCTCTACTAACGAACCGCGACCGCTCGATGATAAAGACGTTGCAACGGGCGCGAGATTTTCGAGCGACGTCCCTGGTCTCGGTTGGCGGCCCTGCTGGGTGGGTACGCGAGATAGAATCAGTAGCTGGAGCTAGTTAGATGATAGCATCGCTGAGCCGCGAACCGAGGCTATACGAGGGGAACGGGGGGTGCAAGCGAGATAGATAGAGAGACAGAGAGGGGCCGCGGGGGAGTGTGGGGTGGGAAAGGAGGGGTGAGAGGCAAACGGAGAGCGCGATCGCTGATAAGAGCCACCGCGCAGCCGATAACGCTCCCTTATCTCCATCCAGTGGCGCCGCAACTCTCAAGGCTTTCCAGCCTCGACACCACTCGTATATATTCCTCTCTCCCACCTTTCTCTCCCTCTCTTCCTCTCTCACACATCGGTCTCGTTTCTACGAAATGTTCCGCGATCTTTTTACCCCCTTCGGAACCCCTTTCTCTCCTGCCCCCCTCAGCGTCATTCTATTTCCTTTCGAGGCCTCTATTTTCCATTGAATTTCGTTCCCCGCGCGACCCCTCCGATTTCGAGGGGGTCGCATCATGCGTTCATGGAGTCAGATTCGAGTTTCATTGATTCTTTTCGAACATCACCGAGGAGAAATTGCCGGGAAGCCGGGGTACGCGATACAGGCACGAAATGGCGATCCGTTGAAGTATCCTTGGGACGTCTGCGGCGTGTAAACTGTGACGGGTCAGTGGAGTATGAGTCTCGCCGTGGAACCGTGAAGAATGCGCTCATACCGAGGCAAATGTATTCCCAATTCGTGTGTCTGAGTGACTCAGGATTCTTACACCGTAGGATTCTTTTTGCTCGTCGATCTTGATGCTTCCTCGCTCGGCAGAGTTTAACGCTCCAGAATATTCCTGATTGATCGAATCGAGCGGTTCGCCGAGGATACGTTTCCGGAGCGTATCCAGTCAGCTGAAAACGCTTTACGACCAGACCTCCTCCCTCTCTCCGATTATAATAGAGATAAACAGGCTTTAATCAGACCCAGCGAATACGCGCGACCGCGTCCCTACGCCTGGAAAATATGTTTGGATCGGGCGTATCCAGCGTAGATCATCGATAGTTTAGGCGTTATCTGCGCGGAGAGATCGCGAACGGTATCCTTATCGGCGCGCCGCCGCGCCGCGGCAGCTCCGTGAATATTCAAGTCGATGGAGCGGACAGCGTTATTTCAAGCTGGCTTGTTTGTTCAACGTGTTCCGCTGCCTTTATTTGCCTGCCATTTTCCCTGCTAGCCGCGGTGGTCTTTCGCTCACACCTCGTTCGCGCGTTGTAAATTCTTCGTGACGTTAGCAACGCGCGATTTTTACGAGATCGGTAGACGGATCAGTGCACCAGTCACCCAATAATCTTTGCTTACTGGAACCCTTGATAGCATCGTGATTAGATTTGGTTTTATCCCCTCAAACTCTCAAATAACCTGGTCTCCAAAACCCCATGGAAATCTTCGCAATCGCACCCAAAGCTCTCCCAAGCATCTCGAAAAATCCGCTCGGTGATCGATCAGACCAATCGACCACGTTGCCATTCTCCCCACTTCGCTCCGTTTTTAGCGAGCCACCCGAGGACCCACGGCCCCTTCCATGGAACAACGAATTCGCCCAGTATCGGGACATCTAAGATTCTATCCCGATATCAGTACCGTGGGATCGCCGTGGACGATCGATAACAGGCTGCTCGAAACATTTTTATCTGTCAACAGTATCGAGAGGGAAGTTGGGGGACTGTCGGAGAGGACCATCGGAGGAATTGCGGGCGTCTGTGAGGCGGACGTTAGCATCAGCGCGCGGGAACATGAGGGCAGAAAGGCGGAGAGGGGTTCGGACTGGCAGCGTTATCACAAGGATATCGAAGTGTGTATAAACTAGGACATAGTCAGCGCTGAGGCGCGAGGGGGTGGACGAGGCAGGGGAGGAAGAAGCGGGGCGGAGGAGTAGGAGAGATTCCCTGAGCGATACCGGTATAGGATGCCAGATTCCCGAGGGAGATTAGATGCCAGTCGTGGATAGAGGCTACCTCGACTGCGTACAACTCTCCGTCCCTTTCCCCGCTTTTCCGTTTCCCTCATTCCCCGTAGCGTCCGTTCTTTCTCCGTCCCTTTCGTCGCCGCAGCCGAGTGCTTTCTCTCTTACGCCCACCCACACCTCCCGCCCGCAGCAAATTGCCGAACGTCTCGCGAGCCGCGTCATTGTTCTCTTCTTTCGAAGGCTGAGCGAGATAAATAGATAGATAGAATTATTGCTCGGGCTGAGCTCCGTGTTCTAGGCGGTGCTCGGCGTAAATGAGAAGCATGGATACGCGTCGACGGGGAGACGGTGCCCGTTCGTTTCCCGCGTTTACGATCCCATTGAAGAAGTTTGGAAAGTCGGGGAGGACCGGGGGCTGGTGCCACTCCCGGGGGGAAACTTATCGATATTACTTGCGAGCAACAGAATATCCCGGCGATGAAGAGCCGCGTCTGCTCCTCCTCTGTTGATTTCCTGGCCTCGACGGCGATACGCTTGCAATTTGCATCGAGGGGAAGAGGAAGAGATGGTAGATCGGGAAGGGAACGAGTCCAGACAATGACTGGACGGTATCTGACGATCGACTGCTTCTTCTTCGGTAAATCGTGAAAGATAACGGCGGACAATGCCGTCTAGGCGAACGTACAGATAAACGATGAGTCACTTCGGCCGCGAGATAAAACTCTGACGGGGCCTGTTTCGCGGAAACCTCGACTCCGCCGCGTCGCAACCGTACGCTTTAACTCGGGGCAAGGATTTTCAGAATTTTGAACAATTTCAACCGTCCCCGGTGATCTACAACCATAACGAGGGAACCCGCTAGATTCGATCGCCTCCAATTACGCCCGCTGTCGCGTGACAATTTGCCGTGGGACACGACGTTCATCGCCACCCTCGCCCCCAGCTCCTCGACGTCCGTCGTGGCCGTTTCCACGGGCGTTATCCGCGATTTTCTGAGGTTCGCGTGGGGGCAGGCCGGCCCGAGATCCTCGTGCAGGTATAAAGCGATGCGCTGGCAGTCGTTTGACGACGGCTATGAATAATTCATGGACGGCGTTTCCTCATACAGCTCGAATGCTCTTCTGAGAACGTGGCAGGACACAGGAAAGCGTCGATAACGATCTCTCTCTCTCTCTCTCTCTCTTTCCATCTCCCTCCACCCATCCCCTCTTTCTCTGGTCTCTCTTAACGATCTGTCCTCGTTGCTCGCGGTGTGTGTTCATCCCGCTCGGATCCACGTGACTCACGCTATCGAACACGGGCGGATGGCTCGTCACGATGCGTCAGTGCGTCAGATAAAGTCACCGTACACGCTCACCTCCCTATCCCTCTCGCCGTTCCCGTTGTCGCGGCAGCCCTGCCGCGGTGACACGTCGCCCCCGTTCCCCACGTCCTCGTTCTTTCCCTCCCAGCCCGCCGCTGGATTCCGAAAATCGACCGGTCGATTCGTCCTGATCACTCCTCGCTTGTCGATCCTCCCGTCCAGATACAGATCGCCAGGTTCGCATCGGGCGCGTTTCGTGCTCCCCGATGGACGACGCTTCCGCTCGTTCGTTCGCAGGTGTCGAAGGGTGCTTCGGTACCGTTCTCCGCCGTTGCACGAGGGTATTCCCCAGTCGAGTAAAAGTGACCCGTTTCCGTGCTCCCCCTTTTAAATCAGTCGGACCAGAGTTTCAAAGTCTTCCCCCCTTTCACGCTTTGAACACCAGGCCCTCCTCAACTCCGACCACCCCCCAAAAAATCGCCCCGTCCCTCTGGAGAGAGTTTGAAACTACGATCCCCGTTCCGAGGCTGCAGATACACCGACGCAGTTCCAACGGCTGCACTTTCGACCGCGTCGGAGCGGCGAAGAAAAGGAGGGAAGGTGGTAAAGAGCGAGGGAGATAGGGAGACGAGGAGGACGTTAGTTATCTGGCGCACGTCAAAACGGCGCAAAGTTGTGCCGGCCGAGAGAGGCATATCTCGGTCGCAGCAGGTTGTACGCTGAGACTTGGTGGCACAGATACCGCCGCCTCAATGTCAGAAGATAGCAGTCTGAGACTCCGCGAGAACCGTCACGACGTGCCACGAGGAATGACTACTGTGCGCCGCGGAGCGTGTGCGCGCCCTCTCGCGCCGTTACCAGAACCCACGGAGCGCTCTCGCTCCCGCGGACATTCGCTGGGTCATCTTGGTAACCTCGATCCTGCCTATCGACGACACCTCTCGCTGCCACTTCTCCTCGTTTTCATACTCCCCGCCAGTGACATTCGTCCTCTTGCCTTTTCCTCGTTTCCCAAACTGAGGTCCGCGAATATTAGTATCATAACCTGAGGTCGGGGCCAGATATATTGGCCGGTGAGTTTCGTGAGGAGTATTCTTCTATTCTCAACGTTTTCTGACTCGCTCTCGCCTTGCCAGAAAAAGAGTGCGCCAGAAATGGAGGGGATAGCGCCAAGCTCTTAACGTGTAGCCCAAACCGAGCTCTTAGCGTAGAAATACATACATCAGAATAGGTGTGCATTATTTTTTACTCTATGGCTACTATCTACTCAAACCCTTAATTTGAGAATTCGATACAGCACTAAACTAGACGAATTTTTTTTACTGAAACTATGAGGTTGAAAATTATTTATTTTCTTCCTATGTGTAGAGCATGTATTAGCGCATATGTTGTATAAATACTGTACAAAAATGTTAAGTGGTTGTACAGAAGTGGTGGGGATAGCGCCAAGCTCTTGACGTGTAGGCCAAACCGAGCTCTTAGCGTAGAGATACATACATCAGAATAGGTGTGCGTTGTGAGGAGTATTCTTCTATTCTCAACGATTTCTGACTCGCTCTCGCCTTGCCAGAAAAAGAGTGCGCCAGAAGTGGTGGGGATAGCGCCGAGCTCTTAACGTGTAGCCAACCCGAGTTCTTAACGTAGAAATACATACATCAGAACAGGTGTGCGTTAGCTGCGAAAACGAATTCACCGGCCAATATATCTGGCCCCGACCTCAGGTACCCTGATGATATCGTGTAAGGATCTTTACTTTTCGAGTGTACCTACGACCAATGAATTTGTACGGAATCCAAAGAAACTCTTGTTTTAAAACGGTGCCTGGATTTCGATGACAGGAACAAGAAAGCTTTACCCGTCTCTGGACGTGCTAGACAGCAGGAGAGGAAGAGTAGGAGACGATTAGGCGAAAAGTGGTCCAGACGAGTCCATAGATATTCTGATATAACCGGGCATGGAATTCGGCGGTCGGAGAAGAAGAAAGGACCGGCGAAGGAGAACCCGGGGCCCAAGATGGACGAGTGTCAAAACAGTTGGACTTGGGCATCGTGTTCGGTTCCTCCGGACAGCCCACAATGACTCGGGAGGTCCGTCGACAGGCCAGGTTGATCGTAAACAAGTTTCTTTGTCTACGGTGCCATTGAAGAAAAACGAGAAATCAGAGGAAGAGAGAATCGGCTACCTGAACCTTTCGTCTCCTTCTTTTTCTGCCTCCGTCTTTTTAATAACTCGTTCCTTTCGTGAGAATTAATGACTGGTAATCGAAGGATTGATAAACGCCGAGCAACGGTACGAGCTATCTTAAACAGGAATTCTACCAATATCGCTGCGATTTCTCTGAAACGTCCTAACCTCCAACCGAGGTGGTCGGAGTAACGTCGGACGTTTACCTAAATCAATTTTCGACCATCTCGAGAAGAACACGAACAGCCCGATACTGTTTCGCAATATCCTCTCGCAAAGGCGGTCAAACTTTTACGCAACCGCCTCTCCCGCTCCGCCACTTAATCGACGCTAATTCAACCGTTAAACGGCGTCGAGATTTGCATACTTAGGCGAACCCGTGGGTAACGATCTCGCACCGACGCCATTATGCAAATCGCCCGCGTTCCCCGCGAAGCTTCCTCGCGGCCGTGAACCAAGAAACCGTCCCGATTCGCCTCGATTCAGACGGATCGTCGGTTATTCCTCCGATAGGATCATCGATCCACTCCTCGATAATACCGCTGTCGAACATTAGAAAACCGCTACAAACCAACGGCTACAAGTCAAACCTGGTCAATAAATAAAATAATAATAAAAAACCTCAAATTGACCGCCCGCTGAAGACCACGTCACGGATGAAAATCTCTAAATCTCGTTGATCGAAATCGAAATATCGTGAGCAATTTTCGTGGATGGCGGACACCGGTAACTACCTGCACGCCGGCCGTGTTTGCCGCGTTGCGCAAGGTCAGCCATCGCGCGTGCACCAACGATGCACCGATGCACCGATGCATCGAGAGAGCCGCGCTTCCAGGCGCGCAAAGTAAATCGACGCCGTTCTAGATAAAGGCCGCGCAAGCGAGCGTAGATACCCGATCGATTTCGCAATTCGCCGTCCGAACCGGCATCAAAATGCAAATATCGAAGCCGCGGCGAACGACTTATCGCTCCCGGGGATCTTCGTCGATACGGGATCGCTGGTTTTTTTCTCTCGCTCTCCTTTCGCTCGGTATCGCCACCTCCGGATCTTCCTCCCCGCCATCCCCATACACCCGCCGGCCCGTCGGCTCGGCCAGCGGCGGGGCGCGCCGTTTCGCGCGTTTCGATCGTTAATTAAATCGTCCGGAGGATCCTGCGCGTCCATCGTGGCGCGAAAATTCGCGTGATCCGCGACGATGCGTCACGAGGACGAATTCCGTCGCGGTCGTTGCGATCCCCGGCTTAATGCAATATTAAAAAAACGTTCCCCGTGCGGCGTCCGCCGGGGGGAGAGTTTTATCAGTCATTTCCATTTCTTGATAACTGTTCCTGCTTATCAGGGCCCTCCGCGCGAGCGCCGACAACTCGTCACCCTCTCCCTGCCTCGTCCCTTTTCGTCAGGCTTTCTATCCCTCTCTATCATTCCCGTTTCCACGGACATTTCCTCTTCTCTATCACCTTTTCCCCTCTCCCCCTTTTCCTTTCGTGTCCCCCGGCCCTCGCCCCCACCAACGGACTCCACTCCTTCGACGCTGTTTCTCTTTTTCGTGTTCGTTTCGGTCTCCGTCCCGACTGCTTCCTCTATCCGGTAATAATTTCGACTATCGCCTTCATCGATCTCCCTATCGCTGCTTTATCTCGCCTGCAACGGCGTCGCCGCTCCTCCGCTATCTCCCGCTTCGTTTCCTGTCGGCTTAGCAGCTCGTCCAGAAAGAGAGAGAAAGAGAGAGAGAGAGAGAGAGAGAGAGAGAAAGACACCGACCCACCCTCCCAATGCAGCGGGAAATTATTCGAATCGGAGACGACGCGCGTCTACATGCGCGAGCGCGTCTTCTTTTATCAGGCCTGGTTATCTGCCAGTGACGGCAGAAACTTACGATATCGTATTCCTGATGACGTTAATTCGATCGCGTTTCAAACATTCACTGAATTAAACCCATAGATGATAGCAGTCTGAAAACTTCGTCGGAGATTCTGCAACAGTGTACCTACGCATCGGGATTTACCTACATATTCTCGAGGCGCGCGTGATTACAGTTCGTTTGATTCGGAGCGTAGAAGCCCGGGAAATCCTTCTTCTCCACTCGCCCAATGACAAAGGAAATCCTCCTCCCCCCCCCCCCCCGTTTGGGATCGGGAAAGCGATTGTCCTGGCCGTGCATCGCCAGATAAATAGCCAACTTTATCTGCAGCCCCGATGGACGGAATCGAATAAGCGAGGGAGTAAGAGAGACGGCGGGAGGAGAATCTGCGGCGAACCGAGCGCCGATCCGATAAGTCGAACGGGGACGAGGATATACCTAATCTTTCGGCGATCTTTCGCGAATCAGCCAAGTATCTGCGAGAGAGCTCTCCCGGTTCGGTCCAGCCGGCTGTTCGAGGAGCCTTCGAGGTTATGCTGATAAAGGTTGGCTACATTATTCAGGAGAGGCCCAGACGCGCACGCACGTATGTACGCAACAGAGCTTCCACGGCAGCCGCGGAGTCACGCGAAAGGCAATGCGAGAATCGGATTTATTCCTGTTTTTATCCGGCGCTTTTTACCGCCCGCTCGTTTTCGAGCACTTCGTGCAACGGGCTTCCGAGCCCTCGGCGTTTTTTGCCGAATTCTGCAGGGGCGATGGGTGTGCGTAGGTATAACTGTGCTTGGTAGTGCGATAGGGCTGGGTTCGGTGGGCCTTTCCTCGCGCTTTTGGTACAATTAATTTTTTAATGCTTCTTCTTATTTGTGGAGGAATGTCAGTTTCAATGGGATAAGTCAGTGATGAGCAACCTTTTGTCAGAAGTGGGCCACAAGTGGAAACCTACTTCTCTATGCGGGCCACAATATTAAATACATATATATAACTAATCCAAGAATTTCTGACATTGATTTACAATAAAACGTTTTTTTTTTAACTTTGATGTACTGTTTATCTAAAATCTAAATGACGTATAAATTACAAATATCGCACCTAATATTATCAAGCTCGTTCGTGAAAAATCCGATATGACGATGTTCAGGTGGGCCACGCGGCGAAGTTCAGGTGGGCCACATGTGGCCCGCCAAGTGCGTGTTGCTCATCACTGGCCGATAAGAGATAATATATCTGTTTTTTTTTTTTTTTTTAAATAACTACAGGAGGTACCTATGTGGCTGATACAGAGGCACTTTATGTATCGAATGAAAGTCTGAGAAAAGTCATCGAAGGAGTGAGTTTGAGGTCACCCAGAATGTCGATTACCTCGTTGAAAAGTGCTTGTAGATACGAGATACCTTTCCTCGCGAGAACAGGCTGCAGGCAGCGGTGGCTGCACGTCCATCCGAGACGAAACGATACGTTAATTGAATAGTAACTCGACAAACAGCCCGCAGGGGGGAAAAACGAAACTCTCATCGATAACCGAGTCATCGGAGCCGAGCACTCGCAGCCAATTACCAGCTAAATCACCTTCCTCTCGATATCAATTTATTAACTCGCCGCATCTTAACGTCAAAACAGCAACCTTGCTCAACGAGATACGTACCTACGTCGAATTCTCATGCGATTAGTTGACGTTTCACTGTGTTTAATTGATCGCTTCGATCCCCCCGTTTAGTATTGCTAATGGAAAAATTTCCGGAATTGTGCACGAAAATCAATCATAACTTCACGGATTCTCGAGTTATTGTCTCAATTATTATAAGGAATCTAACTAGTTACGGTCCTCCAGAACCTATTTAATATTATATCGGTTCCATAACAGCCAAATAATAATTCTTTATTGCACAGTAGACGTTACGAAAGAAAACATACCTATAAGAAGACGGGAAAGAGAAAAAAATCAGTTTTATAACAGCAATGTATAATATGAAACTTGGGGCGTGTCGGATATTTTTCATTTTTTGAATTTTGGTTGCAGAAGAAACATTTTTAAGTTTGATTCTATTTTTTATTGTTAACGTTGAAGCCAAAGTGTGGCTAATTACAAATACATAATACAAAACTAGTGTTTTAATTTATAACTATTATTTTTTTACCTGCATAAACAAAGTGATCCGGTTCGCCTCAGTCTACCCTACGTAAAGATCGTAGAGCGGGGCTAGATCACAATATCCATAAAGTAGTTCCATCATTAATCAACCACCATCAGTTCCTACTTTTCATCTCTTCGAATATTCAATCAATTCACATGCACCGTAAACGCCCTCCCCGCAGATTCCCCACAAAGTACTCGCGCAAGTGAACACGACGAAAAAGTGTATTATTACACCGTGGCCGATCAATCTCCTCGCGTTACAGAAGCATCAAAATCGGGGCAGTCGATCTCGATCGGCGTACTCTCGAACGGAGGGACCGCGGCGCGGTGCACGCTGCACGCGTACCCATCGATCAACATTCACGAGCCTCGCTTTTGTTTCCTCCTCTATATTCAATTAACGTACCAGCACGCGGCCACATTAACCGGCCGAGACCTCTAATTTTCCGACATTTATCTCGACGCGGCCGGCGCGCTCCGTTTTGATTTACGCGCGCGATCCGATCGACCGCCGTCGAAATCGAGACCGCCGTCGCGCGGCCTGCCTAACGAATTTGCATAACGATATTATTAGCGGGCGGCCGGCGCGTAAATAAACGAGATACGGCCGTGTAACGACGATCGAGATGGGAGGGGGGGCATCGTCGTCGTTATTCGTCCACCGCGGATCCGGCTGAAAAAAAAAAAACGATCGCCGACGATGCCTAGACGCGATTCGGGGGCGCGCGTAAACGGCCCCGTTCCGCCGTGCCCCGTTTCCTCGTTATTATTAATATTTCACAATTATCGCGAGGTGCCGTTTCGCGATCGGCCCGCGCGATAAACGTGTCCTGGCTCGAACCGCTCCCGGGGATCGAGGGATCGAGAATTCGAGCGACGGAGAGGCTCTAAGAGAGCGGCGACTTGGAGGAGGAGGAAGTCAGTCGGGTGAAAAGAAAGACAGATATGAATGAGGGGAGAGAGAAAAAAGAAGGAGCGAGGGTGGGTAATAAAACAGTGGAGGGGAAGGTGGGGCGAGGGCATTAAGAGAGATACTCGTTAACGATACCGCCGCGGTATCGTATGAAAAATCGTGCGATCGTTGCGCGAGATCCGGCGATCTCGAGACGTAGACACGTCAGAAGGCAGTCGCGTCAGTGCGGGCAATTTTCAGAGAGGTACTTACTTCGTGCGAAGGGAATCCTTGTCAAGAGAGAGCGGTGAAAAATGGTTACTGACTCAATTATATTACTTGCTAAGAAATCTTGGAATTCTCCGCTGAAATTCTCACACAGTATCGCTTACCTATATCGCCTATCGAGAATCGATGAAGCAATCGATGGAGAGAACGCCCGCAGCCACAGATTCGCGGCGCTGCCGAGTAATTAACGACAAATTAAAAGCGCCCGTGGGTGGGAGACGTTGAAAGGAGCGGTCGATCGTTCTCTGTTTTTATTTATAGAAAACGAAGGGGAAGAGGAGCCCGACTGGCGTCGAGGACGCCGTAATTACGGCCCCGCCGATCGATAACGATCGCTCGATTCGAGATCTAGAGTAGTTCCGTCTGGGTTGCAGGTTTAATCAGGAGAAACTAGGATGATCGAGTTGCACAACCGATCGATATACGCTACGATTTTTTCCCCCAGGGCGTTGCCGATTTCTGGTGCGCGTCACCCTGCCGAGATCTTCGATTGGATAAACCCCCGTGGATTAATAGAAATGTCCGATAATGGGGCTCGGTTGAACGAGATCCAGCGATTGCGGAGGGAACAATCGACGCGTGCGCGCGCCGAACGGCCAGATACCTATATCGCTGCCGCGCAATTATTACCGATTTTTCCTCGTCCCCTTTCCTCGCGGTTTAAGCGATCGTCGTATCAGATCGATACGAGCGTAGGAACGTAACACGGTGCGGCTGTTACGCGCTCGATGGTCTATCTCGGTCGATAGACTCAGTGCGGCGGCGGTTTACAGCGCCGATTTCCACCTCGATTTCGATCGTGCTTTCGACGGAGGGTGTGCTATCAACGCAGGCGAGGAGGCACGGTCCTTTCTCCCTTCCGCTGTTGCATTTATGAGACTTAATGGAAGGCTAATTAGGGAAGACGCTTCGCGGCGAAGTGACCGGTATTACAAGACCAAAATGTAATTATGCCGTGCTCGATCGAATGGATACGAGGAGACGGCTGACACGATCGATTAATTATCTGCTGAACGAATGCTTTGATTACGCCAGGAAAAAAACTGCTCGGCGGTCGTATTTTGTTTCCGGTCGCTGGACGATAGGAGCCCTGCCGAAGCGGCCCGATAACATCTATCGAAGATATATCGGGGACGCTGCGGCCACGTCAATCGAGATCGGGAAGATAACCGGCCGCTGGATATCTGCCGGCCGACCGGTATTAATCGGCATAAAATTACCTGGTGCAATTAAAAACGCGACGGATGGCGGAGTGATAGAGGTGCGCTCACCGATGAGCATCGGTGTTCCGTCGTCCTGGACGTGGCTCAATATATTTTCAAACTGAAAGCTTGGAAAAACGTGATGGACATCGGAGGGAAGAGCTTCCATCTGTATGCAAATACTATGGAAAACTAACGTGCGCGCTATCGCGCAAGACTCGCGATTCATGACTGAAAATTGTTACTCGGTCTCTCCAAAATTCAATAAACTATTAGAGTAAGCTGTGACACACTCGGAAATACCCACCCGCCGAGGTTCACATCCTGGAAAATGAAAGGGAACTCTATGAACTCTATAACTCAAACTCAACTGCGTTGAAACGCTTACGAGGAGAGTATTTTAGGTGTCCGCCTCCGATTGCTTTGGTTTTTGGATATGTTTTAGGGGACCGAAAAATAAGAAATATGTGTTTTTTTATTTTTCCCCGTTTTCATATTTGGGGGGTGAAAACTGCGTTCAAAGTTAGGGTTGAAAAATCATTTTTGTGGAATATCTCGAGAACTATTATAGATATGGGAATAGTGTCAATGGACGAATTTTGTGTCTTTGAATGCGAAATATCACTGACTCCCCAGATTTTCAAAAAATCCACAAAAATGATTTTTCAACCCTAACTGTGAACGCAGTTTTCTCCCCCCAAATATGAAAACGGGGAAAAATAAAAAAACACGTATTTCTTATTTTTCGGTCCTCTATAACATATCCAAAAATCAAAATATTCGGAGGCGGACACCTAAAATACTCTCCTTGTTAGTATAAAAGAATAAAGACTTATTATTATTATTATTATAAGGGGTCGTCGTTAAACTAAGACAGGTACATTTTGCAACAGACTCATATCTACGAAAACCATATTCGAAGAAGAAACTTAGCATCGAGAGGCAAAAAGGCGGGGAAATAGCTCCACAGCGGAGAGGATCTGGCAGCTATAATCGATCCCTTATCAGAGGCGGGGCGCTTTCATCGGAGAGCGAGCGTGGAGGAATAATAGCAATCATATTCCAAAAATCCTGGCCAGGCAGAACAATCGGACCCGTTATCGAGAGGCCGGAGACCGCGTCTCGATCATTTCTCGTCCGCCTGGCTCTCGCAAGCTCTCACGGCTCTCTCGCATCATCGTCGTGGATCGAAGGCCCTCGAACGGGCCTACACGATCATCGGGTAGCCAGCCAGGACAGCGCACGGAACGGTAACGCTTCAGGCTGTGTGCGTTGCGATCCCGTATCTCTCGTTACACTTATGCAACCCGAGATTTATTGCCGATGATTATGCGCGGATGGAAGTACGCGGCGGAGGAGGTGGGGTCTCGCCCTCGGGTGCTCGCCCGGTTCGAGATATCGAACGGTCGCTATCGATTGACGTGGCCACGCCGTCCTCGATATATCCTCTATCGATGGTAATACAGCTCTCACTCTGTCTCCCTCTCTCTCTCTCTCCTCTTCGCCGGTTTCCCTGTTTCTCTCTATCTGCCGCTCTGGGGCGGACTCTATCGCGCGGGAGACAGCAGTGGAATATGATTTCATATCCATTTCTCTGGGCCCCCGACACGTTAATCAGATCTATTGGTCACGAGGACGATAGTTACGGCTCCTCCGATCGAGTTTTATTTAATTTTCCGTGGACGATCGTGACTCCTCGAGTCTAACGGTGGTCGACGGGAAGCGAGGGGGGTTGCTGCGCAATAGCGGAGAAATATTAGGGGAATCGAGGAACTGTTCCGTGGCTCTGGTCTCTTAAAATCTCCACGTCGGAAGAGCAGCCCAGCGTCAACGATAGACGGGGGAGGGATCGATGGGAAGGGCGTATCGATCGCGCGACGCCGCGGGCGATGCAATTAGGAAAACGTGTTGCACCGAGGAAGAGTCAGGATACGCACCGTTAACGGCAACCTGAATAGAAACAATCGACCCGTGGCACAATGGGAAGCGACAACGGACCCGCCACTTAGACGAGCGCGCATGCATTTCAAGCTCATCGGGTATCTACGAGATCGGACATATTGTGAGGCGTGCTCGCGTAGATACGCGGAAACCGTCGATATCTCCAAGTATATTATTATTACGTAACGCCCAATAACGATGCCAGCGTAACGATATCACCGGCAAACCTATACCAACGCACTAACCAACGAGCGAAAGCTCTTCGACCTGTGCTTATCGGAAAACGAATATTCCCCCTCGTGTTTAAGCGTTGCCATTTAAAAATACGCTATTAGAGGGTTGCTGATAATTGAGAAATATCGCGGCCATTACGCCGATAACGGGGAAGCACTTCACTTAAGATATGTCCACGCGGAAAGCAAAGTAAAACAAAAGAGGCAATCATAACGCGCCGCTATGGAATAGAAGGTGGCAAAGCTGCGATCTCAACAGCGTAATAACAGGGAATAAGTACAGTTGGAACAGTTATAGAGGATGCCTTCTAATTGCAATTTTCTGGCATGCTTCGCGGGAAGGCTGCTGAACGATCGTCCCGAGGCGATCGGGAAATCTGAGAAACGCCGCGGAGCTGTCGAGGAGGTCGGATGTTTTACGCGTTCTAAAAATGACGGGTATCGCCGTCGGCGTGAAGTTTATCGCGAGGCTAACGACAAATCGTAATCTGCGAGTCGCATAACCGACCGGCCGATAGGATGAATAGGAAAGTGGCCCGCTTCTATGCGTACCGGTGGACGTAAACGTACGTAGGTAGGCGATAAGTCAGGCATGGCGCGCGTGATACGGTGCCTGGACACCTTGGCAGCGAGATAGCGCTGAAAACTCGGCCGAAGGATGCCTGAAAAATGACGGAGAGCGTCCAGATACGGCCGATAACGAAACGGATGAAATATGACGAGACGTTTCCGTGAAACGGCGGGAACGACGCGAACGGTTATCGATAACGGTAACGTCGATTTCTCAAATTAATGAGACATTAATTACGACCCGGGAGATAATCGATAAGAGGAGCGCGGCTCGTCTTGCGTTTATCGCCGATGAATATTTCACGATCGACGCGTGTGCGCGTACGGATCGACGCCGCGATCGAGGGAAAGTCCGGGTTTAACGCGTTCGGAGGAAATGCTGGAAACGATAAGCATCTGGAAATATTAATCCAGAGGCGAGGCGCGGGTCTTGTAGAATCTTGATCGATCGCGTGGGTCTCCTCGTTTTGGTTTCACGCAGCTTCGATCCGATCGCGCTCGATTCCCAGCGAGGAGAATTTCTATTTACTAAAACGAGTGACTCCTGTAGACCGACACTTGCTCGATAGACTCGTTCTATGGCTCGTCGAAAAAGTTTCAGGTGCGCGAAGAAAAGGCAGTTGCTATTTTCGAGGAACTTACCGTGAAGGACCCAGTTCCTGATCACTTAAGATACAAAGGGAGCAGTTTCTGATCAACCTAAAAGATTTTACTATGAGCTATCAAATGTTTGCGTATAAATTTAAAAATACTTCATAATTATTTAATAATTTTTTGGAATAAATTTGTATCGTGATAAACTTCAGCTATCAAATGTTTGCGTATAAATTTAAAAATACTTCATAATTATTTAATCATTTTTTGGAATAAATTTGTATCGTGATAAATTTATTATTTGGTATTTATATACTAAACTGATCAGGAATTGGGTTCTGATCAGGAACTGGGTCCTTCACGGTACACCACTTTGGATTCTGAACTACCCATTCGCCTGCTGGTCCAGAGGAGTCTTCGCATGGTCACTGTGCCCATCGCGGTTTGACTTCGGCGATCTGCCGAGAAGCAACGTCCAGCATCCCTGTTTTCAAAACCTAGGTAACTCAGGTTTAACTCCTCATCTAGAAATCTCGTTCGAGACCACATTCCCCGAAGAAGCTGCCTCCAATTTCGCCCCGCGAGCTTCCCTCAAAAATCCCCGCAACCAGCGTGCACGCGCGCGAGTAATTCATTTGCACGAGTTCGCGACGCGGCCAAGACACAGTCGAGATTCATTGCCCGTTTCATAAAAACATCAAGCGGCGCGGCACTATAAATCCCCTACACGGTGTCCCGAAGAATATCAGATACACGCCCGGTAATATATTTCCACCGTGGTCCGGGGGCTGCGGACGATACTTTTTTTCCGTCGAACGCATCCGCGCCGATCTAAAGCTGGATTTTTCGCTCGGTCGTTAAATTCGATTTTAAGCAAAATGATCGGAGGCGGCCCAGGCGAAATGGGAGAGAACAAAAGGAACGACGGTGGACATCGAAACAGAGGTGGAGAGGGGGCGAAAAAGGGTGGCGGAAAGAGAGACAACGGGGGTTAGAGAGTCACTCGTTGCAGCGATTAATAAATCCCGCGAGCGGCCCGTAACTCTCTCGGCGAGCTATAACTCGAAATAGTTGCCGCGGCTTATCCGGCGTCGATCGGTCGCCGTCACACGATGCGTCGCGACGCCCGGGCCACGGTGCCGCGACGTCGATTACACTGTTCGTCGGATAGAGCCGCTCGTGTTGCTTTTGCATCGCAGTCGTTCCGCGCTCGGAGATAAAACCGCTCGAATTCAATCGATCCGGAGACCTGACGGATACGAAAACGCGTCTCGTTTCGAGAGCCTCGTTTTTCAGTTTATCGTCCCGCGCGCGGTGCATCGCGAGGATAATGGATGGGGGAATTGTAGGTTGGTAGGAGTACCATACTTTCAAACAGGGATTTGGAAATGTTGGTGGACCATTTGGGACTTGAAGGGGAAGAAGTTTTTAAGTTACAGATGGACGAGATGAAGCCTCTTCTAGGCACCCGTCAATGGAGTAATACAGACATCCTTCTAAATTATTAAATTAATGATTTAAAATTGAAGAAATTGAAATTAATAATAATAATAAATCGTCTTTATTCACCACAAGTTACACGAATCAAGTGATGAGTGGGCGAGGTTCAGCAAACCGTCACTGGACAAGACTGAGCACCATTATTATTAATTTAACATTAGCTTTTATTTAAGTGTTTAATTGACCGAACCCACGCGCTGATACCCCTTTTTTGATATTATTCTAAAAATACGGTCGAGAATTCTTACTCTTTATTTAATTTAACATTTCTTTGTGTCTCGTATCTTTGCAGCCTCCGCATTCAATCTTCCATCTTCCATCTTCTTATCGTGATTTTCACCCCTTTCGACCGGTCACTCCGCGTTTCGAGATTTTAAGCTGCGGATTGAATTAAAAGAAATGTGCCTAAGTAGTAGGAGCGTAGAAGAGAGAAATTTGTAGTGTCCCAACGGACGATGGAAATAGAGAGACTCGCTTCGTGTAACTGCGGCTGGTCGACTCACACCTGTTGCCGCACGCCAACGCCGCAGCAAAGCGGCACGGAGTTTGGTACGCGGCAATCGATTATTTAGCAACAAGCCGCAGAAATTGGAAGGTTAATTTCGCCCGCTTGTTTACGCTCGTCCGCAATTTGATTGCCCCCTTCTTCCACCCGCTCTCTATCACCCGTTCCATCCATTCTCCCCTTTCCCTCTCCCCGTCTGCGGAGTCGCAGGTAGCCGAGCCGACTACTTGTTGGGGGGGAAGCTATTCTTCATAGTAAAAGCATGTTTTGCCCCTATTTTCATCGTTGGATATTAGAAAAATTTCTATCCACCGCGAGCCAACGTTCTCCTGTTATCGTTTCCTGCCATTACCATTTATTCTTTCCGTTTTCCTGCCCTTTTTAATCCTATTCCACTGGTTTCGACGCAATCACCGCACGTAGATACCTTCGTCGACGTACCACAACGTAATCCCCTAGTCGTAATTTAATCGAATAACGAGCCGACGTACGGCAGACACGGCCGTGGCAAAGGAACGCTAATGAAGTTGGACACTTCGATTTAGATTATCAGCCGACAGCCGATTGATCGATTAAGCGGTCGATGAAAACGAGCGGGGTCGACGGACACGCGAGGAACGCGTACGCGGTTTCGAGTCGCTTTTGATCGGTGGAACGAACCACGGGAACCCTTATTTCCCCGTGCGTTCCAGCGTTACGTCAAGTCCGGCTCCGATCATCGACGAAGCGTGAAGATATGTGCACCGTTTGCTATCTCGATCGCCTACTAAATCTCCCCCACTTCACGGTAATCGTTCGGTGATTACCGGAACCTAATCAAAACGCGAATCAAGCGCTCGATCGGTATCAAATAACCAGAGCTCTAGAACGTATCAAACGCACCGAACCACCAGTCCCCCCACAACTCCCACATGAAATCACGGAAACCTCGATCCCACGATCGACATCAAGAGACAGTATCCGACCAACTTTTCCCCACGGTTGAACGCGAGTCCCGGCGGAGTCGGTAGCGAGAAAACGGGATCCAGTCGAGCAGCTCGGGCAGTGGAAGAAAACTCGAGCTGGCGGAGCAGCAGGATCGGTAGAATCGTTCGATTAATATCGAGCGAACAGACTGGCGGGAGGGGATCGAGAGGCGATCGACAACCCCTCGGCGGGGATTAGCGATCGGAGTCGGCCATACCACGAATCCTGGCCGCTTTTTTTTTCAATTAAGCACGTTCGACTTTCGAGGCGAGGAACGCGCGCACGATTCGCTTTCTCCTCGCGATCGATCTCGGCCGGGTGTATCGATCCCCGGCAGTATTTCTCTTTTCTCAGGCCCCGTCGTGGGCCGGGCGCGCGAGGGGGGTGGCGCGGGGAGGATTCCGAAGCGGATAAAGGCGGGCGAGGGGGGACGGTGCGAGGAGACGGTGTTCGTCCAGGTCCGGGAGATCCTCGCGGATCCTCGCCCTGACCGAAAACTGGTTCGTGCGGCATCAGATTGCGAAGATAGCCGAGTTTTATGCGAGGCCCGCGATATCGGACGGTCCCATCGCGTCCGGATGACTTTCCTGCGGATTCTTTCTTTCCCATGGCTTTCCGATACCGAAGCCCCCGCTCGGCCGCCGCAGGGGGAATGCCAGGGCCGTGTTAATCCTTTTTCTACGGAGTCCTGACCCGACCGTCGCGGAAAAACGGAAGGACACCCGTCTGGCATTGTCGTCTGCCCGTGGGGATCGACCCTGGCGCGAGCTGACGCCGCGTCGACGAGAGTTGTGTTACACTTGCCAGCTTCAATTCGTTCTTTCGATTTCAGGCGTGATAATCACACACCACCGAAGAATAATAATTCTTTATTGCATAACACACTTTAGAAATGAAAACATATGTGAAAACGAGAAAGAAGATAAAGAAAAGATGCGATTGAAAAGCACCTACCGTTAAGGAACTAGTTTCTGATCAGTTTAGAGGGTTTCCCGCTTTAATATTTATTTTTAACCTAATAAAACATTAAACCATAGACTTTTTTTATACTAAAAGTTGAATTAATGTTTAAACTTCAAGGAAAAATTTTAAAAAGTTGAAAATAAGTATATAATTTAATTATTTATAAGGTATGAAATAATAAGGTGACTAGGAACTAGTTTTTGATCATCTGAAATTAACAATACTAACTGCTTTCACAGACAACACCTATATTTTTGAATTATCAGTTTTTATGTTAGTAATTATTTCAAGCAATTATTTATTGACATAAACTCAAAAGAACGGTTTATTTCATGAACTGATAAAAAATTAGTGCCTGATCAATAACTAGTTCCTTAACGGTATAGCATAGAAGAGTGCAAAAGAACGCGATGCTCTGATGACGAATTTAAGTAGGCAATTGTAAAGTAAATTAGGAAATCAGAAGGAGATAAATATTATTATTATTATTATTATTATTATTATTATAATTTACGGGAAACCCCTTAGTATACAATAAGTACAAAGAATACATAAAAATACAAGAAATAGAGCCTAAACCATCGAAAATTAGGTGACTACTAATTAAACAACCGCGTTATTGTTTAAATGACTGAATAGCCTCGCACGAAAGGAACTAAGCGGACCTACAAAAGGGTCCACCTCATCGAAATGCAGATTAGCGTATTGCATAGCCCATATTGAAAATGCAGAACGGGAGGCAGAGATGCCTAGAGAAGAGACTAAAGGAAAGAAGTGAGATGGCATGGAATTGATAAATTGACGATCGAGGAACGAAGATCACGGTGTACCTATAGCTGCGAACGTGGTGTGCAAAGCCAAGTTTCGTTGCATTAAGAAGGCGAGAAACGCGACACGGAAGCGCGAGGCTCGCCACTCTGAGACGGAAAAGCAATTTCACCGTGGTTTGGCGACTTTCCCCGTCGCGGAACGGTTTCGTTAATTCAGAGCTGGGCATTGACTGCAACGGGCGTTTCATCCTAAATGGCAGAGCGGCCTGGTAATCTTTGACGGGCTGCAGAGCGGCCACTTTGACAAGATAAAGCCGGGCTTTCGAGATTTATCGGTGGAAATATCGTAATGGGACTATTTATATCGAGCTGCTCGTCGATACCGCGGAACCGCGGTATATCGCGATCGCGTCTTCGCTCGTGCAACGATTTCGAGGAAGCGTCCGGGCCGATCGAGATGATGCAAATGAACGTTGCCGCGGATGATGAAACGGATTAATCGCGGTGGTCATCGTTGTAGCTGTTATTATTAGTAGCAGTGTTATTATTCGCCGCGGCACGGATAGAGTACGAGCGGACCTGGTCTTTTTCCATCAGGCAAGCCGGCAGTGATGACCGATGGACGAGGCCGATGACGATAACGTGGTTATCGAGTGATCTGGGGGCGTCCAAGTGTTATCGTTGCCGCGATAAGCTTCGACTGGAATGATACACAGGCTTGCTACAATCTCATCTGACCCAGGCCTCCTCCTCCACGTCTCCAGCGTTTATCTCCGGCTGTACTCTCCTAAACGGACAGGAACGTGTCTCTCTTCGACTATGCACCCGCGGCTATTTCTTCGGGGATGTCGCTTCTCCGATAGACTCGGACAATTCGTACGATAAGACCGATTCTAATTAAAATAGCAATAAATAAATAAATAAAATCGGACGCGTGGGAAAGTTTGTTTTCCACAGTGCGGACGGATTCGATTCCTTACTTTTTTACGTCGATTAATCACGATTCACGCGCGGTGATCGAAGACAGCTGGCCGAGTTGCGCGGAGTTCGCGTGTTTAGAGGAAGTATAAAAGAAGACTGACAAGGTTTTCGCCTATTCTCCGCGAGAAAGTTTACGGCTTGGAAATATTTATGGGGTCCCAAAGCGATCGAGAGCGCGCGGAGCGTCGCGGAAATGTCGTTAGTGTATCGCGGGCAAACGATTCCTTCCTGGGCGACGTCGTCGTAGGAAGGCACCGTGGAAAAAAAATCGGTCGTGACGAAACAGCTCGTTTCCATGCGTCGTTCGCGACGGCGCCGATAAGCTTTACGAGAGTAAAGCGCTCCTTCTGCCGCCTCTGTTCGCTTCTCCCCCTTTTTCGCTGCGGCACGATCGCCACGGGAAAAAGAGGGAAACTCCGTCGAGTAACTTTCTAAACACCTTCCAGCATCCATGCCCGATCAATCGCGGACAACAATCAACATCTCTCGCCGCGCAGTGGGTAATCTTCCAATTAACACTTTTATCCGCTCTCTTCTGTCCCATCTGCTGCAAGATTTCAAGCATCCACGCAGAAATACTATATAAGATTGTTACCAATTCTCACGGAGACACTTGATGCTATGTTTTGCTGTTATGTTTAGTTTAGTTAACCTAGTTATTTATTTTATCGGCTAAGTCATTTAACTGTTCAAACTCTGTTATTTGTACCTATCTGTCTTGTTTTGAAAACCACGGGGTTTCCCCGTAAAATAAATAATAATAATAATACCCGCCGTCGTCCGTGATATTTACAGGGATCGATACGAGCCGCGTTATATAAGGATTTCGAGGGGCGACAAAAGTCGCCCCACCCCCACCGGCGAAGGAGATTAAATCGAGATTTAAGCGGGGAGACGCGAAACTCGATAGGAATTGCAAAAAGGTGGCATCTCCGACCGATGCGCCCGCAATCGGGATCGAATTTCTCATCGCGGCCAGAAAACCCTTTTTTATCCGGGCCCCCGTTGCCCGGAATCCGGGCCCTCTCCGTTTCAATGAGGCCCCGAAGACGACGGATCTCCACGCTCCGTCTTCTTTTTCCAACCACCGGATCACGGGGATCTCCTTGCCGCGCGCATTCAAGCGTGCTTGTCGCACACGTCCGACTGGCTTCTCGTCCAGCGGCGGCGGGGCCTCTCGCTCTGACCCGGCCTTTAATCGGGGCCCCCCCAAGTCTGCGCGCCGCGGAGTTTGACAATCTGTCGTGTCGGAATGCAATTTCATAAGCGCCAACACGCCCAAAGAATCGAGGATTTATTTTCGTCGCCGATAAGCGACGGCTGGTATCGTTTGGGGCGAAAAATATGCCGCCGCGGCGATTCGACGATAAGATCGCTGGGAATTCGAATGGGAATTATCGGGCTTAGCTTGTTAACTGTGCATGCTCGGCTGTCGATTGAGAATGCCATTGTATCGGACAGGCCGAGGTTTGTGGAGGCGGTGGAAAATGATGGAGAACGGAAACGGAGAACGATCTCTTGCGACAACATATTCGGGGACGAAGTGGAGGATCTTTGAAGTTGAACACCCCTATCGACCACTTATCTTAGAGCGAGATTAATGCCAGTTGCAGCAGCGAGGTATGTGGGTAGGGTGGACGTACCAGTAAATGAACACGTACCAGTGAATGAACATTTTTTATTAAAATGAGTAAAATAATAATACTAATTAATTAGAGACTTCTTTTCATTTCTTGCTTCATATCCAAACAATTTTTGCAGCACGTGGAATCGTTCGCGCTGCAAACATAATTTTATAATAGTGTTCATTCATTAGCCTTAACTGTTCATTTACTGGTGCGTTTACCCTACGTAGCGCAAGTCGACGGGTCCGCGAATTCACACGCGATTGTCTCGACTTTTGTCTTGCCTTTTTTTCGTCGCGGCGCGTATATTCGCGTTATTGCGGTAAACACGGTCGAGCTGGTTTTTAGACGTCAGAGCGTGGCGATCGGGCGCGCGTTCGTTCCCAATTAATCGATTTGCTTCGATGGCCAGGCGCTGTCGAGATCGTATCTCCGTACACAACCTACTACCTACTACCTACTGCCTACACTGCACGCAGAAGCGGCACGATCCGGTCGACGATAGACAGAGAAACAGGAACAGAGGATAGAGACACGTTTTAGAGAACCTCTTCCCTGTAGATGTCCACGAAAAAACGATAAAAATCACCTGCTCGCTCTTTCCCGTGTCGTCAAGATCAATTATAACTCCCACAGATGCGAGCCGGATACAACGAACAATGTCCATCGAGACTTTCTCCGCAAATACCTGAAACGCTCGAGCTCTTCAAATCCCGAGTGATCCATCCGGCGATAAATCGGTAATTAAGTGGCAGAATGTCTTATGATAATGGGAAATTAGTAGGATCTATGAAAGGGACGCATCTCCGTGTAACAACTTCCTCCAACTTCCTATGCACCCTACGCTGATACACAATCTTGGGAAGCGAGGACGCGAGTTTCCCTTCGTGGAAAATTCTCGGGCGAGATGATGGAATGGCGATTTCGTGGCCTCATCAGGCGTTGATTAATGCGTGCCGCGGCGCAGAAACGGGTCGAACAGAAATGAATATTATCGCATCGCATTTTTACACGGCTGAGTTATACGGTTGACTTATATTAATATGTTAATGGGAGATCGTCGATTATCATAATATAATTCACGGTGCCGGGCGAGTCAGGGGAGAGGGAGCACGACGCCGCTTATCGTCCGGCCGTTACACGGAGATTATCGACCGTGTTTCCTCGTTATCTCGCCAAGGTGTTAATCGATCGGAGATCGATATCGCCTATCTACGGCGATTCAGGCCGATCATTGTCGCTCGGATACGATCGAGGGAACGAGCGCGCATTGCACGGTGATCGCGACCAATTACTACCGGTTCGCTCATTTCGTTGCTCCTTCTTTGGGGTTAATTGCAGCTCCGAGTGTAATGCGATGTAAGTGCATCCTGCGCGGTACGTGACGGGAATCGGCATGAATTTCTTCTAAATAGTGGCACATGCAGGTACGCCTCTCAATATCGATGAAAGGGTAATTTGATCTTGCTGTGGAGACGTTGCTTCCCACGAATTTCATAATTATGTGTATTCATTGGACGAACTCGTCAATTCCTGTAGATACGTTTGGAAAATTTGTGACGTCCCGCGACCCCACCACGCGACTTAGTGTCAACGAGCGTCACCAGAGGTCTCCAATCTTTCCCGCTAGTGCTAACTCTCAATATCATTTGTATATATACAAGTTCCAAATCATATCCTCTGTGTCCCGTGCGTGTCTAGGGCAGGGGCCGTCAGCTATAGCCCTACTGATGAGAGTATGGCTGGCGGTCCCAAGACGAAGAAAAACACACCTTCTTCTTTTCCTCCTCGGTCCCAAAAAGCCAATCCACCTGCCCCGCACAGTTTTGCTCCATTGCGGCGTAATCCGGCCGGTCTTAGGGCGCGACGGTACGTTGGAGGCGACGGGGCAAGAAGACACTTCCCTTTCTCGTCATTATCCTAACCTAACCTTTACCACCCAGGACGTGACACATCGATACAGAGGAACTCTGCTGATTCTTGAAAGTACCTGAACAACACAGAGAAAAAAATACGTCACTGTGTGCAACAGTCGCCTTTCATTCCCCCGAATAAATCGACGAGAAAGCAAGTTTTGCTTCGTGAAAACTAAGCAAGTTTTGCTTCGTGAAAACTGGAGCTCGCATTTTTCGCGACAGGAAAATATTCTGCCGCCCCTCCTTCTATCTTTCATCTGGATCGCGAGAATTTAAACGTACGTAAACCACCCTGCCAGGAAGAATATCCAAAAAGCTGCGCGTGCATCGCGGTAAAACGCGAAACGGGTCGAGCTTCGACCTCGGCGGTAGCAAAGGGCACGTATACGCGGCCATAACGAGGATTTACAAGGGGTAGGTCATGCGCCAAGGTAGCCAGGAAAGCATAAAAGGGATTCGTCTCTGTTCGATGGCGCGCAGCCAACGAGGGCGAGCGGGGCGAGGGGGTGGGCCGAAAAAGCGGCAAGGGTGGAAACTAACGCGGCGCAATGGGGCGGCAGTCGCGTGCCTCGCATCCCCTAAACCGTGGATCGACGTGGGACGTGGCGGTGTAGGGGGGCGACTACGCTGCCGGTTCTAGCTAGCGAGTTTATGCTCGTGGCAGTCCACCCTCCTTCGCCCGACACCTCGATCTTACTTAGCCGAGTTATCGCGATCTGCGATCCCGCCAAATCACCGCCGCGAATGCCGCCACGAAACCGAACAACCGCGCTCCGTGCCAACCTCGCTTGTTTTATTCTCTCTCTCTTTTTTTTTTTTTTTTTTACCTCCTTCCAGGGATCTCTATGGAATCGCTGTTTTCGGGGTGGAAATGTGTAGAGATAGTGGGAGGAGTGGGAACTGAAATGGTGGGGAAGATCATCAGCGATAGTGGATTCTTACGTGACTACTTTCGAGGGACTTCTCTTCGCCGTCTGTGCCCAACTCAGTGAAATCCAAGGGAGCGGTGAAGATTCATTGTCACGATTCAGAGGAAAGATCGAAGGGTCTTGACGAAGCACTTTATGACTTTAGCCTGATTAGTGTCGAATCTCGTGACACATCGGCTGGCTTCTAAGTCAGCTTAGCTCTCGATGGAGCCACGAAAAACGAGTCCAATAGAGACTGTCTTTCTGTGACGAAGATAAAGAATGGTTTACTGGAGGTGGAACTACTTTGACCGTGTACAACTTAGCTGGCTTATCGTCGCGCGGCGCGATTACTTAAAATAGAACTTCACCTCAGCGAGATATTTCAAAGTTCCCGAATACCGTGGCGCGCGCGTTGCCGGCTATTATAATTATCAGAGAAATTCCTAATCGCCGGCCGATTATTTATCTCGGTTGGTTTTACAAGCGGCTCGCCCTACGGAGTCCCTTACGTGGGTTCGTTTCGAGTAGGAAGGGCCGATAAAGAGCCGTCTTAATCGCTATGCAAAACAGCGGGGCCCGTACGTGGAAAAATGCCCGCGCATAATTTACTTCATCGATCCTACGATCGAGGAAGCGTGATCCACGGGCTCGCCCCCTCTCCTTCGCCGCGCAGCACGAGCCGTCTGATCGCCGTGAAGTGGCGCGAAAATACGAGTCGGTCAGGCGAAGTGGAGCGAGCTGGAATGGACGCGACGATAAGAAAGTCGCCCACTCGTTATCGCTTATCCTTATTCCAGCGGTGGGAAAAAAAAAAAACACAGAAGGCAACTATCTGTAATACGCGGGCCGATAGCTATCTGCGATCGTATCCGCTTCGATGAAACGCGAGGCGAGTCCACCGCTCGCTCCACTCGCCCGTAATTAGAATAGAATTGCCGTGTAAAAGAAATAGTGCGAAGTTCGCGCGGAATCGATAGCGGGGTGAACGGAGATACTTATCTTCGGGGCGGTGTTTGCCGTCGTCCTGAGTCATAGAGGGAGGAGAAAAATGAAAATTCCTTCATTCGCTCATTTCTAAACGATCTTCGAACCACAGATCTGAAGATCGGTGCCCAAAATTAGGAATTCTTCTTCGTTATCGAGTCTCCAACTTCCCTGGACCGGAGCAACCGTAATCATCGAGGTCTCGCGATCAGAATAATCTCCCAGTTCCATACGCAGCGTTTCGAGATGAAAATCAGCGAATTTCCATCGCGCCAGGAGCGAATGGGGAAAAAATTCCAGCAGGGTGGAAAGCCCGGTCCTTCGAGGGGTTGTCCGTGAAGTGGCGCGAAAATACGAGTCGTCCAGGGCGAAGTGGAGCGAGCTGGAATGGATGCGGCGCGGAATATACGTACGGGGCGAAGCAAACCGGCGCGGCGTGGCGCGGCGCGCCGATAAGAGCGGTGGCGAGCCGTTATCGCGATCGCCGCGCGGCCACGTCGCGCGATAACGATAACAAACTCTGCCCCTCTCGCTCCCGTCAGCGTGCCTTCTCTCTGTCTCCGCTCACACGTACGCGCGCCCGTTGTGGGTGTATATTATGTGACTCGTCGAGGGCGAGAGGTGACTCGTCGTTACTGCGTTCGCTGCCTGCCAACCAGGCGAAATTCGCGAAGACGAACGAACCGAATCGAAATTCAGATAGCGTTGAAAAGGGTTGGAGGGTAACTGCTACGATATATGCTCTATCAATCCAGCTTCCCAGGTGAAGGGTTGCGAAAAGAATGCTGGACTGGTTAGCTAAAGAATTTTAAATACTCCCCCGCACCGAGATATAAAAAATGACCAGCACTTTGGAAAGGAATTCATTCTTTCCAGACGTCTCACCGCGAAAACTGTAAGAATCATCTGTTGACGTGGTCGACTCGCCATCCAGGGCCATTCTAATCCATCCGATAGCAAGTAGCAATCGTCCCCATCCTCCGTGGATCGTTCCACGAGCGTCGCCGCAATCTCCTCGCGCACCTATTGAAATTTCCAGGGGATCCGACGAGGGCGAGGAGCAGCGTGCAGCCTCCTCGTCGCAACCCCCGACCTATATGCGTCGCTCCCACACACGCGCGGGTCACGCACGAACACACACACAGACACCTGCCCCTGGTTCGCCATGCATAGGTGGCTGTGCAAGGGTCCGCCACGAGGGTGGAAGAGAGGGAGAGGGCGGTTGGTCCGTGGTCGGCGGCGGTGTTATCGCGCCGGCCCAGATTGAATATATTTCATATGTTTTCATAACTACCGCAGCCGGGACCGCTACGTCCCGCTATCTGCTCCACCTACAGCTACACCTCCTGCCGGAGTCGCCTCCGCGACGGGGAGGATGAGGGGAGTAGCCGGGGCTAGGAGAAAAGAGGGAGAATGAAAAGGGGAGCGCGGAGAGAAAGAAGGACGACGAGGGAGGGAAGAGGCGTGAAGATCGCGGAAAGAGGGAGAAAGAGGGTTGCCAAAAGGGGGCGAAAGAGACTCAGGGGGGTTACCGAGGGAGGGAGGGAGAGAGAGGGAAAGGGAGGAAGAGAGTCGGTTCCGCGGCGACCACGGGAAATCAACCGTGAGGAGATACCGGTTGACTGATGTGCGCCTTTCTGTTGTAAAACGATAAAGGCGGCGTGGCATTGGTCGGGCCGAGGGTTTCCGATAGCCAGCCAGCCAGCCACCCTTTCCCCATTCTCCTTCCGCCCTCCGTCGGCCAGCAAAGAAGAGGCCCCCTCGCGGAGGGAGGAGGAAAAGAAGGGCGCCCACTAGCCCGTCCACTAGGTGTACCTTCGCATTGTGCAGCCTGGAAATAGGCGAGAACGAAGAAACGGAGGATGCTGGATCCTACACCGCCATCGGCTGAATATTCATCCCGCGTCGCCAAGCCAAGCCAAGCCGTGCTGCCAGCCACGCGATAACGGCGTCACGACTCTTATCTCGGGCCTTTCTGGACACGCTCGTGGATCCTCATCGAAAGGACTCCGCGTGATTGTTCCTCTTCCCTCTTCTGCATCGCGAATATCCGTACGCGCGGTCTGCTAATGTATTTCGAATGGGTCGCGAAAAAAATCGCAAGGAGTTCGGAGTAAGCATCCATCGCGTCCTGTCTCCACTTAAAATCACTCTAGGGTAAAGGACCCAATTACTGACACCTAACCAATTACTGTCACCTTAAGCTATTTTACTTTAAATAACGAATAAATAAACTATAGAATATAATTTATGGCATAGATTATAGGTTGAATTACATAATTCTATTGGTGTATGACTTTACAAGGTTTATTTATTTTTTATTTTAACCCTTAACTGGTATCCTGGGGTCAGTCATGAAACCAAGCACGCAAGGTTCGCTGCAAAATATTTGGTTGTCTAAGTTTGTAAACGGAATCTCTAATTAATTTGATAATAATAGTTTACCTTTCTACGTTTCTATTATTTTACACATTACCTAAGAACAAAATATTCATATAGGTTGATTTAATGTCGACTTCACAAATTTCTGTGTCCTTTTTTATTTGGGGCCTGCCACGACCCCGAGATACCAGTTACGTTTGAAAAAAAAACAGTATACTAGTTAAGGGTTAAGTAAAATAGCTTAAGGTGACAGTAATTGGTCAGGTGTCAGTAATTGGGTTCTTCACCCTATTGGGAAATACGCGCAGAACGTACCAAGCGGTTAGTTTTCGCGAAAAAACAAGGGAAAACATAATTTGTCCCGATGAACCTCGACTTTTACGCGACAACCTCGAGGCTGGGCGGAGAGATTACGGCAGAAGTGGAAACGTTGCAAAGAAGTCAGCCTCAAGTATCGAGTACCTACGGTATCGGCGTGCCAGTCAAAGACAACCGTATTTTAATGGGCCAGCTTACAGCGCCCCCATTTTTCAGATCCTAGACGTCGCTACGAGGAAGAAGCCTGGACGTTAATAACGCGAAGCTGATTGCGGCTTACGAGCTACCCACCGCTTCCCTCCTACCTCGTACCCAATCTCTGATCGAAACGATCTTCTCCCGCGTTATGAACGCCGGTGCATCGGGAACGTCGACGGTGTCGATAAAATAATTGATAAGGAAATCTGTACGAAACGGACGTACCACCTAACTTTACCGCGAGCGAGGAAATAAATAGAAACGTGGCTCCATTGCATATGGAAATTAAGTAGTCTCTACAATCCATATATTTGCTTCTTTTTTCAACTTATTTCCATATCGCTGCTGAATATTTTCTGTTATTCTGATATCCTCGCGGGACAAGATTATTAATGCACTACTTTTCCTCGAAGGGATCGCTCGATGAGATGGGGAGGTAAATTTAATTTAGTGCGTGCAACATTCCTGCCTATCTTCAGGGAGTTTATGAATGCCAGAGACCGTGTGGAATATTGAGGGGAAAAAGGACATCCTGTATGGCGTTTGATTCGAAATCCCAGCAAATCCGGTCGCGTAATCAGCGTGCACGGGACACGTTATGCGCGTTCGATGTATCGGCCGCGGGATCGGGAGCCATAAAGCCGGTCATTCATTCGATATCGGTGCAATACCTCCGTTGGACGATAACAAGAATAGGTGAGCATAGGTGGCCCATTCTTGCCGTGGCTTTTGTCCAGCGACAACCCGGTTACCAGAGATGGAGCAGCGATTTTCTGCGAGGGAGGATGGGATCATCAGCATCCATGTTTACGAAGCAGATAACATCGATCGTATGAGAGAGGAAAAACTTACGCGACACAGCTTTTTATAACTTAATGCGACTGATTCGCGGGAGAACGTTAAAACTGATAAGTCAATTATTCTTCGGGGAAGAAGAAAACGCGAATCTTTCTGTTTCTCAGTGAAAAATAAAATAGTAAGTGGATACTATTCGTCGCAAGAATTTTCAACTATTTTTCCCTACTCTAATATTCAATCCAACAATTCCCCAGGATACAAAACATTTCCAACACTTTGAGAATAAAACGAATTGCAGTACAATTTTCCTGGCTATTTACTCGCAAGACTCAACGCGAAACTCGCCAAATTTTTCTTTCGCGACTAGCCGTGTGGTCGTGGAAATTACTGTGCCGCTGGTAACGGAGCCTGAAATTATTTCCAACACGCGAGATATTCGGTACGGATAACGAGAACAGTGAGGCAAAAGACACGTTCGATCATCCGCGTTATTTTTGTGCCGACCGGCGATAACGCGAGTTAAGTCATCAGATTGATTGCTCCTTAGAGAGGACGAGAAGGGCGAGGAGGTGGCCAGGCAGGGAACAATGCGGGCAACCTTATCGAATCTCGACCTCCGACCTCTTATCGCCCGTTCCCCGATAGACATTCGCGCCTATCGCGATTCGAACTGCTGCCTTTTAAGGATTCCGTGGATCTCGTTCATCTTGGCCGCGGTAATTAAACATTCGTTGGTAAAAAAAACCGCCATGCGATCTAATGACAATCGAACACTGTCAAAAAAACTCGAGCCCCGCGAATTTTCTACCCACCGCGAAGTAGATTCACTTTCGAGCTGCGAATTCTTTTCAACATCTCCGTGACTGTTGCTTTCTGCACGCGACTTGGATTTCTTTCACCATGTTTCCTCCTACAAAAATGAAAACACATAGAACCAAGAAGCTCGCCGAGTTTTCTCGGTAGATTCTGCTCATACGGTACTCGACGCAGTAAACAGAGACACAAATTCGTGGCTTCGAGCCACGACGCGTTGCAGATTAAAGAATGGGGTTAACGAAGGCGGCCGACAATAAAAAAAAAACCCGCGCAGATCTAACGACACCAGCGACTGCATTCCGTACGAGCGATTTCTTTCGGTGTTAACGTAACGACTCGGCGAGAGGCGACTTAACAAAACTTCCTCCAAGTTTCGCGTGTTTCCGTGAGAAGTACATAATGGTTGGTCGCCGTCTTTGGAGCAATTAATTAGCGTCATTAGTGCCATTGGCTGAGCGCCTGCCTCGTTAAACCCTCTCTTCTCGCTCTTCACCTGCCGCCCTCTCCTCCTCTGTCCTCCCGCTTATTGCTTCCCCGTTCCTCGTGGGTGCAACGACCGTTTTTGCGCACCGCTTTCGCAACGTTCGAACCCCTTATAGGTTTGCGTTTCTGTCGAAAGTGAGCAGGGAAACTCGTGGCTCTTGGCGCTAACGCCGTATGAGAATGAACGTCATTAAGGAGGAACAACAGCCGGGCGTTTCTCCACAGGTGTTGCAGAAGATTCTAAGCGACAGGATTCAACTTCGTTTGAATCGAGTTGGAAGGTGGAGGTAGGCTTCGAGGGTAGATTGATCCGAGTAAAGGCGGATTGAAATATCAGGAGTGATTAAGGAACATTCTCCTCCGTCCACTATTAAGATTTCGTTCCCCTCGTTAAGCACAAAGATGCCCCGAGCAGAGGCACGAGAAGTGCTTAGCCGTGGACGTAGAAATGTCCACGGTTGGCGGCCACTTCCAAGATATCCCGGCCATCGGGTGGAAGCCTCTCAGTGGTCACCCACAGAGGACAGGAGAGGAGATTAAGAAATCTAAGATTTACAGGGCAGATAATTAGTGGAGCGGGCCAGGGCGCGGTGAAATATAAAATCCGTCCCGGCCGCGTCCGTATCACTGTTAAATACGGGTTGAAACGCATCTCGACAGAAGTTTATTTGGAGTAATCCTTTGGATCGTCCTTTTTCCCCTCCGCGTGGCCTCCGCGCGGGAGATAAAGCACCTGCATTCTCGGCCAGAAGACGGCACTCCGAAACCCACGCTTCGTCGATAAACCAACGGTTGCATTCCTCCCCTATCGTCCTCGAACCACCTCCACCGGCACCGAAGATAACTAATGCAACTCTTACACGGCCAGGACACGCAGATGCCACGGTGGTGTGCACGCATTCTCACACGCACGAACGATCCTCGTCAACGGTCCATCGACGTTTGTAATAAAAGAATTAACGACGAGGGGTCCTACGAATTTGTATTTATACTCCTCGGACGAGGGATAGGTACTGAAAAACGTTACGAACTATTGCAAGTATTGTAATAAGTGTCCGCGAATTTATTTGATTAACCGAAGATGTGCGAAATGGTCGGGTGCCAACTCCATTCATTCACGTATAGTTTCCGAAGAGCACATCTTGATATTCGTGACAATTAATCGCGGGTGTCTTTGATTTATCCACCGCAGAACAAGCGTCGCTCTGAACGCCCACATCCGCTATTAAATTTTTAATCTCGTTCTATCTGGCGCGCGGGGAAAAGTGCTGTTATCGGATCAGCGGGGAGTTTATTTACAAACGAGCCGATAAACCGTCTCGCCGCGTCAAGGAATTAACGAACGCTGGACGACTGAAAGCCCTCCCTGCGACTCCCTTGGCTTTTCCGGGTCGATCGATACCCAAAGACCGCGTCAATTAACGACCAGCTGGATTTGCATAATCGAACACATAAAAAATCGCTAATTAGAACCGCGATCGTTAATTACGGGGCTGCACATAGCGCCTAAATACGCGCGACGGTCACGAGAGATCGTGGAGGAGAGCGTTACAGATTCGTCAGACGATCGGCCGCGGATAGATCCCCGTCCACGGATCCAGAGAGGGGTCAGGGTTCGATCAAACTTTCTCGAGGGTCACGACGAAGGGGGAGGTCGATTCCAGGCCGGCCCTACCACGGTCGGACACCCAACAGGTAGGTTTCTGTACCCAGAGGATCGCGAAGGATACTCGTTAATGCTGACTGGTCTGTGGATAGAGAGACGATGAGAAGAAAGGAGGTAAATAGGGAAGACAGATGAAGATCCGATGGGCAGCGACATGGCACACCTTCTACGAGTGGAAACAAGTAGATTGATGTGTAAATCGATAGTTTGATCGAATAGAGTAATTCTAGGCGGGGCTGGATTTGTATTTATATAGGGCGGCAGACGCTTTTTAGCCCCGGCGCGCCAAATCTCTAAATCGGCCACTGATTATAGAGTAGAGAAGAACATCGAAGTTGAGATCATGGGAGATCGAAGTTACGCGCGAGCTCCCACGCAATCTTAAAGTCGAATTTGCAAGAAATTGAGACTCGTATGAAGGACTGTGCTGCCCTCCTTAGTTAAACTGTCCTATCTAGCATTTTTCCATTTTTTGAGATATGTTGAAATATTTCAAGTTCCACACGTCTTTTACCTTCTAAGTATAGTTAGAAATGTCTACATGCTTCCTAAAGATTTATAAACAGTCTAATGTATTTAACCTAACTTTTTTCAAAATGGTTAAAATATCTTATCTGAAAGAATTAATTAATTGGTACGTTAATAATACATTCCCTATCGGTACAACTATTACAAAAAATGATATTAGGCTATTACGAAATAATGACAACGTGTTTTAATTTGGAAGAAGGAAAATAAGTATGGTGCAGAGGAAATGATAAAACTTCAGTTTTCTCGGTTCTTTCAAAATGCTAGATAGGACATTTTAACTATACAGGTTATGATATGTGTTCCACCCTTACAATGTGTACTTTCCAGAAGCATCACTTCCCCTAAGATTACATTTCGTTTCTCTGAAATCTCTATACATAATCAAAAAGAATACCCACCTATCTACCATCCGCGGTGATTAATCGAGGCTCCCCGGATGTAAGAGGTGTCTATATGAAATATTAAGACTTGGCGTCTAATACTAACCACGGTATCCGCGAGTAAAGGATTCAGACTGCAAGCGGCGCCTGCAACGCGGCCAAGTGTAACTATGTTCGACGATGTAATTGCGAGCTAGAACACTGCGTGCGATGTAACGCCACGATAGCTGCTCCAGCTGGGGGGGGATACTGACCCCCGGGGATAGGATTTGACGGCGAGATCGGGTATCTTGGAGACCAGCCACCCTCTGCATCCCTCTCTTCGAGCGATTATCCTTTCTGGCCGCGGAACCCTTCGCCCTCGTCAGCAGATAGCATCGAATTTCATTCAGAAAAACAGAGTTCCTGAGAAGCTTTGCCTACCCGCAACGGAGAAACAGGACTAATCGGTAGAAAAATATATAATTTCAATTATAATACGCGACCGAAATTCTCCATCTAAGGTCCTCCGCGAGTCCAGTCCACGGAAGCGAGCAACCAAAGTGCGCGTCACTATCAAGTTTATTTGCGCAGCAGTCCCGATGACCGTGTGCACCTTGTGTGCACAGGTAAACGCATGTTTGCGCGCGGGCGCGCGCTTGTTCGGAGCACACGAATCCCTCCTCTACGCGGAACGCACACCAGCGCGAACGAAACTCTGTATACAACACGGAGTGGGACGCGGCAATCGGTGGGAGCGCCGTGGTCGAATCTAATTAAATATAATTAGCTGTGATTTGCATAGATAGCCGATAGAGACCGGACGCGGTGATAACCGCGATAACGGGCGTGCACGGCCGATACGAGCGACGATTATTGTTGCCGGCCCTGGGCCTCGCTGCAAGACCAGACATCGCCACGATCATCGCCAATTCTCTCTGTCTCTGCCCCTGCTATCTGCTTTTTTTCCCCTCCTATCTTCTTCTCCCCGCGAATCCTCCGCTCGATCGCCGGACCCATCCCCGTCCCTCACCCACGTCGCCGATAACTTTCGTGCTCCTGACCTGGGTCTCCATTTTTGCCCGTCGCTGCGAAGAAAGCTGAGGTTTTCAACAACATTCTGCGTTCACGGGAGTTCCTACGGGATCTTGCACTACTCGCTGATCGGTAGCGAATTAGAAACCAGCCACTCTCCACAATTCGAATTAACAGTTCTACAAGTTTTTTTTTTTTTTGAGTTTTTTCCCTGTATTTATATACAGAGATGGGGTTTCAAGTGTATTTGCTTCTATTGCCCAAAGAACTATACTATAGTTCTCTTATTTTTCTCTTCTCCTCTCTCTCCCTTCGGGTCCCAGCAGCGAGCGGAGTACCGGGAGAAAAGGTGGTGGTCGGTAACCCATCTTTCCCCAGTCCCCGCCACGTGACGCTTGACTTCGGTGATCTAACGAGAACCGGTGTTTCCATCACGGCCACCGCCGCTGGTAGTTCTACAAGTTTCTACTTTAAATATGATTCCGGCTTAACCATTCGTCTTCGTATCGCGGTGTGAGGCCCGCCGGCGTTCATGTATCATTTTTAAGCGCCTCCCCTCGCTGGCAGGGCGTTCGATTTTCAATAACGCGGAGATCCCCGGCAGATACGCCGCGTCATTGATCTAATACGCGACGCGTCTTCCGTCGGCTGGCGATAGATTTTCGCGACGGTGCCGGAATTAAACGGGCCATGATCCATAGATCATGGGAGATCGAGCAGCCACCAAGGCGCCTCGTGTGCCCGGGGAACGATCCCACGTTGGATCCTGCTGCTGCTGCAGTCTGGGGTAATGACGTGCGAACAGATATCGGATCCCTTGCTCTCGCTATCGTGTCCTCGGCCCTCCGCCAGCCTCCATCTCTACACCTCTACACCTCTCCGCCCCCGCCTCCTCGTGTTCCTGGTTTAACAGGCTTTGCACGCATGATTTCACGGGCGCGCGCGCGCGCGCACGCATACGCCCGCCGCCACGTCGTAAAAACCACGGGGATGGCTGGGCATGACGCGGCCGCTCGGCTGGCGACGATGTTGGCAATAATAACCGCTAGCACGCTCCGAGTGCAACGAAACGAGACGAACACGGTGATATGCAAAACGCGGGGTCGCGAAAAAGCGGGGGCGGGATAACCAAGGAGAACAAAGAAGAAGGAGAAAGGAAAGATGGAAAAGGGGGTGGACAGTAGCTGGAATAATTTTCAAAAGTAACTTTTACCCATATACACTACTTAAGAGTTTATTACACTCAAATTTTATTTTTTCCCACAAACGAAACCTTCCATTAAATATACAATTTCACAATTTCGACCAGTGACGCACCCAGAGGGGAAGCTAAGGAGCTCCGGCACCTCCAAAGAAGGAGCTTTGTAAGAAGGAAAGAAAACTGGATTTTATTCTTTAAATCAGTTTTTATAATCACCTACTTAATCAATTTTATTGAATTTACATTAAAAATATTTCTATCCCCTCAATTCCCCCTTGCAATATTAACCCTTGCCTTAAGGCGGGCACCTGTTTAATCCAGGGATTGAAAATTCTCATTTGCCAGCCCAAAAATAGAGCCACAGCGCACATACTGGTCTAAGAAATATGTCAATCTGAATCTTCAATTTGACAAAAATCTAGTTTGAAGTGCATTTTTGAGCTACACACGCTGCAAAAAATATTATTATTTCCTCCAAATTGAAAACTGACATCGGATTCGGTATTTTCATCCTCGAATGAGAGTAAACTAATTTTTCCAACTGAATGAAAAATCTATGCACTAGAGTCTATCTAGTGTAACGTAACTAGAGTCTAGTGCATAGATTTTTAATTCAGTTGGAAAAATTAGTTTACTCTCGTTAAATCCTGAGCGCGCTTCTGCTTTCGATTGATTAGCGAATGTTTAGCTAAGCTTCTGTGACGCCGACGAATTACGTTTCGGTGGACGAAATCCGACAAACGGGCGACAGTAGCGAGGGACGACTATACCTCCGCGGACTGCTCTCCCATGGATGTCTCGATCGCGTCTGGTACTTGTACCACTCCCTGTTGGTACGTTGTAGTAGGCCTAGTAGGTAGTACCTACTTTAGTTGTAGGTCGTACGCTCGGTATAGCCGTAGCCCGGCAAACGCCGTCGCTTGATATCTGCTACATATCTAGCAACGTGTGCCATGCCTTATCTTCGCTGCCGTTCGGAGCCGTATTCGCGCACGTGCGTGTGCCGCTGGTGGGTGTTGGTGGGTAAGTGTAGGTCGGTGTGCGCGGCAGCGAGAGCGTTTGTATTTGGCGGGCCTCGCATTGTATGGATATCAAACGATTGTGCATCGGCCGTGCGAGCCAGCCACGGGCTTACCTTTGTACACGTTCCGCGAGATTTCCGCGGCCAAGTGACTTACACCGCCGCTTTACGAGCCGTTGCTTTTCCTTCCCGCGCCGGCCACGTCGACGGCGACGGGAATCAGTCGTCCCCGTTTTGGAAGACGCGATTCCAACGATCGCGAGGCGAGCTCCTTCCTCGCGCAACCGCACGGGCAACTTTATTTCTTTCCTATTCTGTTCTCGGTTTTCTTCTCCTCCTTCCACCTCTTTGGAAACTTTCAATTCTTCTGGATATCTTCAGGATAGAGATTCTCGCGGAGGATGCCTGATGTTTTGGCTACTCGACTTTGTTTCTCTTTAACTGACTTCAAAAAGGAGGAGGTTATGGATTCGACCCGTATGTAAGTTTTTTTTTTTTATGTTTGTCCCCGCATAACTCCTCAGCATATGGGCCGATTTTGATGATATTTTTTTATTCGAAAGAGGATGGTGCCCGGTTGGTTCCATCTTACGCGGAATCAATATTGGCCCAATATTTTGACAGTTCTGGCTAATAATAAAGGCTATTGTCACCTAATTATTATTGTTTTATGTACGTACGCGCATATCTCCTCAGCATGTTGTGTCAATATATATAAAACTAAAAAGTATAAAATAAAAAAATTTAAAAAAAATTAAAACCGACTTCAAAAAAATAAAATTGCACTAAAAAGTAAAAAATAATTTTTTCCCCTTATTTAATCTACGACTCCCATATTTTTTAACTCGGTGCGTCATCATTTGCACTATGTAAATCTGGCGTCGACCTAAAAAACATGGGAATCGTAGATTAAATAAGGGGAAAAAATTATTTTTCACTTTTTAGTGCATTTAATTTTTTTGAAGTCGGTTTTAATTGTGTCTCCTTTTCGTTTGGGATTCCATTTCAGATTTGCTCGTTACGCCTTGCTATGCCTGCGGCGGTAATGATTGGAGCATGTAACGAATTCAAGGAGAGAATGATTCTTTCGTTCCTTCGAATGAAAGAATGAATCATGAATGAAACGTGCTACCCGCTGGTACGATATCCATCGTCAAACTTTCCTTAACTAAGTACTCCAAGCCGCTCGACGGAGCGAAAGAAGGAAAAACGCTGCCGCCACCGATCGCTCCCTCCATCAGATTATTATTTTCCCATCGCCCTCGTGTTTACGTGGCAGGCGCGCCGGAATGCGTTTAATTAATAGTCAGCGGCCACGTACCCGTTATCGAGAAACGATTATTCTCGAATATTTTGAATGCGTATCGCGCATCGGTATCGCGGCGGAACGATACGGAAATGCGCCGAAAACAAATATAAGGTTTCCTTGCTTCCCCGAACAAGCCACGATACACCGTGGTCTTTCGAAACAATACTGAGAACGTCCTATCACCATTGACCTTCCCCGATCTAACTAATTACAAGCCATATTATTCGACTTCTCCCAATCGCGAACAATGCGATGCACCGGGGTCAATCGGAGCGTCTGCCAAATCCCTAGAACCTCGAGACCGTTTCAAAGGGAACTCCCCTAGTAGAAATACAACTGGGGAAAAAGTGGGGCACTAGTTAGTTTTTCCCTTGGTGCAACTAGCGCCCTACTAGGAATCCCTACTAGTTCCCTACTAGTCATGTAATGCTTTTCCCTACCAGGCGATAGTGTGGAAAAACTGGTAGGGAAAACTAGCTTAAAACTAGTAGGGAAAACTAGCTTAAAACTAGTAGGGACTAGTCTTTACTGACTTCAGAGTAGTAAAACTTAACCTGTTACTGCTATTTATATGATGTGCCAATGTTACCCCGTACCGGCTAGTATTTAACATGTATTAAAGAAGAAAAGGACAATAACAATAATTAGATTTTTTAATGTTTACGTGTGTGTATACATAGGTAACTATGAAAAATGAGGTTGTGATGTTATAAAGAAGTAATAAAACTAGTATTTTGTCACGTACGAATATCTTGATAAAAGAAGTAACGTAATTAGAACTTACCGTGATATTTACAACTATTCCAGTTTTACAGACTGGGTTTTAGGCGGAATTTGGTTAGTTTTTCCTTTCTAGTTTTTCCCTATCCAAGCCCGACTATTACCTCACCAGAAATAGGGAAAAACGAGACAAATTTCTACTAGGGTCCATCCGCGCGTTTTCCACGCCGAAGGACTGCTTCCGTGCGCCGGCAAGACGCGGGAATATTAAATCGCGAGTAATGTAGGTCATAATTGCTTCGGACCGCCGCGACGTCCTGAATTAAGATTTTGCGTAAAGAGCCCGCATAGCTCTAGCTGGGGCACGGCCGACCGTCGAGATTATCGTTCGCGAAATCGTCTAATATCCATACAATGTCACGCACTCTCGTTACACACGGGGGCTGTTGCCTTAACATCGTTTCCCTCCGAAGCAACACACCCGCGGATCTCGGATAAAAAAAAAGTCCAGCATTTCGATCCGTGAAATCGTCACCCTTCCACGGATCCCCTCGCACGGTTTCTCGCTTCTCGCCCCCCGCACGACCAGCCGCGGCAGCGCGGGTTTCTTTATGCCCGCTCTGCAATGGAAATGACGGAGCGCGGGCGCCCCCCACTCCCCCCCCCCCTCGGCCGCAGCGATCCTTAATACCAACAATTCTTTATCGCGGAAGCGAAATTACATAGAAGCTGCGCACAGTGTTATTGCCGCGTTTATTCGCCTTCGATGATCATTTACATTTAATGGTCGTTTAGGGGCGGCAACACGGTGGAACTAAGCAACTAATTGCTTGCTCCGGGCACTTGTAACGCTCGTGTTAACACCGCGATGCGTTTAATTTCGACGTAATTACGTCTCTACGCTTGTTGTATATAAATGGAATTTATTCCGTTGCCAATCGGCCGCTCGGATCTCGACGTTTTGAGGGATGCGTTAATATTTCGTTACGCCCAAAATGTACTTTGTATAGTTTCGTGGACGATGCCGTGCGCCCGGTATCCTGGCTAATTACACCCCGGGAACACGAAGTTTCCGGACCTATATTTATTCAGGCTTCCTCGCCCGTGGACTTGAAGTCCGTCTGCGAGGCCGCTACCGTGGAAATGGTGATGTTCAGCTCCGCGGGATCCAAGCTACGCGCGTTCCAAACATCCCCAAGTAAGTGGGTACCCCAAATACCCCTAATGTCCGAGATACCCCAGATGTCAAACGGTGTACATATATAGCGTACAGTGTAATCTCGAGCGGAAAGGAGAACGAGCGGGCAAAAAGGGAAAGAAGCTTCCTGGGATGGAAATGCGACAAACGCGTGGAACATACACGGGAGGAGGAGAAAGGTGGGGAGGGGAACAAAAGCAGCTCCCAGAAGGTATAGTGTCAATGCGGCGGAAAAGGGGGGTCGGGGGAGGCCGGGCGGGTAGAAGAAGGGGTCGAGGCTTAGGTGGACGACACGGCGGGGGGGAAGGGGGGAGGCATGTGCTAATGAACGCCATTAAAAGCAGCGTTAATTAGATTGCGCTAATCAGATTGTCCCGTCCGTATCTGCTACCCTTTTTTTTTTTTCGTACGAGCCCGCAACATTCGTAGCCGATGGTAGGAATGTGGGTAGGCTCGCACGAAAACCTTCGCCCCGCGATTATTCGCTTTTTTCCGATTCGTCGCCCCCTCTCGTTCCTGCGGCCTCCGCCGCCTTCTCGCTGCTCTTTTCTTTTCCACCGTGAAATACTACGTGTTCCGACCCCCCGTTCCTCTAATCTACCCCGCCTGATCTAATAATATTTCTCTCTCCTTTGTCGGGGATCTAATTAAATTTATGGCTGATTTCTGACCCGTGGATTCCCTGCCGCGCCGGCGCAATTCGGCATGAACGATTCGATGCAAATGCGCGGTGGAATCTATTAACAGGTCTCTGGTCCCCTGGTCTATATACCCCGTCGTGGATGCTACTTGGCTCGGTGGACTTTGCGGGAACAGAGAGGTATCGATGTGAATAGGAAAGTCGCGGTGATTACCGCGCGACACTGGAATTCTGGCGAGCCGAGGCGTAACATTGATGGAAGTATCATCGCGCCGAAGGGGAGACGCGAGTGTTTCTGCATTAAAGTCGCGTGACCGCCGGACAACCGTGGCGCATTTTTCTTCGATTCCACGCCTATTCGGTAAATAGCGCTTTACCGAGTAGCCCGCATAAATCGACGACCCAGTGTTCCGCGGCCCGCGAATCCATATTCATCGGCCCCCAAGTGCATAAAATTACGATATAGACAGGCGCACACTATGCCGTCGCACATCGACGGTGTGTACGCGGCGTGTTGCGGTCGGCTTACGTTCACGTGTCAACGTGGACAGCTCTGAATTATGGGCTCCTCGATAAATCTGATAGCGATTAATACCTACGGGAGGTGAACCGAAGGAGGGACCGAAAATGTATACCCACGTACACGTGTATGTGTCTTAATTCGCTCCAATTTAAAACACGACCTTCCCTCCGTGGAGAATTAAAACCGGCGATCCTCGAGGCGGCGACTTTGGCGTGAACGAATGCAGGATGCTTTCGAAATGCTGGCTTTCTTCACTTTCCTTTCTCGATAAGAAGCCCGACAGTGTGGGACCAGGATGTAATCTGCGAGAATGATATCGAAGATTCAGGATTCCTTCCTCTGGAGAGATCGAACGGTGTCTTTATCGTCGTGGAAAAATAACGTGGTGAATTTGATGTTCAGGATAACGCAGATCTAATGTTGCTACGGCCAGTGCCATTCGCGGTAGGAAATAGAGCGCAACCTTTTGATTCTCTGAGGATGAAACGCAGAAAGGAATAGGATCAGAATTTGGGAGCGTAGAGACCTCCTGTTTGACAATTTTCAAAGCTACTTTGCAGAGCTACTTTGTTATTTCAGGAAACGTCACACAAAGGATTCTAGGGAAGGCATTGTCGGTCGAGAGACGATGAAAAGTTCCGCGTAAAACTCTTAAGTCCGATCGCGCATCTACGGAATGCCGAGTCGATAAAGGCAGCGATTGCAACATTATCGTCGCGTACATTACAAAATTATTTACGATCAATAATTCCTTATCTTGTACAGCGCTGGCCATTAACGGGGCCCACTTACGACTTTACTGGCCGCGCCGAGTATTACGGACTCCGGAGTATAATGAGTGTTTCTGTACCTACATGCGAACACGTGTATCGTGCTTTCAGGGACTCCGATACGCGCAGACTGACAATCGCGTGTTCGGCAAAAACTGTCCGCAATCACAATAGCTGCTCGCTCATATGGACCACTCGGATGACTCATTAAATAGAGCCATGCAAATATTCGAATACCAATGAAACCTAGAGGCGACTAACGATCTCTTTAACCGTCCATTAGATACCCAAAGACCGGTCCGTGTATCTCGACGAAAGTTCAATAAAAATGCCCGAAAGACCTCCCGGGACTTAAGATTCTCGGGTACCTTCGCATTCCCAGGTAGGACGAGGAACGTCGTGACAGTATCGAGACGACAGAGCCGTGGAAGCCAGAAAATGGAGGCTCGGTGTGCTCGAGTCGTGTGCCACGTAGAATGGCGCGTTATTGGCAAGAAGCATGCGATACCCGCAAAACATGCATAAATGCATAGCCGTCTCCCAGATGCACGGGGATACCGACGGAGATCCCCCGACCCGACAAGGCCAGCCACCCCTTTTTGCTCCCTTTGCGCAATCCCTGCCCTCCAACCCCCGTCTTCCTACGCGGTCTTGCTCGGCCACCCCCGCGTCACAGCGCTGCGAAACCGATCACCTAGCTTGCGGCGGGAAAAATTGCCCTTTTCCGTGAGCGATTGGTCATCCTGTGACTCCTCGGCGATCTAAGAATAGGGTGGATGTACCAGTAAATGAACACGTACCAGTGAATGAACATTTTTTTATTAAAATCAGTAAAATAAGTTATTAAAGTAAGCAACTAATTAATTAGAGACTTCTTTTCGTTTCTTCCTTCATATCCAAACAATTTTTTGCAGCACGTGGAATCATTCGCGCTGCAAACATAATTTTATAATAGTGTTCATTCATTAGCCTTAACTGTTCATTTATTGGTGCGTTTACTATCTCTCGATTAGTTTCACGGTTCATCGATCAGTCTTTGTAATTTCATCTAATTCCTTTTTTTTTTTTTTTTTAAATTAAATTGCACCAAAGCTGCGCGCACTATCCAACGAATTCTTCTATCCACCTTTGTCTCTGTCGAATGGGTTATCTGCACCATGCCAGCATACTCAAGAACAGTCCCCCCGCGATGCTCTGAATGCACGCCACGTGTGTACTTCGCCGCAAACGCGATCAGAAACGCACGCCGAACGATAGGAGCGCTAATCGTCGATTCCCCGCGGGTACCCACTAAGCAATTCGCGCAATGATTATCCTCGCTAGCAAGGACCAATGAAATCGACGCGGAATTCGCCTGCCGGGAGTGTCGTTAATCCTCGATTTACAGGATCGAGTAGGGGAGACCGGGGGTAAGTTGTTCCGATCGTTCTATCTTCAAAATGAAAAAGAGCGTTGTATTTTAAATTATTTTTTCCACAGAGTGGCGTGATCAACTTACACGGAAAAATAATTTAAAGTACAACGCCCTCTTTCATTTTGAAGATAGAACTGTCGGAACAACTTACCCCTCGGAACTTGTAACCCCGGTCTCCCCTACTTACCGCGCAAATAATAGGGATCAGTTCAAGCTTAGCTGAGCCTCGCCTTTTCGCCATTTTTTTTTGTGTATAAGTTGGTGAAATAAACACGGAAAATAAAAAAAAATTAAAAATAAAAACTAATTGTTCCCCAAATTTCAGTGACGCATCGAAGATGGAATATTCTAAATTTTAAATAACCACTGCCACGGACAATGATGGCAGGCTGATCTGATCTTAACGATTTCGAGATCCACTCGCGTCACCGCGGCGGAGGAACGACAGGAAACCGTTAACTCGGCGCGGAATACCACTGGACGGACGCGGAGAAAGTACGCGGATGGTCGGAGACGGCAGTGGCGAAAAAGGAACGAAAGAAATCGCGGAGGGACGAAGGTGATGGCAATTAGCACACGCTTGTTATGCCAGCCGCGAGGAGAAGGCTCGATTCGCGATCGCGAAATTCCTGGCGCACAGGCGCCTCCCTTGATTGCCAACCGATACTCTTCCCGCGGAATTTTCCCGAGTCGGTTCTCGTCAAACGATCGTCCCCTCTGACAATGAGACGACCGACACGTGAACACACTTCGTAAGATCGAGAGCTTCCCGTTCCTCGTCCTCCTTTGCACGCGAATCGCATGGAACTGCCTGCCGCTTCTCAAGATAGCTCGATCGACTGCCGTGAATCCTGGCAAGCTAATTTCGCGTGGTCTGCTGAACTCGAGGACTCGAGAAACCAGAAAAACTCTTGGCAACACTCGACGTACACGCGGAAGCTTAAAAAGACACAGTCTCCCACTGTGAAGCGAGTGATTCATTGCAATCTTTATTTAGGTTCTAGGTATTTAGTTATTTCCAATAAACATTAGTTTAAAGGCGTACTTCATCAGCCTCGTCCAGATATTTGCACCAACACTCTTCCATCAGAGAATCCCCGCCTTTCAACGCAATCGATCGGCTGTGTCGCCGCTTTCCAAGATAGTTGCTGCAGCGAAAAGAAATTGCACAACATCTCTAATCTCCGGCGGTTACCGGTTTTCCCGAAAGCATCCAGCAGCGACGCTGTCGACGATGAGTCAACTTTCGAGCTGTGCGCGTTCGCCGCGAGTCGTTTCGCGAACCCATCGATTCAAACTTTCTCGAATGGTAATGGACGAGCCGTGTCTGTACTCCCTCATCCGTCCACTCGCTTATCGGGCCGCGATATCGATACACGGCTGTGCGTATACGCGTCTATACGGCGGCGAACGGTGGTCGAGCCGAGTTCCGCTAATAATATCGATAAATAATCGTGCGCTACCCGTCCAGACGTCCGCCGGGCCCCTCACTTTTCCACGGGGGCGACTAAGTGCGATTTCTTGGCCGCGTTAATGACGACTCGATGACAGAGAGAATAGGTAGGCGGCCGGTTCGAGGCGAGCGTTCCCTCGCGGCGAGAGAACGGTGCAGCAGAAACCTTTCAATAATCCTCCGGCACGGGAGATAAGCTCGAAAAACGAGCAAGTATCGGCATCGAGCCGACGGAATCCTTCTTCCTGTCGGACCGCATTGCGCTGGCCTTACTCACGCGACTCTCGCGATACCCGTGCATCGAGACGGTCGAATCGATTATTTCACCCCACCCCCCTCGGGCCTTTTATTTCCTCCGCCATCGACGTTTTCAATGAAAGCACAAGGATTACTGTATCATCGAGGGCAACCTCGATTTTCCTTCCCGCGATGTTCATTACATTAGCGCGATTAAAATTTCTTGTTACACGTGTAGCGAGTGGCTCGCGTAAAATTATCATACACAGCTTTATGGACGCTAATAACGCTACTAATTACTGGTAGTTTCCTATACAGTCCCTTGCGCAGAGATTGCGCGACGTTTAGCTGAAAATCCCTTGTAAGAAGATAGATAATCTGGGAACAAGGCTTCTAACTTAGCGAGGTATCGTATCTAGCGAGAAATGGCGAGTCGACAGCGATACGGGGAGTGGATACGACGTTATCCGGTTGGATCTCGGGATCGCGGCAAGAAGGGCAATTATCGAGGATTAATTTCTCAATTAATGAGTCCTGAAGGAGTCGCGGGTGTTCGTCCGCGTGTACGCACTCGCTCGTGATACGCAGCCCCGCAGCAACCACCGCGGGTATGGCTCTCGATCGAAGATAGCGGTAGAAATTTAATTAAGCCGCGCGGAGAGACTCCCTCCAATCGATTTCTGACGAGATAAACATTCGCGGTGCGCGACCGCGCGGCCACTGCTAGTCTTCGCGCGGTATTCGCGACAACTGTAACGACGTTTCATTAGCGGCGCTGGTTACCCGCGGCCAGCTAATTGCCGCGCTTGTTCAGCATCATAATCGCGGGCACAGCGGGCGATCCGAGGAGGAGCATTTACGCGTGCGGCCGGGCTTCGATCGGAGATGGCGATACGAGGAATCGTAAAACGACGGGGATGAAATGTAATCGACGATCATCGAGAGTAGCGGTGTCTTCGCGACCGAAGACAGGCATTCTGCGTAGTCGCGATTTAAGAGTCGAGGGCAGAGGTATTCTCGCAGGACGCGGGGCACGTATCGCGCGCCGCGGGATACCCCGATCGCTCGATTCAATTATCGAGATCGATATCTGGTCGGTCGCGCACAAACGGACGCGTGTACCGAACGCCAACCAGGCACTCCCTTCGCTCGAAACACCTTAGACGAGCTGTCCGCCCTCTCGCGGTCCCGCCGACGATCCTGATGATTAATGACGTCACACGGCTGGCAAAAGTAACGGCTATTTACTACAAATCACCACGCGGCTGTTTGGAGTTGGTCTACGAGGCGAGAAACCACGGGGGAACGCTGGTGTTGTTAGCGAACGGGGTGAATTGTGTAGCTCACTTTCTACTACCTTTGGATTTTAGAAAGGTTAGAAAATTTTTAAGGGTATGAGTGAATTAAAGTCGATTTAGGAAATATTCCGGAGTTTATCTGTGGATCTCGGTGGTGGTTAAGGTTACTAAGGTCGGGACCAGATATATTGGCCGGTGAATTCGTTTTCGCAGCTAACGCACACCTATTCTGATGTATGTATCTCTACGCCAGTCAGGTCCAGGTGGGCGGTCCGAGGACGCTAGCCTCCATAGCCTCTTCTACGTGCTGCGTGGAAGGGGGTGCTCGAAGCCAATGAAGCGGCGGGCATGACACGGATAGGGAAGACTCTAGTAGTGTGCGTGTGGGCTCATGCCCGTAGGGTAGGCTTAAATGACTGGGATTCTTGGGGGCCCCAGTGCTCGGTGTACAAGGGGTCCCGTTTCCTCGGTTTATGATACGGCAGTTACTATTGAAAGGTAGAAAAAACTCGAAGTCGCCTAAGGATGCAGTTAGTATTTAAATTTGTTCATGCTCATAAAAGAATAAACTTGCAGTGGCAAGTTGGCGAACACATGGATGACAGTTCCCGAAAATGCGCTGAAAATCACGTCCGTATCGTAAAAAGCAGTTTATATTATATACCCAGTAACCTGGATAGAAGACGTCACGAGACTGTTCCATCCTTCCGCTTTCTTTAGCTGTTAGCATTTGACTCACACTTATAAACTTTAATGTTCCTTAATGCTATATTTTATTTATTTGTATGATATCAATTGTGAAGGCAAATTTTACGACCTGAAGACTAAGTTAAACAAACATTTCTAAATAAGTAGAATACTCTCAATAGTCGGTTATTAATCATTTTGTTACGACGGAATTGGTCGCCGATGCGCCCTCGCTGCAGAAAGGGATTCCGAGCTATGATCATGGATTTACTTTACTGCGTGGATAGTGTCCGGGGTTCATGATAACAAACTAAAGTAAAAACAGAAGAACCTGGGATATGTTGTGAACGAATGACGCTCATTTATTTAAAATGATTTTAATTTTCAAATGATTAGATTGTATCTGAAGATGCGAGGGCTATTCTAGGGCGATTCTCTCGCAGCACCTGTCAAAGAGATGCCGCCTGGTGCTTCACCAAATTTTTTGGCTTTCGGCCCTCGAAGGGGGTTATGATACCAGTAAGAAGTGAGATCTTTGCGAAAACGATGCCAATCAATTCCTTATGTTTCGCCGAGGAAACTAACACCAAGAACGATGTAAATCGGACCATAATGAAGGATATTAGATGAAAAATAGATGTATATAATTTTAATCTGACTTTGTTAAAAATAGCCCCATTTATTTAAATGCAATTTGGTATGACTTTCATCAGAAAAACATAAGGATTCAATCGATATCACTTCCATACGGATACGATAAAGAGTAAAGAATTATTTTATTTCTGAAACAGGTATGAATCCCCGGCTGACCGCAGCGAAACGAGGTCGGCGCTCTGCTGGCGAGGATGAAAGTGTGAAATATTCATTTCAGTGTATTAAGAAATTCTTTATTTTTTATCGTATCGATATGGAAGTGACACCCATGGATTCCTTATGTTTTTCTGATGAAAATCATACCAAATTTCATTCTAAGTAAATGGGGCTATATTTACACAAGCAATAAAAATCGCTTGATTCGTCCCTCTGATTCGCTCTCGCCATCGGCAACAAAGGAGCGAAAACTATTGCTCGGAATTGTGTCCCCTCTACTTTTAATATTATATTATATTTATTATATTATATATTATTTAAATAAATGTAGTTATATAACTTAAATAGCTAAAAAGTAAGAAATAAAAAAATTTAAAAGAAAATTAAAATTGACTTAAAAAAAATGAAAATGTGCTACAAAGTAGAAAATAATTTTGTTCCTTATTTAATCTAAGACTCTCAATTTTTTAAGTCTGCGCCAGATTTACACAGTGCAAATGATGAGGCGCCGACATAAAAGAAAATGAGAATCGTAGATTGAATGAACAAAATTATTTTTTACTTTTTAACGCATTTTTTTAAAGTCGGTTTTAATTTATTTAAAAATAGTTTTTCTTTTATTTATTTAGGCTCGATCCGTCCTTCGGCCCCTTAATCAGGTGTATGAACGATCGATAAGACTTTCAGATTGTATTTCATTGGCCGTTAATACATTTAAAATATTTAGTTCTTCACAGAATTGACCTTCGTCGAAGATGTTGCGTCGTAACATTAGATTCGTCTGCGGCTGCTGCAATTGACCGTCTAACGATTTCTTTGATTCACTATTGTAATTTTATCTACGTGGCCAACAGTAAATTTCTTTGATTGCCAGCTGGAACGCTACAACTGCACATCTGCATGGCAGATCTCCGTCCGTAACGTACATACCTACCACCAATAAATCATAAACCCATAAAATCATAAACGACCTTCAGGTCAGTCCTGTTCGCGACTTTTCCGGCTGTCTTCTTACCTCTTCTCTTGATTCGATTTTTTAACCCCGCGGTCGAGCGATCGAGCGTGTGCGCGTTAACAAACCCCGCAGGTATCTCACGGGTACCCATCTCCTGGGAATCTACAGCTCCAGTATATGTATGTATATGCAAAGTGATCCCGTGATTATATTTAGAATTAAGTAACCGAACTACGAAAAAATTATGCTTTGTTGGGTAGTATAGTTTCAATATATCTACTATAGACTCAAAATACCCAAGCGTAAAATTATAAGAAAAGTTACGAAAACATTTCACGACCCTTATCTTCGCAGTTGCGTGCAGACATCCGTCGTGACCGTTTGCTTAGCACGAAATATAGCTAATTACATTATGGTAATTCCGAGAGACGTGGCCGAGCTGGAGAGTTGGTCGAAACAGTTGATTTCTAGAGAATTAATTGTTCTGAACCTTAACACATTTTTACATATACACAGATGTAGAGTCTGAATATAGCAACTCGATCAAGCTCCAGCCCGGCCGCGTCTCCCGGAATTACCCTATGACCCTATGTAAAAATACCGTGGAAGGACAGGATAAGCGAAACCAGCGAATATCGCGATGTTCGGGTTCACCCCGCGTCTTTACAACTTAAGAAGCATAAATAACTGTCATTTCTTTGACCTGCACCACGTGCAATTTTATTGCCTGCCGAGCGTACAAATTGCGCCCCCCGCAATTAACCTCACCATCCCCAAGTTCCGCGGAAAGGTAACTCATTCAAACACATCTGGCTATGGCTGAGTAGGTAGGTAGTTTTTATTATTTTTACTTAAACCAATGAGGAAATGTCCTCAGTCAACTCCGCCTACCTCAGAAAACTCGAGGTGTAGGAGTTTTCAAAAACTTGTCAGTGACATCTCATCGTCCGCTAGCATTATACGCATCTCCGTACCGCGGTACCAAGTACTAAATTGTGTTCCGCGTTTGTGAACGGTGAGAAATGGATCGACCCACTTTGAAACGTAAAGCTGTGTCTATCGGGCTGCAGTTCGATGAATCTTGGGAAGGATTATACCTTTTATCCCAGCGAAATCAACAAATACATTGCCTTGTGTGCCAAAAAATACTTCCATCTAAAAGGATGTACGATTTAAAAAGGCATTATAATGCCTGTCATTCAAAAGAGTATGGCCATGTGTCGGGTGACGACCGCGTCAAAGCTATTGAGCGCTTGAAACGGGCCATAGAAGAAAAAGAAAATCAAACGGAAGACGTAAGTTTTTGTAAATTAGTCCTAGAATATTTAATGCTTCTCAGTTCTTGTAGAACATATGTACACTATTGAGTTCATTGGTTTCATTGTAGCAAAGCAGTGTCGTCAAGCAGCACAAAATTTTAAAGTGCAGTTACGAGATCGCGCTTCAGATTGCCAGGAAGGGACGCTCATTCTACGATGGGGAATTTATAAAATCATGCCTCAACATATCATCGCACCTCCTGCTCCCCAATGACCGGCAACAATTCCGCGATATAACTTTATCGCGGAGTACTCTTACCAGAAGAACAACGGAGATGGCAGCGGACGTCACCGCACAACTGGCTGCTACCAGCCGCGGATTCATTACATACAGTTTGGCACTGGACGAGTCAACGGACGTGACAGGTACACCACAAGTTGCAATATTTGTTCGTGGTGTCAATGAGGAGTTATCAATAATAGAGGAACTGTTAGATTTCTGTCCCTTAAAAGAGACGACGACAGGAGCGGATATCCTGTCGTGCGTAGAGAAAGCGGTCGAGAGTATGGGGTTAGATTGGACAAAACTGGTGTCTGTGACAACTGATGGTGCTCCAGCAATGATTGGAGACCACAACGGATTTGTCGGCCGCCTCCGAAAGGGTTTACGAAATCTTCCAGTTCCTCATAATATTGATAACTTCCATTGTATGATCCACCAACAAAATTTATGTGCTAAACATATAGAGTTTGAAGACGTTATGTCAGTCGTTGTTCAAACAACCAATTACATTAGAATGAATGGACTGAAACGAAGACAGTTCCGCACATTCCTAGAAGAATTGGCTTGCGATTATGATAACTTGCCGTTACATACCGACGTGCGTTGGCTTAGCCGTGGTAAAATTTTAGACCGATTTTTTTATCTTATAGACGAACTTATTGTATTCCTGGGCATGATGAACCACGACGTTCCACAATTGCACGACCATAAGTGGATATGTAATTTAGCATTTCTTTCGGATCTATCTGATCATTTGAACGTATTAAATGTAAGTTTACAAGGGAAGTGTAAAACTCTGATAGATTTCAACGATTCTATTCGCGGATTTCGAATGAAACTTGATTTATGGATTTCACAATTGCGCGAAAACAATTTCTGTCAGTTTCCTAAACTGACATCTGTGCTCACTGATGACATAAATACAGATGTAGATAGATATATCAAAACAATCGAAACTTTAAAACAAGAGTTTACAAACAGATTTCAAGACTTAGATAAATTAAAACAGTCTCTGGATATAGTGTCGTCACCGTTTTCAGTAAACATCGAAACAGTTCCATCTGAATTAAAATTAGAATTAATGGATTTAAAGGATGATCGGGCACTTGAGACAAAATTTGACGAGACAAGTGATATCACCGAATTTTACAAAAACTTTCCGGTATGTAGATTTCCACATTTGCATAAGTGTATCGCGAATACATTTGCCATGTTTGGTTCTACCTATGTATGCGAACAATTATTTTCTGTCATGAAAAGAGTAAAATCAACAACGCGAACGAGACTAACCGACTCTAATTTGAAAAGTTTATTAATTTTATCTTCATCCCAAGCACTTTCTCCTGACATAGAGCATTTAGCACAGCGAAAGCGGCATTAAGTATGAAGGCAAATTACATAATTGGCATAACACATTCGACTGACATAACGTTATCTGCAAGTGGAGTTGGGCAGTAATCGAATATTATTAGAATAATTTATGTTTTACTAGAATTAACGTTATATGTAGTTACATGTAACGTTATATATGCATATATTTATATATTATCGCTTCTTATGATTAGTATCGCCTATTGCTGAGCGAGTAAACTTCAGTGAACAGATGCGAATGTTCAATATCATTATAATTAGCATAATATCAAATTTTCCACTTAATTCTTCCGGTACCAGCGCCGGATATATCCGGCGCCACGGAGCGAGCCGTCGTTCCTAGCGCCGACTTTAATCGGCATCTCCGACAGTTTAAAAAAAAAAGTTAAAAGCACTTTCGCGAAAATGTACGCGGTACTGAAAGGGTTAATCATTATCAAAGACGTAATAATTTTGTGATTAATTAATGAATATTCAATCAATCATGCCCACTGATTACATTTTCTTTGGGTACGTCAGTTATTCATTAATAATGATTGCTACATTACTTAGTAATCATAATCATTCATCATGAACAGGATATCAATCTAGTTTTAATCGCTAATCATCCGTCAGATTACTTTTCGCCCAACTCTGCCAATATGTATAGTACAGGATGTAAAGCGTGACAATGGGGAAGATGACTACAAATTTTTCCCACTCGTAACGCCACCAGCACACATGCCACTTGTCATTAGACATTTATAAAACATTATGTAAATACCCACACTTCGTAAATTTCATAAATGAAAAATTCCCGCACAAACCATTCACACACGCGCACTCATGCAAAACTGCAGTACATGCGCTAGCAGCGCCTTCTGCGCCAAGCTTTGAGTCATCTTCCCCACTGAATATTATCGAAAATATTGGTGATATAAAAAAATGTTATTAGGAAAAATCGAAGTGTGTAAGAGGCAGACTTCTGCCGCGATTTAATTTGTGCGTGAAGATGTCAAAGACGTCACATACGCATCCTTTTCAAATTAGAGTCGGTTAGTCTTGTTCGCGTTGTTGATTTTACTCTTTTCATGACAGAAAATAATTGTTCGCATACATAGGTAGAACCAAACATGGCAAATGTATTCGCGATACACTTATGCAAATGTGGAAATCTACATACCGGAAAGTTTTTGTAAAATTCGGTGATATCACTTGTCTCGTCAAATTTTGTCTCAAGTGCCCGATCATCCTTTAAATCCATTAATTCTAATTTTAATTCAGATGGAACTGTTTCGATGTTTACTGAAAACGGTGACGACACTATATCCAGAGACTGTTTTAATTTATCTAAGTCTTGAAATCTGTTTGTAAACTCTTGTTTTAAAGTTTCGATTGTTTTGATATATCTATCTACATCTGTATTTATGTCATCAGTGAGCACAGATGTCAGTTTAGGAAACTGACAGAAATTGTTTTCGCGCAATTGTGAAATCCATAAATCAAGTTTCATTCGAAATCCGCGAATAGAATCGTTGAAATCTATCAGAGTTTTACACTTCCCTTGTAAACTTACATTTAATACGTTCAAATGATCAGATAGATCCGAAAGAAATGCTAAATTACATATCCACTTATGGTCGTGCAATTGTGGAACGTCGTGGTTCATCATGCCCAGGAATACAATAAGTTCGTCTATAAAATTAAAAAATATATATATCTAGCTAGATCTACATATATTACATCTGTAACAGCAGACTTATCGTTGGGGAAATTACGGCCAAAAGTCTGCCCCTCATATACTTACATTTTCCGTAAAAACATTTTTCATATCACCAATATTTTTGATAATACTCAATTGTCATTCAATCGATCCGTGCAATGTGTGGTTGCCTGCACGTACGTCGTACGGTGACCTTCGTATATCGCGAATATGTATGTACGAATGTATGGATGTGTGGATGTATGGATGTGTGGATGTGTGGATGTGTACATCGTAAACTGCGATTTCAAACCAAAGACCAAAGACCAGAGTTCTTATATTGTATTTTATATTATACTAGTCGAAATACCCGGTGTTGCCCGGGTTAATGCATTGGTTTCAAACCAAAGACCAAAGACCAGAGTTCTTATATTGTATTTTATATTATACTAGTCGAAATACCCGGTGTTGCCCGGGTTAATGCAACTTTTAAAATAAAGGCGACAGTATTATAGACGGCAAAACCGTTGATAGCATTATTAATGTTAACGAGAAAGGCAATAGTATTTTCTCATAGTTTATTTGTTGTCAGTAGGACAACAAGTTAATCAGAAACACATGTCCGAACAGAAATTTTACTAAATGTTAAAGTGATACACGGACCCGCGTGATTTATAACGAACTTTACTTATAACGTCTGCTGTAGCTCGCCACGCCGATATCGAAACGCTCCACGAATATTCATTTTTCATTAAATAACAGAGCGAAAAGTGGTCGTGATCAACGAAACCTATACAATGTCCTCCGCTCGGACGTGTAGAACATATGTACCAAATTGGAATGAAATCCACGCAGCAATATAAATTTATATTACGAACAAAAAAAAGAAAAGGGATTTTTTATGTATAGATAGATAGATAGATGTATTATATTCAATTTTATATTGTATAAACGTATACTTGATGCCGTTATTGTATAGTATTAAGTTTCAACTCGTGTAACTGTAAATAAATCATGATAGCTAACGGGGAGACATCTCTACGTTGCAGCAATATTTATTAAGTAGGTATGTTATCATAGGTACTTATAAGTATCGATCTGTGCAAAATGTTCTGTGGAAAACCAAATATTTTTATTATAATTAATTATTCAATTGAATGTGTTAAGTGTCATTTAATTCCATTGATTTGTGCAAAATGAAAAACTGTGATTACCAAGGGATAAGAAACATTTTGTTAATCGGAGGTGTGAGTGGGACTGTTCAAGTCTATTCCGTCCAATTATATTATATTATTGTGTAATCATTAGTCAATTCCTGTTTATTTCCCAATTCCTAAAATGTAGAACACTGGGGCCCCAAGAGTCCCAGTTATATAAGCCTAAAGGGTACGAGCCTACACGCACACTACTAGAGTCTTCCCTATCCGTGTCATGCCCGCCGCTTCATTGGCTTCGAGCACCCCCTTCCACGCAGCACGTAGAAGAGGCTATGGAGGCTAGCGTCCTCGGACCGCCCACCTGGACCTGACTGCTCTACGCTAAGAGCTCGGTTTGGCCTACACGTCAAGAGCTTGGCGCTATCCCCACCACTTCTGGCGCACTCTTTTTCTGGCAAGGCGAGAGCGAGTCAGAAAACATTGAGAATAGAAGAATACTCCTCACGAAACTCACCGGCCAATATATCTGGCCCCGACCTTAAGCAAGATTAGATGCCCCTGGATCCCGAACGCCAACCCCTAGATCCTAAAACACCGGCACGTTCAACCCTCGGTGGTGAAGAAACACGGCGGCGCGCCGTAAAACAATTGGCGAGTTTCTGGTGCCGCGACTTCCGATACCAGCGATAAACTACGCAGAGAAGGGGGTGGATGGCGGCGGGTAGCAGGGGCTGGTCGCCCCGTCTCGATATTTACGGGCTACGACCGCCCGTTTTCGCCGCCCTTATCGCTCTCCGCTAGAATAACTGCAGCTAGGTGCATCGTACACAACGCTTGCAACCCTGCGAAACGGCCACCCTCGCCCCCGCTTGCCGCCCCCTTCGCGGGACACCCTGTTTCGGTCTGTTTCTTCGATCTGTCGCGCGTTATTTCTACGCGATCGCCCGAACCAGAGTTCTTGGCGAGCTACGGTTTCGGGCTGTATACCGTCAAGGACCCAGTTCCTGATCAGTTTAATATATAAATACCAAACAATAAGTTTATCACGATACAAATTTATTCCAAAAAATTATTAAATAATTATGAAGTATTTTTAAATTGACACGCAAACATTTCATAGCTCATATTAAAATGTTTTAGGTTCATCAGAAACTGCTCGCTTTGCATCTTTAAGTGATCAGGAACTGGGTCCTTGACGGTAAGACGGACGGTGTAATTGAATAAAATGCGAACGGAGGGTGACGCGTGCGAATCTTCGCCTCCTCACACTTTACCCATTTTATATTCGTGTGAATCATTACAAGGAATATGCAATATCATCGTGTAAGTGTATACGATAAAGAATCGAGAGCCTGGTCCTTTCTTAGCATGCGAGGGGTTAAAGCAGTCAGGTCCAGGTGGGCGGTCCGAGGACGCTAGCATCCATAGCGTCTTCTACGTGCTGCGTGGAAGAGGGTGCTCGAAGCCAATGAAGCGGCGAGCATGCCACAGATATGGAAACCTCTAGTAGTGTGCGTGTAGGCTCGTACCCTTAAGGTGAAGTTTCACGGCGCGTGGTGCGTCGACTCGCGCTGGCCAAGCGGTCTCGCCGTACCAGGACGAGCCGAGCCACGAGCCGTGGAACTTCACCTTTAGGGCCCAAGAGCACACTACTAGAGGTTTCCATATCTGTGGCATGCTCGCCGCTTCATTGGCTTCGAGCACCCTCTTCCACGCAGCACGTAGAAGACGCTATGGATGCTAGCGTCCTCGGACCGCCCACCTGGACCTGACTGGGTTAAAGCAACCCTCCCTTCTGGTCGCCTCTCACAAGCAGGGGCTACCGTCGGCGAATTCTGCTCCCCACTCACAGGGAAGAAGTAGGGTAGATGCACCATTTCTGGCCACTTTAAGGATTTCACTGACTTTCATCGTAATTATCTTTAAAATTGTACTTCAAATCAGGAAACTAAAAGCTTTACTAAATTTTACACTATCTTTACTATTAACGTCTAAGTTACCATTAACTAGAGAAATCGTTAAAGAATTAATAAAGTTAAAAAATCTAAGAAATCCATTTTCACCGTTTGTGGCCACTTGCCACTTTTCACGTAAGCAATAAATGTAACCTCATATTTCTGGTCGTATACTAAACAAAATATCTACGGTTTGAAATTCTACACATAATTAAGTGTCTGCAAGCAATTTCCAGGTAAAAACACGCGATAATTATGCACATGGCCAAAAAACGGTACAATGGCCACAAACGGTACATCTACCCTATGCCAACCAGTGGCGGATTTAACGGGCGGCAGATGAGCAGTTTCCTCGCGGGCGATATTGAAAAAGAAATACGTTTATTTCAAACACCATTTTTTAATGATCTACGTCTTCATCACTTTCCCCGAAAAAAGATTAACCCCTCGGAACGTTTGCCACCTCGGAACATTTTTCCTCAAATCCGCCACTGATGCCAACACTGTTTTACTCTTTCCTAACGCTACACAAGAAGTCAAGCAGCCTCCAAATTGCTATCCAACACAAAGTCGACAACCGCAATGTCAAAGAACCGAATATCGATATCTCCGCATCATCAAGATCCTCAAGGAAGGACGATTTCAGTACAACGTGTATTTACATCTGCGTGGCGATTGCAGGCAGTTTATGGACGACAGAAAGAGCCCCCCGAAAGCACGGTTAACGTTCGCCGTTTAATTGGAGGGAGGACGAAACCACCCTGGCCCCGGTTTTATCGCGTTATCGGCCAGCACCGGGGAAAAAAAAAAAGCCTCCGATGTCTACGTCCGAACAATTCTTCTTCATATCGGGGCCAGACGCGAAAAGCCCGTGCACGTACACGTTGCATACAAATGTGTCTGTGTGTGCACGCGCCCGTCCGCCACGGCCATCGTCAATCCGATAAATTCGCCCTTTCTCCAGCCGCCCTCGCAGTCGTTATCGTGGCGGCAATGCTTTTCCAGACACACCGGAGAAATAGTTCTCCAGATAGTGGAGGAAAGTGCGCCTTTTTTTTCCGCTGGCCAGGCTGATATCGCCCCGACGATCCCGTATCGACCGAATGATTTCTGGGCTCGAAACAAACGATGCTTCGGCGAGGGTAGGGAAGGGCCGGTGGGGGGGTTGGGGGTGTAAATGAACGCGCGATAACTTTTCCTATTTATCAAGCCGACGAGCCGGGCGATAGCGCGTTTGCTCAAGGAATCTCTTGTCGGATGACTGGCAGGATAGACGCATTTCCAGATCTCTTTCGGTTGCATTCAACACAAGAGTTTCTTGATTTTAGATAGCGGTAGGAATATGTTGCAGGGTAATAACCGATAGCTAATGGGCACTGCCAAGAGTTCTCATCATAGATCTGATAAGCGACTATCAACTCCAAAGTCTGCTAAAGTATAACTAAGCTACTCTCGAGTGTTACTCACTGCAACCCAAACGGTCCGACGCTTCTGTCAGAGTTCACCAGTGGATTACGTAGTGGAAATGCACGTACTCTGCATAATACTATGTACTGTCATAGTCATTACCCGGCTGTTAAAGTGGCAGTTTACTGCGACTGAATAAATAAAGAATGCAAGTTCTCCGGTGGCTGGTTAGGGTAGCCACCGCTCCGTAACTAACGCTGCCCGATTACTCTTTCACCTTTTCCCCATGCGTGCTCACCGATCCGCGTCCGTTTCCATTCGCGAGCGGCCGAGCAAGCCCAATGGCAGAGACCTAATGGACCCGCCCCAATCGATCAAGCAATTCCCGCGGCGCTCGGTCTTCGGCTTGGCTGAATTTCCTTGCTCTGTTAAGCATGCACCGCCGAATCGGGAAGCGCATCTCCCGTGGCATTGCTCTCGTCATCGCGGGCTCGCGTTGTCCGCGCGAGCCACGCCACCCGGACTCCGTGGATAAAAGGCCATCCCTCCGAGGAAGGGAAGATTGACGGCGGTGGAAGCAGCGACGGTGTTTTCCTCGGGACAATGGAGCGACAGCGGGCTTTCTACTTTCGCGCCTACGACCGCGGATAAAGGCCTCGAAAGCCTGCCGCGAGGTCGATTGAAAAACACCAGTGCATCGGAAATCGCTCTCCTTCCCCCTCGTTTGTTCCCTATCCGACTGAATCCACGCGCTCCCTCCACCACCCTCCACGCTCTCCAGTACCCGTTGGCTACCTTCGTATTCATTCGCGAATCCAACGACGGCGCCCAGCCACGGGGGCTCTCTCTCTCTCTCTCTCTCTCTCTCTGTCCCCGTTGTTCCACCAGCCACCTTTTTACCGTTTTGTTAAACGACGCCGTCCTGCGCGCGTCCCCTTATCGTTCGGTGCAACGATGCACCTGCATGCAGCGTCGGGAGCAGCGCGGCTCAAACTGAACGGGGAAATTATGTTAATCGAGCCCAATGAATTAAAATCTCAAGCTGATCGTGGGGAAAAAATTCTGTGAGGAATGGTTTCCAATTTTTGGTGGTGGAAGCTGGGCAATTCGAGAGGCTCGACGACAATCGTAGCAAGTGATCGTCTTATGCGTGATAAAAAGAGTTGTTCTACTCACTTTGCACACGGAAAGGTGGATTCTAGTAGCAAACTCTAATTAGACGAAAATGGAAACGTATTTTGTATGAATTTTTCTGTAAGTTCGAAGACTTCTCGTTTTAGACAGAAAGCAATGCGGCACATTTACCTTGTAATTGGATGGAACTGTGGCGAAAGAAATTTTATGTCATTCACAGGGCTACGTGGACCGAGAGAGGGTCGAATTTCCGTGTGCAGTAGCAACGACGCGGGCGTGTGCGCGATGCAACGTGTAAACAGTGCATCCACCGATGCGGCGTGGAAGAAAGTCGGAATATGCAGGGGCCGGACAAAAACTAAAACACAGCAGAGTGGCGTGATAAGGTGCGCGCCACCCCCCGCCGCCCCGACGAATCCACCCCTATCAAACTCTATCCCACGTAACCCCTAGGCCGTGCACCGCATCCAGGGTCGGCCATTGCGAGTCTCCGAGACGGGAATTTTCATCGATACGCCAGCGACGGTCTGTGTCTAGAAATTCATTTGCATTATATTAACATACAATTACGTATCACGGTCGGGTGTAATTACAAAATAAGCGCAAAGTTTTTTGTCACATCTTTCCTTTCGTAACGGTGCGTCGGTTTTCTTTTCTTTTTTTCCACATGTAGGGTAAACCAACCAGTAATTGACATTAGGCAAAGAAATGTCAATTATAAATTTAAAAATTACTATTTGATTATAAATACAGTGTAGTTGCACTTTTAATATCCCATATTTTTAGTTTTGCGTATCAAACAAACATTAATAAGTAGAATTCTTAATAAAAGTATGCGGTCATTTACTGGGCTTCTCATACAACAATTCGGTCATTTACTGGGCTTCTCATACAACAATTCGGTCATTTACTGGTTTCTTTACCCTATTTAAAGGGCGGAATTATTTATATTATTTCAGCTGGGAGGTCTTTTCACGAATTTCTCGTTGTGTAATTAGTGGGGAATTAAGGATCGATAATGGACAACCGAGGGAATCGATACGATGGGAGGCGGAAGAACGTTGGCTGCGTCCCTGACTTCGTTACCGTATAATCACGCTCGGATAGCGCAAGTTTTTTCAAACTGGAACGGGTGCTACTTTTGAGGCTTTTATCTGATTAAACCTCTCTCCATCGTATCGCGGCGAATACAGTGAAGCACCCTCTCGCGATAACGTCCTCCAATCCCCTCCCACGTTTCGGCCCGACTCCCCTTCGCCTTACCCAACCCCGTGGGTCCCGCCGATTTGGCATCGAACCAGTTAACGCTCGCAATTAGATGCCGTAATTACACGGGGGGAGTAAAAATATCGCGGCGATTGGCGCGAAATCGAGGCGATGGATGAAACACAGCCCCGAGTAACGTTATGCGCTTATTTCTGGAATCCATTCGTAGGGATAAATTTTCCAGGCTTCAAACTTATTATTTTCGGGGGCAGAACCGATAGGGTAATTCCGGGTGAGACGACACTGTGGGTGAGATGGCTCGATCACGCTCCTTTTGCAAATATATTTTTGTCCTTTATAAAACCACTAAATTTACGGTGTGCTGATTTTTTTAAAAAGTAGGCCATCTCTCCCCGACTTACCCTACCACTCGCTTCCACCGAATGGGGACTCCATCTGCTGAGCAGTTGCCAAAGAGTTCGAAATTTCATGGGCCAGCAACTCCTGCAAACACCGGATTGAAAAAGAACCGAGGCGTCACACCTCCGACTTCGGTCTGAATCTACAGCTATGCCGGTCACGGTGCGATTGCGATCTAATCACCGCATCGAAACGCGCACGAATTCAGTCGAAAGGCGTTGAATAACAGTCGACCGCGCCGATGTAAATTCATGGCTCGCGATGAATCATCGAAAGCAGCGATGACGCTGGGTATCGCATCGCCGAGTCTCCCAGCAGCGAGAGATACCGAATTCGTGAGCGACAAGAACCAGGGGAGCCGACGGGAGGCGCGGTTTTATTACCGAAAAAGCGTCCTTCGGCCGCCTAATGGTCCCATCAATCCTGCCTCGTGTTTCATCGATTCACCGTTTAGCGAAATCCTCGGGCGGAGGGGGCCGACGCAGAGGTTCCAGATCATTTATCTGACCGGCGAGCGCGGGGGGGCGGGCGGAGGGATGAAGCTAGGGACACGCCATTATCATCGACACGATACATCATCCGCGAGGCAAACTTTTGCCAATCTCCTTCTCCTCGAGGACACCGAGGCTCGCGGAGGCAGAGTCATCCTGAGCGAAAGCGGGTGCGAGTACGTGCTCTGTGTCTCTGATTTCATAATTTCCGTAGGCGGGACGTGAGCGACGGTGGACTGGAGAGTCGAGGCGAAGAGAAAGGGAGAGCGGCGGAATTTAATGCGGAGCATCGACGAGCTCGGAAGAAGGCCAGACTGAATAAACGAGAATGGAAGCTCAAGGAGATGGATGAACTTTGGACGCAGCTTGGACGTTCCCCGTTGCTGCGACGAATAACTTGGACCCACCCCTTACCTCTTCCTCCCTCGGCTGTTGGCCCGTCCGTGCATCGCGATCCTTTATGAAATTATTATTTATTATTATTATCATTATTATTATTGAATTAACGGGAGAACCCTTTAGAGTACACAAATATGAACAAAGTAATACAATTGGCATAGCTTATAGTAAAAGGATATAAAGAAAAATGAAATGAAAGAATGTAAAAACAGAGAATGTACAGAAGAAGAACACAAGAAAAACATAGCAGTCTACAAAACGCGCGAAAAACCAAAACAAATGAATATGACAAGTAATTGTAAGGGGCCGTCCTTAAATTACGTAAGGGTGATTTTGGCGATTTCTTACCCCCTCCCTCCCCCAGTATAAGAATTCGTAAGATTTGATTTTGCAACCCTCTTCTTACGTAATATTTTTTTTATTGAATTTTTTCAGTTATTAAAATTCTTTTAAAGGTTTATATAATTCATTTAACTCGGTTCGGGAAATTTAAACTAAAACAACTTCTCTGGAACATTAATGATAGAATTTGTATTTATTGATAATTAAGTTAAAAAATATTACGTAAGGTGCTACCTGACTCCCCCCTCCCCTTGTAAGAAAACGTAAGAAATTCGCGACCCCCCCCCCCCCCAAAAAAAGCCTTACGTAATTTAAGAACGACCCCTAACAGATGCTCTAGAATTATCGGTAAAATAATTATTCGAATCCAAAGTGATTTTCATTCAACACTTGCTGCTCGAAACATTCCGCGCGATCCTCTCCAGCGTCACTCCGTTAATTCCGCCCGAAGCCGATCGCCAGCAAAATTAATTCCACGATTCCCTGGCGACCCACTTTCGATCCTTTCCACGCTTACACCTGGACGGAATCGTGGTATCTCGATCATCGAGCCACCTTACCACCGACAGCGCCGACTGTCAGCGAATTAATCAGAAGGCTTAACGACGTTTATGGGACAACGAACGTCGCGGCGATCATTTAACGGCCATCATCGGAACTCAACCGCAGCATCAATCACCCGAAACGATTCCGCGCGCATTTTTCCCGGACGCCGCAAACGGGAAAGAACGCGAGCGGCGGGAGAACAGATTCCTCGAATAAACCAATTCCCACCGGTAGAAAGGGAGAGAGAGAGAGAGAGAAAGAGCATCGAGCTGAATGAAATTAATAAGAACGTTCATAAGAAGCGCAATTCCATTGCGGATATAAGTTCCTCCCCCCATAGTCGGTGGTTTGCACCGGTGCCCGTGGAACACTCGATCCCTTGCTCCTCCATGGAGCAACCGGATAAGAGAGGGCCGGAGAGAAAGGGAAGCGGAGGGACGGTGTGGATGCTTTTAGAGGCGCTTAAGTAATATAAATGTGAGTTAAGAGACGCGGCGCGACGAGCATAGGTAACGGATGACCGCTGTATCTCATTGTTTTCATTTCCTTCGGCACGCCGGCTAGCTGTAAGACGCGGAAATGAAGTGCGCCTGGCTTTGCCATCTGCAAGAGGGAGCCGAAGGGACGGGGGTTGCCTGGCTGCGGGGGCGGACACCGTTCATCCCCCTTTGCATCCTGCATGACAACGAACCTGGTATCCTGCCTCCGCTCGCCCGTCTCTCCTATCTATCCTCTTCCCTCGTCTCCTCTCCTCCTCTCCCGTTACCGCGACGCATGTGCGTTCTCCAGGCGACGCGCGCGCGCCTCGCTGTGTGCACGCCTGCAACGCCTTGCACGCGCTCTCCACGGGCTAACCTGTCCCTCGAGGTGCTCATAACACGGATATAAACGCTACGCACGCGTCCACGTCTCTCCCCGTTCCGGGATAAATGGCTCCCAGCCGCGGGGTGGGCGTCCTGGTCCTTTCACGCGGAGAAAAGGCTGCGACTGGCCAACCACGAGTTTTCCCCGTTTCCCTGCGCCCAGCTGGGGCTTGCAGCGGGCAAGCGATAACGCGGGGAAAACCATCCCCACCGGTTTGTCTTTTTACTGCCCCCTTAATCTGGCTGCTTTTGGCTCGACCGCTTCGCAGTGATTTCTTTTTCTTCGGGAACCAGCGACACTAATTCTATCTGGAGCGCTGCTTCTTCTAGGCGGCTTGGGAGGGTTGCGAGAGAATTAAAATGGGCCTTCTAGATCAGAGTTGTAGGTAGGGGAGACCGGGGCTAAAAGTTCCGGAGGTAAGTTGTTCCGATCGTTCTAGCTTCAAAATCAAAAGAGCGTTGTACTTTAAATTATTTTTTCCGTGTAAGTTGAACACGCCACTCTGTGGAAAAAATAATTTAAAGTACAACGCTCTATATAATTATTGAATAAATTACCACCTATAATTAAATTACATATTTTAAACCCTAAATTTAATGCACTATTCTGCCAAAGTAGTACCCTATTATAATCTTAATATTTATAAAAAAATAATCTATAAATCAAGTCCTTTCGTACAAAAATTTATTAATTTAATATAGATAGAAACCGATCTGGCTCACACCGATCTGAACTCAAATCATGTAAGATGTTAAAAGTCGAACAGACTTTTTATTTCGAAGATAGAACTGTCGGAACAACTTACCCCTCGGAACTTGTGGCCCCGGTCTCCCCTACTGAATTTATGCAGGTTGATGAAACTGAAATAATAATAATCATCTGTAGCTTGAAAAGCGGCAAGAAAAGTATTCGAAACGACTGGCACTAGTTTTTACTAGAAATTACAGCAGTCAGGGGACCCGTGAAACTGGTCATTGGCCCTCGAGCTTCTCCAACTGACACGTTTCGTCTTATCCAGACCGTCGATCAGCTACGGGTATACAGCAGACAGAGAGATCCCCCGGCACGTGACGACGATGCAAACGACTTATTACGGCTCGCTTCGAGGTGATAATACTGTAATATCGAGGTCGAGTGTGCGGGTGTGGCACAGCGGTTGGCCAGACGATGTTCAGTCTCCCGATGCAATCGTTTTGTCTGACCTTAAGTGGCATCTACCACTTTATCGCGTATGAAGTCATGTGATGTCGCGTTTCCAGCGATCCTCGCTGCGGAACATCTTATTGACAGGAATAATAATACGATTCGAGGAGTACCTCGCTGGGATTTGAATCCTGTTTCCTTCTTTTAAGCTGATAATTTTGATTAGCGTACTTCGAGGAGATCGAGTCAAGCTAAAGGGGGACGAAGAATTTTCAAACTCTAAATAGGAGTCGCCGCGTAAAAGTGCTCCAGAAGAATTTTCTAAACGGCGCAACGTTTCGCCGCGATTAACCTGTTGAGCATTACGAACGTAAGCTTAAGTCGTGCCGCAGAGATCGGTCTCGGTAATCTGACCGATCAACAGGTTACATTCGCCTCCATCTGGGAGGATGATGCTTCCGCTTCTGGCTTTAATCAAGCGTTTCCCATCACCATTGCGCTCGGATCATTCTCCCGCTTTACTGTGTTTCTGAAGAACGGTATCTCTACTCCAATTTCATTCGAGTCACACTGCCTTGGAACGGACAGAGGTGACACGGTCCGCTTAGTAGGGGAGACCGGGGCTGAAAGTTCCGCGGGTAAGTTGTTCCGATCGTTCTATCTTCAAAATCGAAAAGAGCGTTGTACTTTAAATTATTTTTTCCACAGAGTGGCGTGATCAACTTACACGGAAAAAATAATTTAAAGTACAACGCTCCTTTCATTTTGAAGATAGAACTGTCGGAACAACTTACCCCTCGGAACTTGTAGCCCCAGTCTCCCCCACCCACGTTTGCCGGAGCGCAAGCTCTGCCCAAAACGCAAGTACTCGAGCAAGAGTTCCCATCGTAATTTAATTCCCGCGAGCAGATCACGGACCCGCGTGTAATCAAGTCGTCGGACGGTGTGCCCGTGACAAATATTACATCGACAGGAACGGAATCATTCGGGCGGTAGTCCGGCGAGGAGGGGCGGAAGAGGAGACCCTTCCCACTCTTTCGAAGATTAGACCCCGGCGCTTCACTCCGGATGCGTCGATACGATCAGGCCTTTACTAACGAAGTCACCCGGTATACCTGCACGTGGAACGGGGGTGGGCAATCAGCGACGATCTCGTGTGTCTGTCCAGTGTACCAACTTAACGACCATATCAGATAATTTCTCGCGGCTGTGTTGGTGCACACGTGCACGGGCTACCTCTTTTTTTTTCACCTTCGTCGCCACGTCCATCGGTTACAATGAATCATTTCCATGCTTATAATTAACCCCGCCGTTCCGTTCGAACCCGTTCGACGCGAAGCCCACGGCACTGCATACGCGGCGAGACTTTTGGAAACGAGAACGAGGGACGAAGAATCGTAAAAGAAGCTGAATAATTCTTTAAGAGGAAGGGGCGGGACAGATACGGCCGCGTTATGGATAACTCAGATGAACTTGATATATTTAGGCAATAAAATGATCATGAACTTGGTAATTCACGAAACAGATTCGATCTGTGCGGAGTCAGGCTCGTTTGAAATTGTAATGTTATTATAATCGCGTGGCCAGTGAATCGTAATAATTAGAGACAGGTTCCTAGGTGCGATCGCGCTCGATTTCTCCCCGCGCGCGAGCGAGCGAGCGAGCGAACGGCCGGCTCCCGCCAGCGATAATTGTCGGAATCACGAGCGAATGCCTGGAAGGCCCAGACTGCCGCGCGTAATAAATTTCCGCGCGGCGTTGCTGCGCCAAATACGACGAGCCGAAATAATTTATCGTACGGCGAGATACAAGCCCGGGATATTTCATACGGCGTTTAATTATCGCCCGTTAAGAATACGGCCGCGGGATCCCAGCCGGGCGAGTGTTGTGTCTGTGATTGAATAAATTCGTGGCGAGCTTCGTTACCGAACCGCAAGCACCACCCTCCCCCCACCGGCGCGCGATTAATTGTTTCAGCAATTTACATGAAGCTCGCGGCGTCGGTTAATCGCTGGGATCGCCGACTAATTATCTCGCCATCGGGTTCGATACACTTTTCCTCGCTGCGTCCAGGAAGCCACGCGTTTCAGGGAATTGCGTCTGAGGTGGGTGACTGACCCCCTTGGCGACCAAGAACTCTGAATTCTATTGAAATTAAGTGCCAAGCCCAGAGATACCTACAACTCTGCGAACTCGCAGAGCCTCCCCCGAGTAAATACAGCCCCGAAACCACCATCGAGCTCGAAAAGATCAGCTACAGTTAATCAGCCGGGGAACATCTCAATCCCTCTACCCCCGTCGCGCCGAAAGACGGGTGCGAGGGCTTCGATTACTCCTTCACGCCCATCTCGAGTGCCTCTCTCCACGTGCGCGCACCTTTTCCTCGCTGCCGCAAAGTAGCGTTTGCCATCGTGGCAGCTCGCGTGCGTGTCCGTGTTGCGTGTGTATGCGCGCCGGGTGCACGGCGCGGCGCCGAGAAGTGGGATCGGAGCGAGGAGTGGGTGGGCTGGGGGGGGAGGGGGGGTGCAGGAGTCGCCGCGGAGGGGAGCGAAAGGAGAAGCGTCGCCGTGGGAGGGGAAGGAGCGCGACGTGGGGAGAGGGCGTCGGCGGAGGGGCAGAGGCAGAGCGTGAATTAACACCTCTGCCGCGGCATCAGATAGCGCCGGTGACTCCCCTCGCCCTCGGAGGAGCTTCCACGGCGGCGGGGGGAACCCCCTTTGCCCCCCCCCCCTCCTGCGAGGTCGAGGGAAGGCCAGAGGGTGGGGGTCGGATAGGAGAACGCGGGGAGAGGGAGTTTTATAATTGGCGGCGTGCGTATGCAAGCCGGAGGCCCACGAGGAAGAGAAGGCAGCGAGGCGAAGGAGAAGACGCCGCGGGAGGAAAGATGAGAAAAAGAAGAGGCGACGAAGAGATTTGTTACCCCGGGATTCTCTTACACGCGCGCCTCTCCAGTCGTACGCGCGCTCACCCGCGCCACAATCCACCGGCGTCCTCCGCCCTTCGCGCCTCGCAAACGCTATTTTCCCTTTTTCTCCTCGCCGCCGTTTCCCGTGCATCCTCTCCTCCGCTTGTTAAGTCTGTCCAGCGGCTGATACTACTTGGCGCTGGAGTAGGCTTTCGTTGCCCGATCATCCCGCCTCTGGGAGCTGGCTCGGAGTCTCAAGGAGGCTTCCGCGGGTCGGGAATCATCCGAGAACGACGCCTAAACTGGAAGCTAGTATGCAAAGAAGCATACCCAGAATAGCAACTAAAACTCAGAGGCAATCCGATCATCTTGTTTGGAAAAATATCGAAGCCCATTAGCGGGGCAAGATAAACGCGAGCCACCGGATTGGCAGCCGGGCGTCGAAGACAAATTCGGACCGGCAGTGAAGCGCGGGGGTGAACGCCTCGATCACGTCCCTTATCGAGTGACGCCCAGGAAACTTCCAATTCCGATTCGTCGAATACAAGATAAGGCGGCGTACAAATCCCCCGTGTAATTCTCGATAAGAGCCCTCTCGTGTGTGTCCAGCGAACTTTATCTCCGGCCAGATAGCTCCAATAACGAGCCGGACGCGAATCGGGCGATGCAGAAGAGGAAAAAAGCGTAGGCGGGAAAAAAAAATAAAGCTCGCGACGATAATTACAAAGGGAAGGGCGGGAAGGGGGGGAGGGCAGAGCCGTTTGCAGGTGCAGCCCGGTTTTAACCGCAGCCGCGTTTATCGCGCGGCGGTATCAGGAAGCCGCGGAAACAGAAACGAGAAACTAGAAAGTCTTTGTCCCTCGGCGGTGATAGCAGGCACCGGTGACGTTAGAGGTGGGTATAGGTAAGTGGTGCTGGTAGCTGGAAATCCAATGGTACCGGCGTACGTGTGGGGCAGGGGGGCAGGGGGTCGGGCCCAGGGAATACGTAGGTACCTTTGATAAGGAGACATTAGCGACCCGTATGTGATACCACGGTGTCTCTGATAACCGACACACGACCGGCGAACGCTTCTGTCCTCTTGCTCGCGTGCTCGTTCGTTTTTGACGGCGGCATCGGGGAAAGTCCCTGCCACCGGTCCGATACCCCCGGGTCCTTCGAGTCGAATCCAACAACGGCGAGATAGAGCCGGGGAATGAAGAATCGCGGGGGCGGGGGAGTCGCACCGACGCGATGAAAATTGAAATCCGGGGCGCGTTATCGGCGATACGCTTTCCGCGGGACGTTCGTAAATTCAATTTCAATAGGCCGGGATCCCGTGACGCGGGGCCCCCTCGTTAAGTCAGGAAAGAAAAACTGCAGCCCCGTAATCGCCCCGCCGTTAAGCAGGTGCGAGAGCGTTCGCGCGGCAAGCATATATCGCTAACCGTGGACGCTATCGTATCGCTGACCAGGACGGTAACGTTCTCCTATCGCACCCCTATGTCGCCGCGAGTTCTCGCCGAGGGTGGTTGACGTCCGTCTTTCGCAGCCCGGTACACGCTCCGATAATTTCGCTAATCTAGCCGAAGGGGGACAATTGAGCCTCCGCAGGCGAGACCGGGACGATCCACTCGCCCCGGGGCAAATTAACGACGCCCACGGAAAAGTGTACAAAAGGAGGCGCGATAATACTTTCAGCAACAGTTCGAGAACAATGTAAAGTATTAGAAAGATTCGAAGCTGGATCATTACTCTTGCCGGGAACACTGGGTGAGTTTAGCAGGTCGAGAAGAGAGAATCTATCTTAATTTACGTACAGTTTATATTCTCCAGTAGGTGAGGATAACAAAAAAAAATATAGCACCAGGAGTACTTAAAAGGATCCATCAAGGAACGACCTCCTCGGCCAGCTGATACCGGGGATACCCTAGCTACCCAACCAACAGAGGAACAAGCTTCCTCCAACATCTCCTTCTCTCATAATCACGAGCATAAGATTCACACTGACAGAATCCAAGCACCAGCCGCGGAATTACTACCCCCGAGTATCCCATCCACTTCAAATCACGAACGGTCGAAATCCCTTCTCGAGTCGTCAGTACCCCGATAACCAGATACCCAGCTCCGCGAAGATGCTCTGCCGTTCGCTATCCCTCGATCAGCCAAGTAAGTAGGTGCGTTTTACGCTTGGCATAAACCATGCAAGCCTCCATTCCCACGATAGGAACCCATCAAACGTTCGTCCGCGTGGCTGGTGTGCGTGCCATTTCGCCAGCGCCCGTCAACGTGTCCCGTGGCCGCGCACTTAGCCACCCAGGAACACGCGCGAACGGCCGGCAAACACCCACGCGATCGTGTCCGTCACGTTGATGGTGGTGGGCCCCGTACGCCTGTGCGTATCCACCAGCCAATCGAGGCGTTCTCGCCTATAATGGCTAGGTGTCCATTACACCTCTAGCCGAGCGCGGCGAAATAATAAAACCCAGTCGGGTACACGTCGGCCGGATCGCTCCGGGAGAGAACGCGACCCTCCGGGATACGTGTATCGCGTGGCAGCAGGGCAGGCAACCGGCCGCGCCGCGTGTAATTGAATCAATCGACGATTTACTACCGACGCTCGCTGCCCCGAGTGACGATTAATCTCGCGGCGTGCGCCAGCCCCGCGGAATATGCTGTTATTTTCGCCCGGCTCGAGTGGGTATTTATGAGGAGATACAGATCGGTGGTCGGTGTTGCGTCTGGTCAGGGATAGGCTCGAACGGATTCGCTCGATCCACGGGGGATTGAGTCGCGAAGAACCTCGGAGTCTGAATCCTGGTCGGAGGCTACTGCCTTACATCTTGCGAGGAGCAGCTTGAGGTATTGATGAGGAATATGGAGCGAGCTGTGGAAATTGATTAATTATAATGAAGAAGAATGGGATGATAGGGGAAGATAGTGAAATGGGACGCGGAGAAACGAACCCCGTAAACGAACGTTGCGTGACGCAATGCAGCGGGAACCTTCGCAACTCTTTCTCCCGCGACGCGAAACTTTGCACGCCGCGATTAGCTGCTCGCGATATCGCCGATCTCGACGCGTAGCACAGTCAGATAGGTCGATATTTCGCGAAGCGGGGAAAAAAAAAGAGGAGAGCAGAGGAGGGGGAACGGAATGGGAGATGAAGAGGGACGACAACGCGAAAGATTCCCTCGGAAGCTACGATGAGCGACGCGTTATCGGTAGCTGCTCGATAACGCTCATCCTTTGAACAGACGTCGAGGCTTCTGCCAGCGAGATCGGCAGTTCGGAACGACGTTTCGTCATCCGTTTCCTCCCCTTTCCCGGCTCGTCCCTCTGCATCGCTTAATTCGCGTCCTCCTGCCCGCCACGCGTCCCAGAGATTTCCACGGGACAGCGATAACGAAGAGAGCTCGTTGGCTCCGGATGGAAGGTGAAGCTTTAATCGGGGATTTTTTAAGCAGAGCGTTGCACCAGTCGACACGGATGTCTCGCGAGAAACCAGGCTTCCCCTCTAAACCTCTGAAGAAATAAATACAAATCGCCATGGAAACCTTTTGTTCGCGATTCAATAGCGTTTTCCAAGACACTCACTGGCTCACTGGCAATCTCGGGCTACGATGAGCCGTGTATCTTTTTCGGTAGCGCACACTTGGATATCTGCTTTCATATTTTCGTTCGGTGCAACGATGGTCGTGGCGCGCGTCGAGCAGCGGATACGCGAAAGATACGACGAAAAACGGACAGGGCTCGAACGATAAGGCTTATTTACACCGATTGGCGGCTCGCGGATGATTCTGTGTTAAGCGCAACGTGATGCTGTTCGAAGGAACCAAATCGCGAAAGAAGGAGAACGGAAGGGGAGCCGGCGCCAATATCAGCGCGGCAGGAAGTCGCTTTTTGTGACGGCGGGATGTGGCTCTTTTTGGCCTTTCAGCCGGTGGCTTTCAGGGCCTTCCAGCGCGGCAGATAATGAACGAGCACCCTTGCGCCACCAACGCTAGCTTTCTCCCTCTTTCCCTCTATCCCACTCTCTCTTTCTCTCTCTCACTCTCTCTCTTTCTCTGACTCCTAGTCGCTGCTACAACCGTTACAACTTCCTCCCCCCTCGCCCCGTCCCAACGGGGCCACCCCCGATTCACCTCGGCCACGATGTCAACAGGTGGGCACACGCGGATGCCACCTAACCAACGCGAACCTGCCCCCTGTCGATTCGATCGTCGCACCACGACCTTCTACTCTCGCCATCGGCGGCTACCGACACCCATCCGTGCGCCACCCATAGCGGGAAAAAGCGCGCGACAGGAAATGCCACTCGCGTGACGAGAGATGAAGCTGTTCGTTATACGTTCAGATACGAGCACGACTGGCCAATCAGCAGTTCACGGGATTTGCCTCTTTCTCGTGTGTTCGAACGTGCTTGCAAGTTCAGGCAAATTCATTGCCCCACTTTTTAATTACCTACTCACTATCGGTAGAGAAGCACAGAGTTGTCCAAAGTACGAACACTTATGCATTCAATCGTAGATGAATTATCAATGTCTGGCGTTCGATGTATAAAAAGCTTCATCAGTGCACACCAGCTTGAGTATTGTAGGAGCCGGAAAAAAGGGAAAGCCACTCTGCCGGGACTCGAACCCGGGCCTTCCGCGTGCTGGCCAGCCGCCTAATCGATTCACCCACGGCGACTTCCCGTAGTCCCTTAGTTCCGAACTCCTAACTACTAAACGACGCCACCTATGAGCCACTCTCGCACCATAGGCCGTCTTCCAAGCGCCAAACGCCTACAGTATAAAGAAAGCAGTACGTAATCATCTCCTCGCGACTTTCCTCATCGTCAGTAAACGATTCAACGTTCCTCTTCTCAGGCCTGATTCATGGCCCGCGTTGGTTCAACGAAGCGCACCTGACCAACCTCCCAGCTATCAGATCCTGGATCTACGTCGATCGCGGGCAGATTCCGGCGAGCAGAGGAGGCGCGGGCTTATCGATCGACGCTTCCAGAGATGAGAGATGGGGGAGACGGTCCCCTGTTGCGGATAACGCGATAAGGTGTTTTTCAGAGCGAATCAGTGTTAATGGATGTTTTCACGCGACCGGCTGCATCGCGGTGAAGATACGTTGCATCGCGGAATATTGACAGACATCGCATCTCGACTTTTAATTCGTCCCGCCGCGGCCCTCCTTCTCCGACGTCCTCGTCGCTCCGCGAGCCTCTCGGCTCGTGTGCTTTCTCTCTTTCGCGCTGGAAAGCTTTCACCCGTGCCACCGTTCGGTCTTCCTCGCTTTCTGCAACGATATCAGGGGGAAGACCGATACCCTCGGCGGTGATCTCTGGGACAAGACAACAATGCAATCTGCACTGTACGGGCGCACGATCGTTGGAAAACAGTCGTTATCGAGTTGCGCCGCTGCCCAGGCCGCAACGAAAAGTCGGCGCAGGTTCGACGCGGTCGGCCGGCGAATTTCTGGCCGGGATCCTTCCGCCGATACCGCGCGCACACGCCTAATCGCGCTGATAGATCGACGCGGGGGAGGCTGTGCGAAGCTGGGGGCCTTGAACCGTCCGGACGGGTAGCCCGTTTCGATTCGGCGAACCGACGGAGCACCGACGAAAAAACGCTTTTCGGTTGAATCCCATCGAGGGAAGAACGAGGTCGTTGTGCGAACGACAGGGAAGGGACAACAGGTTCTTTGTACACACCACGAATCGGTAATCTTGGATGGGTTGTTTTTTTTTTGTTTTTTTTCGATGGCCGACGAGGAGGCGTCATTTTCCACGCTCGTCCACCGATGAAAATCGAAGCCCACGAGGGGCACCATCGTATTTTAAGCGGGCACGGTCGGTCGGTCGGCCGAGGACTTTGTTAAAAATGGCCTACGAGTTGTTGGTCGTCGATAGGATATCAGTTGATGGTCAGCCGGACGGAGATAGCGGTAATGAGCGACGAGAGGAAAGTTTCCATCGGGCGAATAACCAGTAAAAGGAGTCGCGGGCGAGAGAGAGAGAGAAAGAGGGGGGGGGGAGGGAGAAAGGGGGCAACAGGGGGACCGGATGATGGACTGATTACGCTCCACGGCCGAGATAGCAGCTTGATAGAAGAGAACTTCTACGAATTCCAAATTCACTTCCCGAACCGTTCAGCGTCGACGCTCCGCTGCTGTTCGACGCCGATACTCCGCTTGGAAGCGGGGGAAAAAAGGAGCGACGACTAAAACGATTTTACATTCCGAGCTTCTGCGTGCCCGTTTCGTTACTAACTAGATCTGGAAGTTGGTGTCATTGGAAATGGCTTCGAGTCACCGTGGACGAGTTTCAAATGAAAGCATTTCGATGCCACTCGATGCTTAATGGTTCTACCTTTAGTTAATCTTCTATACCTGCCTAACTACTGAGGGAGTATATAAAGGGTCGTTAGGATAAAGAGAGACTGTGACGAGGCGCAAAGCTCAGAGCCCAAGAAGGACGCGATGAATCGCAGAAAGGGTGAAGATCGCGGGACGCAACCCCTTGGTATCGTTAGGAAGAGGTTGGTGGCTCGATTAATCAACGATAGCATCGACACCGAGCATCGGCCCAACAAGGAAACAGAAGGATCAGCGAATTAGACGGGCGACAATGGGACAAAGACTTCAAAGGGTCCAGGAAGGGACGTTCGGAGCCGGAAGCGTATCAGGCTTCGTGGTTCGTGCATTATTAGGGAAAAGTTGAGGCTGGATGCTCGTATCGCGCCCCCGCGGCCACAAAGGACGAGAGAAACCGTATCAAACGAGCGGCCGAAGGGCTGCGAGAGTCGCGTGGACAAACGCAGGACGCGACAAAGGGGCCGGGGGATGGTAGAGGAGGAAGGTCGGAGGGAGAGAGAGAGCGATCCTGCCGAAAGTTAAAAGGGAATCCATCCATAAATAAGCTCGCGCGGCTCTCTCTCCGCGGGGTTTGCCTTGGCGAGAGCGGTGGAACGGCCACGGATCAGCGCGCGATCTCCAACGGAATAATAATGCGGGTAAAATAAAACCGGCCTCCCCCTCGAACGCTCTAACAGACACAACAGCCGGGCCGGGGTACGCGCGAACACGCGTCAACGTTCCCCCACGTATGCACGTGTAACCTCGGTGTGCACACCGAGAACCCATATAATACCCCCATAGAGAGATGGGAAGATCAAACACTGAAATTACAGCATTGTGAGCATTCTTCTTGCGGCCACTCTTCTTCTTCTTCTTCTCCTCCCTCGTCTTGTTCTTGTTCTTCCTCTTCTTCGAGTCTGCGCTTACCGATAACGGTCTCTCTCCTCTTCCCCCCCTTTCGCTCTTTCTCTCTATCTCGCGCACGCAACGTTTTACTTCTTCCTCCCACCCACCCCCTCCATCGTCGCTCTTTGCCTATCGCCCCTCACCCTCGTTCGCATAAACACACACTTGCCGTGCCTGCATAAGGCTCCCTTTATTATCAAAACCCGGATCGCGTGCATATTGCATCGGTGCACCGGAGAGAAGACCGACCGACCGACCGACCGACCGTTGCATCTATCCGTGTATATCGAAGTCGTAGCTGTAAGACCAGGCTCGTTTACTCCTCCCCCTATCTGAGCCCTCCTCTGTTCACCGCGAGTCCTGCTCTTAAAGGACCTGCTGTCGCGGTACCATCACCAGGACCTTGAGGTCTCGCGTTTCGAGAAGGATCGATTAAAGGTGGGGGGGGATGACGCTGCGAGGATCGCGGTTTCGTGCCCCGTGCATGCGAGCATGGTAGCGATCTAATGGCACGATGCAGGAATAATCGGATCGCTGATGGGGGAGGGCATGTTCGCCGGTTCTCGATGGGAACGATCATAATTGGGATCTAAGTGGTCGGCTAGACGAAACGGGGGGTGTGGAGCGAACGTCGATGGACAATGAGCCGAAGGATTATTCAATCGACGATACGGGTCCTGAGAAACAAAGTGGTGCCTAAGCTTAAAAGTGCTCTCAGATTCTGAAATTGCAATCGCAGCGCGGGTACGCGATGTAAAGGTCCCCGCGAACGAGTTTCTGCGCTGTCAATCGAGAAATTGCAAGCTATAAGGAAAGTGAAGGTATGAACGGAGATCGAATCAGGCTTCAAAGAGGAGCAAACAAAACGGTTAATTTCCACGGACAGAGAGGGAGAGAGAGAAAGAGAGAGAGTAGGGGAACGGAAAGCGCGGACGAGGCAGATACTGCGGAGGCATTCCTTCCCTTATCCTGACGCGAGCGTTTCTTTCCAGCCCGGTCACTTATGGCAATTTAACGGATTTAACGACCACACCTGTACGCTGGTCCCTTTTCCGTGTAGCCACGATAAGAATCGGGGCGAACTGTGAGAATCGACGACGACGACGACGACGACAAGGAACGACGAGGAACACAACATTCGAGAGATCGATCGCTCCTCGTCGCCGGTACAGCCGACGACCACGGCCACGGCGAAGGCACACACGGAGGCGCGTTTCCATCTCGCGGAATGCATTAAGCCGGACGTCGTCCTCGCGAATGGAACCAAGTGAGCGGCACGCAGACGATTTTTAACCAGATAGGATTCTGCCTCCACCTCCTCATCTTCCTACCTTCCACTCCTCCTCCTACTTCGCTCCGGTCCTCTCTTTCCCGCGGAGACTCCCGCGCATAGGAGGCGTATAAAGTGAATGCATACGGTCGAACGTCGGGAAAGAATAAACTTGCGGTCTGCAGGGTCGGATACCAACGAAAGAACCAGTTTCTTTTTTCTCTTTGGAGGATCTTTCGGTAACGTGCGGAAATCCAGAGCAGTTTTGGAGTTCTAGCTTTTCGCAGATACTGGGGGAAAGGGGATGAAATTAACCACCGACTACGAATATTCGATCTATAGGTAATTCCACGAATCGACGTTATCGGGAAAAAGTTCTTCAGAAGATAATAGAAGACGAGGATGAAAGGATTCAAGTTAAAATGTGTAAAATACTAATGAAGCATTCTTGGCTGCTAAAGGGTTAATCTACACGCCCCTCCCTAAAAATACTAAAGGAAGAATTTATTATCACCTGATCAACGCAAGAGTATCTATACAGTGACTATTCCCTCGCGAGTTTCATCTCGAGCCGGGACCGAAAAGAGAATCCACTATTATCACCTGTTCCACGAGGCTAGAAAAGTCAGCCTCGATTAATCCACCCCTGTGTCGGACAAACGTCCTCAGACATTCGCGGGATATCCATCCGTGGTGCATGTGGACCGAGTTCGCCTCGAGGGGGCTGGGGCGAGCGGCGCACAAGGGGATTGGCCCGTCGAAGAGAGGCAGGAAGAAAGAAAGAGAGAGCAACCCCAGACGATGCGGAGACTGATAAAACTACGGAATGATAACACAGCTGCCCCCTTTCCCCACCCAACCACCGACTCCCTTGCCCCCGTTGGCGCCCACAGTCAGTCTGTTTCTGACTATCCGCGATAATCTCGTGCTTCCGCGTGCGACGGAACGAATGGTTTTGCGCTGCGGCCACGCGAAGCTGATCTCTCGCGCGGAAAACGCTCACGACACCCAATCGCCGGGCTCCATCTGCCGTACAATAAAGTGCCCTAGAATATTTGACGATAGAGTCCCAACAAGGCGATACGGAAGGATATTCTTTCTTCATTATCGTTGGCACGATGCAGAAGAAACGGGAGATGCCCGAGGAACGAATGCAACTCAATTGCTCTAATAGTCACTTAATATCACAGTTCCCGTGTTATCGTCGATGCAGCAGAATATTGGATACTCCGTAGCCGATCATGGCCCATTGCTCCCATCCGAATAGATAGAATCGCGAAACGGCTGGGTAGGTACACTCGGGCTGGACTCTAGCGCGACGACCACCTTCTTTAATCCTCCGTAGCCTGAGAAATACAACAGGAGCATGGTACCTCGATATTAAATTTTTTCCCCATTTCCTACCGTGGATTCACTTTACTACAGCGTTTATGTGAAACCGAGCCACCGCGTCGTGTTAATCTCAGAGGTGTGTCCACATCGATGGAGTAGGATCCATAATCTGCCAAGCATAATTCCCAGCCGCGGCTCGATTAATCGTGCACTTAACCAAACACGAAAGGAAAAACGATAATGAGGAGGATCGTCGACAGTCCCACGATGTACGCCGTCGATATCAGCGGATAACCGTCAACACCAATAAACGCGGCCCAACGTGGCCGGGGAGGGAGGCAGTCCATCAATATCCATCGACGGCCGAGCAACCGAATGCGGCGAGATTTTCACCGGCGCGATCCCGGCCAGAGGAGAAGCGCAGATGCTATCGGCCGCGCGGGCGAGATCGTAGTCTCGAATCAAGGCGGTTTAGCAGCCGGTACAAGAGTACGTACGGCAGCGAGCAAGCGTGTAAAGGTGAGGCGGTCGAGCTGGGACGTGCATCTTCTTACAGGCGGACGGGAGAAGACAGTAGTCCTTTCTCGTGAGAGATTCGCGGCCGATAAACGAGCCAGCTCGCCTCAAAACCCTTCGACTACCTGGTGCTCGCGTTGCTCCCGAGCCACCGTGTTCCCCTGTCGGCCACGGACACGCTCGCCAAACGTATACCTCCCTCGACGTCCGGAGAAACGCGTGCACGCGGGTGTCGAACGGGCGCTGATCTTTTGCATGTTTTCACGCGCTTACTGTATTTTGTCGACGATAATAGTAGGTAACTTCCCTTAGTGGCCCGTAACGCTGGTAGTTACGAGGGAAGATCCCCGAACTGGAAATTAAAAACATTATGAAACCTCAGAGATAAATATATGTAGGGGATATTGGGAAACCAAGAATTTCGATACGCCAACTAGTGACAGGAAATTAAACTACTGCGAGTAGGCCGAAATCCGGCGAAGTCCATACGATTATTAGTGTTTATATGGACATGTGAAAAACGAGAGTTTTTAAAATTTTTTCAACACTAAATTTTTACTTCTGCGATTAATAAATACTTATTCAGAATGTTTGGTGGGATCCGGGCCTACTTGCAATAGTTTGCCAACTTACCACCGCAGCGCTGAAATCTGAGCCATGCCTCCACTTGGTTTCCCAATATAGGTAGGTCTTTGTATTTTGTACACAAGTTTTTTTTGACTGCTCAGTTCGCGTGGTATAACACAAAATCGGAAAATAGCCGGGTTTTCAGGGGTTAATTTCACCACCGTAAAGTAAATTTGGACAGCAAAAAATTGTGTAATAAATATCTATATATCCTCTGCATATCCCCAAAGTTTCATAATTTTTTGAAGTTCCGAATTGGGGATCTTTCTTTGCTGGGTATCATAATTATTCCTACACGACTTGGAATAATAATAATAATAATATTAATAATAATAATAATAATAATAATAATAATTATAACAATACAATAATAATAGTTTATTGACGGAAATAAATTCCAATTACACAGCGAAAAAAATGGCAATGAAGCCATTAATTAATTATTATTAATTTCTTCGATTCGATTCGCAAAATCCGCGACGGTCTTGAAGCATTAACATCGCAGATCGCATCGTTATCAAGCATCGAAGCTCCGTTCACCCCCTGACCGAGCCATTCCGTGAAACTTTCCACTCCAAGGAGATAAAATTCTCCAGCAGAAGAATCTCGCAGAGTTACCCAAAAGATTGCTGTTACATCTAACCACCTACAGTTAGTAATTGGCACCGATGCGTCGATTGCTCTACGAAAACATACCTTTTGCTCCTCACCAGCATGGGAGCAGAGAAAAGCAGAGAGGCGGAGAGGAAAGTGAAACGAGGAGCAATGCGGGAATACTACGCGAGCACCGTTTCTCTCGCTGTTACCTACGCTCCCGACACGCTCGCTAATACCAGCGATAAGATCTTAGGCTCTCTGCACGTCGATGCGAAAGAAGCGGCGAGGAGAATACTTACGCTCGTGGCGGCGGCGTCGCCGCCAGGTAACACGGTCGCTCGCGATCGACGGAACGCGGTCTGACACCTCTCCCCCGTGTACAAGCGCCAAACGTTCCACCTAATTAACGCCGTTGGCCGCGTGCAACGCGCTCTTGTCAAAATAACACGCCGATCGGTCTCGCCGATCGACACCGACACGTACCATTAACGCTTCTATCGGGGCTAGATCGATTAGAACGCTTGCGAAACCGGCGAGGATCGTCCTCCGTCTATGTTAATGCACCGCGGCCATCCCCGTCGCCGAGAGTGGATAAATGAACGAGGTACTGTTTGCAGCGGGAACTCGCGTATACCGGCCCCGAACGAGAGCTTCCTCGTTATTCATTCGGGTCACCACGTTTCTGCCGTTAATCACCTATACCGGTACCTCTCGTTCCATCGCGCTAAACCGTTCGATCCTTCTTTCGACTATCGTTGCACGACTCAACCCCAAAATTAAGAAACTCCTAATGAGCACACAGAGACAGATAGTACAATAGGGTAAGTCGGGGAGAGATGGCCCACTTTTTAAAAAAAAAATCAGCACACCGTAAATTTAGTGGTTTTATAAAGGACAAAAATATATTTGCAAAAGGAGCGTGATCGAGCCATCTCACCCGGAATTACCCTAGTGCCATTAGAAAACGATATAGGTACCTTTTTCTGTGGGTATAAAGGGACACCCAGTGCAGCATATATAGAGCACACGAGTCCGCCGGTATGCGGAGATGACGAATCGAGACGTGGGAAGGAAATTTGAACGCTGAATGGTGATGACGAAATACCTACTTAGTGGAATAATTATCGCTTTGGGGACAGCGGCCTGCGACGACAATGTGAGTCAGCAGGTGAGAGCCGGTCGGGGAACACGGCGACGAAGGCGGCAGCGGGGGGACAGGTAAAGGAGTTTGTACGACGGCGAAGGTGTTTGCCGAGCAAATACGAGCCGGGCAATTAGGCCTCTTCAGACACGGGCGGCGCGAGCGCGTGCCGTTGTTTGTCCAGCTAAACAAGATATTATTACGGGCGGCGTGCACTCGAGACGAGACACGAGCCGAGATCCCATTCTCACCCGCGCCTCTGTATCGCATCTAGAAACAAATAAGCACGGGCTGCCGTGTTACCTGCGCCGCGGCACGACGCTCTGTTAACTTTCTAAACAGTAGCCCCCGTACACCGGGGGATACGGGCTGTGGGTCGCTGCGGAGGAACCGTTTTGGCGACAGTGTGCAACAATAACAGATTTAACCCTTCGTGATCACACGGGGTGTATTGTACCCCAAGAGCAATTTTTGATTTGAAATTCCGCACCTTTACATCTTCCAAAGGGGATTTATCGCAAAGAAAAAATAAAAAACTTTTTAAAAAATCTGTATTTTACCACGACGATGGAAAATCGCTCGTTTTCAACTACAAATTTTAGCATATCAAAATTTACATTTCTAGAAAAAGACTATTAGACCATGACTGTATAAGTATTACGAACGTAGAATTATTACTGAAAAGTTAAAAGATTCAAAAATATGAAAATGGTAACTCAAAAAATGACGCTGGGGTACAGTGAACCCCGTGTGACCAACTTGTGATTATAAGAAGGTGTGACCACGAAGGGTTAAGAGTCTACTTGGATTACCTGAGAGTAACGGGAGTTTAATGAAACACTTCAGCAGAATCTTTGGACGTAAAAGTGGGCTCTCGGAATTTTTAGGATCTGCGTTTTGGATTTGTTTGGGTTAGAGAAATGTCGGGGAAAGGTGTTTAGAACGATCACCTTAAAGCGTAATTCATATAAAAAATACAAATGCACATTGTTTAAATAAAAGTAAAGTAACTTTTGTAAGTTAATCTACCTTATTATTGGCTTAGATCAAATTTAGTTACCTGATCAATTATATTTTTTATTCGCATTTTTGTGAAAATATATTAAAGGATCATTTTGTACATCTATGTGTACAGGGATTTCTAGAAAAATGGGATCTATTTATACCTACTGATAGTAAATAAGACGAACATTAAAAAGCATTGATTTGTTTAAATCAAAACAGAAATTAAGCTCAATCACAAAAAATACGAACATAATAATAAATTAAAACAATTTTTTAAAAAAATCTAATTTTTATTGATTTGGTACATAACCAATGAATAGAAATACTTCAAAGTAACTAACAAACATAAGAAAATGAGATCAGCTTCACAGATACAAATTTTTCCAATCACAGAGGGATCCTTTTAGACACCTTTCCCCTCCTTAATGAAAAGTATGAATAAAGCCATTCTGGAGAGTTACCACTGCTATTTTTTAATTGGCGATTTTTAGCACTTAGGTATTTATTTTAATTATCAAGTTCGAATTATATTCTGAAATACCTACGTATTTTTGATGTGTTTTCTTTACTTTATTCAATTTACCATGTATGCGGGGTCGCGGGTTGCACGAGTATTATAAAAGGGAATCGCGAGACAAAAAAGGTTGGAAAACAGTGTCATAGAGCAACGACGAATGACTTAGTCTAGCCTCAAAGTAGAAGTACACCCTCTTATATTCAGCAGCCTTAAGGTCTCCGTACCCGGTAAGATTCCCATCCAAAGATTCCACCAAGTATATTCTACTCTCCACCCACAACCTACCCAAATTCTATTCCAGGTATGTATATCTACATAGCGCCAGATAACTGAAAATCCTTGCTCCCCTATTTGAGTAGCCCGATTACAACTCGTAAGCGGTGCAGCTCGATAAGGAACAAATTAAGACCCAAGTACAGATAAGGAACTAGCCCACGTGGTCGACTGGTAGGAACCAGTCCGCGCGCGTGACGTTGCAACAGCGTAAGGTAACAGGTATCCCATCGTAGTAAATAAACTTTTATCCGTCATACGCGAAGCATGCAGCTTCAAGCTCGTTCCTCCTCGGAGCAGCCAGCGGGCTTAACAGCGATTAGTCTTTTCCCCCGTGCCCGTGGAAGCCAATATCAATTTCTCAGCGAAGACTGATTACGTGTAACCCACGCGATCGCTCTGTTCCTCGTTCCCGACGTGACACGTCATTCCGTGGCTCGTCGACGAGCGCTGTTTAAAGCGCGAGCACGTGGGTGGCTCGGGCGCAGAAGAGGGACGAGAGACCCGGGCACCAGAGAGAGTGAGAGAGAGAGAGAGAGGGGGGGAGAGACAGAGAGGAGATGGAACAGCTCGTGAACGACGAACAGAGACGGAGGGCATTTAAGAAAGACCGAGGAGCGGCATCACCTCATTCCACCTTCTTATCTATGCATCTCCCGACAGGTAACCGTGTGCTAGTGTGAGTCTCCGGGCGAATAAACGGTCCTGCATGTGTCCGTCGATAGCACACGTGCACAGCCTCACGAAAACCAAGGAAAGAGAGGCACACAGGCCCGCCGAGTTTCGTGACGCCCTTACGCGTCCACCATAAGGCCAACGAGCAGACGATTTTATGGACGATATCGAGCGCGCCTTACCAGCCCGCTAGAAGAAGCTTTCTCGCTGATAACGTCCATCCGATTACGCCTTCCAACCCGATTTCCTCGCGGACCACGCTCGACGCTATCAAGTCGATCTGAATGTAAAGTAACGGGGGAGGGAGAGGCGGGAGGAGCAGATATTTATAAAAAGAGAAGGAGGCTTCTAAAGTTAGAAATATTCGGGGAAAAGGAAATCCTGCTCCCCATTGAGAAAGGAACCTGGGGAATATCGCGGAATCTCCGATCCCCTCTCGTTCTAATTCCTCGTTCTCATCGAAGATCGTTCGCGTGCATTGTATCGAGGCGACGGCGAGGACGAGGGACGTGTTTATTCGTCGGGCGCAGCCTCGGCCGTGGTTTAATTGCCATCGAAAGGTCGTCCTTAATTTTACGTTATCTCGATCGGGAGAATTCGAGGCCGGTACTGCCACGAAATGACCGAGGCGCCACTCTTATCTGAAGAGGCATGGATAAGCCCCGATGATTGAGGAGGAAAGGAGCACTCGAGATACCAGGCCCGGCGTCGGCAGCCGACCAAGCTGGGCAGAAATTGTTAAGAAATGACACAACACGCACCGACACACCTACACTCTCTCTCCCGTTAACGAATCTGACGCTTCTACCCGCGGCTTATCGCCGCAGATCCCCGATCCGCATTAATCAGCTTCGTATATACACGAGTTTTCGTGCATAATACCAGCCGTGGCTGGTTTCGCTGTACCGATTTCACTTCGAGAGGCTTCCACGTTACTTCCACGTGCACGCGGGCCTATTTGACACGTCCCTCCTCCGCCGTCCACGGACTATCTGGCATCTGGCGGATAGCAGCGCGGAATAAAAGGACCCGGAATGCCTACCACCTATCGTAGGAATCGTTCGCGGAATACTTACTCCAGTTGCGAGAGCGGGACACGATTATCTGATCCCGGCCGCGGGACCAAACAACGGGCCAAATCGCTCTGACCGAGATCAGATCCGATCTACCACCGCCGCGGACCCTACCCCTCCGCACACGAGAAGAAGAAACTCCTCGTTCTTCCGATCAGTTAACGCTAATGAGCGATATATTTGGAAGAGTCGCGAAACTGGCCGCACTCGTGCGCGCATTCCCTCGGTTCTTTCATATAGTGGCGTGCATGCCTTCGAGAACCAGTCCGCTGCTCTACTCTGCACCTTCTGCTCCCTATGCGCAGCTCGTCATTGTGCTGGGATAGGCGCGTTTCGCGAGCCTTTGTGGATTCTGCAGGAATTAGGGCTGGGACTATTTGTCGAATTTTTCGGTATTCGAATATTCGAATACTTCAGTTGCTCAATTATTTGGCGAATATAATTCGAATATCCAAGTATTCGAATACTATTCGAATATTTAAGTATTCAAATACTATTCGAATATTAAAGTATTCGAATACTATTCGAATATTAAAGTATTCGAATACTATTCGAATATTAAAGTATTCGAATACTGATATATTCGAATAGTATGGTGTGAATTATAAATCAAGTTCTTTAGGTTCATTTGTCAGGGTGAAATCTTGTACGCTAATTTTGACCCACTTCACACCATACTATTCGAATACATCAGTATTCGAATAGTATTCGAATATAGCAGTATTCGAATATAGCAGTATTCGAATAGTATTCGAATATAGCAGTATTCGAATAGTATTCGAATATAGCAGTATTCGAATAGTATTCGCATAATAACATTCGAATACTGAAATATTCGAAGTTTATTCGTATTATTCGAATACTTGTAAAATATTCGAATAGTCCCAGCCCTAGCAGGAATATGGATATCTACGTATGAAGAGCAAGTGGGACAAACACAGTGTATTTCACAGTGTTCGGGTAAGTACTTTTTTGTGTGAATTATGTTAATTGTTGCATATTAAAGTGTAAATAACTAAGACAGTTTGTTTGTAAGATTTGGTATACTGGTTAAAATGAGAAATTTCTACTCTGCACTGGAGGAACATACGGAATGTCTCCACTCCTTCTCTGAGCATAAACTTCTGTCGTCAAGGTAAAACAAGAAATTATTTAAGAAGAAAATTAAATTGATGCACTAAAGTATTAAAACTTAATTTTCTTCATAACGCTATTATGTGACAATCCCTGTTTCTCTCCTTACCCTTCATATGTGCTGGAGATTTTAAGAGTTGGCGGGTTGGGAGCGAGGATTTCTCGAGTTCTGTGCGATTGTGGTACGATTCTATATTCCAGTAGAAATTAAAATTGGGGATTGCTGTTCAGAAAAGTGGGCTTCAAGACTGTTAGAAATGCAGGGGAAATGCAGCAGTACAAAGTGTTACTGTGTTCCAATCACCAATGAATATCTACGTGCAAAATAAATATCGAACTGTAATAAAGAAAACCGACTGATATTCCTCTTCAGGCCCGTTCCTGGCAGAAGGTGCCCCCGCACCTGGGCGGCCGCACGCTGTTTATATGTAAAATTTTGATTAATAAGAATTAAATTTTTTTCAAATCATCCAACGTTGGTTTTAGAATTAAAAATTCATAAGTACAATCTACTTTCACGAAATTTGACAAAAATCAAAAAATCCAAGGCCTTGTATTTTTAAACAAATTCGAAATAGACAAAATGATTTAACCCCGCCGCCTAATTTCACGAGAACTAAAACATATTCCATTTTTAACAAAATCCCAGCAATCTTTAAACCAATTCTTCCCAAATGAAGATGTCCCCATTTCCCCCTCGGAAAATCAGCCTCCATTCCATTTTACCACGAGTCCTGCTTCCACCGTGCCCTTGAAACCAGATCACACGAACTCGAGCGGTGAAAAAATTATATCCCAATGGCATCCGAATGGTGGTCAGAAGTACCACAGTTATTCCAATATCAATGCGCAGATACGGACAAGTGTTACCCGTATTAGTTCCCGTGCGTCAGTATGGGCAAACGCACGCACACAGACGGGCGTATCGTGATCAGGGACGAGCAGCTACCCTTGCTCCGTCTCCTGTCCAGTTTATCTGAAGACTTGAGAAAACGCAGACGCTTCGCCTGCGAGGCTAATCTGTCTGGTATCGGGGCCCTAAAACCGCCAGCAGGAGGCCAGAGACAACGGTAATAGGATGTAGAGAATCGTGTCTACAGGGTGCCATGCGAACTTGGTACGCACAGATCGAGAAATAGAGGAAGTAGCCTTGCTATTCAAACTAACTACGAATCTATGATAGCCGTCTAGTGGCTTCTTGTTTTTAATCTTTAGATAATATAACAAACGTTGCAGGTCAATATATATTGACAAAGATAAAAATTTTATAAGCGTCGGGAACACCGAACAAATAATAATAATAATAGAGTTAAGGTAATTTTTTCTATGTTTTCTATTATACCAAAGAACTTATAAGAGATTATGTATAGTGTCCTGTAATAAAACATTTAAAAAAAAAAAAACTACGAATCTATCAAAATTCAAATGTAACCTCATATTCGTAATAACACAAAATGACCCACCGTACCTAGCAACTAAACAAAAGTGGCCCCATCGATAACGCTGCTTTATCAACCTCCCTAATCTTCGACGACAAGAGACAATCGCAGATCCGAAAGTAGCGGCTAGCGATTAAAAGTCGACAGAACGGCTGGAGAGGTCCCCGAACCCGCCGCTAACGATCCGTGTAATTAGGACACGAGCGAGAGGAGAGCATCGGGATTTATTAAAAGTACGACGATCGAGACAAAAGTGGCCGACGATAAGGCAAGCGTACAAACTAAACGCCCAGATACGGCGGCGCATTGTTTCCAGAGGCCGAGAGCTACCCAGAGATTATTCGTATCCACGCGCGTCCATCGTCGGCCGGTCGCGCGTATTCCCCGATTAGTCGTCGCGATGCTTTTGATCGGCGGATCGTACGAACGTGACGGTCGGCAGGTTAAAATCTACTATCGGTGGGTATCAGCTCATTACGCTAATATTCACTCGGAATGCCAGGCCGATACGGTATCGCGATCGTGCCTCTCGCGCTCGGCAAAGGCTCTTTTTGCGCCGCCTGTCCCCCGTCGCGTCGCGTCGCCTCGCGTCCCCGTGTGCAGCACGCGGATCCGTTCCGCGCACGTGTAGAGGTCGCGCCATTTTTGGACCTACCCGTGTTTCGCCCATTCCCCGATACGCCAGGCTCTCGTATCCGCGATCTCGATCACGCTCGATTCGTCCGGGCCGATTTTATTCCAACGGTGCGCGCCCATCAACCCTCATTCTCTCGGTAAACGTTTGTTGTCTGCTCGCTTTGGGGCCGAATTTCATCACGCGAACGGCAATCGAGAGCCGTATTACGGGGCCGGAAGGGGAACGATCGACAATTTCTGCGAGTGGATTTTTTTTTCATATAGTACTTACTCCATTCGATATTTCGCGAGACAGATCGTAAGAATGTTTGGATAACGGAGAGGCAAGGAAGGAGCAAAAATCGATCCAATACGCTATGCAGTGCGGGGTCAGACGTCCGAAGAGAAACTCCCACTTTCCATCGGCGCGTTGCATTCCTCGTTTAACGACTCTCCCGAAACGAGGGAGAAATCCGATGGCCGCGCTCTTAACGCGGAACACATGTCCCGGCCGCATCAGCTGCGCTCGAGCTCCGCCACGAATCTATTAAACCTTATCGGGGGAGTAGACCATCGAAAAAGAACGATTCTCGGAACGGACTCGTGGCGCGAGTATCGGCGAGTCGTCTGGTGGCGAACGGGGACAGAGACAGGGAGAGGGAGGGGGTGCAGAAGAAAAAAAAAAGAGGAAAATCCGCGTCGTCGTGGAATCCCGGAGAATGAAAGAAAGGGGCCAGTTGTGTGTCCAGCATCGGGAGGTACATCGCGGTTATCGGCGTAAAGCCGCGTTTACACGCGTGTAAAGCTGGTACGAAGGCTGGTTGACACCGTGGCGGCGGAAGGGACGAGGGAGGGCATCGGCGGAAGAGGGCCCCGCGAAGGGACAAGGGAAGGAGAAAGAAGGAGAGCTCGCGGACACCATTCCAGCGATGCCAGGGCCGTGTCGTAACAGGCTCGAGTGACACCACAATGCGGTGTAGCAATTTGTAGGCTCGCCCTTCGTCCTTCCTCCCCGCGGCAGTGTGTGCGCCTGTGTGTGTGTGAATGTGTGCTACGTGTGTGCACGCGTGTGTACGCGGCCTCCCTGGGCCTGTAGCGGCGGCAGCAGCGGCAGCCGCCTCTCCTCTTCCCCCGCCGTGTATTTATGAGCCGAGTCGGGAGAACGCCTGTATCGGTTCCTCTCTCGCTCGGCAAAAGGCAGGAAGGGACGACGACGCGGAGGGCCGCCACGGTCCTCTCCTGGGCCCTCTCCCGGGTCCTCTCCCGGGCTGCTCACCGCGAGAACCCGCCGATGGACGGCCACCACCGGCAAGGGGGGGGCGACGGGAGGAAGAGGCAGGCACGAACAACGAAGGGAAAGACGACGGGGCGACGGAGAGAAAGGAGAGAAGGGCTAACTAGACGAGATCAGCGCCGCGATACTTGTCTTCCGCCGCGTTTCTCCGCGAAGAAGACACGAAAGGGAGGGAGCGCACGCGGGGCGAAACGGAGCCAGGCCCACGGATAGAGGCGGAGGGGAAACGAGAGGGATGCTGGTGAACGACGGAGGAGAGACAGATCTGCAGCGGATTCATGCGTTTGCGCGGAATAAGGGACCCGGTTCAGCGAGATAAGGGACGCTGATGGACCTTCCCTTCTCTTCTTCTATCTTTTTCCTTCTCGATCCACCACCCTTGCCCCCCTCCCCTTGTTTCTTGCCTCCCCGCTACCCACCCTTCCCGTCCCTTTCACGTCACCCGCTCATTGCGCGCACACCGCCCGCCGATCGACACTGATAGCCACCGACGACTGTTCGCGGCTAACCGGCCACCAGCGGAATTTGCGACTTCGCTTTTGTGCCGTTCCTTCAACGAGCCGAAGGGAACCTGGCCCCCCCCTCTTTGTACGATAGATTCCACCGCGAGATTTTGGGGATCTTCGCCCCGCGGGGTATTCGATTCCCCTCTATCGGCCGCAGACACAAGGGACGTGATTAACCGTCTAGATCGCTCGATCCCTGCGTTTTTCGATATATCGCATAAAGCGTGGGGCTACAGGTGCAGACTGATTTCTATAGGCGCTTGTTTCTGGGAGAACAAGTGCAGTTACGTGGAGTGAGAGTGTGACCATCAGTGTGGTAGAAACGGGGATGATTTTTTACGAACAACTGAGTCGAATGTGTGGAGGGAATTGTATTGGGAAATCAAGTGGAGGCGTGGCTTAGATTTCAGCGCTGCGGTGGTAAGTTGGCAAACTATTGCAAGTAGGCCCGGGTTCCTCCAAACATTCCGAATAAGTATTTATTAATCGAAGAAGTAAAAATTTAGTGTTCCAAAAGATTTAAAAACACTCGTTTTTCACAACTTGTCTATATAAACACTGATAATCGTATGGACTTGGACGGATTTCGGCCTACTCACAGTAGTTTAATTTTCTGCCACTAGTTGGCGTATCGAAATTCTTGGTTTCCCAATACCGTAGGATTCTGGCTTGAAAGGACTTACGAGTGAACGTAACTGAATACCGTTTGCTTTTGTTTATTAATAAAATACAAGAAAACAATTCAAACATTTTCAACCCCTCGTCTACTAAGTGACCGAGTTCAAAGAAACAATCGTGCCCGTGATATCGGTGCACTGCAAATTAATACAAGTCAATTTAATATGCAAGGGGTTACTAAAATTTTTCCAATCTCCCTGGATAACATCCACACCGCCACCCCCAAATCGCACAAGAAAAGCGACCGCACACAAACTAAACGTTGAAGGAAGGTGTCGTTATCGACGATCTCGCCAGACGCAACGAGCAACACGCGAATAAGCGAGAAAGCGTGGAGGACGAGGTGAGATAGGCGCGGCCAAGTCGTCGCTATTAGCGCGTCGACAACGATTACAACGAAACGATCATCCTCCTCCCCTTTCTACCCCTATCGACTACCACTCCCCCGCGCCATTCGGTCACTTCGAAGCGAGTCGATGGCGCGCGGAGATATTATTTACGGGGAACACGATTCAATAAAACATTCTATAAAATCATTGGTTATTAATTTGACGGCTGGGCTCGACGGGGGGTGATTGCTGCCTCTCCGCGGGGCACCTTTTATCCCCTGGCATCGTCGATTACCGACACGATACAAGGCGAGCCTCTCCTCCTTCTTCATCCTCGAGTCACCCAACCTCCGCCAGCCCCGTCCAGCCGCGGTACCTACTCGATAAATCGGAACGGCGCGTTTTCAACGGAAAAATAATCGAGATTAAAAGGGGGACGGATGTTTCTCGTTATTGACGCGGTGCTCCGATCGACCCCGGATCGCATTAAGAGGGAACCCTTTCTCTGCCCGACTCCCAACAAGATTTCGCGGAATTAATCCCGCGGCTGTTGCGGTTCTATTATTCCTCCCAAGAGAAGGTGATTTCATTCGGCATCGAAATCTACGGGCCAAATTTTGCGATTCTACTTGGGTACATTTTCGACGAGAGCCCTTATTTAATTCAAATTCCGTTGGAAAGCTTGATTCCCGCACCCGCGGTGGCGGATTTAGCGGGCAGCCGATGAGCAGAAAAATTATGATTTTATCCAAACGCTATTTTCTTTTGACGTAGATTTATTTTTAATTCTGTTAAATATACAGGATGTCCCAGAACGTTTACCACCTGTGCCTTTTCCTTAAATCCGCCACTGCGTAATCGCGATGGAAAGAAGAAACTAATGCCTCTCCAATCCGCCTATCGCCACTTCCTCGGGCAAATAGAAGCGACGCAATAGCTGGCTGGTAATAAGGCGAGCCGAGGCGATGACGCGGCGATATCCAAAAACGTAAAACTGTTTTCCCCGAGTTCCGCAGATGCCCCGGCGATAAACACCGTCCATCCCTCCCTCCCGCCCTCGCCCCGCGGATCCATGGGTTTCCTGTTCGACGGTGGCTTCTCACGAGATGGTGGATCGCAGTCGAAGAGAAGAAAAACCCGCGACTCCGGTGGACCGGGCAGATAAAGAGGCCCCGCGTGTGACGTCAATTATTTTTAATCTCCCGACTGGCCCGCTTATCGTGCGCTCGCCGCCGTGCACCGTGCCTCTTCCGCGAACAACCTATCTTGTACGCGCCGGCGTAATCGCGCGCGTCCTTTCCCGAAATCGGAGGCGAACTTTCGCTTGTGCAACCGTCCGGGAGCGCGAGGCGCTCACTTCAGAATCCCCCGATAAGAGCAGATAGCAGCTGAATCTCCGAGGCGATCGCGTTATTCCCTCGCGAATTTCAGGCACGTATCGGCGCGCGCGCGTCGCCTCGTAAATTTTAACGATTTCTTTGAACCCACGACTCCCGAAGTGCATACGTTTTTCCACTTTCAAGTAACCGTGCGCCACCGTTATGGAACGTGCATACATGTCGAGGAGAGTCGGCGACCCATCGGGGATGCTTTCGGTTTCGGATAAACCGGATGGGTTGGACGAGGCGAGGCAACCGGCGGCGAAGGGCCCCCAGTTTTTGGAAGCGAGTGGCGTGGATTAAAGGAGCAAGGACATAAACGGGAGCCGGTGGACGCGCGCTACTTCACTTTCGGCTCGTTATTAACTCAATTATGCTCCCAATTAGCGGTCACGCGCTCGGGCCACGGTTGCGACGCGACGCGGGGCTCGCATTAATTATAGGGACATTAACGTCCGGGGAAGCGGTGGACCCGGCCGGCGCAGAAAGCCAGTTCCACGAAAAACCGCCGCGACGTGCATCGACCGTGCGCCGATCGGGGTGGGAGGCTTTGAAAAAAAGGCCGGCGAATAATAAACGTGGCGGAAAGAAGGAGCGGAGGGGAGGAAGGGAAGAAACGGAGAGAGGAAGGAGAGAGACAGCCGGTTCGACGAGTCCGAGTCGCGGCCACGTGAAAGTGGACGGCGAAGTTTCGTGATCGAGGGGGGGCCACGTGATCCGCGAGGTACCATGGATCCAACGATCGGATCGGCCGCCCGCCGATCTCCCTGGCCTGGATCGTTTTACGCTGAGATCGGGAAAGAACCGCTGATACGGATTTGTGCAACGACCGCGAGAGACTACGATACGATAACGATCGGGGAAGGTCGATGCTTTTAATTGGCGACGCGAATAACGCGTGTCGTTTCGCTGTTGCGTAAGGGCACGCGTTCGGTATCGCGGGCATCGAAGAGTGGGATTCTTCGACGTGTTATACACTGGAATTTCAGGTTCTACAGTGGTAGTTTAAAAGAATCAGCTTGCAATATTCGAGTGTACGAGGATGGCAGTTTTGCTAAATTCTTGCCGGTTTCGGCTGATTCTAATTTAGTGTTCAGAGGAAGAATGTATGCGGTCGGAGGAAATGCCATTGAGGACTTTGCTAGATAATCTATTCTAGATTTGGTATCAAACTGAATGTATAAGCGATTGAGCGATGTCAAGGTGTAAAGAAAAGAATTGGCACACATACATACTTGCGGTAATAAAGTATTTTTCAATTCTAACGTTTCAATGTTATAGGTATTCACTCCATTATTGCTCTCGCTCGTTTGAAGAGTAAGAGAAGACAGTTTAGTTAGGAAAAATACTTTGAATACAACGTTGTTAGATCGATGGGAAGCTTAAGCTAAAGGAATCGTGGTAGATTAGAACGTCTCAAAACTATGTAGCAAATGTGCTTACATTGCTTTATTTCGACTATCCTTCGGCAGTAGACAAAGCAGTACGCACAAAACAGAAGACGAAAAGTCGTCGACACCATGTATCCCTACTTTGGTGAAACTTGAACGCCATAGCGAGACTAGAATAGATAAGTTGATCGATTCAGGTGAAAAGATCGATCGAACATCAATTTTATGCATTACCGACAAAAATAAATGAATGCTGGTAACGGATGATTGTAAAATCTTATACACTACTTAATATTAAATATTTCCTCCGAAAAATAATCTGGATCCCTTGGAGCCATACATTTCACATTATAAATGAAAGAATTCCTGATTCGAAGACCAAGAATACCTCACCAGAGAATCTAATATTTTGTAATAGAGAACGACGAAAGACACGAGGCAATAATAATTGGTCTTAGTAATCGTATATAACTGCAAATTCAATAATAATATTGTACAAGTGAGACGCAAAGATTTTCCGCGCTATTGGAGAAGCACGCGGTCGAGCGCTGTATGCGTGTCGACCACGTGACCCGCGAGCGTCTAAGGTCAGCTGACAACGATGAACCTGTCGATTATGACAGCGGCCCTTTCTCACCGGACAAGTACCTCTGGGTGAGCGTGTGAATCGAACAAATGTGTACAATCTTACGAAACACCGATTTTACAAGAGTAATCTCGAAGAGAACTCGTGCAGGAAAATCAGACGCTGTCGTTTCGACGTTTCAACTACTTGCAATCGAGTTCGAGTATGCCTACGAAAATTCCCGCCAATAAGCGACGGGGCACGAGCGCTGACTGGCTGACCGCACGCTGCAAGTTCGAACACGCTCGTGGCAGATAAAACAAGGCTGAAAAAATGGCGGCGAGGGCCGTTGTATGGGCGAAGAATTCACTGGCGACGCGAATCGGCCGAGACAGTTCGCGGGGGCACATAAACGGGCGAGCAGAGACGCGGCCTGACAACCAACGATGCCCAATCACCTGTCAAGCAACGTGGCGGCCGGCTAAAAGCACGCCCGGCCCGCGAGAAACCCGTTCTCCCGGGTGTGCCACGACAAACACGATTTTAACGCGCGTCACGCAGCCCGCGATATCAACGTACATTATACACACGCATAGCGAGCGAACGAAAGCGAGACGGGATGAAAATAACATAAAACAGAAGGAATCACATCGGTCGCGACTCACGTTTCAGCGGTTTCGGGTTGCTCTGCTTGCGGCGTGACATCCTCTGCGCTCTGCCATCACCAAATCAGCGCCGACATGCACGACATCGTTGCTGGTACGGGCGCGAAGACGTGGATCGGTCGTACCAGGTCGCCGTGACGTCGTCGACATATAACAGGTGACACAGCACACGCAACGAGTACAGGGGGCGTTTAAGACGAAGCAGGCTGATTTTGCTAGTTACGGACAAAGCCAGGACAAGTGGACGAGACAAGCGCGAGAGAGAGGACACTTTCGAAGCACAACAACGTTCCCCCGATCACCGAACAATGTGTACGCCGCTGACGGAACACGATCTTCCCTTCCCGTTTCGGAACGTTCCTTCTTCTCCCCTTGCTCGCGGTCTTTTCACGCACAGGCGCCGACGGAGAACGCATACGCGCACCAAAACACCACGTACCGCGGCCGCTGTCAGCGAGCAACTAAACAAACGCGGGTACCAACAACCCCCACTCCTGCGGATGCAGCGTGACCACGCTTCGGAGTGGGGATGCTGTGTAGCAGGACTGACTCCGCCTACCGCGCGCATTCCGATCCTAGAGGCGGGAAATTTTGAACCATGCATTTACCGGCTTGGATTCTTGCTGGGGCTTCCAGATGGCGGTAATGCGCCAAACTATCACTGTTCTTGTCTAACCTGCGCGTGTAATATTCCATAATCTTTTCGACGTAATCCTTCCTTCCGAGAAGTCATATCTTTGTCGTTTTGTTAAAGGGAATATAATCGTTGAGTAACTGTAATCTCTGTTGATATCTACTTGCTCTCTCTGTAAAGGGAAAAATAATGAACAAGAGAAGTGCAAAGTTTAATAGCACCTGATTTTGAGTTTACGCTTAATCGTTCTTCTTAAAGTTTTCATATTTTGCTCTATGGCCCGTTACGTCTTTGAATGTCCCATGAAAACTTCAATTATTAAGTGGCAAGTTTCGAAAGCTCTCTAGCGTCATCTACAGTGCCTCGGTGAAGTTGCAAGAGACATTCTGCACTCTATCGTTGGCCGATAATTGAGCTGGGACTTCTTATAAAGTGACAACGGTTGGTATTAAAGACAACATAAGTACCGACGGAGCTTTGTTTTTTATCGTGAATACCGAAATGCATCTTGATTTTATCTGGTATACTGCACAGTGTAAATAAGGACATGGAAAGTGAATGAGATTTGTATTTCAAACCCATAAATCGATTTTATTAAAAGTATAGAGAAGTAATAAGGAAGTGAATTTCGGTATCCTAGGAGGATTACTGGTCTGTCAAAATAGTTGAAGCTGAATAATCACTAACGATACGTACACATTCCTGAAACAAATCGAATGCTTCCATTATCAACAGAATCGCTCTCCCAAGGCTGAAGCCTTTCTGTCCCCACAAATCATTTTTATCTTCCATATTTATTTTCGCCTGATGTCACCGTGTTTTTTCCAACCGATCTTCGACGATGTCTCAGGAAGGCCAACATCGGCTACCTACCAAGCTCTCGCGATGGGATCTTCACGGTGGCACCGTTTCCTCGAACGTAAACACGCCGAAGACCAATTGCTCCCGTTACCATTACCGATATTTTATAATTCGCCGCTATTCGAGGTTCAGGCGGTTCACGGAGCCGCGTTCGTTATCGGGCCACGCGAAACAACAACAAACGTTCGACGTGTGTACGAAAGCTGGTCCATTCAAGGTATTTTTAGCCGTGCGCCGTGTTTTGCGTGATACTTACCGCGAAGGGCTCTGACCCGTTTACCATCAGACACGCCTCGCGCTCTCAGAGCCGTGAGTACCGTAACACAGAAGCTCACAGACGTCTCAGCTACCGTAATTGCGAAGTATTTGCAGGCGATGCCAAAAATAAGTGGATAAAATTCCCAACGATGCTCAAACAAGGTTAAGGCGTTAAGGTGCTCGTAATTCTATCAAAGAGTTGATCGAAGGTCGGGCAGAGGACAGCATCGACCAGGCGTAGAGACCATTGAAAACAAGGATAACAGTAGGGAGTGGAACGCGAGAATTGTTATGGTCGACGTAACTTGGGAGCGATGTATTAATTTCTATAGTGTAATCGTTGTTAAATCTTTAGTGTACGACGGAACTGCGATCAAAATCTCGAAACACTGATGACGTAGGGGAATTCCCTGAATACAATACAACACAATAGCGATGAATGTATGGGCGTGTTTCGAGATGAGCCTTCGCAATGATAAGAACTGAAGAAGTCTTGCCCGTGGGTTTCCAGACAAAGAATCACGCGCTCTGAAGGACCCTCCATAACACCTGATAATAAAAAGAATGTAAGTAGCTGCAGATAAACATCGATTCGATGAAAACATCGGCTTGAACTCGTCCGTAGGAAGCTACATACTCCCAATAACGAGAACATTATTAAGTTACCCCTGCGGCTTTAAAAACATCCTGCATCAGCTGAACAATCAACATTAAGCCTCGGAGTTGTTCTTCGATCGTATCTTCGCTCGGTCTGCATCTTTTTCTACGGAACGTTTTGAGATGCGAGCAGCGTTCAGCCACCTAGGTGGTATAATTAATTTGTGTTGCAGAACGGTGCGCGAAGACCGGGAAGGTCGTGCGCTCGGCCTTGAGGCCCTCCGACCAGGCGAGAGCGAGACAGACATACGTGTGTTTTCGACAGGATCCGTTCGGCACGATACACTTTCCCACTTTCGGCGCCGATCTCGCGGCTGCGTTTTGGGGCAATCGTCCGGATGTATCCGGCCAGGCAGACTTAGATACTCGGCGAGTTTTAAAAACAAAGTCAGCGACACTTCTCGCGGCGTTAACGGCGAAGTTACGGCGGAGATAAAGGCGCGAGCAGAAGCGCGGCGCACGATCGCCGATCACGAGCCCGTCGAATGATTCCCTTGTTGACTATCGTGGACATTGGTAGCCTTTGAATTCGTGAAATCGGCTGGCAACGCGTGCTGTCCACGGGTATCGATATTAAGCTAATTAAAGAGCGGGAGAGGCGGGGGGGGTGGTGAAATTATTAAAAGCGACGAGACCGGGTGCATTACACCGAGGCCCAGATAAAGAGGAGTGATGAAACCGTGGGTAAATTTCGTGATACCGTATCGTTACGAAATGAATAATTGACGGGGCTCGCGTTTATGCGTTTCTAATCACGAAGACCCGAGACGCCGTATTCACGGGTACCCCGGCGTTAAATGTGAGACCGGGCCGGCTATCGAATGTCCTAATCGCTGCGCCAACATAAATTGCAGTTACAGAGATAATGCAAACCGGAGCGGAGGCGGGGCGGGGGAGATACCGGACGATAAGATCAAATTTACTAGAAACACAAGAGCATCGAGGAAGAAGAATTTACATAGTAATATTCCACGCGATTGCTAACCGCTAGTGATAAGGGGGCACGCTCTGAAAGCGAAGATAAAGAAAAACAACTAACAGCCACGTGGAAAGTCCGCGTAGAAGCCGACAAGGGCGTTCCTCAGTTGCACGCATCCACCTGCGGCTGCCCCTGGGCGACTACGAAATTCTACTCGTCACCGTCCAACGGCGACGCTTGTTTTCCAAGTCCTCGCCGATGCGACAGGCGTCGTTCTTAATGAATCGTCACGAAGACGCAGCAGACACGCACTGATAAGAGCGCGCAATTATAAATCGCCATGTCCCGAGCGCGATTAGGTAACGGCGTGCGACGGAATGCTCCATTTTCGAAGCCGATTATGACGTGTTGTGTTTTTCCAAACTACTGCGAAGCCGAATACGGAACTTCGTTACGAGGGAAAGCCCCTCCATGCCGCGCTTAAAGTGTCCGCACTTTCTTCTAATATCCCTACATTTTGGAGCCAATGGAACGTGGAACAAGATTGCTCGTTACCACGAAGGTTTTTCGAATTTTCGGTTTTAAAGTTTTATTTCGCAGCGGTGGGAGCAACGCGATTGGTTAATGGTGGTTTCTTCAATTGTCGCGTGAGAATTGAAGAGAATTGAAAATTGCGTTTTGAGGAGGCGCCCTGTGTAACTGGGTCACGCCGTGTGAATCGCATTAGGTGGAGATCAATCGATATTTCGCGCGTCGATAATCTTATTAATATAGATTAGGACTACCTGTGCGCTCCATCGCGAAGGTCGCGAAAGATCTTGGAGACGGATGAGTAGGTGTTCGGAATAGTAAATACGGATTCTCGCTCATAGGCGCGTCTTCAAGGTGAAAATCACACCGAACACAATGTAATTAATGGCGCGTAATAAACACCAGTTGTCAGGCTTTTGTTTATGAGTTTAACTATTGGTTATCTCCTCGCTGCTCCATCTTATTTTAGTACGCTGCCGCGATACCCGCAGCGTTAGTTACATTGCCTCGGTTTGCAACGGTATCCGCGTTTCTGAATCAAAAATTCGTGAAAAATGATTGGGCGAAACAGCGAGGTAAACTCGTCGAATCGAAGTTTCTATGCGCGATGGGAAACCAAGAATTTCGATACGCCAACTAGTGACAGAAAATCAAACTACTGTGAGTAGGTCGAAATCCGTCCAAGTCCATACGATTATCAGTGTTTTTTATAGACATTTTGTGGAAAACGAGTGTTTTTAAATTTTTTTGAACAATAAATTTTTACTTCTTCGATTAATAAATACTTATTCGGAATGTTTGGAGGAACCCGGGCCTACTTGCAATAGTTTGCCAACTTACCACCGCAGCGCTGAAATCTAAGCCACGCCTCCACTTGCTTTCCCAATATTCTTTCTACGTTTCGTCGAAGTAACGTCACGATCTTGTACCTTTGAATGGTACCATATGTTTCCGTTGCACCAGCCTACTTAGTACGAACATGGAATTGCTCGAAAAGTTTCAAGGCGGAGGTTCGAGCGCCGCGTCGTTATCGATCAGCCGTCCAACGGACCAATTTATTCCTCGGGGAGGACGGAGCTGAAAAATACGGCGAGACAAGAGGAAACGATGGAAGAGAAAGAGGCGAAGAGGAGTCAAAGACCAGCACCGTCCGAGCTGGATTCGAATTAACCAGTGGCTAAGTGGGCGTCCGATATATATTTAACGGCAGACTGCGCCAGAATGCTTCCTCGTTGAAATCCGACCTCCCGGCGACCTCGCTTCCCCAGATTTTTCAGTTGCCCGCGCGACACTCTCTATCATGGCATTCGCCTCGCGCGCTCCACGCGAAAAGCCACGCCAGCGCGTGGCAGTAAAAACTCCAGATGCAATAAACCAATAAACGTCAGGCTGGCAGAAAATGCATCAACGTTAGATACGTTTCGAGAGCGACAAGTAAGCAGCGGGGAGGGGGGCTGTTATTAATCTGTCGCGGGCATACGACAAGGATGCAAAGCGCAGTTCCTAGAAAACCGATTCGGTTCGGTGTCAAGAAAGAGCCACGACGAACAGAAGAAATACAGTGAAATCGTAAAGAAACCGTAGGAGGCAAATACGGTAACACGCTGCAGTAACTGGAGACGAGAACTTTGTTTTCGAACTTAGTACGATATTACGGGTCAGGGTATTTACATTGATTCATTCGTCTATCCATAATAGAGGAGGTAGCGCAGTCGTGTTGACCAAGTATGCACGGTCATTTAGACATACGCACGTGTGTACGTAAAGTTGCGAAAGGTGAACGTTGGACGAGGCGACCGGGGGGGAGCGATGCGATTCTGGCGAAAGAGTAATTCAGAGGCTCACCGCGTCTCGCGATGCATCTCGAGATTCTCGAGTTCCGTTCCTCTGTTGCGCGCGGATCAGCGCGGATCGGCGTCGAGGAAGAGCCGTAGGAAGAAAAGAGCCAGGGAGGTAGAGGGAACGGGCACGGGTACGGGTCGCTGCTTTGAAAGGAGGTGTAGGAGGGTCGAAGCTGCATGACGCTCGGGGAGCGCAGCGATACCATGACGTATCGAGCGAGCGCGCCACGCGGACTGACGTCATGATCACGGCCTCAGTCACACCGCGAGCACGTGAACAGCACGCCTGTGATCACGCGGTCGTCGGCTGATAATGTCGCCCCGATTGGCCGGCCACGGCGAGCCCCTAGACGGGATTGGTGGACGCGGAGCGCGCCGCATGATCACGCACACAACGGGCACGGCGTGTCGGGCTAACCGACCTGAGAAAGCTTCATTGCCTCACCAGACGTCCAACGGTTACGTCCCTTGAGCCTTTTTTCGCGAGGCATACATCGTGTACGTGAGATCGCGTTCTCCCGTCGCTGGCCGAGCCTCTTTTAACCTACCATACCTTCTCGCCACGTTCTTCCTTTTCATTTACGAAAGATGGATACGAGTCAGACACCTCTGTCACCGCCAGCCTCGCCCCAACTCAAACACGTAAGTGCACCGCCTGAATTAAAAGTACCGCCAGCCGTAAGCCAACCGCCCGCGAAATACGAACGCAGCTGGGAACGACGACCCAGCCCTGCTTCACATTTCCCAATCAATTGTCGCAATGTTCTCAGATTTTTATAATTCTATCGTTTCCTATTGTTTATTTATTTATTTATTTTTTATTTCTTCTGCTCGTCCCTTTGCTTTTTATTAATAAACGGCTGGAACATATTTGATTGCTTAAAATTCGTGGTGTTTTACTTATTAGGGGATTCTTTTTTATTTTACAGATCGAGCCGCTCCAGTCGTCGTTCAGTGTCGCAGCGCTTCTGGGGGACAAGCTTTTGCAGAAAGCCAAGGATACTGAGATAAACACGAAAAAAGACGTCGATGGAAATGCACGGCCTAATTTACCCCCTACGCCGCAGCCCTCCGATTCGGAGGAGGACGAGCCCCTTCGAAAACGGCAACGCGTGGAGCACTGTGAATTGGCGAAGGTAAATACACCGTCTTATCTACCGGACCGCTTTCTCCGCATCTTAAATACAGAGCTCTGTATCGTTTTGATTTTTTTCTTTACGCGCGCGCGCGGGCGATCTGGTGGTCGCTCCAATGTGCATGCGCGCATGCTCCATGAAGTTGTTTTGCAAGATGACCCCGTTTACCGCGTGCATTCACTCCTTTACACCATTTTTGTCGCTTATCCAGCGAGCAGACGCTTTTTATACCTTCCGACGGTATCACTTACAAAATCCGGCTATTACCGTTATCGTGAATAGATGGCACTTGAGTTCGCGACAAGCGATTCAATTTTTTTTTTATATTTTTTATACTCATTGCATGACGAAAAAAAATTAAATCTTTTCTTCCTATTAAATAAATACGTGGAAATACGCGTTCCGATGTACTCGAGAATGTAAAAGAAAACTTATAATAAGTGTTACCCGCGAAAATGAAATTAAACAATTTTCTATTTGTTTCCGTTAGCTACTGTTGGATGGTACGCCACCTCCGAGTCCAGAACCCGCGCGGGCATCGGTCATAATGCGTGCCAACCGGGACGGTACCTACAGCCCTGCCAACTTGACGCCAAAAACTATCGCAATTTCTTTGCAACCGGTTCCGCGTGAACCGCAGCAGTCCGCCAGCCCGCAGTCGGAGGCGACCACGCGTCGGCGCACCGCGGAGCCGGAGAATGTACTCAAGAGTCTGAAGTTCAAAATGAGCCTACGAAAGGAGGAGATCATCGTGAACAACAAGAATACGGATCGTGAGACTACCCAACCGAAATTGCACCCTTTAGCACCTAAGCCAGCGCCCATCATGGTAACTGGACTCCTGGGATCTCCCTTGGTTCTACCACGAGCGCCTCTGTTATTGGTAACTGCGCCTGCCGCCGCGGCGACTTCCACCGTGCCCGCGCCGGAATCCGCCGCGCGGCGTCGAGTCTACGAATGCGAGCATCCAGGCTGTGGCAAGAATTATTTCAAATCTTCGCATTTAAAAGCGCATACGCGCACTCACACCGGGGAGCGGCCGTTCTCGTGCCCCTACGAAGACTGCAGCAGACGATTCTCAAGGAGCGACGAGCTCTCGCGACACAAGCGCACGCACACCGGCGAGAAGAAGTTCGCCTGCACCGTTTGCCAAAGACGATTCATGAGGAGCGATCACTTGGCGAAGCACGTGAAACGACACGCCAGGGACAGGTCCTCGACCATCGGCCCCACCGGTCTGCAAGCTTCCATTACCCAGATGGCGTCCACGCCATTAAGATTGAGCCTGCTCCCGGTCATAGCGCCGCGGATAACGTCCGCCCAGCAAATCATCCCGCCGCAATTGGCAGCTTAAACGACGCGAGAACAGTGACGTGGAGTCACTGGCGTGCTTGAGAAATCATACGTAAAGCTGCGAATGAAGCTTTAAACTGCTGCATGATTGATAACCATTCCCGGCGTCGTCGGAATGATGACGGGCGATGGAAACGAGAGGATGCCCCTGGGGTGGTTCCCACGAGGTCTCTCGATCGTCCTGCGAAGGCAAACCGATCGACGAAGTAGACGCCAACCACGGAACGCGAGGAATCACGGGGAATAAGTGGGCTCCCGCTCGCCTCAAACTATGCGTATCACACATCGTGCATTGTGTAAAACAAGCTAACGCGAGGCGTACTTAAGAGGAAGGGACCTAAAGGCACGAGGAGCGGTGATTAAGTCATAAAACGAGGCTTCTTTGCCGTCCGTGAACCAAGTACCTAAGTGTGTCTGTGATCTGTGATGCATAAGCGCGTTGACCGAGAAAGAGTATTTATTTAAAGATGCAAAGACAGTTTTTTTTTTATGAATTATGTACATAACGGCTATGCAGAAAGGAAAAAAGCTAATGTCTGCTGTTTTCATTATCACCGACTAGTTACGCATGATAATTACGGAACATATATGTATATTCCCGTCTGGTTAAGGCGACCCTGCCGGGCAACGTAAGACTTCTTACTTGTAAAGATAAGTTCTAATGATTTTTCTACGAAATCAGAGATTAATTAAACGACTTATATACTTTCATAAAAAAATTACGTGTACTTATTATAATCTCCCTGGCAAGCCTCGCGGTTGTCCTTCCTGCGTCCTTAAACGTCCGACAATTTCAACTTAAACGATTTACAGGCAGCCGGTCGTAAACGATTTTCCATTTACGGCCTGTAACCATTAATGTCAGCTGCATTGACAGGTTTTGTAATCATAACGGTTAGTGCTTCAATGGCTCGGACGCATTCAGTGGTACAATTTCACTTTCGAGATCCTTATTGTCTTCTTTTCGCGTCACTTCAATACTTTTTTAATACCTTTGCGAACTTTTAAATGAATTAACGTAATACGATAAAAGACTTAACAGACTTAAGCGCTATTCGTTTTGTGAAAGAATGAAAAAAAAAACGTACCCGGCCTTTTGCTCTCTTCCCACTCAAATTGCGTAACCGTGCAACGAAAAAAGGACGCCGTATTTCTACACTCTACGTTTCCATCTGCTTAACGTTTGGAACTACAAAACCGTAGGAAAGCAGTACGGAAGGTCATGCATCGTGATGACCGTCTACGAGAAAAAAGGCGACTAACATTCACGAACAACTCGACACGCGCATCGATTATTTGAATGGTAACGTAAATCGTCCAGCAGTGACGCAGCGTCTGCCATCGTTTAAATAAAAACACGTTACGATGCTCGAGCATCGGGGACGCGTAAATATTTTTAAACATCGATATCGATTCTACGATATTGAAGGAATGTTAGAATCCAAATATTAATGAACACAATTCATTCCGTGCGCGCAACCAGAATTTCGTAGGCTTCGGTGACTCAGCCTTCCGTTCGACGAAAAAGAATGTACCTGCAGTTCTGATTACACCGTTAATTGGCGAATGTTAAACGCAGGATACAAATCGCGTAACGCGAGAGTTGAAGCGTGGCGCATCGCGGCTATATGCTTATATCGAAACGAAAAGTTTCCATCACGCATCATACAAAGAGCTCGATCACGTCGAGTGCGCGGATACAATCTCGTCCACGGTGATTAAAATCCGCAGTGGCACTTTGCGTCCGAATCCGAAGTTTACGCGACTCTTTTCCTCCAAGAACTTTGAATGATCCATTCATAGGTGCCTAGAAGACGTAATAGAATGCGTATTTCCATGTAGTCGTAATGCATTTCCAGTATGCCTGCATTGAATTGTATGAATATTCCAGAACTGAAATGGATTGACCGATCTTAATATTTTGCAAATAATTTGACGATTAAATATAGGAGCACACGTGTACTACGCGAGACACGTTCGATGTTGACGAATACCTTTGCTCTTCTACGTAACAGAAGAGAAGTACAGTTACAGTAAAGACAATAAAAAATTCCATTGCAAACATTATCGTATTCCTCGCACTTGTAAAAAAGGATCGCGTTCATGTCAAACGTAATTTACGAGGCCATCGATCGAGATAAGATTTTTTATCGATCTTTCGCACTCGCCCCATGAACCGAATCGCCAAAAATACTGCTTCCTTACAAACACGGCGGTTCAATTTGATTACACGCTCCAAGCCCTAACTGACAACAACGCGTGTCGATCGTTTATTTTCGCGTTCAGAGAACGTTTTTGTGGTCTTCTAACTTTCTATCTCGTGCACTCGGAAAACCAGCGCAGGACAAAGCTGGTACAGGTCAACTTAAAAACATGATCCTCGTCAACGGTTTCTCACGAAACGCCGTGGTTTCTTGCATCAGCCAAGGACTCGGTCTCTTTTAATGTTGTAAATGTCACAAACAGGTGTGGGACCGGTAGATGACGTAAAATGTCCTCTTGATTACCCACAGTTGCGTTTATTAAAATTTGTCTTTACCATTGAAAATATATATAACGCGAGACGCAACCGTTCCTTTGTTAAATACCTGGAAATCAACATCCCGCCATCGTGTACAGTGTTAGATTTACACCTGAATAACCATGGAAATTGTCTACGCCACATTTTATTTAGGATGCTGTTCATATTGGTGCGCGAAATTTGTCGCCTCAATGATTTCGGAAAAATTCACGTTCCTTAAACAATTACGATCATCAATTTAAAAACTAATTACCCTTAAGCTGGAGATTAGCGATATCACCTAATGGAGAGCGCCCAGCCTGCCTTTCTATTTATAGATTTCTATTTAGGAAAGAACAAACGTAATACTTGTTTAGTACTAAGTGCTTTCTGTTATCAAGATCATTTTGTTGTAACGTCACATTCAAGTGTATTGACTAACATTCTTTCGTTATCAGTGCCATTGTACGTTTCAGTAGTTCCCAGGAACTTTTACCATGTAAAATTATAACAGAATCCTTTGAATCAACGTGTATATTGGAATTCCGTTTATTCCGCGGAAGTTAAATTTACCTTATTCGCGAATGTTATCGAACAGGGAACGATTGAATCTTTTTTTTTCTCTCATAAATAAGCATGCACCTGAAAGTGCAATATCTCTTAGACATTGCATCAAGAACGAGAATACCGCTCCTACGTCTTTCATAATTCGAAGCGAATAAAAAATTTTAATTAGAGGATAAATTTATTCGCGTGCATTTATCACTCGTTACTATACGCTCACGCATCTTTGCCGCCGTTAGTTTTACAAAGGAAGACGACCAATGTGTTCGCTTGAGTAAGTGACTTACTGACGACATTTCCGTAAAAAAAAAACTATTTTATTGATCTGCGAGCTGTAAAATGTATATGTTCTCTTTTTCGGAGCAATGTACATATGTACATCCAGTTTGCACACCTATATATGTTATTCTGCAAAAATAAACTTTAATGCTATTCTATATACATATGTAGCATGAAAATATTAAAAATTGTCTCAACGTATAAACGGTATAAAAATGCTATAATAAATACATATATATCTTCCTCGCATTGATATCCGCCAAAGAAACTCCAAAACACCACTGGAACAATCTCAACATGTATATACTTATCGAAAAATATTATACTTTCCAAGTAACGATTATCATTCGGGCCGACATTATAAATGTATCAAAATCTCGGGCATGTGTTATCCGTTCAGCTTCGAGTTCTTCTTATTGATTATAGAATTTTTTGCTTGGATCAGACGCCATGTCGTATAATGTCTGGGATGGCTTAAAACTGTCGCCATAATGAATTCGGAATTCTTCCATCTTTTTCACTAAATTACTGGCTCCGTAAGAATCTACCCAGCGGAAAGGACCGCCCGTAAATGGAGGGAAACCTAGACCGAAAACAGCTCCCACGTCACCCTCCAGCTGTAAAAATATTCATTTATGTTTCATTTCGCGTACAGAAAGATCGCGCACTAAGATCGGGGCTCGATATATTGGCCGGTGAGTTTCGTTAGGGGTACACACCCACCACCAATTCAGGAGTTTTATTGGTCAGAACATTGATTGTTTCTCGGTAGCTTCGTCTCGTATTGGTTTACGCATAGCTTCGTAACGCACCCAACTATGTATTACGCTAAGAATAAATAACAGCCACACGGCTACGTTCAGGCGGAGCCGAGCAGCGTTCCCGTTACCCCACGATACCCTTCGGGGGCCACGCAACTCCAACTGACACATCCATGATCGTCAAGTGGTGGTGGTTGATTTCTCCTCGATCGCTGTTCGCGAAAACGAATTCACCGGCCAATATATCTCACCCCGACTTTAAGTACTTACCGGATTAGCCAATATAGTTTCTTCTAAACAAAACACTGCTTCGTTAACGAATCGGGACACCATTCTTAACTGTCGATCCTCGTTGGACGTACTGCCTTTCGATTCAATTTTGTATTTCTTTAAAAGGTCTAATGCTTCGAGATTAACATCTTTGTTCTTCGTATTCACTTCATACACGTATATACCTTTGCCAGATTTTCTCCCTGAAAATTATACGCACATCGTTAAGTACACATAAGTTACAACAAACTGTACGTAGAATAAATAAGAGAAAAGTACCAAGGAAACCAGCTTTGACCAGATCTTTAAGTATATTCATGTCTCCGCCTTTGAAACGTTCACCTAAAGCCTCCAAAAGATGAGGACTTATATGGGCAGCAACGTCGATGCCGACTTCGTCCGTTAAAGTCGCCGCTCCCACCGGAAACCCGAACTTTTTAGTCAATTTATCCAGATCCACGGGATCTACACCTTCCTGTTTTCATACACAACATTGTACTTCATCTAGTGTATCAGTTCAATGCTAAGGAGAACGGTCGCAGTACCTGTAATAATCTAATGGCTTCAGCCAACATCGCAGACAGAATTCTTGTGGTATAGAAACCAGGACCATCGCCAACGGTGATCACTGTTTTACCCTGTTTTAAACCTACATCAACCGCAGTCTTAATTGTTTCAGTGGACGTCCCTTTATGCGTTATTATTTCCAAAAGTTGCATTTTATCTACCGGAGAGAAATAATGCATTCCAATCACCTGGAATATCAATATTTCGTTAGACTCCTGGAAGTTTTCAGTTTAGGAAGTATTTTTCCGAACTTGCCTTATCTGGACGGCTACTTCCAGCGGCTATTTTGGTAATAGGAATTGCTGATGTATTACTGGCGAGCACACAGTATTCCGGTGTGTTTGCTTCGATTTCTTTTATAACTTTGTGCTTAATAGCTAGATCCTCGAATACAGCTTCGATTACTATATCCGCATTTTTAAAGGAACTGTAGTCTAAAGTAGCGTCAAGCTTAGCAAGGTATTTATCTTTTTGAACACTGGAAAGAATAATGAAAAATTGCTTGTAAGAAAAATTCGAAGACTAATATGCAAATGTTTCACGATAATAGGGACATTTCGCACGAACCTGGAATATCTTTTCCGTTTCACGGCATTATCCATTCCTTTTTGTATTTGATTGACACCTCGGTATAAACCTGTTTCATTGGTATCTTTCATGACTATATCGTAGCCTTTATCTATGCTTACTTGAACAATTCCTGCACCCATTAGACCAGCACCGACAACTGCAACTTTTCTGAAACATATGGAAAATGAATGTTCTGCAAAATCATCTTTCATGTAAAGTGTAAGAGAGTCTACTTACTTAACAGCACTCTTTGGTGTCCCAAAGCGATTCTTTTTGCATGCTGTTTGTCCAAAGAATAAACTTGTGAGGCCCTTAGATTGCGGCGTAATTGCCAGCTCACCAAAGGCTTTAGCTTCCGCTTCGTAACCAGCAGCTAACCCTTTATCTAAACCTGTACGTATCACATCTAAAATTCTCAGAGGTGCAGGATACAAACCGCCCGACATCTTCATCACTTGGTTTCTTGCTCTTTTAAATATTTGATCCTTGACAAACTCGAACGTAATAGCATACTTCATGAGCTTGTCGGTCAAAGTTTTAGGATTACGATTAATTTTCAAATTTCCACTCGCGATATCTTTCGCAGCTTTGATAGCTGTCTCTTCTAAATATCTCAAGGTGCTGTAAACATTTGAAATATGTGTATAGCAAACAAATTTTCATAGATACATATCGAACCGAGTATAAAATCGCTTACTTTTCTTCCGCTGTTCCAACTCCAGGACCAAGACGATTTACCAAGACGTCGACGATTCCAAATTTTTTGGCCTTGTCCGCCTTAATAGTTTTACCGGTGAGCTCTAAATCTAGCGCGGTAGGGAGGGACGTTAATTGGGGTAATCTCTGTGTTCCTCCTGCCCCAGGTAAAATACCTAACATTACTTCTGGTTGTCCCAACTTCGTTTTTGCATCGTTAACAGCGAGTCGGTAATGACAAGCCATTGCAACCTATGCGAATCAAAGAGAACCAAGATTAATCAAGAGTTTCAGGAAGGCGACAATATTGATAAATATATCCATAAGAATCTTCAAATTTTATACCTCGAGACCTCCTCCTAAGCAACTACCTTGAATCGCAGCCACAACTGGCTTCTGGCTTTGTTCTATAATATTCAAAATCTTTTGACCCTCTATAGATACTGTGTAACCATCCTCTACAGTTTTGAAATTTTGTATCATAGTAATGTCAGCACCAGCGATAAAACAACCAGGTTTTCCACTTATAAGAACTGCAGAACTAACGGCAGGATTTGTCTCTATATTCTTTAAGATGGTTGCAATCTCTGTCATTACATCGGCATTCAAGGTATTCAGCTGTGTTAGAATGTATCAATGTTATTCACTCGAAGTGCACATTATTTGAAATAAACAATTATATTATTGTAACAATATACCTTGACTCCTGGAGAGTCTATGGTAACCACGGCTACATTATCCACAACTTTATATTTCAAATGTTTTGTATTTGCAGCAGTAGCAAGTGATCTGATTGTTCGATACAAAGCTGAAAACAAAGTTCGTGTTGTAACATAAAATAGAGGCCAAGGTAGGGGAGAGAATAAAAACCCACTTTTATATTTCATAACGATATATTAAACATTAAGTGACAATGATTTGCCTTGAAAGTTTCCGGTGCCCGTGCAGACGAATCTTATGTACACTAAGGGCCAAAATCGGCTTCCCTTCGGAAATTTGGCAACGTTGCATGTCACTAGAATTACTGAGGCTGTGTTCCAATTCACGCATACTGCGCATGAAATTGGTGGCATCGTATTGGTGGCATCTTACGATTCCCTAGAATTTCTCTCACTTGCCACCAATACGATGCCACCAATTTCATGCGCAGTATGCGTGAATTGGAACACAGCCTCAGTAATTCTAGTGACATGCAACGTTGCCAAATTTCCGAAGGGAAGCCGATTTTGGCCCTTAGTGTACCGCCGTTTTTTTTTTTTTATTCTAAAACTAATTCGAAGAAGACATCTTTCGAGATTCCACACTTTATGGATATCTTATACACATTATAATTAGGACCCGGTGACATCAATTGAACGTGCATTTCGACTGTTATATCACATAAAAGTTAGTGCAAGTGAAACGATCGCTGCTCGAGAGCAAAGGTTGAATATATAAAATGTGTGAAAATATAATACTTCTCTTGCTTTATAGTTACCTGTTTGTGTCACGAATTTTTTATTTATACACGAAAAACGTGCAACAGCACCCAATAATCTATACTGTGACATAGTTTCAGCGGTTACCCGTACACACCCAATTAAACAATACTAAATCGTATGCACATGGAATCGCCAATGTAGACCTGGAACTAGCGTCGAACACGCATGCGTGCAGTACGTGGATAATGCCCTAACCTACAGAATTCGCTATACTTTCCAAGGACTTTGACCTCAAGTTGATGCATTCGATTAGTTTAAAAATAATTTTTGATGTTTTGCTGTATATCGCAGATAGGTATGGAACGATGATAATTCATGGAAAGTTTTTCTGTGCGTGAACAAGGCTCCATTTTTTCTTATCAGCAGTACTGATGGATGTCCATGTAAATATAAGTGCGTTCCTTCCAAGATGCAAACAATTTCTCGTGAGAAAATAGCATTCGCAAAGGCGGAAATTCTAAAAGTTTAATAAAAATACAATTCTCAATAATTTTATTTGATGATAACATCCTCATTTTCTTACCATCTATCTTATCTTTGCAGTTCTCAAAATATTTACAAGTACATACTATAAGTAAGCACTTTATCTTATCCGAAGAATAGAAATCTTCTGTATTTGGAATCTGTATTCTGGTTTGGAATACCAAAATAAAATAAAATATTAAACATTCCCCAGGCGGCAGAAATTACATTAATTACAATTCCCGATACCTTTTAAAAATATAACAATTGAAAACAACAGGTACTGTGGCTTTAGAGTCACCTTCAAATTTCCCACGATTACGGCGCGGTCGGTAACATAGGGAGCGACAGTTAAATGGTAAAAAACAAAATTCAAGTCGCTAAAAATGACGCAATGATCATTTTTGTCAAAAAGAATCTATGTATTTTCAAAATTTCAGTCAATTCGGCACATAGGAGTTTTCGAAAGTCCAGCCAAATGCTTGTCGATGATTTGAACGTGTGGTGAGTAAATACTGTTGGCGAAATTCGGTGTAGATGAAATCGTGTCGGTAAATGATTGTCGGTGAGATAAAGGTAACCGGGGTCCACAGTAGGTAAGGTTTCTCAGTAGGTAACTGACAGCAGAATGTTCTTGAATTATCCAATAGGTGACATAGTCATTATTTTCAAGTTTATTTCAGCATCGTTCCAAAAAGCATCAGGACGTGACATCCATGCACGAGCTGCGAGTGTGGAGGGTGTGCATTCTCGAGCGTCACTGAATTCCCCCTCTTAAGTCATGTTACGGGCGAAAACGCCTATACGTAGAATCCTATGGCTTCTACATAAGTATAGTTCGTACATGTATTGTGTGGTATTGTGCGTGAAGGTTAGGAGCAGTTAAGCGATCAAACGTGGGTTAGGTGGAAATAACAGCTCCTGTCACAATGTAGTGTCTAATAATGTTGTTGTGATACGAAGTAGTGAAACGTATATCGATATACGTATAGATTTCAACATCCGTGTGATCCACCACGGGATACATGGATGTTGCGAACGGACAAAAGCCCCTCAGTGAGTGTAATTTACAACTTCTTTAGCGCGACCTTTTCAATTTTTCTCACAACTCGATACGAACGAAAAATTGTAATTCCCAAATCTCCTTTTCACTTTTGAGAATTGAAATGCTTCCCAAATACGTAGCAGCTTAAAATATACATGTGTACTATTTGTGTATGTATATATACAAAAAATGAACTCCATTTGTGATTGGCCAATTTTAATTATGAAAGATTGATAGGGTCGTTTGTTAAAAGTAATTTCATTTGTGTAACAATTTTGGTACAATGCCGGGATATACTTCGAATGCATTGTTCTGCGCAGGTGGGCAACCTTCTGCCACTGGTGGTACAGGGATGGATAAGGGGAAAGAATGGCAGATGGAATTGCTTATGGAGAAGCTACGATCCAAGGCGTCCACATTCAAGTCCTTGGTGGAGACTGCCAAAACTTTGCGCATGGCTATGCTCGTAAGTTATCCGCAATTAAGCATTAGTTGGCTTACGATAGCTTCTAATCTGTTGCGTTTATTGCTACGATAGGATAAGAGGTTTGCGATCGATAGCGCGGAGAAAGGTCAACTGCAGAAATGCTTGGATACTTTGCAACATTCCATAAAAGTTACCTCCTTGCAATCCATGGTGGAACGTTTGGAGAGTTTAACCAGGCAGTTGGGGTAAATATTCATAAATTAAGCATTCCACAGTGGAAGAAAACCGGATAACTTAGCCAATGTTTGTGTTGCGATTGGGTTACAGCTTAAAGTTTATGATGTCTGGTCCACCAGGTACAGAGTTGTTTATATCCTCAGATATGTTCTTTTTGGAAGTTCTTTTGGAGCCAACAGGTGTAGTTAAAGATGTTAAAATCCATCACGAGGGGAAAAATGAGCAGCAGGTATAAATTTGATGTTTCCAAGGAGTAACTATTTAAGCACGCTTCGATCGATAACAGTATCATCTAATAATACTTAATAATATATTTGCAGAGCTGCGATGTGTTGGTATCCTGTCTATCGCGAGGGGACTTTGTTGATTTTACAGTACAACTAGAAGGTTTAGCTTCGATATATCAATTAAACGCTGATAAAAAGGTGAAATGTAAAGCTTTCAGTGCTTTACAGTCACTGGAAGCTGATCTGGGTATCTTAGCTCAATTGCAGACGTTTATAAAGGAACCTTTTAATCTCGTCCATAAAAGCCCAGTTGGTTAGTCTTAAAATAAACGATTGCAAATCGTCCCAAAGCAAAACCAGGATTGGCATACTAAAAACTGATGTTATCCTTTTAGGAATCCTTGAGCGAAGAAGAGGGGGCCACCCAATGAAACTGACATACTTTGTTTCGCCTTATGATTTAATAGACCAGGAGAATCGTACCTGTGATGCATTGAGCTCAGAAGTAGTTATCAAGCGGAAGATCGGTCATTCCGTTACAGTATGTATGGAAGGTTCGACTGCTCACAAGTTGCCTACATCTAGTATCATAACTGTAAATAGGAGTCCTACAGGGAAAAGGTCTGCGGAGAAATCTGTTGCGAAGAATATTATCCTTCGTTCGTTCAGTCGCATCGGAACTGATAATGAATTATTTCCAGCACTCCATCCTATGCTCCGTTAACTAGTACAAACTCGTCGGTTCTGCCAGCTTGTTTCGTATTGAAGCTCGTTAAGAAGATGCCGATGTGCATGGAGCTAGTGCGTAGGATACAGAAGGTGACGGAGCTTGAATGCGGGGACATATCTGCTCCCCATCCGTTACTTAGCTTGATTATCCAGCACGCCAGCGAGGGTCAGCTGGATTGTCGGAACAACAGAGGACTATACGTAGTACGTAACATTATTTATCTATCGGCTAATCACCCGAGATGGTCCACTGCATTGAATGTACATCCTGTTACACAGAGTTTACCGGACCAGCAGCACTGCTATTTCATGACAGAGAACAAGAACATGGAGGGCGTGTTAGTGTGCAGTATCCCTTTCACCCATCCGGCCCATGTTCCGCAGATCTTGGTGTATTTACGGCAGCAAGCTCTGTTTAACACTTTAATCGCCAGTTGCGTCAGGCCCATGGCCCGGCAAGACCCCGAACACGCCACTATATTTGAAGTGAGCGCTCTGTCGTGGCAACACATATCGGTAAGTTTGGAGCATCCATTCGAGGAGACGATGGCGACGGCTGAACTGGACTTGACGGACATCTCTGCCCTGAAGTGCAAGTTATACGGGATAAGTATAAACAATACGGAACAGACGTCAGATCTGACTGGGAAAGTCTTACAGAAGTGTCTAAGTATACCTCTGACAATGAGGATCCTTATGAAATCATGGGAGAGTAGAGACTCTTTGAGCTCCATGAACAACATGAACAGCGGGAACGGGAACTATAACGTTAACCTTGGCTCTGGCAAGGATCAGAACGGTCAGAACGGCTCTGGTATGCCGGACTTTACTAACGGGGAAACGAAGATTAAACAGGAGCCCGGCTTGAATAATGGGAATGGAACGATGGGAAGGCAGCAGTCGTCGCAGCAGCAGCCACAGCCACAGCAACAGCAGCAGCAACAGCAGCCTTTTTTAGATGCCGGAACGGAGAATAGTATCGGTTTTCCGTCGTATTCCGGTCAATCCGATACCACAGCTACTGCTATGTTGAATCCCTTGCAGCTGGGGGCGTTGCTTGGTCAGGCAAAGATCTCTATGGCGAACGCCATGAACGAGCGTACGAAGAAGACGCGTAAAAGGAAAACGGCAGATGGAATTTGGCGCAGCCCGAAGAGGAAAGGTGACGAGGCCGCGGAGATATTGTTGGAGAGCTCCAGTTCGGATTCAACGCCGCTCGGCACACCGACGGGTGGCAGGGAGAATTTAGAAACGAGAACGTCCACGCCGACCTCCGCTACGAGCTTGACAAGCGGTTTGGACTTTTCCAACTTAGACCCGACGGACATACTGGGCACGGACAAGAGCTCCGACTACGATTTCGACAACGAGAGCGAGATAACGGAGGTGCACGACTTGCAGGACGTCGAGGAGCTGATCAAGAGAGACCGTAAGTCGCGTAAGAGGGAAGAGAAAAAGAGCCCGATTATATTCGAAGAGAACAAAAGTCTCGTCCCGCCGTCAGTAAGTATAACGCCAATCTCAAGCAGTAGCTTGGGTCAAACGACCAACTACAACTCTGTGCTTACGGGTATGGGTTTGGAGAGGAGGCCAGGCATCGAGATAATACCGATAGCGTCCTCGCCGCAGACCACATTACCGAGTTCTATCACTATAACGCCGATAGCAGGGCCGACGCAGTCGAAAGGTCTCGTCGATGAGCGCAGGGAGCGTAAGAGCTCGAAGGGGAAGTCCACGGAGGACAAGGGAAAGCTGGAGAAGAGGCGTAAGCGTAAGAGAGAGGACAGTCCTATGGGACCTCCACCGGATAAGATACCCTCTAAGCAGGACCCTTTATCGAAACCCGTCTCGGTGAGCATTAAACCGACCGAGTCGCCGCCCAATTTGAGCTCGCGGCCTTCGTCACCGGCCACCACCTTACGAAAATTTAGCCCGTCTCCGACGCACACGAGCCCCCTCGCTCTCGTAGGTAAGTCCAGCCCTACATTGAAACAGTCAACAAACAAGCCAGTGCAAAGTCCAAAGCACTCTCCGGTCTACAGCAGTAGCCCGAAGCACACGCCAGTGCCTGCGAGCGTGAGCCCAAAGCACGGTACGTCGTCGCCGAAGCACGGCAGCTCGGCGAGCACCGGTAAACCGAGCATGTCCGCCCTGAAATCCGCCGCCAATTCGCCGTCCAGCAAAACCACCGACTCTGGACAGTCGAAAGCCAAGTCTTCCTCGTCCTCGTCTTCATCGTCGTCCTCGTCGTCGTCGAATAAAGACTCGAACCGCGACAAGGAGAGAAAGACATCGTCGTTAGCGTTCGGGGGCTCTGGCGGCCACCAGAGCCCTAAAACGAAGTCGTCTAGCGGTAAGTTGAAACAGCTGGAATTAATTCCTAGCGGGGAAACGCAGTCTACGTTGCCCCCTAGCGGTGGCAGCACACCTCCTTCTGGGAGCACAGAGCTGGGCAAGTCGGCCATCGCTCAGCAGCAGGCGAGAAACAGAAAGGGTTCGTTGAGTGCTGTGATTGACAAGCTGAAGAACGCTCAGCATTGTACGGAGGACGGTGGTAACGGCGGGGCCAAGTCTGCCACAGGCGGAGGTGGAAACTCGAGTGGCCCGAAAGAGAGGAGCGTCGGGAGCTCGTCGAACAAGGCTACAGAGGGGAAATGCATCAGTAAGAACTCGTCCATCGAGTCGAAGAATCCTGCGGAGTACATGGTGAAGCACAGTTCCGATGGTATGAAGATAACGATTAATAAAACTCGCACCAAGGACTCGAAGTCTGGAGCGAACCTCAAGTTATCATCCTCCGCCGCGTCCGTGGCGACTGGGACGTCGTCGAGTTCCTCTGCATCGTCGACGTCCATGTCGGGGAATGGTTCACCGAAAACTCACACTGGATTGAAGCCGGGTGTCAGTTCTGGGCCAGCGTCGAAGAAACCGCCGTCTCAAACCTCACCCAAGCTATCTGGCTCGTCCTCTTCCGGCTCGGGTAGCGGCAGTGGTAGCAAGGCGACGTTGTTAGGCCAGAAGATGATGTCTGCGTTGAAGTCCATCTCAGGACCGAATTCTGGCAGCGGCAACGGCGCTGGAGGCATCAGCGTCGGCGGTAGTGGTGGAGGCGGTGGCGGATTGCTCTCTAAAAGCGTCATGTCCTCGAAGTCTTCCACGAGCTCCCCGAAAACAACCAGTTCGGGTGTGACCGATCTCAGTAGGAACCGTGATAAATCGCGTTTGACAAAGTCTGGCGATAAAAGTCTATTTCCATCAAAAAGCATCGGGGATACTAGGAAATCTAGTCCCTCTGGCTTAAGAGAGGAAAGTGACAGCGAAAGAGCGTTCAAGCTTCTGGCCGCTCATGCTTCTATGTCAAATCTTTCGAGCTTGCCGAATCTCCCGCCGCAGTTGGTCGTCGAGGGCCTGATGAAGCAGCTGGACACGAAATTTCAGATACCCAAACTGTCGGCTCGAGCCAACGCTGATTCCAGTGACAAGAAGTCGGAGAAACTGTCGATGCTTCCCGACACAGGAAAGACTTTGGAGAATCTAACGGCGAAGCAATCTACGGAGCAGGGGAAGCTGCAAACGATAGCCAATACCCCCTCGACGGTCGCTAAAGCAACGTCGGAGGACCAGTCGAGCCAGGGTAGGCGGGATCACGTGCAGACGAAGCCTGACAATCTTTCCATGACCAGCGCAGCCTCGGTGATGTCTATAAGCCTGGGCACCGAGAACACCAGCAACCTTCTGCTCCCAGCTCTGTCCAGCAGCAGCACTCACGACATGGACGTCCCCACGAATCTCTCGATGCAGTCGACCGAGAACGAGTCACGCGACACGTGCAAGGAGCCATCGATGGGCAGGGGTAACACGCAGTTTCTGGGTAGCACTCTGAACTCCACGGCGGGTGGCAAAGAGGACACCGCCGGTGGGGCAGTAATGGCCGTTCTACCTAAAGCTTCCGATGCACAGTCTACCAGTAAATCCGTGTACCCCGCCATGATGACGACGGGCACTATAACGAGCGGAAATGGCACAGGCACCCCTGCGTCGGGCAACGGAACCGCGGAGAGCTTGAATCTCAGCATTAAACCAGTGGACGTGACTATTACAAAGTACAAATCAGACGAGAAGAAGCAACAACAGCAACCGCAGCAGTCTCAGCCGGTGCAGCAAGCACAGCAGCAGCCAGCGCAGCAAACTCAGCAGCAGCAACAGTCGCAGCAAGCACCGTCGTCTGGTGGATCGTCTAGTTCTTCTTCATTAGGAGCGGTGGTGTCCACCGAAGGTACCTCTGGCGCGATGAAGACACCTGGAACGGAGATACCGCCGACCACCTCCCAAGAGGCGGCTGAGATGCTGCTGGATTTCTCTACCCCGAAAGACGTAGCCAAGAGCCTGAACTTCACCAGCATTCCCGAGAGGGCGATGACCCAGGCGGCCGCGGTGCGCAGAAACACGCCGCCACCCCCTCCTCCCGCCTTCCCCGCGAGCCCCTCGGTGAGCGTGCACATTGTAAAGAGCCCTGCACCCTCGCCAAGGGTTATCCCGCCGTCGCCTCACTCCGCCTCGCCGTGCATCACCGACGACGAGCTGATGGACGAGGCGCTGGTGGGTATGGGCAAATGAAGGTTACTGAAACTCTAGATTTAATTGTATACGGGCGTGTTGCGTTTCGCGCGAACCTGGCTGGCTCGCGAGCTCTTTGGCTCCTCGCATATAGAACAGTGCTTCTCAAACATCGATTGCACACGCACCGTGGGATCCTTGGCGGCTTCTGAGGATCCTTGTGGAAATACTGGTAAGAACGGTTCGAGGTAACTGTTGGGAAAATCGGTTGTAGACTTCGCTGGGACTATTTTTCGTTCTCTTAGTCTTGGCTGGGCAGGCGAATGTGTGAAATCCATTATACGTTGTGGTTTTGCTTAGAGACCAGCTAAGTGTCTTCCGTTGGGTTGTTGGTGTAGAAAAGAGGTAATGTGGACAGGTGTGGAAGGGCTTTTCCATATAATTTACCTGGAAACGTTCAGGATACACCAGCAAGTCAGTTTAACTTGAAAACTAGAAGGACAAGTGTTTTCGATAATTCATATTACATACAATTTTTCTTGCATACCACTATAATTCAGTAAGCTGGTTAATATCTTAGAAATCGCTATGTTCAAGGGGTAGCTAAAATTACATGTATCGCGTGTAAATTAATTCTTACTTGCAATAAGTTTTTAGTGAAAGTAGAAGACTATACATTTGCTGAAGTATTAGTACGCTCTTCCTTTCTGGGTCGTGTATTTATGTACATCGTTTTATTCTATTTCTCGAGAGTTCGGGAACCAATAGTCTTCAGGGGTGGGTTTACACTGTAAAGTATTAAAATTTATTTCTCCTTTTAAAATCTTCTATCGAACACTAAGGTGGTTTGTGTGTCCCCATATGCGAATCTTGATCAAGATTAATTTTCCCATACATAGGTAGAAAGACAAGAAGATGATTACTTCATGGGGGGCGTGGAGATCAAATTGTCATCGAGGGCTCGGGGCATGGGGGTGGGGGGTAGCAATAGAACGATTGTTCATAGATTTCTAAAAGAAGAGGCAGGAAAGAATAGTGAATGGTCGCGACGTATCACAAATGAATATAGGCGAGTACATACGAAGTTATTTTCGATAGAATCCATGTTGGACAATATTTATAAGAGCACCGCGAGATAGGCGTATGGTATTTAATACACATAGGGTATTTCTTGATTAGTTTATTTCGTGTAGACGGGTTAATTGCTGACTGGACGACGGAAACGTTCGAGAATATTTTTTCGTCGGAATTCGTCGAGATTTATAATGACGAAAGTGCAGTAGTGGTCAGAAAGATTTAAAAAAAAAAAATACGCTCCACACTATATCATACACGACGAGGGGATTTTTCAATGAATAGGTGACATCAGCATAATGAATCTATTATTACATTTAATCCCTGAACATGTTTGAAAATCTGATCCTTCGACTTCCTTCTGACCACCGGTGCAAGTCAAGATATTAAACTACACGAAGGATGAATGATACTATCCCTCGACTGTATTTTATCCTCCACTCGGCAGTCTCCTGACTTACGCGAAATACACTACTACAGAAGCACCGTGTATACGGATAATCCTCTTCGAGAAAGAGCTGTAAAAAGAAAGGAGAATTAAGTAGCCAATTATCGAGTCCTTCATCCTCACCTTCCTGATCTTCTATTCGCTCCAATCGACCTTCCTCGTGCAAAATTCTTCAGCCGCGTATAATAGCCACTGATGTTCGTTTCCCATTCAGTGTTTGAAATAATCGGTGACGCGAGGATTGTTATCTCGTGTAATTTAGAAACGTTAAGCCACGTTCCTACATGCGTAATGCGAGTCATAAAGGACATTGAAACTGTGCCACAGTGTGATCCACGAAATCGATCGAGAGCGAATATTTCATTTAGCGTGTAAACATATTCTTCCTGCAATTGAAACAGAATAGGGGAGAAAGAAGATGTAGCACAATCTTTATTTTCGTACATTTCTTCTGAACTCGATGAGCTCATCGACCGAGCGATCTTCTTTCAGTTCTTCAAGTGTGATCCACGTAGCGTGTCACACACGTGGGATCGTGGCTTTACGCGCGATCCTCGATCGATCAGCGTCTCGTGCTTGAGAAATTTGTGGACCTCGAACGATCGAGTGTGCGAGCGAGTTACGGGGATTATTGCGTAACGAATGTTAAACATTGTAAGAACGATCCGCAGTGGCGGGACCTGCGACCGGGTCTCGCAGGACTCTGTTAGGGGTGAAGGAGAATCGTGGAACAATCAAAGCGTCGGAGGAGAAACGCGTCGCAACGAAATTACCGAGCTTTTAGTGAGGCTTCTCTGAGATTAACTTTATTTGAGGCGAACGATTCTTCTATCGGCGCGTAGTCGCGCGATGGAGAGTAGACGAAAACGACAGGGGAGGGAAGAGATGGCGAGTACCAAGTGCCAAGTATGTAGAAGGTGAAACAGGAGACAAGAGCTTTCAGAGATGGAGCTTTAATCCTTTGCGATTTAATGCTTTCTTCCACCGCCGTTCCATAAACCGCGACTCCGACGAAATTGCTGGAGACCTTTCCTTCTAACGCGAAACTGCGCTTCTTCCAACACGGTTATTTCACGGTGAACAGATGAATTTTGCATAACGTTATCGTTGGTTCTCCAAAGGATTGAAATTCTAATCTCGTGAAGAATGGACGCGTCACATTTGTACAAATTAGAAGAAAAATGGTTCGGTTTAAGAATCGAACGGTGTTCGAGGAGGACGAGAATCTGTTGATCGATGGTACTTGCTCGACGCTTGAAGTGAATTAAGGAAAGGGCTTAGGGAAAGAGACGCCTGGGAATGTATGAATAAAATGGACGAGTTATATTGTCTGTTGCCTATTAATAATATTAGAGACAGGAATAAATGATTACATCGATATGCAACGTACGATTAGTTTCCACGTGTAAAATTGTATTTTCAAGGGGGGTTGCAGTGTCGTAGACAATACCTTGCTTCGATGTGGAGAATGGCGAATGGTTCTGAAGGGAAATTGCCTGGTGCTTCGGAGAAAATGGAAATATAATGGTTTATTTTTTCAATGCTCACGGTATATCGTGTACATAGGAGCTAAGGCGCTGTAAGTAAGGCGGTAGTGATGGCTATCGGCATGGATTGAACGCGAGCAAAGGCGGGAAGAGATTGATGGCAGAATACTTGGTTCTATCCGATTAATTAATTATTTTGCGCGCGAGGAATTCTTCACGTGTGATTCGGTGATGTTTCCGATGCTTTCGTGGTGGCGTTCTTCTTTCATCTCCATTCAGCACGTATGTACATGTAACGACCTTCGACACCTTTCTTTCATCGAATGACACACTCTCGCCGCAAAATCCGCCGGACTGCGCGTCGACTGTAAAGAATAGAAGAAGATACGATTAAACGAATAATAACGTTGTCACAGTCTTGAAAGTTTTAATCCTGCACCATCGACTTACTCTGCTTTCGATTCTGCCGCTGCAGCGGGGGCACACGGTGTATACATTTTACGAGTCTTCGAGCCCTGCACTGTGTCCTATTTTCAGGTGCTTCGTGGAACGTTTACACCGGGTTCAAAGCCTCGTCTCTCGCTGCTAAAGTAAATTGCGAAATTTCATAAATGATAAGGACATTGATGGGAATCGGGGAAAATGTTACGCAGTGCAGGGGGATTCCGTTATTCGCTAGTGAAGAAGGGATAGCTGTGTATAAATGTATAACCGTATTAGAGCGTGTGTGTACATTTAAGCATCGACCTGTATAGAGAAAAGATATATATATATATAAATATATATATGTATATACATACGATTATAAAGTATATAATTATCTTTATCAATGACGAGTGTCTTCGAAACACGCCGAATCCTCGAGACACGTATTGTAAGCCTTGATAATAAAGATTGTCTTTTTTGGAAAGCCTTCATCCAGGTTTGTTCCATTTCGATTAGATGAATCGTGGGAAAGAGGGGAGACGCAAGGAAGATTCAACTAAGGAATGAATAATGAATGTATTTTTAGTTTACTATCTCAAGTATCTGTACGTTCGCATCTAGCATAATATCACACTGATGTTCGACGCGAACCTACATAGCTTACAACAATGAGTATCTTTTAACGTGGCACATTTGTTTTTTCATTTTCATCTTCAACGGTTAAACCGTAGCACCGTTTTCATTCATTCGCTACTAGAACTTAATACTGGTCACAGCTAAACGTATTCCATGTCGCGAGAGCCACCTGTTCGAGCGAACACTTTCCGCAGAAGTAAATTCTAAATTACACAGTCATTTCACGGTTAAGCTCCAGCCACTTCGGAGTGCATGCTACCCCCTGTAAATCCACGTTCCAGTAGCCTCAGACTTTTCAGATTTTTAAGTTGGACCCGCTCGAAAGTTTCCTATCATTCGTCTTTCAGTCGCATCGAGCCCCAATGTCATCGACTGCTCTCGTTCGCCTTCGAGCGCACTCGACCGGCTTATTGGAAGGTACAAGTCCAGATCCGCGGTAACACGAAATCCAAGAAGTCGTCGCGGACCGGAGGGCAATTGATCCTCGCGAAATGCTCCATACAGTATAAGCTGGTGAGCACGCCGCTGCCCAGGCACAGGGAGAACCATAGGAACACGTTCCCGGCTGATTTTAGCACGAACACCGCTATGAGGCCGATCCCGCCGAAGAGCAGCAGCATCACAGGGAAGAAGAACCGGAAGGCGATGCTGAGGAGGTACTCGTGGAAGATGGACGAAATGGCGAACACCATGCAAGTCGCCAGCGGCTTGTTTCGGGGCAACACGATCTCGTACATGTCCTTGTAGATGTAGGTATAGAGCCAGTCGTGCACCACGATGTTCCAGGTCCGATAATAATCGCTGAAGCAGACCGAGTTCCACCAATCCTGCAAGAAACGACGGTTTAAGTGACACAATTGCCGCTCAATGTCTACTGCACGGAAGTTTAGAGAGTTTTAGTGGAATCCCGTGGAAATGACACGTCGTCGAGTGCTCTGTAATCTGGATGATTCAATCCGTGGAACTCGTGTGAGGTCATGGGCATTTCTGGGTAGTTTTGTAACTGAATGCTTTGACGGAGTAGTTTGTTGGATCTTTGGAAGTTGATGTAATATTTTTTGAATATTGTTGTATGAGGGATAAGTGGAATTTTACGTCTTTGTTAGGGATAGCTTGGCTTTGAGGAGGAATTCGTTCAATCAAATTACTGTTTGGTGTGCAGGTAGGGGAGACCGAGGCTAAAAGTTCCGGGGGTAAGTTGTTCCGACAGTTCTATCTTGAAAATGAAAAAGAGCGCTGTACTTTAAATTATTTTTACCGTGTAAGTTGATCACGCCACTCTGTGGAAAAAATAATTTAAAGTACAACGCTCTTTTCATTTTGAAGATAGAATGGTCGGAACAACTTATCCCCGGAACTTTTAGCCCCGGTCTCCCCTACATAATTCATCTTGCCATTTTAAAATGGAATTGTATGTTTTCGAATATCTACGTGTGCAGCTCTATTTTTTAGGAACGTTTCCGTACAAAGAGAAGATTCTTTTTCGACTCTCTTCATGAACTGTGGGTAACTCCCTTATTAGGTCAGACGTTCCAGTAGAAACGTCCAGTCAGTGGTCGGACGTTGGTCAGTGGTTAACGGTACATTCTCAGTTGCGTTACAAATAGGCAAGTTTATATTGGAAAGTTGTAATTTCTACTGTCACAATAAGAGTGGCTAATTTTCTGGTCTCTCTCGCTACATTTCCCTCCGCGAATTTAACCATGCTCAGTCATTTTACTCGTCGAAAATGTGCTAGAAACTTGCGTATTTAAAAACAGAAACGTGGCCATTTTAAAAAAGGGCACGCAACCGTGACGAAGCTTACTTTATAAAACATCTTGTCGGCGAATCGTAACAATTCAGCGAATGCGTTCATCCAAGAGTGCAGAAGGAGGTAAAAGCCGCAGACAAATAGAAGGATCCCAGGCATTATCGAGTCGAGTATGTTGAGTGCCAGCATTCCAAATTCTACCGGTTGCTTCCCGAAATCTACGAAGGACGGTTCTATCATTCGCTCGTAGATCGTTGCCACGAAAAATAGGACCGTTAGAACCTCGGCGAAGTTCACCAGAACTATGTTCCATCGAATTTTCCTCGTCCTATAGAAATATACATTTGTCAATCGGAGCTTTCCCCGAGGCAGATAGAAAAATCCACATTGTTACAGTGTATTCGTCACACACGATCGAAGGTCATTAGCTTTTATAATACTAATCTTATTTGCAGCAATAAAGTACAGTGCGATAGTATGGAGTCAAAACACCTACAAAATGATAAACAGAAAAAAAGAGCATTCGACAGCTGCGATATATTTCTCTTATCATGTATTTTGATACTTTGCACCTTTGTATCTATATAAACGATAACCTCAGTTGGAAGATAATAAGTAATCGAAATAGGGAAGTACCTATGAGAAGTTTCATGAAAACTGATTATCATTCAGAATGCTAATCGTGGTTAATAATACGATATCAATAATGGTAACAGAGCTGTGTTGCACTTGTAATGGTAATTATATTGAAAAACACGTAATTTTATTGTTGCAATTAAGGTAAATTTTAGGGTAATTGTCCCTTACATTTCCTAATAGTATTAAACGTACAGTTTACCTGGGATAGCTGTCCATGTAGATCAAAGTCGGTGCAAACAGGAAATATAGATATTTCGAGAAATCTGCTGGCTTCGGTATCGGCACGTCCGTGTGGGGTTTATACGACAGAAATCTCGGTGCCTCGCTTCTCACGAAAGCATGCGTTTTCATCACGAACCGCATCTAAACACAAACGTACGAAGCCCACTAGAAATTAATTCCTCCAACACATTCTGCTTTCTCATTAAATATTCATAGTTATTCAAGCTCGAATTTATTCTGGTAATAATTCTGAAAAAAAGACACACTTGTTCCATAAGTATGATCAAGCTGGACCCAACTGGCAGGTCCTCGGTGATAACAGTTTTCGTGGGCAACACGATGAACATGATCTGATAGAGAATGAGGATCACTAGCCACAAGTAGTCCCACATCTTTGTTGCCAAGGCTGCGGAAATAGAATAGGGTGACATGTCGATGGGTTTATAGAGGGCGAGGGGTGAATCGAAGCTTCCGATCGACTCACATTTCGGTGAAAAGCTGAGGCGACGATTGGCCCAGTAACAGAAACTTGCGAAAACTGCTAGCGTCGAGCATTTCATGAGCGACCAGACGTAAAGTACTGTCGGAAGTTTGCCAAAACCACGACGTATTGTGCCCATAGCGACAGTGGGCCTGGAATATCAATTAATTTATCATAAATATTAAGTTCCATATTATTTGTATATTATACAGGGCCGGTTTCAGGCATTTAGAAGCCCTAAGTATACTCAAAAGATTTTCAGGTCCGCTTATACCCGATAATTTAACTAAAAATTGTTTCTAAGAAAAGTTAGATTTTAAAACTCAGAAAACCTTTCTCCTGATGCCCTAAGCACGTGCTTATTTTGCTTATTGCTTACTCCACCATCTATTACGGGAGATACATTGTACCAAGCTTTGTAAACAGTACTCGCTATCAGGCTGCAGAACTTTAAATTACAGTAGGAGACAAGAGGCGATTATGAACTCGGTACTCTAGCACTTACGATCTCGACTGTCGAATATCGTACACAGCCGTGTGTATCAACAGAATTATCAGCATTGATATGATGAGATTGTAAATCGTCCGTATGTGTTTGATGCCGTAAAGGTCGGTCAGCAACGAGTTCCTAGGGAGGAATTGTTTAGGAGGCAGAACGTCTCCTCTCGTGGGTTTTCTAGAGGAAAATTCAACAATTAATAAAACTAATAAAATCTAATTTGTATTCGACGGTGCAAATAATTAGAATTCTGAAAATCGTGTGCAATCAATCCTATTTGCATTCTCATTTAATCTGCTGTTTTGCAATTGTTTATAATAACTTGTATAATTACGTTCTGTTGCAATATTTTTCCGAATCAGCCAGATCTTTGGACTCGTTGGACGTGATTTTGTCCACATTTTGCATTATTTCCGACACCATGTCGTTCATACGGTTATTGACACGCTCCAAAATATCGTACCTCATTTCCTACAAGAGACGAATATCGTTTTACTCGTGACACGGCGCCGTCGATAAATCAATCGGTGTGATATGCTATTTTAGTTGATCTTTGAATATTTAACGAGCAAGGCTTATCTTTCGGTAGTATTAATGATTCGAAGCTTTCTTACGAAATTTAAGAATTTTATCAGTTTACAGGAAGAACAATGGTTTCGTTATATTTTCGCTTTTGGCAATATCGAAGCAAAAATAAAGGTCTTCGATAATCGAACCACCTCCGAAAACCAAGATCTAATTTTTAATACTAAGAAGTTAAATATAAAACGCGATAAAGAGAACATTTAGCAACTAGAGCCTCGCGTTTATTGATTGCGCAATGAAGATTCTGGTATTCGGTTAAACTCGCGTGCAGGAAGGCGACAGCTCTTGAAAATGTAAACTGTATCAACCAAACATACCGCGGACGTTGAAATTTTATAACAAACAATTAGGGTAATAGAATTTGACGCAGCTTTAAAATTTCGGTACCTTCATCTGTGTCCTCAATTCTTTGCCGATTAAATCCCGTATTCCGAGATTCCTAGTGTCACGATACTCCATACCTGTGGGCAAATTCAATATTCATTTCATACCGTGGAAAAGAATTTCTCTTTCCATTGACAAGGAGGCGCTACCCCCGTCACTAAAATATTCAAATATTTCGAAAGAATATCAAAGTTCGGTATCCTTCTTTCTGTCCCAAACATCCATCAAAATACCTACCGTCTTTTTTCAAATCCTCGCCACTTTCACTGGATTTTCCGTCTCCGATGCGTTCGTCGACGGTCAAGCTTTTCGTTTCGGTATTTTCTTCTCTCTGGCAACGATCCATCATCTCATATCCAACGAGCCCCTGGCTAACTGTCGTTCCTTCGGCAGTATGAATTCGCCGAAATATTTCGATATTTTAATAATATCGCGAGATTCTGGGAAAATGGGGACGGGGTGGAAAAGAAGGGTGGAAACGCGATCGAGATCGAGTTGGACGGGCGCGAGATCAAACGGCCGTTTGGCGTTGTTTTAACTGAATCGGTGTTCGAATTCAATTCGACGAGATTTATGTAGACCACGTTAGGAGCAACCGTTCGCACTCGTCGGAACACGAGCGACTACTGATCCACCGAATGGATCCAGATGGGTACAAACTGGCGGCGATGCTTATCGATCCGTTTTGCACTCGATCGGCCGTAGAAAAGTCGCTCGCGTGTCTTCTGATTCGCGGTCTACACGCAACCTCGTCTCGTCCTTTGATCGTCGCGAGTGCACACGCACCAAGAATTGTTTTCACGCCCCCGCCCGCCTCTCTGCTCTCCCCCCCTTGATATTCTCTCTTCCTCTACTCTGATTAAGTAATTGCCATAGCGGTTCGCGGCTGTCTGAACTTTTGCTGAATCTATCGTCGCACGAAGCGTGAACTCGGTCACGCTGAGACACCAGCGAGCAGGAAGCTGCAATTCATGATTATCTGGAGCGTATTTGAAGGGTCACGCCATCTTCGCAGCGTCCCAAAATGATGCGTAAAAAGATGAAAAATTGAGGCAGCAGTTTCGTTACGACGAATCTGTATGTGTGTTCTCGATTTTGCTGCTCCGCAGGTTACGTAACCCCTTGAAGGGGAACGTTGGTGGGTTGAGAATATTGAGATGCAGTGACACGGATTAAATGTCGGGGCATCCAAGGAATGCGTCTATTTAGGATTTTCGTAATTCGCAATTCAGATTAATTCGCGAAGTGATGAGGTGCGCTCCTATTGTCATATATAAGATTAGAGAAGCTTGCACTGACATTTAAGCCGCGTTCCCACTTGTAGGTCGACTAGCAGGGATTATAGTTGGAATATATAAGGCATTGAGAGCAAAAACGGACTAATCCACATTTTTTGCGAAATTAATTTAATAAGTTAATTTTTGCTCCCAGTGCCTCATATGTGTATTTTCAGTGATGGTATATAATAAGGATATTCTGTGTAGTATGGGTCGAATGTTATACGAATATTTGGTGAAACCAAAGTGGTACTTATAAGCCTAGTAATTGAATGGTCGGATGCAATAAGGGGACTAGAGCTCGAATAGTAATGATTGGATAAAAGAAACTGTAAATAGAAAAAATGTGTGTCGTGACGAGCTTTACAACAGTATATTTTTTAAAATTCAGTTTAATAGCATTTAATTTTCCAATCGTTCTTAGCGTTTGAACAATTATTTTCCCCAGTTTCTAGCGCAAGTCCCCTTATTGCATCCGACCCTCCAATTAGTAATTCGAGCTCAACAGAACATCCCGAGTATCTTCGCATCTTTCGTTTCTCGCATATTCGCTTATACACGCAGATAATACCTGTACGGACATTTTGCAGCGGGTTCGAAGTTTGCCAAGTTTGATATTTGGAATTTCGATCTGGGTACTGGAAACATTGTTTTTATGAACCACTGATAATTCTTGGAGAACGTGTTAGAAGACGAAGCCTGACATTGTCAATGTTTATAAATACCAGCACGATCGGAAATAGTGGTCTGCATCGACATTGGTTAAGTGTTATGTGTAGTCAAGTACACTCGTACTCAGCGAATGTATAAAGTAAATCTTTTTGTTAAATGCAAGTGGCAATGATTTATTCAACACTTGTTTTTGCTGCAAGCGTTGTCTCAGTAATAACTCAATCGAATTATCTGTTCCCTAATACTTCATCGGGACGCGTTTCTTATTTATGCAATATCGACTGAATATCATTTCGTTATCAGTGAAAGTGCCAATGAAGACATGAATTGGTTCAGTTATTGGATGTGGGTTAGTTAATAAGCAAACTGCACGATAGGAATCTTCATTTCATTTTCACCACAATGTTTATTTCACTCCATTTCAATCTACTGTCAGTTTTAATCCTATAATTAAGTCGTTACTCGCGCAAACAGATGTACCTAAATGGTTCTTTTATAGAAGAATGCACATCTATACTATTTAGATGTCTCTTATCGAACACATCAGAATACGAAAAGAAAGATTTAAAAAAATTGCTTAAGTGTAACTCTGTAGGATTAGTAAATCACTTTTGCTGGGGGGCTGAGTAAAAAAATTTTGTCTATAAATCAGTGAGGGAAATCGAGAATCACAGAACATGTAAATTTTTTAAAATTAAATATCTTCGAAGAGGACTGTATAGATGTGCTGTATAGACTTGATCTGTCATTCTCTTCTGACATGTATAGTGCCAGTTGGCATAGAAAAGATAATAGGCCCGTAATACGAATAATAGTCGTTGGATCTCTTCTTCTCGACCCCTAATAAAATTGAGACAGGAATGATGAATTACTCTGTCTTTGGTTTCAACATCAAATAGGTTTTGTACAGAGTTTCGACACCACCATTCCAACCTGATTCGTTTCAACAGCGAACGACGTATCAATTTTATAGTGTGTCGTGGCATAAGTTATCGCTCGGAGTTTTCTGCCCTCCTATCTCGGTTCAAGTTTTCTCATATTTTTTCGATAGGGCTGTATACCCACGACGCTCTGATGCTGCTTTGTTAATTAACGGAGGGAGCTCGGTTTCGATCCAATATATCTTTTTGTATTCTGAAAGCACATCAACCTGGCAGAGTGAAGGGTATGATAAATAAAATGAGAGTACTATGAACGTACCAGAGGAAGACGCTGAATCATCTGAATTGTTGAATAAACAAGTACTTGAAAGTTCCAAGTAGCTGATAATAAAATTGGAGTAAAATTGTAATACACGTCGAGCGAAATTTGAATCAAATTAATATTCATGATTCTAAAAATCTGCCTTTCCTGATTGAACGAAGCATTTTTGTCTATTATTAGGATCGCTTCGTTTAACACACTGTTCCAGATTTTCATTTGAGCAAATGTGCATCACGTTAGTTTTTTACAATACCAGTCGGATTATTATTGGTCAGATTAGCTGAGGAAGAGTACTGTTGGTAGACGCGGTTTCACTCTGGTTGTAAAATAATTTTCCACATCACGTGGTGTTATGAGAAAAAAAGAGGCAGCGGTGTGTATAGAAATTATTTGAGTGTGAGATAGGAGTATCATTCGAGGGGGGCGTAGATAAACTGAAAATGAGACGATAAGGTTTATCAGTGGCGTCCAATGCTATGACAAGGAAATGGATGTTTTTCTATATTCACATAGATTTTCCATAATTAAGAGTGTGTTTAATTAAAATTTCTGACAGAAACCGGAAAAATATATATAAAAAAAATTTCATGTTAAATTATTTTATTAAACATGCGCTAAAAATAAATTAAAATGCACTAAAAAATAAAAAATTATTCTTTTCTTGTACTACAATTTCGATGGTGTTTTATCACTTTAAATAATTCAGTTTAAATAAAATCGTGGGGCATGATATTTCATAACAGGATATGGATCATTTTAATACAAAAGCAAACGTCGAAATGAATTTATTGTGAGAAAATTTTCATTCGCATTAAAGAAACAAAATGTTTTAATTACAGAATACAGATTGTAATGTGACATAAAATTAATAAACTGTAGTTGATGATGTTCCACTTGTCCAACCGATACTTCAACTTCTGGTTTTGCACGGTGCCCCACGATTTTATTTAAATTGAAAAAAACACCATTGAAATTGTAGTACAAGAAAAGAATTATTTTTTAGTTTTTAGTGTTTGTGGATTTACATTTTCTTAAATTTTTTAAAATAAGGTATGTCATCCAAATTACACACGCCTGCAAAGTTTCAAGACAGTTGGATAGTTGAAAGTTGATTAAATTTGAGTTAACAGAGGATCGGAGTTGAATAAAATCGTTTAAAAAACTTTGCACGTTTTGCTAAATAACAATTCAAGAGTAATGCTGTTTGGTACATAGGAAGATTACTCGAAGAGGAAGCTGAGGTCAACATGTAATAATGAATGAACCTGATAACGTGGAACCTAATTGATCACGACCCAATGCAGATTATCTATCAACTTGTGAATTGACTTGCTTCATTAGAGAATGAACGCACACAGAATTAGAACGATAGATAATAAGCATGTAAATATTTGCTGTGCTTATATCGCTCATGGTCTGCCATCTGTTGGTGAGTAATGGTATATTAAAACTGTAGTTGCACAGAAGATATTCTGATAACGCCATGTTGGCGAACGTGGACCTTTTGGAGAACCCGAGGCTCGATAGTTTGAATAAATACTAAAACTTTCATTAGATCTACCAAATACTTGACTCTTTCTCTGGTTGGGGTAATAAAAAGTCATTATAATTCGATAAGAGGATCAATTTCTTTGGAGTTTTTGTATTACATTGCGTTCTTCAAAGTTCGAGGGAAATACTCTCTTGAAAATATTTTCACTTATGTGTATAAAAATGAATATTTAGCTGTGTTGGTTCTCAAAGTACCTATTTTTGGGTCCTTCTATACAATATGAAATGTCCCAGTTAATTTAGTGACACTTGGCAGGTCCGACGTCCGACTACTTAGGTCCACGATAAGTCCTACCAAAACGACGGAGACCTCAATGCCTCGCAGAACATGCCCTTCGCGGGAAAATTGTCCAGTTTCCCTACACGTCAGAAGTTCATATTATCGCATAGGTTACAATACACTTAATTAAAAAGAGCCACATATTTGAATTTAATATCCAAGAATATAGAGCTGTGTTTCCTATTAAATCGCTTCTCTATTAAAGATTAGTTTTAATCCTACTCTCTTACCTCCTCTAAGATAACGTGTTTGAGTTAAATTCCAGATTCATGGTGCAAAGGCCACTAGTACAGATTGCAGAATTTTTAAATGAAAACTGACACCAGTTACCTAAACGTTTTCGAGGAATGTGCTGTTAAATGTAGAAAGGATATCCTGAAATCTTTGCCGAGCGTTCGAAAGACGACCTTCTGGATAAATGCAACGCTCGGAAACAGCGAAGGTGTTTAGTTCAGGTCGACTGCAATTCGAACAGACGCCTCCGTTACACGCACAATTAATTATGTAGCCGTAACTGTTGCCGCAATACGCTAATGCAAAGTGGTGGCATTTGGGGCTACCGAAAATATTCCAGCTAAACTCCTATCGCTCACCTAATTTTAAATCTCATAATGTTCTACTTGCATCGGACCCAAACTACAATCTGTCTGTTATCGATTAGGAAGGGCGTCGGGGGATTACTTGACCGCGCAAAACTGCGCGTATCGCGCACTTGAGTTGCACGGAAAAAATTCGATACCGATAACAGCATCTTGCAGCAATACGGCCACGATAGTGGTTGCCGTAACCACAAGGCCGCGGACAGAACAACCAGATGGGCCGTTGCATCAAAATCGTTCCAGACACTTAGATTCCAATTGACCCCCTTGCTCAACGTCATCCTTAAGAACCTCCATGCTCCAGACGTCCCAGAATCTTTTCGCCATTTCAGCCATTACGAAATGCAATATCCACACCGAGTTCAGAGGTGACCAAGGACCTGGATGACTCAAGCGCGCCAATTTCCCCAGAAGCTAATGCCAGATTCCCAGATCTGACTCACAACCATCGGCAGATTTTGGTCCCAATAATCTCCCACTGGCCAGGTCCGCGGGAGAAACCGAGCAAGTATCCTATCTGTCAGCTCGTGGTTTCGCAATCAGCCTGAATTCCTCGCGATAGATCGGCCATTGTTACACATATCTCTGCGTGGACAGCAGCTTCGGCGCGAAGGAGAGAAAACAAAAAGAAGAAAAATAATAGTCGCCGAAGGGACAGCGGTCGCGGCAGAGCGAGAGGCCTCGAGAAAACTCAGGCGGGGGTGGGAGGGAGAAAAGGAGAGACTCGCTCTCTAGCGGTGTCGTGAAAGTTATAGAGGTGCGGAGGGCGAGGGGGGATCCTGAATCGCTTCTGGTACCTCTGGCAGATCGTGGCTAAGCCAGTCGCTCGTTCGCCGCTCACCTAAACGGCTTTCACCTGGCCGATTACGAAGATCGTTGGTCGTCGACCGCCTCGAATCATTCCGCCGCTCCTCGCCGCGGCTGTCCCCTGTATCGCGATTCGCGCGGGCACCACCGAGAATCGCGGGTCTCCTCGTGCGCCGGTGATCAGTGATCGGTGATCGAGCCAGTGGACATGCCCGAATGGTGATCGCCAGTGGCCCCTTTAAGGAAAACCTCTGCTTCCATGCGAGCTGAGAGGCAGGGACTCGCGAACGGAACCAGTCCTCCCGAAACGGTTCACCATCCAGGAAGCGTGCCCGCTCCGGGGCCCTCCGACGCACCTCGACGTTCGATCGGCGCCTGGTAGCTGGAGGAGGTTTCCCTTTCGTCCGGCAGGTACGTGGAATCTGTTTGCGTGTCCTTTTTTTTCCCCCCTGGTTGGATGGCTCGTTGGAGAAAGTGTGGGACCGGCGGCTCGATTTTCGAGAGCAACAGTCGCGAACCGGTGCAGCTCGTTGCCAGTCGAATGTGGGATCGTCGCTGTCGGTCCGGCTTCTTCGGTTTGTTCGGGGGTGCTTTGGGAAAACTCCTCTCAGAGGGTGGAGGTCTCAGTGGATCCTGGATAGTTTTGGATATGACTGCGCGGCTGCCTCGGTGCGGTGAACGTTCCTCTTGGCGTGACTGTTGACTTTCTATTGTGCATCGACGCCACGAGGTTTCGTAAGTCGGTGATCGGATTGGTACCGACGGAGTACCGCTCGATGACAGCTGTTTCGAGGTGGAACGAAGGGATTAGCGGCGTGTGAGATTGAGTTTGGTGCTCGGGGGAGATGGTGAACGGGCGTGAAGCGGGTAAAAGAAGTAAGAGGGAAACGATACTTCGGTGATTTGATATTTTTATTGCGATAGTACCATTTGTTACCATCTACAGTTTTACATGGCAGTTCTTCCGGGAGGAGTTTATATAAATTAGATTATGGGAGTCGACGTGACACAAACAAGACGGCGAACGCTATCGTCCGATCAAAAACGTCTGGCGCCCAATTAGACGGGCGTCTAATTAAGAGAAATGAGGAACAGGATAGTAAACGTGTCTGTCGATCCACAAAAACTTGCGACACGTGGGGAAAAATCGCGGCTGGTGTCGCGACTCGTCGGGGATCGTTAGAAAACGCTAAGCACCCTGGTGATTGCCGCTAATGCCAGCGAGAAAAAATATAATATAGCCCGTGGCCGTCTCGCCTTTCGCCGCCTAATAATGGGAATGCGTGATTTCTATGTCAAGACGCCAGAGGCTCGCGTCACGCTGAGGCTTCATTGATCATTTTGCAAGACAACACGCGAAGGTATAACGGTATTGCAAAACAGACGGAGGCGTGAGGTTGGAAATTAGATGTTTATAGGACGACGTGACGTTAGACTCGCGTCAATTCCGTTTTTCTTACTTTCGTTGACGGCTCGTCCTTTTCCTTGCTTCGGTTTCAGAGATTCATTGGGGATGATAACATAGAAACTTAGAAACTACGGTGGGGAGAAGGAAATTCTTCGCCATGTTTTGTTGACACGTTTTTTAATTCCTTATGTATTTTCTTATAACGCGCCATCGTCTGAATGAAACGTCAAAGTGATGCTGAGAGTGGAGGAGTTGGTTGAGTTGAGTGGAATGAGTAATTTAAGAATTAGTAACACTTGGTTTGTAATGGTAATGAGACTTCGTGATTAACTATTTAGGGATTAGCTTGTAGAGTTCTTAATATGAAACTAAAATAGTTTAAGTAACCCTTTCTGAGCGAACACTCGAATGCTTAAATTAGGAAAATATTAGGGACGATAATTGAATTGGGAGAATTGTTAGACATATTTCTCGTAATACGCAGTGAAGCCAATTTACTTGAGAATTGTCTGACTAACGTACGTCTAAGGACAAAAATGCTTATCTATGGATGAAAAATCGTTTCTCCGTAGTATCATCCATCTAATACCTGTTCTAGCGATAGCCAACAATAGCCATGATGTTCCGAACATTGATATCACTGAATGATATTTGCTCACAATTCCTTTGTCGTCGATTAAACACTTCACTCATCATGAACAATGACTGTGTTAATACATACTCGTTTTCATTTAAGAGAAATGGATCATCCCTACTCTCCTTAATTCTTTCGTAAGCTGTAAGATACAATCGACCTTGCTTAACAGCGTTAGTGTTCTTATCACTGTTATCTTCGGCATCGCGAGTCCATAGGTGAGATAGTTACGTGGAAAAGTAGTTTATTATCGGAGAGTCTGATAATCGATGATGGAATCAATCATAGGCGACACATTATTTAGTTGCATCTTACAATGTATTCCGCCCATATAGTGTTATTGCAAGAAATGGTGCGATTACTGCCTGACACAGTAACAGGTAGCTCCATTCAGTTTTTAATAGTGAAGATTCTAGTTCCACTACGGGGTAATTATTTTGTGTCATTGAAAACTGGTCGATTTCGATAGCGTAAAGGTAACTGCTTTACTAATAAGAGTTGTATCTAATTACTTTAAAATATTTCATCGAAATACGAGATATTCGCATGTATCAATTTCAACAGGTTCTAATATATAATATATATAAACCAGTGATAGTTGTAATGTAATTCCCAACGTTGCTTCAGTGTAGCATTGACTAAACGTACATTGGTATCAGATTACAGAAAATGCTAATAGTATTCCCGTGTTATTTACTTCGACATTTCTGTCATTCCCGATGTAACTGATTGCTGAAGAATCATTTTTTATACACAAATTTCAGGTAAAGTTCTCATCCTTCTTATTTTCTTCTCCTATAATTTATTATTTTAATCAATTTCATTAGATCCGGAGAAGACAACATTTGTTGTCTAAGCTAGTTGTTATTTTCTTGCATTGCATCCCCTGCATACGTCAATATTGTCATACCTATATTTATTTACCAGATAATAGTTAATTTGTTACTTTTGATGTTGCATCGGATTAACATTCGCAAGTGTAATGATTATATACTTACTGTGGTGGGAATTATTCGAAAACCTGCTGTCAAATTCGTGTAGCTCTAACGAGACGTGAAAAGATTTTTGAAATTGGAAAAAAATTGGGTAACTTTCTGTGCAACTTCAGTCTCATTCCTACTATAGTTTCCTATAAGTGTAATTCACTTGCAATTCTCATTACTACTCCAATTCGAGCCTGATTGATGTCAATTAGAACTCGGTGCTCAACCAATTTGTCCACCAGCAACGTGCCCCCCTTACAACGACCCCCCAAAACCAATCAAACTGCTACTTCTCGCCTTTCGTCCATTCCAATTAAATCCTTGCTCAATTAACACTACGTACCTACTTGGAAAACTTTTTCATACTCCGATTTAAAAAATTCGAACAGAGAAACGAATCACTCAACGTTCTCCTCTTTCGCAACATTCTTTCGCACCCTATACCACACCGCGATGAATGACTAATTAGAATGACTATATATCACGGTCCGCATTCGCCACCAATTTGACGTCACATTGGCTGCGTCACTCGTGCTGCTGGCTGCTTGTTGTTTAGTGCCCGGCGTTGCGTTACTTTTCTTCTTTCTGGCCGCCTTTCGAATACCTTCGATGTCCCCTCCACGCGTTCTTAGGAAAGCGATCCGAAGATGACAGAGCGGGGTGAATCACGTCGCGTGGGAATCACGCGGTGCACCTAGAGGCACGGTAACCCATTAGTGTCTCGGGTAAACGAGGAAGCACGGCGGCGGATACGGGAGGAAAACGTTGATTCACGGAGGAACAACGGATGCTCGGCTGAAATCGGTTAATCGCCGCCATACGTCTCCGTGTACGGGAGATCTCGCCGCTGGTATCGATTCGAGATATCCGCCGCGGCAAGGCCATTCCTTTCTCCCCGGTCTCGCGTTCTTCGGCGAAACTGTCTCCATTTTCTTCGTCCCGTGATTCATCTCTACATACCGGCATGCCGTTGAAATTCTTTCAAACATTTTTACGGGCCCGATCATTCTTCTTTATTTTCCCTGCCGATCGTAGAACCTGGCGCCGCTCGGGGGAGGGGCGCGTCGAGTTCCGCGTTCGACTCGCGCCTTGGATCACGATCTTCTGGGCAACTTTTGCTGTGTTCCATATGGAGGGATTTCTGAGCCAACGGGACACTGGGGAGCGGGTGATTTTTTTTTTGGTGTAAATAAGCGGAGAATGTACAGTAAAATATTTTTATAGAAGCCTTTGTTTTTGGAGGGAAATTTGGTTGGTAACTGCTGTGTGGTTGTAAGATCTGGAGAATTGAAAAATGTATACTCGGGAAGGGAGATTCTTTTAAATTGAAATGGAGTTTACAGAAGTGATAGTCTTGGAGATAAAAGTTCATTTATGAAGCCTATTTCTGTGAAAATGAAATATAGCAAACTCCGGAAGTCTATATTTATTAAAGAAATTTGAAACCAGGAATGCGATCACTTAAACTCCTACTAATTTCCCGTGAATTATATCATACAGTAGTTTCAAAAGAATCCCTCGATATCAAGTGCAAAAAGCGATCGATTTAACGTGCAATGGCCTAGTAGCAATATTCAGCTTTAATCGTGGTCTATATAAAATTCCTCTCCACTGATTAGCTTTAATAAACGTGCAGAGGAATTAAATTCTGCTGTGGGTATGTTGAATTAATATTATTTACGAATTAACACCATTGTCGTTAATCAAATCGAGGAAAACAAAAACGAATATAATTGCATGCATTTGGTGAATTCCATAAAATCTGCATCGAGAGAAGCCAGCTGCAGCGCACCGTAGAATGGTTTAATTTTCGGATGAAAGGGACATTGATTTCTAAGGGACAAAGAGTTCCGGATAAACCGCGACATGCACTATCAGCTTATAGACTTCCACGGCATGCGTGTAATTCGAAGTGAATTAAAATGGGATGGCGATCGTTCCTCCGCTCTGTAACTTCTCCGTGGGCACAACATTTATAGCCCAGCCCAGTTTCTTAGATCGCATCACGTGCACGGAGAGCCTTATAAAACGCTATCGTATGTGTCCGACCCGATAGGTAGGTGTACAACGCGACATTTAAATCACTGCCATTGGTGTCACTGCTACAAGGAAGCGGTACCGTTACTCTCTTCTGCCGAATAATCAAGAGGCTCCAACAGCCACGCACAGTATATTGAACGACCATATGGCAACCTATGGAACCGAGCTGGAAAGAATGTCCTCCAATTAATCGAATTTCGGACGCGTCGGTCACTGGCGCCCACGAGCACGAAACGGCGACAAACAATGGACAGAACGTTTTGCGTCGGTGGATAACGAAATTTTTTGAAAAGAAGGATTGGTGCATCGAAGTTTGGAACGGGGAAACTAGGACAAACATCCAGTTAAAAGAATTCCACAGAGACCAAACCGTTTTCGTCATTACCGTTCCACGAGAAATCGTGGAAAAATGTCACGTACGCCGTCCAGTTCCCCGTTTTTTGGTAAACTTGTATTCGATAATAGTCTCGAGAGTTCTTGGGTGGAAGAGTGAACCTGTTTCTAGACTTAGAACGCGTAGGAGTATAGTTAAAAAAAGTAATTAGGTATTTTGCGTGATAAATAATTAGTACCTATGAGTCCTCTGAGTGGAAAACAGGTGAGTTTTGGGTATTTCGAATGAATTTGTTAGGAGTACATTTTTCAAGGTGATACAAAATTGTTTGAACACGGAGAATAGCGCATTTCTTGTCCTTCTCGCGCAGAAACCTGTGTTTGGGAAAACAGCGAAGGAGAAGTGGGACCTTTTTCGTGTCCAATTAAAACAGAAAATGATAAGGATCAACGAGTCTGCTTTTACATGGACCAGCTAACTCCATAGTGGGATAAATGTAGGATCGTTCAATCTTAAACGTAAACGTTATTTACTACAAGAATTCGCACAACACGCCCATTGCTGGAACAAGATAAGATTAGAAGCAGACCAAACCGTTCCACGCGTCCCCTACGAATCAGCACTGCGATGCTGCAAAAAATCGTACATCCCTATCAAACCACTATCAAGGAATTCTAACAGCTTTCCGAGCTCACGTAAACCTAGTTACTCATTTGCTGGATCATTTCACGAAACACGGCACTCCACGTCTCAGACTTCAAAATAATAGGAGCAGCAATTTAAAGCTACTCCAGCACGAGCAGTGATTTCATCCACCTTCAGACTCCCCGGCGAAAGAAAATGAAACAGTGCGACCGAAGAAGCAGCCGCACCAGCGACGGGAAGTTTGCATGGTTCTGGAAATATTTGTCGACCGAATTCCTCGTTAAATATAGACAGAAGTAGTCGCGGAGCGTGCAAGTCAGACTGGACCGCGAGAGGGTTAAAGGATGCAGAGGAGGGCAAACAATTCCGCGGTGGACAATGACTCATAGGACAACGGCCTTAAGACGACGAAAAGTGGTAGCCTAGGGAGTAGGAACGCGCTAACACTCGGCTGTACAAGCCCACGGCACTCCGCCGTCGTGCCGCCGACGTTTATGCATACGAGCGTAACTTACGGCCGAAATAAAGCACGGGAAGAATGGGCCATACGGTGCCTGATAAGCAGGGGTGTAAACGTTTCCGTAGATTTTTACAAACCGCCTCTGGGATCCGCGACAACGGCCTCGCCTTTCCAGCCGACGTTACCTTGCCACGTCGATACTGAATCGAAGGAACGTCGGCTGTAACTTCAGAAGAGTTTCTTAAGTTACGGAGCCATTCCCTTGCTCCTTCACGGTGCCCCAAGTACTTTCTGTTGCGTTAAAGTGACCCTGAGATTCAGTTGTGTAACTGGTCTACAAGAATTGGATGTATAGCGATGTTTGATGAAGTGTGGAATTATTGCGTGGATTTTTCTGCAGTTAAATTCTCTTATTCGTTATGGATTCTTTTGGAGATTTTAGAGAGATTGGATTGGAAGGAAGACGAATTGTATTGAAGTATCGGTTAGAGATTAAGAAGTGTTAATAGAGATATCCTGAAATCTATCTGAAGGCAGTGTATGTCTTCTTTGTTTCCAGTTCTATTCGTAACGGATTGCGATCGTTTCCCCATGAATGAAGCGCGTAAAATTCGTATCTATGCTACCATTATAGTACAATATCATTTAACACTGTTTATGAATCGCGTCGTAGATCGATCGACATTGAACTCGCTCATTGTGCGATGTCCGGAGCGTTCTCCACCTCGAAGTTACGTGAGGAACATGGTTTCACGCGGAAACGTCGACGGTTTCCAATTTTGAAGCGAGGAAAACGGCCAGGTGAATGTGAACCGAAGCGTGCGTTCTGCTCTATTTTATTCGTTGTGCAACGACGCAGCTATCCCCGCAGGCGGATTCAGTATTCACCGAAAATTAACGGCGGTAACAGAAGAAACGTAGTAAAGTTTCTCGTCAAGGAATCGTTAAGACCCGGATCACTGGGGCCGATCACCGCCCATTGACCCGTCACCGCCGAATTGCTGAATAAAACAAAGGAAGGTCGACCCTCGGGGGGATGGAAGAAGTTGCCTCGCGTCGTTAGCGAAGGTGGCTCTGTAACCCTGAAGAGAAGCACGCGGAGAACGGGGCACGGGCCGGGACAAAGGTGGGTGACGTGGAAACGGCGCGGCGCGGCGCGGCGCGCAAAAGTAGCGGACAGAGGATGCGAGAAGTGTTGCGGTGCCGAGGGGGTGAAACCGAGGAACGAACGAATCCGTGACGTGCCTCGAGGGCAGCAACCGACACGGCGAGTTGCAGTGGACGTCCTTGCTATGTTATCTTTCACGGTTCGTTCCCTTTCACTTTCAGTGTCCAGGAACCAGAAAGCCCAGACCTCCACGAACAAAGATACGCCTCCGCCTTCCTCGCGTCGCCCCGAACAGATCGAAACGACCGCGAAGGAACAGCCGTCTCGTCTCGTCTCGCCCTACGCTTACTTCTTTCCTTCTTTCCTTCATTTCTTCTTTCCTTCATTCCTTCATTCCGCCCTATTTCCTCGGTTAATAGCCGCCGCCAGCCACCGTCGACTCTCCTATAGTAATTAGATCCCACGGAAACCCGGGAACTAGGCGCGCTCGTTAAACGGCAAACGGCTGGCGGTTCGATTTTCACGTGCGCCCACGATCCTGGATCCCCGACGATCCCGCAACATATGCGCAACTATATCTGTGTAGTACATACTCCTTAGAGCAAGGTAATGGAAGTAGGTACTGGTTTCGTGCGATTCGATCGAGTCAGGGTTAACGCGTATTCGTGCTTCGCCTTGAGTGAGTTCTCCGATCAGTTTGCCATGGTAGAGGGGATTTTTTAATTTGGTGATCAATGCGGTCCGCAATTTCCAAGAATTATGAGGGTTTCTTTGGCGCTTGAGGTTCTTAAGTGGTGAGGTATAGGGAATCGATAAATTGTAGGAGAGATATTCCAGTAATTATTCCAGTTCTGATGAATCGCTAATTAGTTTAACGAGCTGATCCTTTCACAACCGTTTTGCCAGAGAATGTTGTGCGAGGTTTTTTTTTCCACGAAAAGTATGCTGGTTACCCTATGGAAACCAGTCCCGGGACTTGGCGATCGGTGACAAATGTAGAAAGTTGGCTGCCAACTGATCCGTTGCGCAGCGTTTACGCCAGCCTCCGTGTTCATTTCGGCGTATGAAATTGTACGTATGCTGAACGATTTTGTAGACGACCGTAGGGAAATTCGATTACTGCTGTGGAATCCGTATGTTTTCGATCGTTACGCAGCCATATGCCCGCGGTCTGGGTTTTTGCTCGTTCCTCGACTTTCTCCTTAATGCCGAGGACTGGACGAGTTATGTATGCCTGACTTCGACGAATAGAGGCTTGGAAATGTTTGAAGATTGAAGTTTATTGATATTGTGTTGGGGGAAGGTTATAAATAGGTACATTTAAATACGCGTTGGAAGAAAGTGAGCTTGTTAGCAGTGCCATGTTATAATAATTAAGTCTCCGTTTTTTGTTTTCAAATTTGCAAGAAACGTTGAGTGTTTCTAAAAATGGTTTTAACGCCATGGTAGTTGAACGATGCATCGCAGGAGCAGGGAAATTTTCACGAGTTGTTGGCAGTGAGCTAATATCTCGACACGTTCTACATACACGCTTTCTTATCATTTTCCATTGTTGCGGTCTTCTTACTGTCTCGTGGATTCGTTTTTGTAGCTTTCATGGTAGGTGAAAATGCATACTCAGTTATACCTATGCATGGATTCTGGAAAATATTTATACCCACGGTTTTATGAAAGCTTGTCTTCCAATTAGGTTTTTATTTTCAAGTATGTATTTGCTTGTAGATATAACGAACTGACTACGGCGTTTCACTTGTGCCCTACATCGCGAGCTGTTCTCGGAAAAAATAAAAAATGTAACTTACATCAATCTAAATAATTTTGTGTAAATAAAGAGTCGAGAATTATGCTACTAATTAGATCGGCTATTTCCAAAATTATATCTCATAAGAATTCTCGAAGGATTACTATTTAAATTCTAAATCTCCTCTAATTGAAATATCCACTTCTTTGGTCAAGATTTTAACCATTTCCAACTATATTCCTTCCTACTTTGTAAATATCGTAAGACTAGGTCCCACACTCTTTACTTCTAATAGTGGTGTTTAGAGACAGCACGAAACGTGTGATAATTAATATAGTATTTGACTTTCTCTAACACCATTAATCTCTGTCGACAGAATGTCAAAAAATCAGCAACAGAATGGAATGATCCCAGGTGGTGGAGGGGTAGCTGTGGCAGATGACTTTTCGGACGGCGAGAGTACCCCATTGGCACAAGACTATGGCGACAGGTATGTGGCAAATGTGTCCTTGCAAAGTAACCATGGTATTTGCAAACGTTGTTCGTCGTCTGACCTGAGAAAAAGAAACGAAGGGGGGAAGGTTGCTCTTTGTACTGGCCGAACCGCCTCGCATTCTAAAATATTATAAATCGCAAATATACATGTCCCTTTAACTTGTTTTTCTTCGCAACCACCCCACACAGTAAACAGCCATAAAGAATGAAAAATAAAATTTCCGTATCATTCTATTAAATTGTCGAGTTTAACTTCGGGTCACATTCAAAGTCAGACTTTTCAGTGGATTCATTTCTCCGAAACTAATTCTATTGGCATTTAAAAGTGGAAGCTCTAAACATTTTCAAGTTATGCCACTTTTTTGACACCTCGAGGGGTAATTTCACGTTAATATCAGATTTTTATGGCACACAAAAGAATATAATATATTCAGTAAAAAGCTCCGTTTTAAAATTCAGATTTTCCCCTCTGTACGTTGTGTTTGACGATTTCATTGTTTCAGCCAACGAACCGTCGTGGAAACGAAAGGATGGGATGTGTTTCGGAATCCGCCGCCGAAAATCGATTCTGGTTCGATGGCCAATCAGAGATGCCTGGAGGCGACGGTGCAGATAACGAAGGTCGTGGTGTATCTTTTAGTTTTTGTGATAGTGCTGGGAAGCGGTGTAGTTGCCAAAGGAACAATTCTATTCATGACATCACAGCTCAGAGCTGATCGTACGATCGTTTACTGCAACAGGCAGTTAGGTAAGTGATCGAACATCTAATGGCGCGCACGCCGATAGAAGGGGATACGTCAGCGGTTTCGTGGGCAAAATTCATCTCCCCGTTTCCGCTTAATTCCATTCAAGCGGTCATCGCAGGCTGCTTTTCAGCGTTTCCTACCAAAGCGTTGCGTCGCTGCAAGTGTATAGCAATTTCTGGTTACATCCTCGGCAAATTATATTAAGAAATTTCTGTGTATAATCGTGAAATATATGTCACCACGACTATTACATATAAAAAGTAAGAATAACATGAGCTGAGAGAATTATTAACACTTCGACTGGGGTTGGACTGCATTTTTCAAAACCTTGCGCCACTCAAAGTGTTAAGGTAAAGTAAACGAGGGATGAAAATGAATGAAACGGGGTACAGGTTCTTTTCTTCGAAGTAATCCGGCGACCGAAGTTTTTCGAAAACGAAGTGTCGCCCAGATCGATGTACCCGCGCTCTAAAACGATCCAAGAGAGCAGTATAAAGTAATACTGTTCTGTAAAAAGTGGATCGTGCTCGTAACACAGTTACGCTGGAATGTTTTTGCCAGCGACACGTATAGCCTACGGTGCAGGCAAAGGAGAGAAAGTACGTGAAAACAGGTTGGAACACCGCGATAGGTCTTGCACGCGAACGCAGATGCTAGGAAATCATTCGATCGTAGATATCGAAAGTAATTATTATAATTGGAGTATCTTGGTACAGTGTACCGAGAAGCTCGGACGATTCGTGCGAATACAATCGACGATTTCTTCCGTCTTTGTTCTTTACACGGTCCGTGCTGCACTTTCGATTCAGGGTTCGTGCATCGACGTGGGCCGTGTTAATACAGTAGAGTTCGGAATCAAGGGATTTTGGTTTTCAGTGTAATGTATTGTTACAGGTCGGGACAAGCAATTTGTAGTTACGTTACCAGAAGAAGAAAGGATAGCATGGATCTGGTGCATCATAATCGCGTTCGCGGTGCCCGAATTCGGCACACTGATACGCAGCATTAGAATATGTATCTTTAAATCGTGGAAGAAGCCACCTATATCCCATTTTCTCCTCGTATTTCTCATGGAGACCTTCCACGTAGTTGGCCTGGCTCTAATGTTTCTGGCAGTGCTTCCTGATTTGGACGTCGTGAAAGGTGCGATGTTGACGAACTGCGTGTGCTTCGTACCTGGACTGCTAGGTAAGGAACGCGTTCCCTTAATCAATCGTCTAGATTTGTAGCAAATTTATCTTCGCTCTCCACCGATACGGCGAAATGGCGCATAAATTTAAATAGTCGATTTGAAGAAAAGATTACTGAAAAGTTGCTTCTATCTTTTAATTTGTTACTGTTATCTATAGAATTCTTTTCCTTTTTTTAGTGTCACCTATAGAATTCTTTTCCTTTTTTTACTGTTATCCATAGAATTCTTTTCCTTTTTTTACTGTCACCTATAGAATTCTTTTCCTTTTTTTACTGTCACCTATAGAATTCTTTTCCTTTTTTTACTGTCACCTATAGAATTCTTTTTCTTTTTTTACAGTCACCTATAGAATTCTTTTCCTTTTTTTACTGTTATCCATAGAATTCTTTTCCTTTTTTTACTGTCACCTATAGAATTCTTTTCCTTTTTTTACTGTCACCTATAGAATTCTTTTCCTTTTTTTCCTGTCACCTATAGAATTCTTTTCCTATTTTTACTGTCACCTATGGAATTCTTTTTCTTTTTTTACTGTCACCTATGGAATTCTTTTCCTTTTTTTACTGTCACCTATAGAATTCTTTTCCTTTTTTTACTATCACCTATAGAATTCTTTTCCTTTTTTTACTGTCACCTATAGAATTCTTTTCCTTTTTTTTACTGTCACCTATAGAATTCTCTTCAGCTCTCACGGTTACCTATACATAGGATTCTATTATGCGAAAATTCCCTTATCTTAATCGTCATTTCTCCCAACCGGTTTGGATCGTAAAGGTCCTACAGAGCTTAACCGTAGAAGGAACCACTTTTCATTAAGCGGAGACGTTATCGCGATCTCAATATAGGTCGAGGTAAATTCGAATTGAATTCGGGATAAAGACAATCCTCTTCTTTAAGGGCTCCTATGCCGTAATAAAAACAAAGACGAATCGAAGAGATGTGTCTTGGTGCTGATCGATATTGCCGCGCTGGCAGCTCAAGGGACCAGTTTCTTCCTCTGGCCATTATTGGACAGCTCACGACAGTCCCTGTGGCTTATACCACCCACCCTGTTTCTGGTTTCCTGCGGCTGGTGGGAAAATTACGTGTCCATGCAAAGTCCCATTGGTAAGTGCGTAAGTGGTCGTCGTTGATCAACGCGAGACGATAAATCGTTTCGCTCATCTTCCATGAAACGCTCGAACGCTGACTGTTTGTAACAGCGACAGGAGTTACACGAAAGTCGCGAAACTATTAACGAGATCTGGAACGATTGCAAACTTTAATTAGCTCTGCAGAATCGAGAGCGACAGAGGTGCCCTGAGAATTTATTTCTTCCGCGACTGACGGGCACCCAGTCGATTGGAAATCTTGAAACGTTTATCGCCTTCGTCTTCCCTTCCCGCGAAACTTTATGATTTCTTCCGAGACTCACATTTCTGTGACAAACTATTACCTTAAAGAGAAAGAAAAAAAAACGAGAGATACTTTAGAATCTCTGCTATTAAAAAAATTAAAAAAATTAATTCCACCATGCCATGCGCTTCTTAGAAATCATACAACTTTGGTAGACAACAATTTCCTACTATGGAAGTCATAGTGTAAGACTTGCTTGAGACGCTCGAGGGAAGATGATTGCTTTCAATTATTTGTGTCCTTGGTCCGTAGGGTTCGTCAGGTCCCTCGGGAGGGTGAAGAAAGAATTGCGACTGACGCGATATTTCACTTATATGTTCATGTCGGTGTGGAAGATCGTGGCATTCTTCATCAGCTGCTTATTGATACTTCACATGAAGGGGGACACCGTGGGCCATTTGTTCTCGATGCTAAGCACCGCGTTCGGGGACCATAAGATCACGGTGTCGATGGTGCGATCAGAAACGTCCTCCACCATCACGGACATTGCTGACGTGTTGCAAATTGGGGATCCAATATCCATGGATGCAAGCGTCACCACGCCTATATACGTCTTGCTGTTGCAAATCGTTGGCGCGTACTTCGCGTATATTTTCGGTAAGTTCTACCAGCTTATAAATCATGGAGGGGCTTTCAAATTTGAATGGGGGATATGTTTATTATCCCCGGGGCCCTTTCGAGGAGTTGGGTCTGATTCTTTGGAATCAAGAGCTTACTGTTTAAAAATATCGAGAAGTGGATGTAGAGAAGAGTGTTCTACGTTTTGCAGGTAAATTCGCGTGCAAGATACTGATACAGGGGTTCAGTTACGCGTTCCCAGTGAACCTGACGATACCAGTGTCGATATCCTTATTGATCGCCGCCTGTGGCTTGCGGAATGGCGATCCATGCATTTTCCACGGCACCATCCCCGATTATCTCTTTTACGAGTCGCCGCCACAGTACTTCCTCAACGACTTCGTGTCGAAACAGTACGCCTGGGTGTGGCTGCTTTGGCTACTGTCGCAAACGTGGATTACCTTGCATGTCTGGACCCCGAAATGCGAACGTCTCGCTTCCACGGAGAAGCTCTTTGTCATGCCCATGTACGACTCGTTGCTGATCGACCAGTCGATGGGATTGAACCGGAAACGGGACGACCAACCGGAAGTGAAGGTCGAGGTAATTCAGAGACTCCTTTCTGGAGAAACCTTTCTATCATCTTTATGTTCTAGCCCCGAAGCTGAAGACTAGTTAAAAGATACCATAATGATCTTGAGGCAGCTCGTTTTCAGGTTCTAAAATTGCCCACTGATTTCTAAAGATCTAAAAAGTCAAAGTGAAATGGATTTAAAATTACTGATTGCCCCGTTAAGGCGTCAATTCATTAACGGATGGTTCTTGGCTTCCAAGAAATGCCCCCAATTAAATCTAATTTATGCGAAAAGATGCACGGACCAGTTTCGACCGGGAGTTACAGAAATTGCTGGAATTATATCTGCTTAATAGGGGCGATAGCGCGTCGCGGTGGGCAATTTTACGAGTCCTCGAGCAACGTTAAGAGCGCTGCCGGAGGATTCGAGCGTCAGGGTGAGCATGATCGTTTATATGGAAGAGCGAGCGGTGTTTTTGTCGGGCAGGATCTAGCGGAGATAGAGAAGGAGAAAGGAGATGGAGATTACGAGACCATATACGAGCAAACGGACGGCTCTACTACACCCCCGTCGGCCGTAAAAAGTAGCGATCACGTAACAAGGATCTATGCCTGCGCGACGATGTGGCATGAAAACAAGGAGGAAATGATGGAATTCTTGAAGAGTATCCTGCGCCTCGACGAGGATCAATGCGCGCGACGCGTTGCCCAGAAATATCTCAAGGTTGTCGATCCTGACTATTACGAGTTCGAAAGTAAGCACAGCTTCCCTAAATACTTCAATTATATTTACATCTTGTAAGAAAATACGCAGTGGATCGCCGACCAAGATACAACTTTATTAAAAATTCTATCCGCTGATATCTTCTTAAAATTCAACCCCATGTCTCGACGTTGCTTTAAAAAAAAAAGGAACGCGTACGTGATACGAATTTGCCCCTTCAGCTCACATCTTCTTCGACGACGCGTACGAGTTATCGGACCACGATGAGAACGAGTCGCAAGTGAACAGGTTCGTGAAGCTGTTGGTGGGCACTTTGGACGAGGCTGCGTCGGATGTTCATCAGACGAGGATGCACGTTAGAGCGCCGAAGAAATATCCGACGCCCTACGGTGGTCGTTTGGTATGGACTCTTCCCGGAAAGACGAAGATGATCGCTCACTTGAAGGACAAGAGCAAGATTCGTCACAGAAAGCGATGGAGTCAGGTACGATAAGTTGTAGAAAATTTCCAGGATGCATTCGCCCTATTATTTAATATATTTAACACGACGGAAAATATTAGAAGCATCATAGATGGGATAATTTGTTCTGTAAAAATGAGTCAAAATTATAGAATAATTATTCCGGGAATCATCTTATTCCAGTTTCTATTACTACCATCCCTGTACGTTATATTAGTGATCCATGAGTATACTTAGCACTAACGGCCACTGTCACGAACGCTTTCGATCTACTACTTTCCGTGAGACTGAGAAATTAATCTTATCTCACAACTATACCATTCGAAGATTCAGTCGGGAAATTTGATAGAGACAGGGAACTTTAAATTTGCTTGAAAAGCTCGAACCGTCGAAGTGTTTAGTACCATACTAACAGAAAGAAATGAAGAGAAGCTGCTTTACTGTGAGTAACAACCCTACATATTTCGTTTTTTGTCAGGTCATGTACATGTACTACTTGCTAGGACACCGATTGATGGAGTTGCCAATTAGCGTTGACCGTAAGGAGGTGATCGCTGAGAACACTTATCTACTGACTCTCGACGGCGACATTGATTTCCAACCAGCCGCGGTGAAGCTGCTCGTGGACCTGATGAAGAAGAACAAAAATCTCGGCGCAGCTTGCGGGCGCATTCACCCAGTTGGCTCAGGTCAGTCGCGTAGGAAGAAATAGAGTAGAATGATGGAGTACGCGTTTCAAGGAGATTCATATCCTACGGGCTTCGTCGCTTCAGGTCCCATGGTATGGTACCAGATGTTCGAGTACGCCATTGGTCACTGGCTGCAGAAAGCCACCGAGCATATGATCGGTTGCGTGCTTTGTAGTCCTGGCTGCTTCTCCCTCTTCCGAGGCAAAGCTCTGATGGACGATAACGTGATGAAGAAATACACGACCAGATCCGACGAGGCGAGGCATTACGTTCAGTACGATCAGGGGGAGGATCGATGGCTTTGCACGCTGCTCTTGCAACGAGGCTACCGAGTAAGTAAAATGCCACGAAAATAATTGTAAGTGATATCCGGAGGGAAAGTTTCTGATAAGGGGATTGAGAAATACGACATTCGACGTTAGGCGAACTTAAAGACATTCAACTTAGGTGTATTACCGTCAAGTATCTCTAGAATTTAGTGTGATACTCTTCATTGACATTCCATTTTACCGTTCACATAAGAGAACATAATTTTTCATTCACTGATCACTGTACTTCTACTCTTGAAACGTGTCGCAGGTCGAGTATTCCGCAGCTAGCGACGCGTACACTCACGCACCCGAGGGTTTCAACGAGTTTTACAATCAACGTCGTCGATGGGTGCCTTCCACCATAGCCAACATCATGGACCTCCTGATGGACGCGAAACGGACGATCAAAATCAACGACAACATTTCTCTTCCCTACATCTCCTACCAGATCTTGCTCATGGGTCAGTCGAACGTTCATTAAGGGAATCCTCCATTCCCCAGAGAAATAAGAGCCCCCCAGCTATGAGAGGGATGACTGCTTAACATTCTAGTCTTGCGAACTCCTGTTCCAGGTGGCACCATTTTAGGACCAGGCACGATTTTCCTCATGTTGGTAGGTGCGTTCGTGGCTGCTTTCAAGATCGACAATTGGACCAGCTTCTACTACAATATTATCCCCATTCTGCTGTTTATGATCATTTGTTTTACTTGTAAATCCAACATACAGGTGAGTCGATTGGGCTCCGACGATTTCACGTTCGTCCGTGGTTGTTCGTCTCGATTGTTCGTTCTGTAAATGTCCTCGTCTTTCAGCTTTTGTGCGCGCAGATATTGTCGACCGGATACGCGATGATAATGATGGCGGTGATCGTAGGTACGGCCCTCCAGCTTGGCGAGGACGGTATCGGTTCACCATCCGCCATATTTTTGATATCATTGTCCAGCTCGTTCTTCATAGCAGCCTGCCTCCATCCCCAAGAGTTTTGGTGCATCGTACCTGGCATCATCTATCTCCTCTCGATACCCTCCATGTACCTTCTGCTGATCCTTTACTCGATTATTAATTTGAACGTCGTCTCCTGGGGCACTCGCGAGGTCCAAGTGAAAAAGACAAAGAAGGTTCGTTTCGTCCTGAATGTTCCTTGCTCGTTTGCTTCGGTTCGCGGTGAAATAGGTTCTAATCGGGGGTGTTGTATTAATTAAAGAACACATGGTGAAATCAGTTGTAAAAATTTCATGGGAAATGTTGGAAACTTAAGATCGCCTTTACCTCGGTTCTTCCTTATTTATCATTTCTAACAGTCACGCTATTTATCGCTGTACAAATTGCACAGGATCAGGGAACTCGATAACGATAAATGGAAAGGCACCTATCCAGGAGCCTTTAAGATGGTCGAAGCTTTGCTTTAATCCTGCACGCTATTCAATGTCCAGCTTGTTTGTCGCAAACGTACGTCCTCGTTCTTTTTTCGTAACAAAAAGTATTGCAAAAATGGCACATCGAGGATATGTTCTCACATCGACGTGGTGTTTCCAATGAAACAGTGTCGATGTGTCCTGAACATCAAGTGGAAACGTCCGACCACTCACAGACACGCGTGAAAGTGGAGTGAATTCTACACAATTTTGATGCCTTAGTACATTAAGATCTGAGATCTACTAAAGATAGAATAGATTGAATAATGAAGCATACCACTTATATACCCCTTGACTACGTCCCAAGTACGTCACAATATTTCTCCCACCCACTATACCAACCCTCCACAATCACCTACATCTGTATTCCATCCAAAGTACGACCTTTAAGTCTATTTTCAAATATCTTTCCACCCGATGAACGGGCTAAAAATAACACCTTCTTTAAGCCAGCGCTCTCCAAAGCGTCAACTCGCTCGCGATACATCCATTTAATCGATAATACCACGCGAACCTCACTCCTTGCCATTTTCAGTGAGAACAGCCCCCGATGTGTCGTTTATGCGTTTCTAAGTTAAAGTGGAAACGTGCTAATTGGACTATTAACGACGCTGTGATAGGTTATCATGGCGTTATTGTTGAGCACTGTATACGGCTTGATAATGATCGCTGTGATCGTGGGAATCGCGATAAGCATCGTCCAGGATGGAGTGCTATCGCCGTCCGCGATGTTTCTAATGCTGCTGATTAGTCAGATGGTGATAACCGGATTGCTGCACCCGGTGGAAATCCTCTGCCTATTACACAGTGTCATGTACTTCGTAACCGTACCCTCGATGTACGTGCTGCTTATCATTTACGCCGTCTGTAACCTGAACGACATAACGTGGGGCACGAGGGAAGTAAAGGGAAAGAAAACCGCCGCGGTAACTACCTGCATTATTAACCGACTAATCGATCTGTCGCGGATCTACCTCTCTTTTCCGGGGGTTTATTAATAATTATGCACCCTTGGAACTACGGCGGCAACTGGTGTTTAGAGACGTAACACGCTGGCGATGTTACTGTAGATTCTCTTTATAGAAGGGAATATAATAGTACGGATAGTGGGAAAATCAATGATTGGAAAAGGGTGGACATGTAAAGTTCAATGAATTATTAAAGAATCGTTGAGGATAGCTGCAATTTTTTTTTATACTATGGAATATTTACTTGCGCTATAAAATTGTGAATAATTATTCACGAATATCTACAGTAAATGGTTAAACTTTAACGTGTGATATATTCTTTCAACTGCTGATGTTGAGTTTACTGGTCGTCGTTGTTTCAAGGTGCAGGACTAATAATATTTTAATACACTTGGTATTATGTTTACCTTAATCGATATTATCGGTTGTTGTATAATAGATAGGGTGGTTTAGTAATTTGACTCATCAATTACATATCTAGGGAATTATGGGGTAATTTTGTGGCAGTCCACGTTTTCGGGATACAAGAGTGATGTTTAAGTTTTAAATGGTAATAGAGGTTTTTGTTTTCGATGTGGTAAAATGCCTTCTGAACGAACATGGTGATTCATGAATACAGTAATTCGTCGTTAGTGTCACGTTTTTACCATGCGTTATAATCACGCTCACTATCCCCACCATTTCATGGCATCCTTCAGTCGAGAGTGAGAGAATCCGATATATGCGAGACAGAACAAAAGAGACGACGCGAAGTTGTCGTCGGCACGAAATAGTATCCGCATCGCGTTAGTATCACGCTGCCAGCCCCGATCGTCGTGATTCTAACGAGGCATTACTGTATAAAGTTGGCCAAGAGCCATTTTACTGCCCCTTTGATATGTGCAAAGTTATGTATACTGATGACAGGATTTAAATGGTAAAAGACTCGAAATTTAATGTCATTTAAGGCAGAAGTATTCGAAATATAGTTGCAGATTACAAACAAGAAGAATATTTATCATTCTAAAGAAAATTAGAAACGAAGTTCATAGCTCAGAATCCCTTAAACATATAAAAAAGCGATTACTGTCACTGAAATACTTACTAAACCACCTTGCATATAATATTATCTTCCTTAATAGCGTAGTTACCGTGACTAATGAGTTTATAACGTTAGCATAGAAAAGGGTAAAGTGTTTTTGCAATTTTTTTTCAGCAATTCAACCCTCTATTTGGGACTTTATGCAGTTCCCTCTGTCATAATTGTAAATTATTGTCTATTTTCAACAGAGGGAACCGTAATTCTTCAGATAATTAAATAGTCACCGTAACTGCACCCAATTTCTATCTGTCTAACCACAGGAGCTTCGCAGTTGGTTTTGGAAATCACCCGTTCGTTTGAACCGCAGAGAAATTAACGTGTTCTGCGTTTCTGTCGTTGAATTAACAGGAACTTGAGCAGGAGAAAAAGGAAGCCGAGGAGGCGAAACGGAAAGCGAAACAGAAGTCCTTGCTGGGCTTCCTGCAAAATGGCGTTGGTTCGAACGACGACGAGGAAGGATCGATAGAGATCTCTCTGGCAGGATTGTTCAAGTGCATGTTCTGCACTCACGGTCAGACGTCCAACGAGAAGCAGCAATTGGTCGCCATTGCCGAGTCTTTGGAGCATCTTGGAAAGCGTTTGGAAGGCATTGAAAGGTACCTCGATGGTTGGAATTATTCAAATTAAAGAGTACGAAATGGATCCAGTTTTATGAGATACGCCCCGAAACAGGTTTAAAGGTCACATATTTTTTGGATCGGCTTTAAATATAGAATATATTATACCGTAATTGGGCGATCATCATTTTTAACGAGCAATATCGCAAAGCTGACTAATCCAGTCCTTTGAGCGGCATCGGGGAAATACCTTGCTTTTACTTGAATTTTCTCAGGGGTTTGGATCCGCACGGGGCGGGAAATTCAGGTCGACGACGAGCATCCTCCGTGGGCTCACGAACTGCTGAGCATCTCAATGCCATCGGCGAGGATTCTGCCGAGGACCAGGATTGCCACAGCGACACGGAGACTGTGACTAGTCAGAACACCGAGGGTAATCGCGAGGGCAGCAACTTTTTAAGCCGACCTTACTGGTTGAGCGACGATGGCTTGAAAAAGGGCGAGGTCGATGTCCTGTCGCTACAGGAGGAACTGTTTTGGAAGGATCTCTTGGAGAAGTATCTGTACCCTATAGACGAGGACAAAGCAGAGAAGGTGAAGACTTTGAGTTTTAATAGTCTTTCGTGCAATCGTAGTACTTTCGTATCTAATTCTTGCCCTAAGAGAAATGTTTCTTTGTTAAGCTTCATACTTGAGTCGAATACAGTTGTTAGTCGTGGGAAATACTTTTGAAGAGTTAGAAATATTAGAGATAATTAATGAATTATTCTTTGAGAAATTAATCTTATAGTTTCAATTGATTAATTGATTACACATACACATATCGGGGATATACAATGGAAAGTAAAATATGAGTTAAAGATAATGAGAAATATGATAATTTTGTTGAAAGACTGACTCATATATATTTTTAAACGTTGAATAATTAATAGTCTCAGAATAATAATTGATCAGTATTACCTAATTTAAAAATCAGCTCGCGAATTCAAATCGAAATACTTGTCTCATATAACAGTTTCGCAAATTTCTCGATTCGTTCTACAATTAAATAATAATTCACTAAAACGTATCGCGAGGTATATGTTACAATAAGATTGAAAGTACAAGCCTGATAGAAAAGAAGGAAATTGAACCCAACGAACCGTAAGAATAATCGATCCATGCTGCTTGCATCAGGCTCGAATCGCCAAAGATCTAAAGGACCTACGTGACCAGAGCGTGTTCGCGTTTTTTATGCTGAATGCCCTCTTCGTCCTGATCGTCTTTCTGCTGCAATTAAACAAAGACTTGTTGCACGTGAAGTGGCCATTCGGTATCAAGACGAACATCACCTATGACGAAAGCTCGCAGGAGGTAAACACCGCTCCGTCCATGTCGAGTAATCCCACCTCCTTAAGCTTCATCCCCCAATACTCCCCCCACCCCAACCCCCAAACCCGTAAAAAGATTAAGATCTATCGAAAATCAATTTAGCGCTCGCATTAATTTCTGGTTGTGCTTTCCCTCTCGTAGAGGAATACTTTAAGTACGCTGAATAGCTTTCGAACGATAACGAGTACACGATAGACCTCGACGCTTATTTTATTTTCCGCGCGCCAGAGAATCGATCCCCGTGGAAGCATGGAAGCCTGGTAGAAAGTAGGTGTCCCGCTGTTAAACGATAGATTCGGCGGGAATTGGAACGTTCGAATTGCTTTCGCAGCTACAATCTCTTCTTCCTCATTCATTTGTGTGTTGCGATGCTTTAGATGCATTGAACTGCGACCCCGGCGACGTTACGGATCTCCATCGAGGATCCTCCAAGGAGCTCTAGGACCGGCGACTGGACGGAGCGTAATTTTTTTCTACATACTTTCTAACGTTTTGTTTTTTTTTTCTCTTCCCTGATCCATGACAGGCTCGCATTGCCGGTGACCTGATCGAGCTGCGGAACAAGAGCGTGTTTGCGTTTTTTATGTTCAATGCGTTGTTCGTTCTGATCGTATTCTTGCTGCAGCTGAACAAAGATCAGCTGCACGTTGTCTGGCCTCTCGGCGTCAAGACGAATATCACCTTTATCGAAGAGACCTCGGAGGTACCTGGTTATTCCCAAAGAGAACGCTCCCCTCAAAAAAAAAAAAAAAGAAAGAAAAAGGAAACTGCGAAACAGAGATGCTGTCTCACTGATACCTCGGGAGACTAACAACTCCGCTGTGCTCCGTTGCTCCACTCTGCACCGTTCGTTTCTCGATTTACCGTAGACGGGCTGGTTCTACCGCGGCGGTCACTCTGAATTGAAAGATACCGGCCGATGGAATCGATAGTAGCCCCGTGGGGAGTAACAGAATTTGTTGATTGGGTATTGCTGCCCAGGGACTCCGGCACCTACTCTCTGATTTCTGCCATTCACTGACTCCCGTAGGCTGCTCTGCCATTGAGCTGTCGAGGCCGACCACTGATTCAATTTTTCCGGGATTAATAGTGGTAAATTGCCATCGTGTAGCAGCTCGTAGCAGTTTAGTCAAGATGGACGCGTTATTAGAAAATAGTGTTTTAATCGAGCTATGTATCGAGGGAGGGGGTCACCGTCGATTTTACTCTGCAATTTAAATGCCACCGGAGCATCGGAGCACATCGGGAAATGGTACCCGGTGATAATGTTGCACTTGCTGGGACATGTCTGTGTTTTGTGAATAACGTGGCTCAACGGCACGCGGAGAATGACCATTAACATGTTTGCACAGGTACACCCGGCATCGAATGGAGCTCGGGGCGGAACCAAGCGTCTGGCTAGAAGCTAGTTAGCTAAGTCACAAAATAACATCGGCGCCTTTTTAATTAAGATTCTCTCCACCCACCTCCTCGTATCTTTGTGTGTACTTTTTTTTGTTTAGAAGGAGACTATAGTTTAACGCGATCACTCACACTATAGGTTCTTGACTAACATTAACCGTTGGAAGCCTGGAGAACAAGTTTGAGCAATTTATTTCTAAATTAATTAGACTATCTGTATACAGTAGCATTGGTTAAAGCATCTTCACCCTTTTTTAATGGAACTTTTGGAACTGGAAGGGAATCGACGTTCTTGTGGAGTTCTCTTGGCTTCCAAGCCCCTCAGCTCTCTCGTGGTCCGAGGATGTTTAGTAATAATAATTCAAATGAGAAAGCGTGGCTTCTACTTTTTAATTCATAGTGGCACGTGCACGGTTGCGCGGATCGCGAGAAGGCCCGGGGGTCAGAGAACACCCTGAAACCCCACTTTTTCTTCCATTCACCTGCCTGAATACGAAGGATAATTTGTCGCGCAGGTTCTCGTTTCGCGTTCCTGTGTATGTGTGTACGTGTCTAATTCTGACAATGCACTGCTAGGTATGACAGCAGAGGAGCACCACTAACGAGTTACTGTCAGTGTAACTAAACGGTGGCTTAGATGTCTGTGTATAATTAAGAAGCATACCATGCGCGCGGTGTCTGCTCGTATCGACGATAGTTTCTTTCAAGAACAGTGCGAACTTCACGATCCTCTTAGCGGAAGATTATTCCACTTGAATTGAATTTAAAATTCGAAAGTTGGTCACATATCGCGCACCACAGAAACTATCCTCGTCCCCGACCAGAGTACACGCTGTTATTTCATTGAAAATCACGAGCAGACGATGTTTCGCGAATAACATTGGAAGCAAAATATTTGAAGTTCTATTGAAAACCTGCACGATTGTTTTGATGCAATGAAATAACAATGGAGTGGATCACCGCTGAGTGCCGAACCTTTTTACACGCTCCCGTCCTCTGTCTCTGTTTCCTCCTTACGTTCTATCCAATCACTGCTCGCTCGGCAATTTTTTTCTAACTACGAACACGTCCCGTAGGTTCACATCACAAAAGAGTACCTACAACTCGAGCCAATTGGTTTGGTGTTTGTGTTCTTCTTCGCGCTGATATTGGTCATTCAATTCACCGCGATGCTGTTCCATCGGTTCGGCACTTTCGCCCACATTTTGGCCAGCACCAGCTTGGACTGGTACTGCTGCAAGAAGGTGCGTAGCGCGGCGTGCCACGCAGCACAGAATCATTTCTGTATCCTGCTAGCGAGTAATCTGTAACTCTGCCCTCTGCTTGTTTCGCAGACCAAGGATTTGTCAGAGGAAGCATTGTTATCGAAACACGCGGTGGAAATAGTCAGGGATCTCCAAAGATTGGACGGGATGGAGGGTGATTACGAGGAGGGCAGCGGCAGTGGTCCTGGCAGAAGAAAGACTATAAGAAACCTCGAAAAGAGTCGAAGAAAAACGCAGGCAATCAATACCCTTGACGTCGCCTTCAGGCAGCGATTCTTCAGCATGTCTGAAGGGAACGGTGAGCGAGATCTTTGCGTCATAAAAAATAATAATCGAAAGTCTCAATCATAAAAAAGGCGATTCACACTTGATCGTACCAGTATTTGGCGTGACATCCAGGAGTAATGTGAACACTGTTTGAAATTATTCGAAGCGTAGGTTTAAAACGCTAATGGACCGGGGTCTTGTCGATATTTTTATCATAATTAGTTCGCGTGTCTCCTCTTGCTGCGTGATTTCGAATACAAGATCTCCTTTTACCTATCGAATGTTGCCAATCAGGTCTGCCAAGGAACATGTCGACGAGACGTTCCGCGAAAGCTTTCAAGGCGTTTGAGGGTCGCAGGAACAGCATAATGGCGCAGAGACGGAAGTCGCAGATGCAGACGCTAGGGGCGAACAATATTTATGGGGTGGCGGGTAATCCTCTGGGTATTCAAGGCCGTCCCTCGAGGAGCAGTCAGATTTCCGTGAAAAACGTTTTCGAGGGACACGCTGGGCACGCGAATTCCGCCTACGAACCGGACGAGAATACCGGTAGCAGCCTCCGGCTACAGAATCTGGGCCAAAGCACGTGGAGGGAGGCCAACACCAACATCTGATTCAAACACCTTCGCGAGCGTACGTATAATTTTATTTCTATGCTTCAACATTTCACTGTGACGCCAGAGTATTCACAGAGATTATTTAGCTTGCATGATTTTTTCCCTGGTATTTATGGCGCACTTGAAATAATTAAACAGTCTATTAATTAGAGGAAATTAAGAAAGTGAGGAAGAAATGATTTGGTTGCTTTGAGATGGAAAGATTTTTACTGCATCGTGTTAGGAAAATGTGGAGAAATTAGGAAAAGTTTGAAATGTTTCAGGCGAATAGTGACAACGGCCTTTTTCCCTGGAGCGCGATGGGGACCGGAAGTCGAGTGACTAATGGCTACAGTTCCCCTCGTTAGGCGGAGGATAACAGAAGTGGAGGATTCTATATTAATTTTGCCGTGCATTTCGGCGCTACCTGTATCTATTATTCACTAACCTGATGATGTATGATGGAAGGATGGAAGAGTACGAAAAAGACTGCCTTTGAGTAGAATTATTTATGACGGAGTGAATGGAACGGGACTGTCTTTACCACCTTTCCATTTTGCCAGGGCTTCTTCTAAATTTTAAATAATCGAAATCGAGGAGAAACAAAGGAAATCCCAGAAGTAAAAGCCAACTTGGAGATCAATAAATACTCGAGTATGATTAATCTCTATGTTGAAACGGCAAATATATTTTTATATTGCCAAGGTGGATTTTAGTGTAGTTAAATTTTAAAGAGTTAAAGACAGTCCTGAATAGGTAAAGTTTCCCCTTTTTTTTTACTCGTGACTAGATATTTAAGATAAACGAACTGACCGGTGAATAGCGATATCTCGTGGATGAACTGCCGTGATAGGGAGTCGACGGTTTAAATAGGATAATTTTCTAGACGACGTAATTGAACGTAAATACCCCTGTAACTCGTATCTACGAATACACGCTATCACTCATCAGCGTGACAGTTATCACAGCGACTACGCTTACGTTTCTTTTCTCCTCTTGCTCCTCTAAACGTGATACCGCTGTTACATATTTAATCGATAGACGCGTGTCTTTTCCTTTTTGTACATACTTGCCACGCGCGTGCGTGGACTGCGAGACGATGGCAAAAATTGTGTTGATCACGAGCGAAATAATAAAGATCGATGGATCGACCACTACTGGTGAGTTTACTTCGCCCAATTTCCATTCCCAATTCACTTCCTTGGAATAAGAAGGAAGGGTTGATACCCTTAGCTCTTGTTTCCGAATATCCTTAAGATTTAATATCCTTGGATCTTTTACCTTTTGGTAAAAAAGTGGTGGAGTGATTTTTCGCAATTGTTTGGAAATTAAATTTCTTTATTTCACAGTGATTCTACATTCAAATTACGATCTTAGTATTCGAACGATTGAAGATTGATCTCGGATGATATAATATGATTATTTTACAAATTGGTAAGCAGGAATATGTGTAATGGGCACTAACAGGTAAAATTCTAAATGTCTGATTGTTTTACTACAGATTACAAGAGTGATAGAGGTAATATCAAGCTTAACTTAGATAGTATAAATGTTAGAGGTGATATTCTTCCTTTTAGTAGTTTAAGGATAGCCATTTATCAGAAGGAATTGTTCGTTGATAGGCTATAATTGAACTCTACTTTAAGATATTGCAAGTGGTGAATTTGGTCGATATTGTTTCTTGAAAACAGGCTATTCGTGGAATAGTGTTTCGAATAACTTAAATGCAATGTTATGACAGCGATAGAAGTGTTTATGATATCGAAGTTTGTCGAAGTGCCTCTGTCATGTATATTACATAAGCTGCCATCATGTAATCGTTAATAGTACGTCGTATCGTCCATCCCTGGTAAAATCCTTCTGGAGTTAACGCCCAACTTGTCAGAAGATAGGGGTAATTAGCAACCAGCGCGTAATAGTTACGTACTGAATATCTAAAGTGCATGTAGAAATGTATAATGAAACGGGTTCATAAAATTTCGAAGATTCGGTACACTTACGCGAAATACCCATTAACGAACACCCAGGCGAAGATGGCGCGTCTAGGTGTATTCGTTTTACTTCGATGAGAACTACTTTGCAATGGTGAAGTTTCGATTTCCTGGAATCAAAGAGAAATATATTTATATCTTCAAATATATAAGAAAAAATACACGTCACGTTTGCATAAAATTGGACAGATCTCTCAGAAACTGAGACTATCTAGAGGATAGTACGTTTCAAATTGCTTTTATTGCTTCCCCCTGCATCTTTAAAAAACTATCAAGGGAATCGAATTATTTCTAAAACTCAGATAAGGTTGCCTTTAAGAATAATTTCCTTTCAATTATAACACAAGTTACTTTTATAATATTATAATAGCTGGTGAGAACCGAGTACCTGCGATTGCATTCTCGTAAAATTGCGTAACTTCATTATATCGAGGACAGATAAACTGGTGACGATGCAGGCACCAAGAAGATAATATCCATGATGACAGCACAGAGAATAAATCAGACTAGCCATACCGAGAATGTCTAGAAATTCGTCGAAAACATTAAATTTCCCTTTGTTTTTATCTTCTTCGAGCCCTATCATTTCTGGATCGAAGCCTGAAAAATAAGGATCAGTTGAAGCCAATCATAAGACGAAATAGGATGCGCAAACACCCTTACTATATTCTTTGATGAAGAGTTTGTACACGAGAACGAGCAAGGATCGCGCGCCAATCATTGCGATACCGTTGCATGCGTACATAAAATGAGGGAGAAATTTGTGATACTGATCGTAGGAGTGTTTTATCAGGGTGTGGAGGCAGGATCCACATGTCAGCAATAGGCACGAGCACGAAAAGATAGATTCTACTATCATAGCATCGTTTTTGCTGCTAGCTATTATATATACACAATAGACCAACTATTTCAAAGCGGGAGTATTCCGTACTTAAAACTTTCACTATTGGAATCATTAAGTAACGAAGAAAAATTTTAACAATACGACTCTGCTTCAGTAAACCAATTTATATTATTGAATTCGGCAAAAAATCAAAATTTAACGTAAACGATTGAAAAGATTGTCAAGTTCCATTATGTGATTAACCTAAACGATCCCTAGAATAATTCACCGACATAACTGATGAGCCTGATATTGTTCAATATTCTATCGATTATTTAATCGAACACCTAAACCTGTCTGCGAATCAAACAGTATCGATGTGGTGTGGTCGATCGAATAGACACGAAACAGAGCAGTTTCGTATGGCAGGCACTTTGAGACGATGATTCGAGGTATGACCGATAAAGATGAGTTAGAAAAGTGCGAAAATATATACAGAACGTCCGTGATATGACGCTATGCGAAATATATTCCTTATCGTGTTTTGTGAGTTGTTTGCGATGTACATGGCAATAGCAGCAGAGCATATTAGCGTGACCGTTCGAATTGTCGAGAGCGATAACGATTCCCTTTACTGCAACAGTACCAATAACACTACAATGAAAGACACCACTGTAAGTACCCGGCACTCCTCGATACACCGTGACTGTCACCATGTTTAACACTACAAAACGGCACCGTTCGTAGCAATGTTAAAGTGGCGGTCCATAACCAATTAGCAATTGCTGTCGAAGCTAATTGCCCTTACCGCGAATTAATTTAGCTGTCACTAAGTAATATTGTGTATTATAGAATGTTAATTTTTATACTACGGCAACAGCGCCAAAATTGAGGAAGGATAATTATATGAGAAAGGAAATGTTGCTAACAATCAATGGAGAAACGAGCACGTATCATACGGATTGTACGAATCTATCTGCGATCCTTGAACAGTGGCGGGGCAAGGCGATTGTACAGAATACGAACGGTTCAATCGTGGAGAATCGTTTCACGATGCCGAAGAACGATTTCGAATTGGTTTACGTCGAAGAGGCACGGCACAAATCGAAAAACGGTATCCCCCAGAGGGATCACAAAGTCAGTTATCCTTATCCTTTTACAGATTACATACACCCTAGTTTCTGCCTCGATTACCCGTCTGTAAATAGCTATCACAAACCGTATCGTCGACTCGCCAGGAGTTTACAGTCGATAACGATTAATTACGAATCCCATTTAAGACACGGCCGTAGTAAAACGAAGAGGATCAGGAGATCTTCCAATTTGTTTTTTCGTGGAAAACGGAGAAGATCGAGTCTGAATGTTTCGACTACCGAAAGCCTGACGCTGCAAGACCCTTGGAATAGGACGTTCTTGTTGCAAAGATTGTTTGAAGTATCGCATTTGCAACCAAATGAGAGCAGCATGGGGAATGAAACACAATTTATGAGTGGAAATTTAAATTTTTATCGGACCTCGACACCAATTACTAGGAGAACGATTAGTTTCGTTAAGAAAAGAAGAAAACGGGATATCAGGAAGAGAATGGAGACCAGTACAGAGAAGAATGAAATGAGGGGGTATATTGATACACTTAGAATGCTGATAACAACAGAAGCGCCAGATTCTCAGTTAACTTTTAATACGGAGCATCTACATGAAAAGGATATTATGGAAACAACATTAAGTTGGTTGGACCAGGAAATGGGTAGCAAAACCATGCAATTCACGACTGAAGAGATAGGGACATTTCATGACCAGGGGTATGGAGAGGAGTACGAACATGCGTATGATGAATATGAAGAAGAAGCAACTAATGAAGCAGCTACATGGTTTGAATACAAAGATGGATTGGCTACTAGTGAAGCAACGACAAAAGAATTTAGACATACGTATACTAAATCACACACTGCCACAGCTGAAACTACGAAACAGACAACGACCATAACCTCTGCACCCACTACAACTACGGAAACAACCTCTCGTGAAATTACAACAGGGGCTGCAACGACAATCACGTCGCTGGCAAGTACAATAACATCCACTCTGGCACCTACTACGGAAACAGAAACTACAACTGTTGAATCCACGGTAGAAGCCACAACACCCACGACTACGCCCACACCAACTACGGAATCATCTGCTCCTGAAACTACAATCGAGGCTACAACGACGACAACGCCGATGACTACTACAACAACAACTACTTGGGCCCCTACTACGGAAACGGAAACTACAACTGTTGAATCCACGGTAGAAGCCACAACACCCACGACTACGCCCACACCAACTACGGAATCATCTGCTCCTGAAACTACAATCGAGGCTACAACGACGACAACGCCGATGACTACTACAACAACAACTACTTGGGCCCCTACTACGGAAACGGAAACTACAACTGTTGAATCCACGGTAGAAGCCACAACACCCACGACTACGCCCACACCAACTACGGAATCATCTGCTCCTGAAACTACAATAGAGGCTACAGCGACGACAACGCCGATGACTACTACAACAACAACTACTCTGGCCCCTACTACGGAAACGGAAACTACAACTGTTGAAACCACAGCAGAAGTCACAACACCCACGATTACGCCCACACCAACTACGGAATCATCTGCTCCTGAAACTACAATAGAGGCTACAACGACGACAACGCCGATGACTACTACAACAACTACTCCGGCCGCTACTACGGAAACAGAAATTACAACTGTTGAAACCACAGCAGAACCAACAACCACTACGGCTACGCCCTCTTCAACTATGGAATCATCTGCTCCTGAAACTACAATAGAGGCTACAGCGACGACAACGCCGATGACTACTACAACAACAACTACTCTGGCCCCTACTACGGAAACGGAAACTACAACTGTTGAAACTACAGCAGAACCAACAACCACTACGGCTACGCCCTCTTCAACTATGGAATCATCTGCTCCTGAAACTACAATCGAGGCTACAACGACGACAACGCCGATGACTACTACAACAACAACTACTCTGGCCCCTACTACGGAAACGGAAACTACAACTGTTGAAACCACAGCAGAACCAACAACCACTACGGCTACGCCCTCTTCAACTATGGAATCATCTGCTCCTGAAACTACAATCGAGGCTACAACGACGACAACGCCGATGACTACTACAACAACAACTACTCTGGCCCCTACTACGGAAACGGAAACTACAACTGTTGAAACCACAGCAGAACCAACAACCACTACGGCTACGCCCTCTTCAACTATGGAATCATCTGCTCCTGAAACTACAATCGAGGCTACAACGACGACAACGCCGATGACTACTACAACAACAACTACTCTGGCCCCTACTACGGAAACGGAAACTACAACTGTTGAAACCACAGCAGAACCAACAACCACTACGGCTACGCCCTCTTCAACTATGGAATCATCTGCTCCTGAAACTACAATCGAGGCTACAACGACGACAACGCCGATGACTACTACAACAACAACTACTCTGGCCCCTACTACGGAAACGGAAACTACAACTGTTGAAACCACAGCAGAAGTCACAACACCCACGATTACGCCCACACCAACTACGGAATCATCTGCTCCTGAAACTACAATAGAGGCTACAACGACGACAACGCCGATGACTACTACAACAACAACTACTCCGGCACCTACTACGGAAACAGAAATTACAACTGTTGAAACTACAGCAGAACCAACAACCACTACGGCTACGCCCTCTTCAACTATGGAATCATCTGCTCCTGAAACTACAATCGAGGCTACAACGACGACAACGCCGATGACTACTACAACAACAACTACTCCGGCACCTACTACGGAAACAGAAATTACAACTGTTGAAACTACAGCAGAACCAACAACCACTACGGCTACGCCCTCTTCAACTATGGAATCATCTGCTCCTGAAACTACAATCGAGGCTACAACGACGACAACGCCGATGACTACTACAACAACAACTACTCTGGCCCCTACTACGGAAACGGAAACTACAACTGTTGAAACCACAGCAGAAGTCACAACACCCACGATTACGCCCACACCAACTACGGAATCATCTGCTCCTGAAACTACAATAGAGGCTACAACGACGACAACGCCGATGACTACTACAACAACTACTCCGGCCGCTACTACGGAAACAGAAATTACAACTGTTGAAACCACAGCAGAACCAACAACCACTACGGCTACGCCCTCTTCAACTATGGAATCATCTGCTCCTGAAACTACAATAGAGGCTACAGCGACGACAACGCCGATGACTACTACAACAACAACTACTCTGGCCCCTACTACGGAAACGGAAACTACAACTGTTGAAACTACAGCAGAACCAACAACCACTACGGCTACGCCCTCTTCAACTATGGAATCATCTGCTCCTGAAACTACAATCGAGGCTACAACGACGACAACGCCGATGACTACTACAACAACAACTACTCTGGCCCCTACTACGGAAACGGAAACTACAACTGTTGAAACCACAGCAGAACCAACAACCACTACGGCTACGCCCTCTTCAACTATGGAATCATCTGCTCCTGAAACTACAATCGAGGCTACAACGACGACAACGCCGATGACTACTACAACAACAACTACTCTGGCCCCTACTACGGAAACGGAAACTACAACTGTTGAAACCACAGCAGAACCAACAACCACTACGGCTACGCCCTCTTCAACTATGGAATCATCTGCTCCTGAAACTACAATCGAGGCTACAACGACGACAACGCCGATGACTACTACAACAACAACTACTCTGGCCCCTACTACGGAAACGGAAACTACAACTGTTGAAACCACAGCAGAAGTCACAACACCCACGATTACGCCCACACCAACTACGGAATCATCTGCTCCTGAAACTACAATCGAGGCTACAACGACGACAACGCCGATGACTCCTACAACAACAACTACTCTAGCCCCTACTACGGAAACGGAAACTACAACTGTTGAATCCACGGTAGAAGCCACAACACCCACGACTACGCCCACTCCAACTACGGAATCATCTGCTCCTGAAACTACAATCGAGGCTACAACGACGACAACGCCGATGACTACTACAACAACAACTACTCTGGCCCCTACTACGGAAACGGAAACTACAACTGTTGAAACCACAGCAGAAGTCACAACACCCACGATTACGCCCACACCAACTACGGAATCATCTGCTCCTGAAACTACAATCGAGGCTACAACGACGACAACGCCGATGACTACTACAACAACAACTACTCTGGCCCCTACTACGGAAACGGAAACTACAACTGTTGAAACCACAGCAGAAGTCACAACACCCACGATTACGCCCACACCAACTACGGAATCATCTGCTCCTGAAACTACAATCGAGGCTACAACGACGACAACGCCGATGACTCCTACAACAACAACTACTCTAGCCCCTACTACGGAAACGGAAACTACAACTGTTGAATCCACGGTAGAAGCCACAACACCCACGACTACGCCCACTCCAACTACGGAATCATCTGCTCCTGAAACTACAATAGAGGCTATAACGACGACAACGCCGATGACTACTACAACAACAACTACTCCGGCACCTACTACGGAAACGGAAACTACAACTGTTGAAACCACAGCAGAAGTCACAACACCCACGATTACGCCCACACCAACTACGGAATCATCTGCTCCTGAAACTGCAATCGAGGCTACAACGACGACAACGCCGATGACTCCTACAACAACAACTACTCTAGCCCCTACTACGGAAACGGAAACTACAACTGTTGAATCCACGGTAGAAGCCACAACACCCACGACTACGCCCACTCCAACTACGGAATCATCTGCTCCTGAAACTACAATCGAGGCTACAACGACGACAACGCCGATGACTACTACAACAACAACTACTCTGGCCCCTACTACGGAAACGGAAACTACAACTGTTGAAACCACAGCAGAAGTCACAACACCCACGATTACGCCCACACCAACTACGGAATCATCTGCTCCTGAAACTACAATAGAGGCTACAACGACGACAACGCCGACGACTACTACAACAACAACTACTCCGGCACCTACTACGGAAACAGAAATTACAACTGTTGAAACTACAGCAGAACCAACAACCACTACGGCTACGCCCTCTTCAACTATGGAATCATCTGCTCCTGAAACTACAATCGAGGCTACAACGACGACAACGCCGATGACTACTACAACAACAACTACTCTGGCCCCTACTACGGAAACGGAAACTACAACTGTTGAAACCACAGCAGAAGTCACAACACCCACGATTACGCCCACACCAACTACGGAATCATCTGCTCCTGAAACTACAATCGAGGCTACAACGACGACAACGCCGATGACTCCTACAACAACAACTACTCTAGCCCCTACTACGGAAACGGAAACTACAACTGTTGAATCCACGGTAGAAGCCACAACACCCACGACTACGCCCACTCCAACTACGGAATCATCTGCTCCTGAAACTACAATCGAGGCTACAACGACGACAACGCCGATGACTACTACAACAACAACTACTCTGGCCCCTACTACGGAAACGGAAACTACAACTGTTGAAACCACAGCAGAAGTCACAACACCCACGATTACGCCCACACCAACTACGGAATCATCTGCTCCTGAAACTACAATAGAGGCTACAACGACGACAACGCCGACGACTACTACAACAACAACTACTCCGGCACCTACTACGGAAACAGAAATTACAACTGTTGAAACTACAGCAGAACCAACAACCACTACGGCTACGCCCTCTTCAACTATGGAATCATCTGCTCCTGAAACTACAATCGAGGCTACAACGACGACAACGCCGATGACTACTACAACAACAACTACTCTGGCCCCTACTACGGAAACGGAAACTACAACTGTTGAAACCACAGCAGAAGTCACAACACCCACGATTACGCCCACACCAACTACGGAATCATCTGCTCCTGAAACTACAATCGAGGCTACAACGACGACAACGCCGATGACTCCTACAACAACAACTACTCTAGCCCCTACTACGGAAACGGAAACTACAACTGTTGAATCCACGGTAGAAGCCACAACACCCACGACTACGCCCACTCCAACTACGGAATCATCTGCTCCTGAAACTACAATCGAGGCTACAACGACGACAACGCCGATGACTACTACAACAACAACTACTCTGGCCCCTACTACGGAAACGGAAACTACAACTGTTGAAACCACAGCAGAAGTCACAACACCCACGATTACGCCCACACCAACTACGGAATCATCTGCTCCTGAAACTACAATAGAGGCTACAACGACGACAACGCCGACGACTACTACAACAACAACTACTCCGGCACCTACTACGGAAACAGAAATTACAACTGTTGAAACTACAGCAGAACCAACAACCACTACGGCTACGCCCTCTTCAACTATGGAATCATCTGCTCCTGAAACTACAATCGAGGCTACAACGACGACAACGCCGATGACTACTACAACAACAACTACTCTGGCCCCTACTACGGAAACGGAAACTACAACTGTTGAAACCACAGCAGAAGTCACAACACCCACGATTACGCCCACACCAACTACGGAATCATCTGCTCCTGAAACTACAATCGAGGCTACAACGACGACAACGCCGATGACTCCTACAACAACAACTACTCTAGCCCCTACTACGGAAACGGAAACTACAACTGTTGAATCCACGGTAGAAGCCACAACACCCACGACTACGCCCACTCCAACTACGGAATCATCTGCTCCTGAAACTACAATCGAGGCTACAACGACGACAACGCCGATGACTACTACAACAACAACTACTCTGGCCCCTACTACGGAAACGGAAACTACAACTGTTGAAACCACAGCAGAAGTCACAACACCCACGATTACGCCCACACCAACTACGGAATCATCTGCTCCTGAAACTACAATAGAGGCTACAACGACGACAACGCCGACGACTACTACAACAACAACTACTCCGGCACCTACTACGGAAACAGAAATTACAACTGTTGAAACTACAGCAGAACCAACAACCACTACGGCTACGCCCTCTTCAACTATGGAATCATCTGCTCCTGAAACTACAATCGAGGCTACAACGACGACAACGCCGATGACTACTACAACAACAACTACTCTGGCCCCTACTACGGAAACGGAAACTACAACTGTTGAAACCACAGCAGAAGTCACAACACCCACGATTACGCCCACACCAACTACGGAATCATCTGCTCCTGAAACTACAATCGAGGCTACAACGACGACAACGCCGATGACTCCTACAACAACAACTACTCTAGCCCCTACTACGGAAACGGAAACTACAACTGTTGAATCCACGGTAGAAGCCACAACACCCACGACTACGCCCACTCCAACTACGGAATCATCTGCTCCTGAAACTACAATCGAGGCTACAACGACGACAACGCCGATGACTACTACAACAACAACTACTCTGGCCCCTACTACGGAAACGGAAACTACAACTGTTGAATCCACAACCACCACGACTACGCTCGCTGCATCTACAGAATCATCTCCTCCTGACACCATAATGGAAGCCACCACAACAACTACGATTATGCCCGCATCAACAACGACGACGGTGTTACCCACGACAATACAGACGACTCTTGCTGAAACAGGAGTCAAGGCCACGATTATTACATTACCACCTACTACATCAACGGAAACACTCTTCGTTGAGACCACAACAGAAACTACACCGAAAACGTCCCTGCCCCTAACAACAGAGGAAACTACACACTCTGAGACAACAATAGTGACGACAACTGCAACCAGTTTGATTCCCAGCACAATGCCCGAATGGATCCCAACACAAACAACGGCCGAGGGCACGACAAGCATTTTGATATCCACTCCCACCGCAGAAACAACTATTGTTGAAACGACTGCGCAATCTACGACAATCGCTTTGATGCCCACATCCAGCACGGAATCAACCTCTGCTGAAACCACAATGGAAACTACGACTCCCACTGTCATGCCCACATTAACGACTGAAACAGCGCTTGCTGAAACGGAGACTACGACAACCACTCTGATGCCTACACCCACAACGGAAACAACTATTGCTGTATCGACTGTGGAATCTACAATCAGTACATTCATGCCCACATCCACCACGGAGTCGACCCCTGCTGAATCAACGATGGAATCTACGACAACCAGTTTGATGCCAACACCAACAACAGAAGCAACTACTGTTGAAACGATTGTGGAGACTACGACAACCACTTTGATGCCCACATCCACGACGGAAACAACTACTGCTGAAACGACTGTGGAATCAACGACTATCATTTTGATGCCCACATCCACCACGGAATCAACCCCTGCTGAAACCACAATGGAATCTACGACAACCACTTTGATGCCCACATCCACGACAGAAACAACTACTGCTGAAACGACTGAGGAATCCACGACAACCACTTTGGTGCCCACATTCACGACTGAAACAGCGCTTGCTGAAACGACTGTGGAATCTACGACAATCGCTTTGATGCCCACATCCAGCACGGAATCAACCTCTGCTGAAACCACAATGGAAACTACGACTCCCACTGTGATGCCCACATTAACGACTGAAACAGCGCTTGCTGAAACGACTATGGAGACTACAACCACTCTGATGCTCACACCCACGACGGAAACAGCCATTGCTGTATCGGCTGTGGAATCTACAGTCACCACATTCATGCCCACATCCACCACGGTATCCACGCCTGCTGAAACCACAACGAAAACTGCGACAACCACTAGGATACCGACATCCACGACAGAAACAACTACTGCTGAAGTCACTCTGGAAACTAAAATCACCACTTTAGTGCCCACATCTACGATGGAATCAACCCTTGCTGAAACCACAGTGGAAACTATACCGACAATCTCTTTCATGCGGACAACATCTACGGAAATGGTCGCGGTGGTTTCTCCGCCGGTGTCCACGGCTAAAACTGTTGTACCAACGACGACTATAGTGGTCACTACTACTACGGCACCATCTAAAGGGCTAAGAACGGATATAACGGATGTAGTGTCTGTGACATTTCATGATATTGGTTATGAGGAGGAGTACGAAGAAGAATACAAGGATGAAGAGGAACCTACTGAGAAGCTGCCGGAATGGGTCGACTATGAGGCGGAACCAATATCTACAGTAACACTTAGGTGGACAACTGAAGTAACTCTAACAATCTCAACAGCACCAGTACTAGTCACTACTGAGCCTCCTCTCTGGGTAACCACGCCAGTTGTGGAAATTATAAGATCCACGGTATCTACAACGAAGAGCACTGTATCTGCTACCACTGAAACATCAGAAAGTAAAACTGAATTTGCAAGTGTAACTACAGAACCAACATTCACTTTAGAAACTACTGAAGAAACCGTAGTAACCCCTCCGCCTGTGGGGGTAGAAGCCACATCACCATTCCCTACCACTGAAATCGAAATAACGACTATCGAAGGACCCACTTATCCTGAAACGTCAGAATCGACAACCGAATCCACAGCAGTAAGTACAGAATCGCTGGCTGTTAGTAAAATTACAGAAATCTCAACTACAGAACTCACAACTGAATCGGTGGAAGTTAGTACAGAATCAGTGCCAGTAAATGAAACGGCAGAAGAAATAATAACGTCTATGGAGACAGAATTTACTTCTTCATTACCTACCACAGAAATTATAATAATAACCACGACTGAATCATCTGTCGTCACTAAACCATTGCCTCTAGATGAAGAAACAGAAAGTGTCACGATAATCCAAATTACTGAAGTGACCAGAACATCTACAGGAGCTCCCACCAATGTGACTGAAACAATTGAACTGACAACTAAATCCGTAGAACTAACTACAGGATTAGCGACAGTGAATGAAACGACAGAAGAAACAACTACGTCTATGGAGACAGAATCTACTTTGCTCCCTACCACTGAAATTATAATAATAACCACCGAAGAAGTACCTACTGTTACTGAAACATCAGAATCTCCTACTGAATCTACAACAGTGACTACGGAATCATTACCAGTTATTATAACCGCAGAAATGACAGAAGCAACTACAACATTTATAGAAACGGAGGCCATTTCGCCGATATCAATAACTGAAGTAACAAGAAGAACTTTATTTAATATTACTGAAACATCAGAGTTCACAAGCGAATCCTTAATAATGACTACAGATTCATTGCCATTTAATGAAACCACAGCAGCAATGGAAATTGCAACTGCATCGGTAGAAACAAAGACTACGTTAGAATTTCCTACCGCTCAAGTAACAAGGGCAACTACAGAAACTTCATTTAATATTACTGAAACAATAGAGTCTACAACAGTAACAATGGAATCACTGTTAACTGCTTTGCTTACTTCGGAAGATTTGAGCACAATCGTTTCTTCCGTTACACCCGAAAACGTAACTGCAATTTCTGAAGTAAAACTAACAACTGAATCACCCACACCAACTACGTTTGCTACAACATTCTCAGCCACAGAATTTATAACCGTCAGTATGTTTAAATCGACCGAATTGATTTCTCTTCCTTCACCTACATCACCCTCGGAAATGACAACAGAATTGTTTGAAATTACAACGAAACCAACAACTGAAGCTGAATACACCGAAGAAACTGAAGAATATCCTGGTACAGAGTATGAAGAGGAATCTACAGAAGAGTACGAGGAGGAAGAAGAATCCACTGAAACAACCCCAGAATATGTTGAGTACGTAGAAGAAGAGAATATTACCAGTGAAGCTACTACTGAAACAACCGAAGCAATATTTACCACGTGGCTTACTTCAGAAATGTTGACCACAATTCTTCCTGCCGGCACACCCGAAAACATAACTACAATTTCTCAAGTAGAATTAACAACAGAATCACCCAGACCAACTACGTTTGCTACAACATACGCAGCCACGGAATTTATAACCGTCAGTATGTTTAAATCGACCGAATTGATTTCTCTTCCTTCACCTACATCATCCTCGGAAATGACAACAGAATTGTTTGAAATTACAACGAAACCAACAACTGAAGCTGAATACACCGAAGAAACTGAAGAATATCCTGGTACAGAGTATGAAGAGGAATCTACAGAAGAGTACGAGGAGGAAGAAGAATTCACTGAAACAACCCCAGAATATGTTGAGTACGTAGAAGAAGAGAATATTACCAGTGAAGCTACTACTGAAACAACCGAAGCAATATTTACCACGTGGCTTACTTCAGAAATGTTGACCACAATTCTTCCTCCCAGCACACCCGAAAACATAACTACAATTTCCCAAGTAGAATTAACAACAGAATCACCCACACCAACTACGTTTGCTACAACATACACAGCCACGGAATTTATAACCGTCAGTATGTTTAAATCGACCGAATTGATTTCTCTTCCTTCACCTACATCACCCTCGGAAATAACAACAGAATTGTTTGAAATTACAACGAAACCAACAACTGAAGCTGAATACACCGAAGAAACTGAAGAATATCCTGGGACAGAGTATGAAGAGGAATCTACAGAAGAGTACGAGGAGGAAGAAGAATTCACTGAAACAACCCCAGAATATGTTGAGTACGTAGAAGAAGAGAATATTACCAGTGAAGCTACTACTGAAACAACCGAAGCAATATTTACCACGTGGCTTACTTCAGAAATGTTGACCACAATTCTTCCTCCCAGCACACCCGAAAACATAACTACAATTTCCCAAGTAGAATTAACAACAGAATCACCCACACCAACTACGTTTGCTACAACATACACAGCCACGGAATTTATAACCGTCAGTATGTTTAAATCGACCGAATTGATTTCTCTTCCTTCACCTACATCACCCTCGGAAATAACAACAGAATTGTTTGAAATTACAACGAAACCAACAACTGAAGCTGAATACACCGAAGAAACTGAAGAATATCCTGGGACAGAGTATGAAGAGGAATCTACAGAAGAGTACGAGGAGGAAGAAGAATTCACTGAAACAACCCCAGAATATGTTGAGTACGTAGAAGAAGAGAATATTACCAGTGAAGCTATTACTGAAACAACCGAAGCAATATTTACCACGTGGCTTACTTCAGAAATGTTGACCACAATTCTTCCTGCCGGCACACCCGAAAACATAACTACAATTTCCCAAGTTGAATTAACAACAGAATCACCCACACCAACTACGTTTGCTACAACATACACAGCCACGGAATTTATAACAGTCAGTATGTTTAAATCGACCGAATTGATTTCTCTTCCTTCACCTACATCATCCTCGGAAATGACAACAGAATTGTTTGAAATTACAACGAAACCAACAACTGAAGCTGAATACACCGAAGAAACTGAAGAATATCCTGGTACAGAGTATGAAGAGGAATCTACAGAAGAGTACGAGGAGGAAGAAGAATTCACTGAAACAACCCCAGAATATGTTGAGTACGTAGAAGAAGAGAATATTACCAGTGAAGCTACTACTGAAACAACCGAAGCAATATTTACCACGTGGCTTACTTCAGAAATGTTGACCACAATTCTTCCTCCCAGCACACCCGAAAACATAACTACAATTTCCCAAGTAGAATTAACAACAGAATCACCCACACCAACTACGTTTGCTACAACATACACAGCCACGGAATTTATAACCGTCAGTATGTTTAAATCGACCGAATTGATTTCTCTTCCTTCACCTACATCACCCTCGGAAATAACAACAGAATTGTTTGAAATTACAACGAAACCAACAACTGAAGCTGAATACACCGAAGAAACTGAAGAATATCCTGGGACAGAGTATGAAGAGGAATCTACAGAAGAGTACGAGGAGGAAGAAGAATTCACTGAAACAACCCCAGAATATGTTGAGTACGTAGAAGAAGAGAATATTACCAGTGAAGCTATTACTGAAACAACCGAAGCAATATTTACCACGTGGCTTACTTCAGAAATGTTGACCACAATTCTTCCTGCCGGCACACCCGAAAACATAACTACAATTTCCCAAGTTGAATTAACAACAGAATCACCCACACCAACTACGTTTGCTACAACATACACAGCCACGGAATTTATAACAGTCAGTATGTTTAAATCGACCGAATTGATTTCTCTTCCTTCACCTACATCATCCTCGGAAATGACAACAGAATTGTTTGAAATTACAACGAAACCAACAACTGAAGCTGAATACACCGAAGAAACTGAAGAATATCCTGGTACAGAGTATGAAGAGGAATCTACAGAAGAGTACGAGGAGGAAGAAGAATTCACTGAAACAACCCCAGAATATGTTGAGTACGTAGAAGAAGAGAATATTACCAGTGAAGCTACTACTGAAACAACCGAAGCAATATTTACCACGTGGCTTACTTCAGAAATGTTGACCACAATTCTTCCTCCCAGCACACCCGAAAACATAACTACAATTTCCCAAGTAGAATTAACAACAGAATCACCCACACCAACTACGTTTGCTACAACATACACAGCCACGGAATTTATAACCGTCAGTATGTTTAAATCGACCGAATTGATTTCTCTTCCTTCACCTACATCACCCTCGGAAATAACAACAGAATTGTTTGAAATTACAACGAAACCAACAACTGAAGCTGAATACACCGAAGAAACTGAAGAATATCCTGGGACAGAGTATGAAGAGGAATCTACAGAAGAGTACGAGGAGGAAGAAGAATTCACTGAAACAACCCCAGAATATGTTGAGTACGTAGAAGAAGAGAATATTACCAGTGAAGCTATTACTGAAACAACCGAAGCAATATTTACCACGTGGCTTACTTCAGAAATGTTGACCACAATTCTTCCTGCCGGCACACCCGAAAACATAACTACAATTTCCCAAGTTGAATTAACAACAGAATCACCCACACCAACTACGTTTGCTACAACATACACAGCCACGGAATTTATAACAGTCAGTATGTTTAAATCGACCGAATTGATTTCTCTTCCTTCACCTACATCATCCTCGGAAATGACAACAGAATTGTTTGAAATTACAACGAAACCAACAACTGAAGCTGAATACACCGAAGAAACTGAAGAATATCCTGGTACAGAGTATGAAGAGGAATCTACAGAAGAGTATGAGGAGGAAGAAGAACCCACTGAAACAACCACAGAATTTGTTGAGTACGTTGAAGAAGAGAATATTACCAGTGAAGCTACTACTGAAACAACCGAAGCAATATTTACCGCGTGGCTTACTTCAGAAATGTTGACCACAATTCTTCCTCCCGGCACACCCGAAAACGTAACTACAATTTCCCAAGTTGCATTAACAACAGAATCACCCACACCAACTACGTTTGCTACAACATACACAGCCACGGAATTTATAACCGTCAGTATGTTTAAATCGACCGAATTGATTTCTCTTCCTTCACCTACATCATCCTCGGAAATAACAACAGAATTGTTTGAAATTACAACGAAACCAACAACTGAAGCTGAATACACCGAAGAAACTGAAGAATATCCTGATACAGAGTATGAAGAGGAATCTACAGAAGAGTACGAGGAGGAAGAAGAATTCACTGAAACAACCCCAGAATATGTTGAGTACGTAGAAGAAGAGAATATTACCAGTGAAGCTACTACTGAAACAACCGAAGCAATATTTACCACGTGGCTTACTTCAGAAATGTTGACCACAATTCTTCCTCCCAGCACACCCGAAAACATAACTACAATTTCCCAAGTAGAATTAACAACAGAATCACCCACACCAACTACGTTTGCTACAACATACACAGCCACGGAATTTATAACCGTCAGTATGTTTAAATCGACCGAATTGATTTCTCTTCCTTCACCTACATCACCCTCGGAAATAACAACAGAATTGTTTGAAATTACAACGAAACCAACAACTGAAGCTGAATACACCGAAGAAACTGAAGAATATCCTGGTACAGAGTATGAAGAGGAATCTACAGAAGAGTATGAGGAGGAAGAAGAACCCACTGAAACAACCACAGAATTTGTTGAGTACGTAGAAGAAGAGAATATTACCAGTGAAGCTACTACTGAAACAACCGAAGCAATATTTACCACGTGGCTTACTTCAGAAATGTTGACCACAATTCTTCCTCCCAGCACACCCGAAAACATAACTACAATTTCCCAAGTAGAATTAACAACAGAATCACCCACACCAACTACGGTTGCTACAACATACACAGCCACGGAATTTATAACCGTCAGTATGTTTAAATCGACCGAATTGATTTCTCTTCCTTCACCTACATCACCCTCGGAAATAACAACAGAATTGTTTGAAATTACAACGAAACCAACAACTGAAGCTGAATACACCGAAGAAACTGAAGAATATCCTGGTACAGAGTATGAAGAGGAATCTACAGAAGAGTATGAGGAGGAGGAAGAACCCACTGAGAAATCCCCAGTGTTTGTTGACTACGTAGAAGAAGAGAATATTACCAGTGAAGCTACACCTGGGACAACAGAATCAACATATACCACTTTATCATTTACGTTGGAGCATGTAGTTATCACTGAAAGCATTACTGTGTCTAAGGAGACTCCATGGCTCACTACAGAGTCGACAACTCTCACCAGCCCTGTTACCACAGAATGGAACGCAACTGAAATCATTACTACTTCTACAGGAACGGTAGAGTCCACAAATGGAACCATTAGTGGAACGACTAGTTGGATTCTGACCGCCGTAACTTCAGCGGTAACTACTGGAGCAGCAGAACACACAGAATCGGAGCTGCCAACTGTAATGATACATGATACGAATACCACCGGAACAACTAGTGTCTATGCCGAAACTCCACTAGCGACTGCAGAAGCCATAGGAGTGAATACCTCGCACATTGCGACACCACAAGCGATCATAGTAGTAGTTACCATTCCTAATATTACAAGCATGACGGTTGCTCCTTACCCCCCTGAAATTACCACAACACTGATCACTTTCACTGAGAGTGTTACTACTACTGCACGATCCACTGCAACCACCGAGGAGGAAGCTTACGGCGAAACGGAGAAAATTGTGGACGATGAGTATGCTGAGGAGTACAAGCTAGCTTACGAAGGCGAAGACGAGGAAGAAGAGATTACAGAAGTCTTCACTCCAATATGGCGTGATTACGTGGAAGAGAACTTCACCATCCCAGAAATAGTGGATAAGTCCACCACAGGAGTGGTTATCCATGTAGAAGTATCTATTATGCCCCCCAATGAGACAGTTACACCAGAAACGCCTGAAACAACGGCTGCATTAAACGTCACAATGGAAACTTCAAATATCACAACCGTAGTGTACACGTTGCCCCCTACTTCTGAATACACCACCGAATATCTGCCACTGGAGTATGTAGAAGGTACTAAGGATCGCGAGTCAGAAGTTACGACCGAAGCAGGCAATACTACTTTGGCTGAGCACACGGAAATACCGATGGAAACGTTGTTTCCTCAGGAAGCTTTCAATCTCAGCACAGAGGCGGCCACGCATTCGCCTCTCTTCCCCGAGTTAACTACGTACAAATTCAAGGTGCCAACGGACAAGGTGCAGCAGCTGATTCGTCACGAGGAACTGAAGAAGGAGCTGCTCGTAAAGCTCGACGAATTGGAGAAGAACGAGGAGAGGCTACTCGAGAAAGAGGAACAGCTGCTAAAGGAAGAAAAGATGTGGGAAGAGGAAAAGTCGGCGCAGCTGGTGATGATAACGGAGTTGGAGAAGCAAATCGAGATGTTAGAAGCGACCACTGCAACGTCGAAGCCTGAATCTTTCACTAGGCGGCCTACCTCGACAGTCCTGCGCGAGCAAACGGTTTCCCACCAACCTACAGTCCTCTCGACTGCTCCTTTAACTCTGCAATTCACCACAGTCATGACAACGGAGGACATGCTGGAGAAAGAGGTGAGGATGCTGGAGGACGAGCTGTCTCACAAGGAGGAGAAGCTGAAGGAGAAGGAGGACAGCTTATCGTCGAGGGAGAAGACGGTACAGAAGGAAAAGGAAGATTTAGATCAGAAGATACAGGCGTTAAAAGATGAATTAGCCGCGAAAAAGATGGGTGTCAAGCCGCCCGGTCACACAGAGAAGCCAGAAAATGCAACGAAGTCTACAATTCGTACGACACCTTCTATCACGCTGTTGCCTCCCACAGAGGGGACGACAATAGAGATTCGAGGAACAACGATTCGAAGGGTAACTTTGCACGGAGAAGAGGACGAGGAAATGGACGACGAGGACCACCGACCGCAGGATGCCGCTACCTCGAGGATTTGTCTGAACGTATTGAAAAACGAGTCGCTAGGAAAACACGCCGAGAACTTGGTGACGGAGAGGGTTTGTCTGCCGTCCATTCCTGGCAATGTGGGAGTCAAGGGAGGTCGGGATGAGAAGGGGACGAAGATTGAAAAATTGCACCTTGGAGGACTCGAGTGGGGGGAGGGCGCATTCACGGAAGGACACGGCAGTACCGAGGAAGAATCCTTGGATGACGAAAGAGACAGAAGAGGGGCGATTTCGCACGGCAAACGGGATCGATTTAAGCGGAGCGACCAACAGCGGCTTTCTGGTGGCGTCGGAGGAACGGAGACGTTCGTTGAGCCAGGGAAAATTGAAGAAGTGAACGCAGCGAACGAAACGATGGGAACGCAGGGTTATTGTAGCTCTCTGTCGCATCCAGAAATTATTTCCTTGGGGAATAATCGTAGAAGACATTGTCGGCGTGGCAATGGGGGGTACAAAAAACGATCGATCTTGGAAATTAACGAAGAGGGCGACGAAAGGGTTATCGGGGAAGGAGAAAATAATGAGGGTGATCCGTGGGTGGAAAGAGACGCTTCGTCGTCGACAATGGAAAGTATAATGACGATTGATCGTGACTCCATGATGGCCGAGACTGCCGAGAGGACACCTGCTAGGGGAAATAGTCCTTACTCGAGCGAACAGCTTCGCGCGTGGGACGCGTTAAGCCCTGCATACGATGGAAAGTGGGAAGCTCCTCGAGGGAAAGAGATTAAGCCGAGCAGAGATAATTCGTTAATCAGGGGCATATCTGACGGTGATGTAATCGAATCAGTTGCAGAGTTGAACGAGGACGAAATGCACGAAGTTACAGACGCTTTGAATTACGGGGTCGCGGGTGATCGAAGTTACGCGGTGAGGAGCGCGAACGAAGACTACGAGGATGAAGATCCTCCGAAAGTAGACAGTAAGACGAAACGTTTTACCTTCGCCCTGCTTTTTCTTTTAACATGCCTCATCACGCGCAAAACTGTATTACTCGAGAGATTAGATTGTTAGATATAACCGAGATTCACTATTGGATCTTCTGGGTGTAACTTTTAGGTCCTTTCTGGAAAATATTTCTCACATCTCGTGAGCATTCTAAACAGCTTTATTAATATAACAGGAGGAAACATTCTTTTTAGCCGTTTGTCCCTTAAATAGGAAGCTCCGTAAATCCAGAATTATAAATTCCTTTCAGAGAAAGCTGGAGAAAGACAGACTCCAGGGCCTGAATGGCCGACAGAGCCGGTAACCCAGTATCACGTGGGTGGTACCAGGACCTGGACTTTGATGTTCCCCGAAGACGAGCTTCGAGAGGAATTACAGGGTGGACAGAGGGACAGTGGCAGCGACGAGGAGGCACTCAAGCCCTCAACTTGTCTCTATGTTATTCTCGGCAGAGGAACTGAAAGTCCGGAGGAAGATTACAGCGGCGAAGGATGAGTTTGAATCGTCCACCGTGGACTGCTCCGACGAAGAGTATTCTAAAGCTAAATATACAATAGACACGGTCGTAAACGTAGGTCGCATATAAATATCGGGGTGAGAATTTTAACGAGGCAAAAAGGCTAGCAGAATTTTTTAAATATTTTCCCGTGAGAAAATACACAGACGGAATTCATTAAAAACAGGAAAAGAGAAATGTGATATACACACCAATGAAACTAGCAGTGAGACGTGGCACGTAACGTTGTAAAAATTGTACATAGTATGTATATAAGATTATACATTAATAAACTCGATTAGATGATTAATTTGAAACCCGCTCAAGCGGGACGTTCGCTAATTGCAGCCGTCGGAGGTAAAGACTGTTATCGCTGCTCTTGAATCTCTTCAGCTATACACATAGTTCTCTCGCGGTGGCTCTCGTAATCGCGTTACTGTAACAGGAAATCCACAGTGGTCTCTAAATACTGATAGCAGCGTTTATCTAGCGCGAAAGTGGTCTGTTTCTAAATAAAATGTCCCAAAGGCGTAATTCCAGACAGCATAGGGCAGAGATGGAAGGAAAAAAGAAAGGACCACGAGCCAGATAATTAAGGAGTTTTATTTCAACTTCACTCGCAAGATTTTTGGAAAATCACTGCACGGCTGGCTGGGAACCGTTGCCATAAAATCGTTAATTATATAGGAGGTCCATAATAGCGTTACAGGTTTTTCCTCGTTCGATCGCCATTCCTTCGGGACCATTTTGGGTTGTCCCTTTATCGTGTAGGTTTCACTAGTGTTCCACGATTCTGAGTAGTGGGTCGTCGCTCCTGGAAGTGGTTTCGACTATCAGGAATCAAGACAATGGAGCGGATGTTGACGATAGCGGCACGCGAGACGGCGCAGGCCTCGAAAAACGCAGGATCAGTCATTGGAAAGTCGTCCATACTGCTAGTTTCGTTCTCTAAACGCCGCCGTTTCTGTTCACGCATAGTTGAAAGCCGCGTGTACCTTGGGAAAGTGTTAACTGTTACAGCAAACACGGGTCGAGCGGAGGGTCCCAAGTCGGTCAAGGTTGAAGCACTTCGTAGAATTAAAGTGTCGATTCTGCATCCAGAGAATTGAACTTGAAGCGATAGAAAGGAAGTTACAGTGGTTGCTGTAAAGTGTAAGATGAAAGAAGATAGAAGTGTACTACCGGTATTTAAAATCGCCATCTTTCTGCTGGTGAGTTGCACGAGATTCTCATTAATCCAGTGATACGAGATAGGTAATTATATTTGTCAGGGTCCTTGGGATATTTTATTTCTATTTTGTTATTCGCTGTAATTAGTGTTTAGAATAGTGCTGCCTTTCGCGATTGACGCTATGTTGAATAATTCTCGAGCAAGGGAATTTTTTAACGGGGGTAGGTAACGATTTAATCTCGAGAAATTGATCAACTGTTATTTATCCAGAAGCTTAATTAAAAGATCGATACACGGGACAATTCTTTGACGAGGTAAAGTTCGCTTCGAAAACTCGAACTAGGAGCTCTCTTTGCAGCAGAGTGATCTCAGGTCGCCAGCTTACCGGAAGTCTCAAAGCGAGTGTCATCCTTTGATTACAGAGGAGTTTGACCTCCTCACGCTGAGCATCGAGGAGATTAGATACTGTTTTAATGGAACATAATTGTTGTACGTTTTCCTCCTCCTCTTACGCACTCCGAACACGCAGAGAAAGGGGTCCAGAACGTTTCTGTGTCATAATTAACTCTGTGGGACGTAATTTTGGTGAAAAGTCTTCGATAATAAAAGAAATAGTTCGAATAAATATCCCACTGTTAAGCAAGATAAAAGCTTACCACGCCGAGGTAAAATAAAATAGTGGACTGCGAAATTGAGGAAAAGAGTTCCCTCAATTATAACATTTTTGACAGAAACGAATATAAGAAAATTCGAATCGACTCTCGTACTCTTTCAAGTTGAAAACGTTCAGAAAGCAAATCGCGGGACGTGAGAGAATTACGATCACGCATATATCTTTGCAGATTCTGAAGAATGCGCAGGGTGACACACGGCAATGGAACGAGGAATCCCGTCGAAATTACTTCGATTACGGTAGCCCCGACAGCCAATCTTCGACCTCCCGCAATGACGACACCGCATCCCTAAGAATCGCCTGGAACCGGCCCTTCAAACAGCAAAATGTGATAAAAATAACGCGACATCCCTCGGGCAGTTCCAACCAAAACGGTTCGCCATTCTCCTCCTCGACGATTGTCTTACTGAAAAAAAAAAAAAAAAGAAAAGCGGGAAGCACAGTGTGTTTGACGTTTTCCAGAGAACGACATGCTACCGAACGACAAGTTCATCTTTCCTAATCTGGACATTGTAAGAAACCGCCACCGCGAAATGTACGTACCGAGGATCAGGGAGGTGCCTGCTTGCAGGAGCAAAACGTTTTGTGAGGTCGTTCCGAGCTATCCCACGAAACATGTGAATGACGTAATCAAAAGTCAGAATCTTGAACGCATTGAAAACGTGGACGCGGTTAGTTGATTGTTTCTGTTTTATAAGCTAGTTTCAGAATTGATATTATTTCGATCTTTCATATTAACACGGCGATTCGATTTTATGCGATACTTATCACAGATAGGTTGTACCTTTTCGCAATTTGAATGTTTGGATTTATTTTTTCTGCTCGTTATAGGTGGATATTGGTTTCCGGATCGGCACTGCTTCTACAGAGTCATTTTGCATGTCCACCGTAAGTATTTTCTTCATCGCTAATTTCTCGAATCCCCTTTTTCTCCGTCGACCGATGTTGAATAAACGCAAACGTACAAAGGCCACCCTTCCACTTTAAAAATCATTTTCTTGTCACTAATAGTAGTGTCTAGCGTTAAACCATAAAACATAACAATGAGCCACGGAACAAGTCGATAGCAACAGCTAATATCCTCCAACTCTAACACACAGTTAGGATATACTCTATTGAACAATTTATCTAACTGCCTCTAAAAATATCTCAGGAAAAAATCGTGTTCCCACAAGCGGCCAAGGACGTGGATAAGCAGTGGTTGTACGTCGTCAATCACCCTAACTACACTCAGGGGGTTCGGATAGAAACATGCGCGTGAGTAAAGAATTGAATAACGAAGTTGATAAGCAAAAGTTCTAACATTCGTGCTTAACTGGTGACAGTTGTTTTTTTATTGATTTTTGGATTGGTCTTTCAGAAATGAGGGCCAGGTATGTAACCTGATCGCTGGTTTCGCTCAGGGTTACGTTACCACTTGCGAGCAGAAGTACATTTACCGTCCGCTCACAGCCATCGTCGAGGATGGCTCGATGAGGCACAAGCTCTTTCGATTCCCATCCAGCTGCTGTTGCCGGGTTCGATTCGATGGCTCCTCGTTACGATTTAAAATTGACAGATCCGTTGATTCCCAAACGACGGAGGACGACGTGGACACGGATTAATCTCGCTGATCTCATTCGAAGCTCCTCATTTCTACTTTCGCATGACTTTCGCTTGCTTTTAATATTGGGAGGTGTCGTACTAAGAAGTTAGAGTAATTGACAATGCTCCTGATTTATTTTGTGCTTTTTTGGATATCACTGCGCATAACATTTGATAAAATAGGCGGATACAATGTGTTTTCGTGGTTTTTAATGCTTATTTTTGGAATGTGTTATGGAAACTGAGGGGAGATTGAAGGTAATTGAGATTAGTAGGTAATTTGAAGAAAATTGCAGAGATGGAGAAAGTGAAGTGGAGAAAAATAAATTTTCATGTCCATAATATGTATTTATTCCTAAGCTCCTGCCGTTTTTTATCACTACACTGTGCACTATTTCGATTTTATCGTATTAGTTCATTCAATACGAAACAGTTTACGTGTGATTTTGGTACAATGGGCGTGCAGCATTCTAACAAAATTTTTCCGCTACGTCCTAAACCGGAATTAGAACACTTTAAATGTTCTTCGGCCTCGTGCCGAATTTATATTCGATTCGCACGTTCGCTCTGCTCCAGATATCACTGTGGTACTAAGGATTAAGCATTCCGTGAAAACGAATCCCGCGAACGAAATTTACGTAACAGTAAAAATATTTGTTCAAGTGCTGGCGGCGATGCTTCTGCAAACTATGAAGTCGACGAACTGTGTATAATGTCACTATACTCTCACGTAACGTGTTAACAATAATTTTCGATATTGTCACGCAGAAAAATTTACATATGCACCGCGCAATACCCTTTCTCCATGCGAATCGTTTCATTCGAAATACGAATATTCATAGATCGAGTAATTAATATCGCCACTGAAAATCTTTCCCTTTCTTTCGTAATCGTGAGACAAAATTTTGAAAGAACAAACGGAAAAGATTGTAACTAACTGCATAAAAAGTGTTTTTTTTTTACTCGAATAGGGTGTACTAGAAGTAAATGTAGATGGAGTGTATTAAAAATATACAATAAGATTCGTGTTATAAATTAAAATCGTAGGTCAGCCCATGCACCGAGTTTTCACAATTAAGAATTAATAATAATAATAATAATAATAATTTGTCTTTATTCATCACAAATTCACATGAATTAAGGGATAAAAGGGCGAGGTTCAGCATAACTGCATTAACGATGCCCTAGACATAAAAATAAATATTACAAAGTACAATTGATATCGTGATTAACGTATGGAAAAGTAAACATACTCCTCTCTGTCTCTCGTTAAATAAAAGTGACGAATACGAATCGTCATCGCAGCACGTGTATCAGTAGTCATTGACTGCTCTATACCGGATCGGGGCGGCATTCTCGCAAAATGATTATATCGTAATCATAAAAAATGAAGAAGCAGCAATAAAAGTACCCCCTACGCGGTCACGCTTGCCTTTTGCAAACAACCAACAGTAACGGTCGCGTAAGTATAAAACTTGCGATCTTGTCGCAGTAAAGCATCAGTTCGAAGAGAACAGTTATGAAGATCGCAATAATATTGGCATCTGTGTTGCTGTGCTGGCAGCTAGTAGCTGCTAGCCACGAGCACAGCAAGGAGAAGAGTAAGAGACACGGAGAATGGAAATGGCCTCATGGGCTGCACAGAAAAGGCAGTTATGAGGATTCGTCTAGCAGCGAGGAAGGCAAACGTGGTCATGAAGAAACGAAATCTAGGCACCACAGATCTCATAATGCAGTAAAGGTGATTGGAAAACATCATGCCGATAATTCAGATTCGTCAAGCAGCGAGGAGAACAAACTTGAGAACGAAAAATCGCAGTGGCTCCGTGAATTCTGGGTAGAAATCCCTGACCGTGGCCAGAAATCGTCTGATAGCGAGGAAGATAAGTATGGAAATGGAAATTCAGACGAAGATTCATCAAGTAGCGAGGAAAGTAAAGGTCGGGATGGTGAGGATGGTCAGAAAGAAGGTGAATCGAGTGTGAAGGCAAAGGAGAAGTGCCAGTGGGAGAGCAACGAAAGTAGCAAGGATTGCAGCGATTCAAGTAGCAAGGACAGCAGTGATTCAAGCAGCAAGGACAGTAGCGATTCAAGCAGCAAGGACAGCAGTGATTTAAGCAGCAAGGACAGCAGTGATTCAAGTAGCAAGGAAAGCAGCGATTCAAGTAGCAAGGTCAGCAGCGATTCAAGTAGCAAGGACAGCAGTGATTCAAGTAGCAAGGACAGCAGCGATTCAAGCAGCAAGGACAGCAGTGATTTAAGCAGCAAGGACAGCAGTGATTCAAGTAGCAAGGACAGCAGCGATTCAAGCAGCAAGGACAGCAGTGATTTAAGCAGCAAGGAAAGCAGTGATTCAAGCAGCAAGGAAAGCAGCGATTCAAGTAGCAAGGTCAGCAGCGATTCAAGTAGCAAGGTCAGCAGCGATTCAAGTAGCAAGGACAGCAGTGATTCAAGTAGCAAGGACAGCAGCGATTCAAGTAGCAAGGAGAACGATAAGGAAGATAATAAGCATTCTACGAAGAAGGAGAAGAAGGAGGAGCATGTTAGTAGTGAGGTGGAAAAGGTGAAAGAACACGAAAGCCGGGAGGAAGAGAAGGATAGCTGGAACGAATCGAAAGAGGAGGAAGGCACCGCTGAATCAGAAGAGAATGATGATACTTCGAAATCTGATAAGGATAACATGATATGATGGTAGAATGGGATAAGGAGGAAAGCGCTGAGAAAAAATATTAGATAGATGGGATCAATGTGAATATGTAAATTAATAAAGCCGGAGTACAATGAACGGTCAAAATAAATAGGCTTGGCATATACATACTTACCTATATTATATAATGCTATTCAAGAATGGAATTTTTTTTTAATAATTATACTTTATAGGAAACACGTGGAGTTCTTAGTCCAATATTTACAATTTATTATAAATCGATATATTTCCTTCGTATTCTGTTTAACTTACTCATAGTATTGTTATATCGACGTACGTGTTTTTTAAAAAAGATTATAAGGTTACATAATGCAGAATAATAAAAATTGTATTGCTCGAATTTTCATTAAATACATAAATGTTCCTTCATCCCACAATTTTCGCGTAGGGTCCTACTTATTCACAAGAAACAATCTCTGAATTAGCAATACCTATCTCTTTGCCGTTAAATATGCATGTACGTTTGACGGGGTGTTAGCTGCTGAATACCGCACTGACAATGAAGTTTAGTTCCAAACAGATTACGTGCAATCGTGTATAACACTGTTATTATTGCTAGAATATAGCGTATCAAATATTAGACTGCCACACATCGCAAGTACTTTTCAATTTCATTCAAGTTCATCAACATTCAGCCAAAAATCGCTAAGTTAATATTAAAAAATATACTCGGATTTGTCTCTATACATTTTAAAACAGGTCAACGATTGTATACAACTCGAGAATATATCGATTTAATTACAACCGTGGCGAATCTGTTTAATCTGGATGGAAAAACCGAGAGAAGTTTGAAAACTCGTCGACCCTTTTCGATACCAAACAATTTGACGAATCTAGGAAAAATGCATATTCCGATTAAAACTCAATCAACTATTTCGTTGGCAAGGACCTTGATCGATGAACTGACCGGATTCAATTTGCATACGATTTCGCTGGTATTTCGTCGAAGATGAAAGGAACGCAGGCCATTGGATGCTCCGGGAAATCAATGGGAATCACGACGGAAAATGTGGCTTCGGGGGTGCAGTATGAATGCGAAAACACACGAAGCGTTCAAACAAGAGGCCATTTAAACGTGAAAAAAGAAGACTACTTGCACAGACATATTACACACACGGTTCGTTTGACAGTGTTTTGAAAAAGAACTGTTTCAACTTGCACACTTTTTCACTGAACATTCTGCTCTAACAATGGGAAATAGTGCAGTGATACAAGCAGCTAATAAATAGGGGAGGGACACATTCAAGATCGATTTCACATGTTAATAATACGAATATTAATATAAATATTCATCTGTTCAATAAGATTTGTTTCTTTAATTATAAGTAATTTCTTAATTAAGTGATTTCTTAATTAAGTGATTTCTAAATAATAAAGACCTCCTATTACATCAGTATTATGAATAATATTTAATTCCTAGTTAATTAAACCTAGAATCTCTTGATCTCAACCATCTTTAAATATTTACTAGTTAAAAACATCCAATAGGCAATATTCACAATTTGAATGTTGAAATGTGAATAGATACTTTCGTCGTGTGTAAAGTATATAGTTTCAATTAAAAAATCTCCATGAATGGCTTTAAAAATCCCGAAAGAAATGGACCTAGTAAAAGGAAAGCAGAGTGATGTCGATCACGTTCGTCCTTAGGGGCCATTCAAGTTTGTGTATAGTCTTTTAGCATTCGTAGCAGTTGCACGATCTGCGCATCCGACAGACGCTTTCGATTCTTCCCGCCTCACGCTAATTCGATGCTGCGTGGCTGCTTCAAATGAATACCAAGTTCCTCTGGTAATTTGTTACCCACAACGCCAGTGTGTACTTTAAAGTGGATCAGCCTCCTGTGAGACTGACATATCTGCTGTTGAAAATATAAGAAAATACAAGTTGTTCATTTCAGTACTGAAACGCAATTTTCCTCCGAACCCATTCAAATCACATAGTTGAATAGCTGCTGAGAAACTTAGGAATCTGATTTGAATGATCTGTCAGTAAGGGAGAATGTAAATTGTTCTTCACTGATTGGAAAATACGCCAACAAAATGATTGTTGAGGAATATAGTCATTCTTATAGTTAATTTTCAGAGTTTCGATCTAAAAAGAATTATAGGCATTGCGTTTGATTTGGTAAAAGTGTTCTTCTTGATGAAAGGAATGTAATCGTTTTATCTAATCAAACCAAGAACTAACCTTCCAGTTGACATACGTGATAATTTCGCCGTCTTGAAAATTTTTCCACGTCACAGTCGTCTGCTGGTAGTCATTGAAACCTTGGTATACGATGTCTTCATTCAACGAAGACAGTGATATTTGATAGGAATATCTAATTCCTCGGGCGATGGAAATTCTGCTTGCTTCTTACGGAAGGAAGTAATTCTGCGTCTTTCTTAAAAAAAGAAGAATATTGTTATCTGGCAGACTGATTTCTTGTTATAGATCCTTACATAAATTATAAATTGCACTAGTTTACAGCCATTTTACGCAGCAGATGCCACTATTTTTTCTTTTGTAAAATGGCCCGCTGATTCCGAAAATAAGGTCCAAAAAATTTTCTATGGATACGTTTTCGAGATTTCCACAGGTGAACTTTGTATCTGTCTATCAAAAAGGTGGTCTCACTGCATTGCGAATATCTCGTGTTACGAATGTCCGATTTGGTCGAAAATTATATCAAATTAAAGATAATTGAATTACCAACAAATGTACCTTACAAAATTTTCAAATCGGTTCAATAGTTCGGGAGAAATCGATGGAAATATGTGAAAAGAGACAGTTTTTTCGACCGAAATGGGACAATACATTTAATCATCCGGGAAAAATCGAAATCGCAAAAATGGGCCCAGATTCTCATTTTTTACGTTGAGTCTGCACTTTTACGAAAAAACAAGCTGCTACTGAAGAAAATCTATGGAAGAATACAGAACATGTATCATGATGCTGCATCCGTGTTTCACGGACTCTTGCATCAGCGTGTGTATGAGCCTTTAGGGAAGCCACAGCTCTCCCGTACTAAGCGATCGTTACCATTTTCGCTTAATCACGAATCATTTATTGTATCTCCATGCGACCCCTTAAATTTATTAGCGCCAACTGTAGTTTTAAGCCGTTAGGAAGGTGTACGCGCCGACAGCTACGCACGTGCTAGCGACGAAACGGGCTCACAAGACCGTTTCGCGTCTAAATGGTGAGGTGTTACATGCCCCTATCGGTTCATTCCGTGCTTGTTGTCCGCGCGTCGCCTTTCGTTGCGACATCGGCGATTCAGCGGAATCGCACCGCGAACGACAGTCCGGTCGCCGAACCCGGAACTTATCGTTGTCAGCACAACACGACCGTTGACGTCCCGGGTACCGATATTTCCTAATTAGTGAAGCGATCGACAGGTGCCGACAGGGCGATTTCCCCCATTTGGGAGGATTGTTCGAGGCGCGGCCAGGAACCGAGAGACGGAGAAGAGGCAGTCGTATCAGAGAGTTCGATTGAGGATGTAACAACGAGTAAACGTGCCGCGTAGAGCACAACGCAAATCGCGCTCGGCCGAACAGGTTAGCATAAGTGTAACTCCTTCCGATATACAGTATTGTCTCCCTGTGAACTCGTTTCGGTGCACGCGAAATCCCCACCACTTCTGTCTCACTCTTGTTCGGCGAAGGCGAGAGAGAGCGAAAGCCACTGGAAGCGAGCGACGGCGGTACGAGACAGACGACGCGGTGATGTTTTGTCTCGCTCCCTCTTTCGGACGCCCTGTCACTCCGGCGCACGCAAAGCGTTCCATCTCGCTCCCCCCTTCGGCCAGAAAGAAGCGAGAAACGAACACTCGGAATTAGGGCTCTGCTCACGATGTGGGCTCGACGCCGGTCCCGACCAGCGAGTTCTCAGGGAGACAATACTGTACCGCGAACGGCCTAGCCGGGAGAGCCCTTGCGCGCGATACGAACCGCCGTTGAGACTTGTGACGACATAGAGCGCGTACGAAACGATAGACGGCAAGCGTGCCGACATCCGAGCGCATAGCGATAATAGGGACGGAGCGCCGTCCCTAGGGTATGTTCTATATAACTATTACTTTAATCTTTTCGTCAAGAATATATTTTACTCTATTGTTTTTCCCTTGAATTCCGTGTAACCATTGATTCAACCCCTTTACTCCTCATCCTTTCATGGTAAGTATAGTCAAAGCATGCTTTAGCACCTCAAAAGAGCAAGAACCCCGTGAATCATCCTAGCCGCTCAGGGCGATTCACAAAAGTCCCTTTAGGACGTAATACACATACAAATAACATTTCGGCAAATTATTTATGTATATATGAGCTCCCGAATCCGAGCATTCATTAAATCCCATGCATACGGTATCATTTCATGCGTATTTAGGAAATATAATTGAAAACAAATTACCTGTTATTTGGCGAAAATGAGATACAGAAGATAACCACGTTGAAATTAGGATAAACAGAAATTGCATTAATAACACACCTCCCGGACTCCCTTATAGTTCCACCAACCCTCCTTATCAAGTACTATCTAATTAAAATATTGAAAGTTCGTAAACAACGAAGTGTACGATACATTATTAATTTCTTAAAGGGATTTATGATATTACATTCCATCTTTGTACGCGTGCATTATGTGGCGCAATTTCCAGAAAAATATTTCTCAATCTCGAGTCTTCCAGTTTGCAATTAAATAGAAAAACGACCGGTGTGTATTCTGTACAAATAGCGCGGTGTACTGAAAGTTCCGATGAAAATCGAGTTCCCCCATGTAGGAGTACCCATTACGTTGAAATCGACGAATCTCTGCTTTTCAATTAAATAATCTTACGTGCCACACCCCAGCGAACTGATACCTACCTCAAGTTCTTCATTTACCAAATAGTATATTAATTCCACCACAAATTGATTGTGATAAATATTTCACAGGATGAGAAAAGCATCAATTTTCCTCTGATAAATCAGCAAGCTTAGAAGCTCATTCTGTATTAAAATACAGACCTATGACTTTCCATCGAATCTTTATAATAATGTCAATGAGGACCTTATTCGACACAGAGTGAATAGCAATATGCCACAAAAAGGGATAAAGAAATAAAAAGAAAATATTGAGTACAAACTTCTGGCTCTCAATGGCTTATTTGGCCATTAACCTAATCTGATCTAATTCATTGTTAAAAAACGAGGACGGAAGTTTTATCAGGGCGTCAATTACTCCCCTGTAATTTGTGCAGCATCTGTCGAAGCTGGTCTTTAATTAAAGCCAATATTTATAGACTGTACTTATCGCGCTGAATAATGGCGTTCGTGGTTATCTTTCGATGAAGAAGCTCCTTTGCGAGGTCGATCGATGCTCCATTAGAATAATCTTCCTCGTTTGGGGATGACACTGTTGTCGATGGAGTACGGCCAATTTAATTCAAGACGCCGGGGAAAGAGCAGAGCGTAGTTGAAAACAATTTTGCATTAATGCACGATATAAGTCCGCGTTTCCGCTCTGACTGGCACGCATAGAAATACACTGGGGGTGTTAGTCGCGCCGACAGGGGCTGACGTCGGATTTGAATTGGTAAACGTCGGGAAGTGAAGGTTTTCTGAATATCTCTGAGAGACCGGGAATCTCGGAAGGATAATGCATTCTGCGAGAAAAGGCGTGTATTCTTCATCTTCGTCGACTGCCAATTTCTCGAGAGGCCGTACCATTTCTTGAGGATCAGCCGACGAATTTCAACGAGCATCCCTTTGTCTATTATACTTGATGCGTTCTACCATCCGTGGCTCAGCCCCTCGAATAAGTGTACATAGGATTCCCTGAATCATTTCGGTCCATTTCTCTGTTTGTCCAACGAGAACAGTTACGGATCGAAGACTCCTAATGACAGTTTCTGCGGCAATAGGCGATGTGACACAACTGGGAAACAAGTGGTGACTTGGGTATAAACTTGGGTGGTAGAGTTTGTAGGAACTTTATCCCGTTACCTTCGTTTCTTGAAAAATGGTATCAAGTATCGGAAGGAAAAGTTGCTCTTCAAATTGATTTACTACACATTTGCAATTGAATCGTTTCAGATTAAGCTCTGTTTAAAATGACTGATTCAGTGATAGTAGACGGAGCAACTATTTACTGCAAATGTTATTTTATTATTTTATTATTAATTGCGTTACTCGTAAGCAACGTTTTAGCCACGGTTGCCCCGTTAGTGAATCCGGTTTTGAATTTACGCTCACATCTTGAGTTTTGTATCCCAGTCGATAATCGATTTCCCGATACGTCAATTACGAGGCGAATAATGTACTATCCTCGAGAATAATTGTATTTATTATTCAAACGTGAAGTTTATGAGCAATACCTGTCGCAGTAAACAAGGGATAAATCAAGAGTGAAAATTAAAAGAAAAATTCAACGAAGGATAGAATTTGAAGCGCATTTATCGACAGTTACCGAACAATATTTACATTTGTGTTTATAAACTGCAAACTCTGTTAGGAAAACCAACTGGCACATAAGTCTTCACTCGACTTACCGAGGCTTACGCTAGCCAGACTTAGGCGTCCAACACTCGAAGTCGTAATGAACTCTTCTTTCTATCTCGAGAGTGAAGTCGACGTCGGTATTACGTCGCAAAAGGGAAATGTAATCCGGTGATAGGACGATTTCTTTAACGATAGCCTTTTTTTCCCGAGCTCCTCGGCTTTCCGGAGCTAAGTCCGTTTAAGTGAATTACAAGGATTGCTGGAATTTATACCGATAACATTTGATTAGCTCTAAATGATAATCAATGATAGAAAAGCTCGGTGGAATATTAAATTGCAGGTACTTGAGAGTCGAAAGAAGTTCTTTCGTCTTCGTGTATAAAAATTTAAGATTCTCTTGTATTCCACACGGGGATAAATAAAAAAATAATATAGTGAAAATTATTGGTAGTCACATTTGAAGAGCAAATGATTTATTCCATCGATAGTGTTAATTGTTAAACTACCGTGCGGATAGAATAATAATAAGTTTTTCAAATATTATTTTTCATTCGTCGAAAAAATGTATGTAAGTACAGGACAATGTTCGAATCTAAAAGTAATGAAATTTTAAAAATAGAATTGGAACCAAACGTTAATGAATGATCACTCATGTAAAGCAATGATACCTGATTAAACACGGCCAGTATGCATACAATGTTAAAATTTGTCTACTGTTATATTGTTTGATTCATTTCAGTTTCGAGACAAGGTTCACACGTTATCAGGAGACCTTGAATATAATTTCCTCCGATCCGGTTTAATTCATCTCGCAATAACTGGATCGGAATTAAATTTAAAGATTGACGTGAGCACGTCATTAAATAACTCTGGCTTATTCCCCGCTGCAGTGTAAATAGCCTCGGCGGAGCTTGGTCGTGCGCTTTGGAATATTATTCCGTTGGAAAGAAAATTGTTATTCTGTAATATTTAATCCAAACTGCAAAAGGATATATGCAAGAGGTAGTTCGCGTTTGTTGCTTCAATTTCTTACGCTTTCCGCATTTAATGCACACTAAATCTGCATACAAACAGGAAAAAGTGGTGGAAAGTTATAACTTACTAAGTAAAATGATTCTTAATTTCACAGACATCTGAGAAAAAGCGTATTAACGAGGCCAAATAAGAGAAGTTCAGAAATCGTTCCTCCAGGTCGTCCAACGAGAATCTCATTATATTAATTAAGTTCAAGTCGGAATGGGAACGTGTTAACACTAACGTGCTTTATTAGCAGGTATAATTCCCATTTATCATTACCCTATTGCAAAATCATAACGATATTATTGTAACACTGTTATAATGTCAAGTTGCGTAACAGTCCAACTTGTTCCCTTCTTTATCTCTCTCTCTCTCTCTGCGCAATTAAGATGTTTAATAATAATAATAATACTAATAATTAAATAACAGAAGTTTTTTGAAGAATTAACTTGTATATAAATTATTCAGTTACAATACATAAACAGTTTATTTCCTTTCTAAAATTTTGATAGCGAAAAGCTTTCGTTTGCTTGGCGAGAAGCTCCATCCACCAGAGAGGATTTACAATTCAAATCAAAATATTTTTCTGTAAGATTTTACGAGAGTTTCAACTCCATATCCTGCGAATTCTAAAATGGCCGATTTCTGTAGCCTCGCGATCGATGAACATGTTCCCCCCGTTCCTGAAAGAATTCTTTGCATAGAGGAAAACGAGGAAAAAATGGTGATATCGATGGAAGATAAATGGCGGATGTGACAGAGTTTTATAAGCAAGCAATTCAGTTTTCCTGTATACCAAATGCGAGATACGCGATCTGGCGTTTTGACAGAGAAGGATGAGATTCGGTCTGTTGACCAATGGCACGGCTCTTCACCACTTAGGATAAGAATAAAAATTGCTCTTGTCTGTCCCAAAGTAAAACAATAGGCAAATCATATATTCACTTCGAAACGCACAAGGGTGGTGAAAAGAAAGTTCAAAACTCCCATCTTTACGTAGCTGCATAGCTGAGTTAATACTACTTAGGCTTCAAATATTACGTTCCTATCGCTGATCTATTTTACAACCCCATCCCCCGCCAATCTACGGAATACAAATTTTAAAAGCATAATTCTTTTCACTTTTGTTACCGTTCAGAACTTAACCTTTCTTTTAACCACTTCTTACTGCAAATCATAATATCCAACACTTCAAACGTCACAAAAATATCATTCGAAGTATGAATTTAAATTACCCCAAGAACATTAAAGTCATTAAAGAATCGAAACCGAGGAATCGAACAGAGTACCTACTCTGCCTCCTTATTACGACGTCCCTGCACCATCGTTTAGCGAGAAGAAATCTCTGGGACACCGCTGAAGCCCCAATAACCAACAGCTAAAAGCTGGACGCTCTCCTATAAACCAGAAGGCGGCGGATTTACTCCGATCGTCCGACTTTGTTCGTTCCGAGGGCACCCCTGCCTGCGCCTCCCGCCCCTCTCGCCGAGGAAGATTGCATGTGGAAAGCAGATAGATCAAACGCCGTTGCTCGACATGTAGATCCGTTGAATCTCTTGCCTCTGACCCTGACCCGACAACATAGACGACGTCCACGGAACCGATGTCCCAGAAATAACAGGTTCCGTGGGTTCCGCGACGCGGGAACAACCGTAACCGAAGCGTGTCTGATTTACACGAAACGTGCCACAGCCCCCCACTCACCCCTACCCCCCCTACACCCATCTACCATTCCTCTATCTACCCGTTCAATTAACATAACAATGATTTAACGCGAAGCTGGCAGATCCCGCGTGAACTCACCGTGACAGGCAAATATAAACGGAACACCGTGTTTACGATAGGGGTGCGCAGCGAGGGTGCGCGCTCCTGGACCGCCGTTTGGTCCTTTCGGCAAAGTTCGCAGTCTGCCGGCAGCCGCGATTCGCGAAACTTTCTTCGCGCGCCAACCAACAACCCCCGTGAGGGAAACTTCGACGCGTGATTAGTGGGGCGGCGTGTGTGCGTGTGTGCGCGCTTCAGGTTTTCGAAATCGTCAGCGCGGTGAAAGCTGACACCTGTTTTACGGGTAGGAAGGATGGTGCCGCGCGTGAGGTGACTTTTCAATTGGAGTCCAGAAGTGAAGGAAGAGGCGAAGCGTGGTCGGAGGATGGGAGTGGAGGTGGCTCTTTGCGAAGAGAATGAAATAAGTTTGGAAACGGGTGATCGTGGTACGCGGTGTTTTACTGTGTTTCGGAATGAAAATTGATAGACGGTTTGTGGATCTTGTTGGAGATCATATTTTACTTGCTTGTGGCTAATGTCAAAATGCCGTTTCTCCAGAGTCTCCATAAGAATAGTTTTTAATGGAATGGAACTGTGTTAGCTTCGCGTAGGAAGCACATGTTAAGTAGATTTACGGTAGTTTGATACTGGCGCGGGGGTCGAAGAGGCGCAAAGGGTATATGGTCCGTAACAAGATTTACTGGATCGTGGAGGTCGTTATTCAACAAATTTCCGCGGAACAAGACGAGAATCGTGAGTAACGCCAGTTCGATCGCCAATCGATACTTTCGCTGAAAACAATCGTAACTAATTGACTGTCCAACGACTCCTCTGCGCGAACGTTTGTTGAGCGTGGAATAGTAGATATCGGATAACGCAAAAAAAAAACGTACCTATCTAATAACGCAGAGTATTGAAAATAAATAAAGATCAATAGTGCCAGCTTCCACCGAACCAGCATGGAGAACCATTGAGACATTTAAATATCTCCTTGGAAACGAGTCACTCCATCAATGATCCTGTGTGCCCTGCAATGACCGGGGTCGATTGAATTTGGAAATTAAATTTAAGCGCCAGGTAGCGAATAGAGTCGATAGAAGTGGAAAGTCGCGATGGGTCGTTACGGTTTCTTAATTGCGACGCGTACAACCGACCCCGAGGACGAAGTTGACCTTTGAATCCTTGCGAACGGTACAAAGGACTTTCGTTCGCACGGGCAAAAAAGACGGACGAGAGATATTCCTGTTCATATCGCAGCACAAGAAATCAGTGCAGAATGGAACACAATGAAGGCTTCCTTTAAAACGTTTCCCCAGGTGGGACGTCGAAATTTCAATCCGAAGTAGAGGAACACAGCTGTGGAGGAGTCGAGGGGAGCAGAGTATGTTGGAGGAGGGGGATCTGGCAGGTTCGTCGACTCAACAAGGTGTGGAAAGTGATAAACTTTTTCTCCCCTTTGCATCCTCCGCTTCTTTGAAACTTCCGTTTCCTAGCGAGCGACGTCCTGCCGCGCCTCGTTCTGCAGCCAGCAAATTCTTATTCGAATAATAAAGGACGGAACGAAGCCAGCAGCAGCGATTCATTCGCTATCTACGAGTAGGTACATTCTTTTTTAAATAACAGCTCGTTCATTCAAACTGCTTTTCGCGATTATCAAATTCTTTTCTTTAAACGATTCAAAATGCAATGATGTTCTTGTCCATTCTTCGCGTGGGTATCAACACATTCAGGGAAATTCTTTTCTGTTTTACAGTATATAACTGTTGTCAGTTATTTATTGAGGAATTTGTGTTTAATATTAATTTCTGCAGGTTGCACTAATAATGTAAATAATAGAGAGCGATACGTTACTAGAGATACAATTGAGAAAAGTTGACTCTTTATACACAAATCTTTCAATTATGAGAAGTAAAGATTCGCAAATGAAGCCTCGTTTTTTAAATAGTTTGAAGTTCAATGGGAATGCTTTTAAGTATAATGTAAATAACAGAGAGCGATACGTTACTAGAGATACAATTGAGAAAAGTTGACTCTTTATACACAAATCTTTCAATTATGAGAAGTAAAGATTCGCAAATGAAGCCTCGTTTTTTAAATAATTTGAAGTTCAATGGGAATGCTTTTTCTCCAAGTATTTAGATTTCGCTCACTACGCAATTAATGCTTGTTGATCATGGTCAGCTATGTCTATCACTTTACTATCTTGCCTGTTTGCAAGGTTCACTGATAGCGTCCACTATTTGTATCACTGTACATCCGCCGAACGATGTTTTATCAACTGCTCTCGTGCTGATGTTTTACAAACTGCGACATGGGCTCTTTATGATATAGGGTGATTCATAATCAAACAGGAACGCTTTGAAGTGTAAATTTAAGGCAAAAGCAGAAATGTGACGCTGGTATACATTCTCCTAGCTTCGCAGTTTAAATCAAGAGAAATCAAAGAAACTTGTTGAAATCAATTGATTTTATTCAAGCACGAGCATTTTCGATTATTCTACCATCAAGCTTCTCTTGGCTACGATTTACTACGGTAAATGAACTTGGAGTGATATTAAAGTGAGTCCAACCACTTACCTAATTGTTAGAGTTGCATGTGCAGTCTGCCAATAATTAATGTAACGATGCTTTTCTTAGCGACGATAGCTTTGCGCAATACATTGAATTTTGACATTCAGGAGTGTGTATAGACACACAGGAACGTGGCAAGGTAAACTTTGCTTATCTCAGATTTGTATAAGGTAACAGAGGTGGGTTGACGTAAATTACTCCGAGGTGGATTTAGAGGCTATAAAATAAAGGATCAAATTTTACGTTTTTTGTGGCACTTTGGGAAGCAATTGTGCTCTTAATGTGACGTATATTGTACGCTTAATGGCTTCCCGCGGGAAAAAGGGGGTGGCAATTCCTTCGCCCCCTGTAGGAGAATCAGTAAGTCACTGGAGCTCCCTTGACGGTAGTGAAATTCATTTTGAATGTACATACATTATGCAAAGCAGCCCGTACTTGCGCACTTACAATTTATTGTCGAGAAATATTTCGAGTTCTCAACTATCGTTCGTCGGTTTGCTGTTAGTTTGTGTGCCGAACAGAGGTGGACTATTTTCAACAGCATACGCACATGTTTTTCTTAAATTTGAAAATACAAAAGATAATGCGGAAACATAGTATCGACGGTTTTGCAAAATTCCCCAGATGGATATGTCTTTTTCATGAACGGTGATTTGTTTTAAAGCATTTGAAGGTGTTTTTTTAATGAAATTGCAGGGTGTTGGAAAACACAATCATTCGGTTGATCAATTTTGTTTCTTCATATCTCCCCGATTAATTCACGCATGACGTGCGCGAGAGTGCAGACATTTAATTGAAATTTCAACCTACACACACCCTGAGGCTATGCTTCACAGTGTCAGATGCTCGCAGTAATACAGCTGAAATATAAGCCTGCCGGCTGTTTAACACATCACATTCGTGGGAGGCAGCCATTTCAGCTTTTCCATGGGATGCCCAGTGAATTGTATGTCAAAATTCACTCCATTTCTACGAATCACAGAAAAGGGGATTATTAAACGCCAGTTAGGGTAAACGCACCAGTAAATGAACAGTTAAGGCTAATGAATGAACACTATTATAAAATTATGTTTGCAGCGCGAATGATTCCACGTGCTGTAAAAATTGTTTGGATATGAAGCAAGAAATGAAAAGATGTCTCTAAATAATTAGTTGCTTATTTTAATAACTTATTTTACTCATTTTAATAAAAAATGTTCATTCACTGGTACGTGTTCATTTACTGGTACATCCACCCTATCATTATTTATTCTAATAATTGTCTCTTGATAATCCAAACCGTGCAACTCAGAGTACAGTAATTCAGAAGTAGAAGGTGACTTTACGACACCCTGCACACTAATTTTTTAGTTAGTAAGAACAACTATTTTTTTTTTTTTTCAAGAAATAGTTGGACCGAAGGAAGAAAAGGGATCGATATAAAGAGGGTCGCAAGAACGATATGAGTAATAGAATTTTTTCCAGGGAATTGCTTCCACCGATCACACTTTAACGCGCACAGTCGAAGCGAGCTCCCCGTTACAGCCTCGAAACCTGTGATAATAAAAAAGGGAGGCTCTGTCTGTACTGTTTATAGACTCACATTTGAGGGACAATTCGCGAAGCCGCCAGTTCCGCTCGAAAGGTCAATTAAAAGCACCTACATCGCGGCTGAGTTGTAAAACCACGTACTTCTTCAACTTCGGCAAGCCATTCAACCCCCCACCCCCTCTAAGAATATCGTGAAACCGAGTAGTTGGACTTAGATTCCATCGCAAAACTTACGTTTTCGGCAGGTCGTCTTGATAGCAGGTGGATTACGTGCACGTAAACGTTTGCGGAACTGGATCTCCTGGCTTTTTCAATCAAGTAAAGTGAATCGACGGGGAATCTTTGTGTGTAATATATTTGCACGAGTACATATCGCTAAGCACTTTCTTACCGTACTATTCGAAATAAAATTCAGCAACGATATCTAGCAAGAAGTTCTCTCTAAACCACTTGTCAAGATCTCGCACCAACGATAATCGCTATACGGATTCTGGTGGATTTTAAATGGGTAACTTTTGCAATGTCTTCCCCAGGTAGGTATATGTTTTCACGAGCTGTACAAAGCTGGTGATAAATTTCCCAATGTTAGCAGAGTAAAACGAAATTCCCTAACCGAGCGCGTAAATCACTTTTTCGGCGGTGAAATGCTGGCGATAAGGAAAAGTAACGCGCCCCACCCGAACGAGCCTGTGCGTCTAATCGAATTTTCAGAATGATGTGTACGCGTTTCTTGGGCCGGGGTAATAATTAGCCCCGGGCGAAACGGTTTAATCCGGTAAGTAGGAACGTTCTCCAAAATTGCAGAAATTTCGCGACGGCCACGCGTAGGGGGAGATGGAAAGTAATTTTCTTGGGGAAATTCTGGCTACATGGTGAAATAATTTTTAGCTAGCCGTCGTGTTCGCAGCTGTAAATGACACCCTCCTCGTAGCTTTAAGCCTCGAATAAGGTGAAATTGTGCGCGCACGTACGCGGTATGCCTCCATTTCCGCGGGATGAAGGACAAGCTTCCTCGTTCCAAGCCATCGTTTTGCAAAATTGCGCGGTTAACGCGACAGCATTGCCAATCCTCGTGAACGGTTAACCAGCTTCCCCATTCTTCGCGATCACTTACGAGGAGCAGTCAGTTCTTCGAGTACTTGTCGTGAAAAACATAAGGTAGTTAACAACGAGTACTATAATAGAACACATGAAAATGATAACTTTTCTTAAGCTATTCAGCCGTTCGTCCCATTCAAAATGGATCTACAACTGTGATCGCCATGCTTTCGAATCTCGCCGTTAACGGTTACTTTTGCAGCATTCTTAATACACCTGAAAGCCTTAATACACCTTAATACAAACTGCACCCTTTCTTAATACTATGGAGCGTTCAAATCAGCCATTGAAAGAAGCCATTTAAATAAGTTGATAAGGTAGCTTTTTAAAGCTTCGCCATGCAATCGAGTTGTCATTTTGCATTAAGGCTTGCTCAAGTATACATAAAGTAGGTATCCTTAATACCTAGAAGGACGAACGAAATTACGACACAAGGAGAAATGTAAGTAATGAAAATATTGATAAAAAGTAGGTCGAAATGAAATGGGAAAATAATTTGGGAACTCGATCAACGTTGACACTTGAACATGTAACCGCACTTGAAATGGTCGTTAGCAGCTGGAACCTAAAGCCAAGGGGGCAGAATTTCGTGTACATTATTAAAAACACGTTATTCCCGCTGTAATTGCATTAAAATTCCCGCACGAGACATTGCGTGCCATTATGGAACTACGGCCAGTTGCTTCTGTGCACCGTTTCAGATCGATTGATTAGAATTGCGTGCGCTTATTCCGAACTCGCCCTGATAAATAGCGCCTAAGCACGCGTCTTTTCACGGCAACTGCTTATCTGCCGCGATAAAGCCGAAGAATCGATGATACTCACACGAACGGACATGATTTAGGGTGGATATTCTTGAATCTTACAAAATTTCCACACAATCCACAATTTCCCACATGTCTGAATATTATTTCTCTCGGGGAGAAAAAATTCTACATCTCTCTGCGACACGATTCAAATAACTCGAGCGAAAGAGTAAAATATACCGCGTCAAAGTAATAACCGCAGTTGCCGGATCGCAAAATCGGAATCGGTCGATGAGCTGCGTTCCATTTTGTTCCATATCGCTTCTCCATTAGCTGAACAAAGCTGCGATTCATTTCTCTTAAATCTTCCTCCATTTTTCTCCCTGTGGTTCCAGCGTTTCATATCTCGTACCTTTAATCGCACAACATCGACCTGAAAGCAGAATTTCATTTATGTAATATCGGTTATACCTACTTGTGCATTCCGTCTAGTATTTTCGGTTGGGTAAATAACTCGATGCGGTATGGAAGTAGCCACTGTTCCAGTAATTTATTAACATGCGCACTATAAATATTAATGAGTGGAAAACGAGCACGGGAGCTAAATATCTTCGCGAGAAATTGGTTGAACGCTGCGTCTCGTAATTTATCACGTTGCCAGTCGTGGCAAACTAGTGCAACGATTTTTCATTTAAAACGCATATAATGGGGCATAATCGGCTGCAAATGAACATGATCTCTGCTCGCTTTCCACTGCAGACGTAATGCTATTCGTTATGCTGAGAGGTAGGTAATAAGTGACGCTCCTTTGGCTCTTAGAGTGTATAAGAATTTGAAAAGTTGTATTATGGAATATATTTTCTTCTTCTTATACCATGGTATATTTATGATTGCGTTCGTGTTTTAAAATTGCTTTGTAGCACCGGGGTACGCGTAATACGTATGCCCATTCCGAAGGTCCATTATTTCGCGAATTTGCGCACACCTTGCGAAAGATGGCCCTTTACGAGCGAATTTTAGCAATTTTCTGCACTTGTGCTCGGTGCTCCTTACCATTAGTCCTGCGAACCCTGGCTGCTCTAATGCGGAAAGTTTGGCAACCTTAATCAAGACCTTGGTAGCATTTGGGCAAGAATGCCACTTGTCTCGAGTTTACTAGATTCAGAATATAATTTCAGTATATTCATAAAACGAAGCTTCGCCTGTTTGCATTGTTCCTTCCTCCGAACTACTGTTATTTAACAATTAAAATCTTAAAACTAAATTTATTTAGTTTCAGATCATTGAGGGTTGGTAGCTTCCTGCATAACTGGGCCCATTTCTAACTCTATTATTTTTCTCTTTCTTGTTTTCTTATATACTCGTTTTAATCAAGACCTTGGTAGCATTTGGGCAAGAATGCCACTTGTCTCGAGTTTACTAGATTCAGAATATAATTTCAGTATATTTATAAAACGAAGCTTCGCCTGTTTGCATTGTTCCTTCCTCCGAACTACTGTTATATAACAATTAAAATCTTAAAACTAAATTTATTTAGTTTCAGATCATTGAGGGTTAGTAGCTTCCTGCATAACTGGGCCCATTTCTAACTCTATTATTTTTCTCTTTCTTGTTTTCTTATATACTCGTTTTTTTATCTTCTTCTTATTTTCGTAATGACTATTGCTGTAATTATTATTATTATTATTATATTGCAATTTTCTTTAAATTAAAAGTGCAAACAGAATTTACCACTACGAACCCAGCCATCCCATCGTGGAATGTCACAAAGTTTCCCAGCTACCATAAAATCAGCCTGTCAACAAATACGCGAGCACCGCGATGCATAAAATCGGCAGCTCCATACCGAATGTTAGGCTCGTCCGAAGCAGGTACACCAAAGGTGCTGCTCGAGGGTGCTCGCGTTGTTTACACGCCACGCGGAGACACACCCGCGGCGACTTAGATTGCGGCAGGAACGATGGCCACCGTTTCGAGGCATTAGCAAATATCGATCGTTTATCCCTGCACCCGTCCGCAGTGCAATTTACTAACACGCGATATCTGGAGTGTTATGGTTACGCGTTTAATGTTGTGCACGTTGCCGGGGTTTACGCAGCGGCTACGAGGATAATGCACCGTGTAAAATTCACCTGCAACCTGTCTATAACACGTGTCTACCCGATCACGACATGCGCGACCGTATGCTAATCCGTCGAATAAACTTAATTGATTTACGAAGGAACGGAAGAGAAGGGGAGAGGGCGGAGCATAGAGAGGTTTTTGTATTCTTACAGACAACACAATCTTCGAGATTCTAGAGAGTAGAGTAATAGAAGCAGAGTAATAAGAACAGGTTGCAGTAGCAGGAATCAATTCGTTGGAATTGGATAGTGTTTATGGAAATCTGGTTACTTTAATTGTCTGAATCGTGAGAAGTATTTAATGGATATTTATTGTTGAGTGCAAAGGTGTTGTAGGATAATATTACTAAAATTGAGGAGGATATGAAGTCTGTTGTTTGTTAAAGACGTAGGAGTTGAATTTGTTGCGCATGATGATATATCTTGTTTTTTCACTTATAACATGTGTTTTTCAGTAGCCGAGTTTCTAGTTTATTTATCGGCGAGTGAAACGATTGCACGAAATCGAAAAATAATAGGTGCAGAGACGGGATAGGACTTCCGTTTGGGCTCCTTTCGCCAAGTGCTTCACGGCCGCATCGGATGGACGAGTAGAAACGACCAGTATATGGTCAGACACGTGTCGATACTTTACGACGCGGACGTGTCTCGCGTTGAACTTCAAATTGGATTACAAGTGTATCATCAATAATAAATAAACCGTGTTATACCAATCATAATGTTAAAGGTACACCCTCGAAAATTCATTGCGCCCCTTTCAATCATAATTAAGCATCTTCGTTTCACTCGTGCGAAACGTGACCACGGACGTAAGTATTTACGAACATATGTTATCCCTTAGAAAAGTCAAAATCACCCCGGTGCGTGACATGCCTGCGCGTCCAAACAAGTTCAATTTCTTCTCATCACGCCTCCCTCGAGACCGAATAACCCCCGAAACAAAGAACAGTTAGTAATACCTTTGAAGATTGAGGCGCCAAATGTCCCCATCGTTATCTCGCTCTTACAATACACGAAGAAGCTCAGACTTGTCGCCTTAGCGTCAAGTATTTCGTCAATGAAACCTTTATGAAACAATATGGTGTAATAAACATACGTATAAACAATATGGTCCCTTCATATCTCGTGTAATTCTAGAAACACTAGCGTACAACACTCTATTTTACGCCCCGTGTAAAGAGAATAATTAACCAGTCTCGCGAGAGCAGAAAACCCGCAGAAAGAGGAGGAGTGCGTCGAAATTATGCAACGCAACAGCTTGCACGTTGGCAAAGTAGTGGCAGAATTTTTTTGCCATTAATTCATCTGGAGACGGTAAGGCACTGTTTCTCGTAAACAACGCTCCGCGTAAACAAGAGGTGTGCGCGAATGCGGAAACAACGCGGAAATGTGGAAATTACGGGGTGGGACGCGGCACAAGGCGCAAAGCGTTGCGCGTGGAGAAAGGCAAAATGGGAAAAAAGGAAAGAAGCCGCCGCGTGTCTTGTTAAATATTCAAGGGCGTCGCTTTGCAGAGCTGGCTTTCGACGGCTTTGGTGAAACGGCGCAAAAACGCCTTAGACTTCGTCGCTGCGAAATTAAAAGTGCCCCTGAAGAGATCGACGGATGCTTCTGCTTACGCTGCTGTATAAAAACGCCACCTTTGAGTCTTTATCCGCCTAACACTTCCTTCGAGCAGAGACCGTCGAGGAAATAATCCTTTATTCCGCCCTCCAAGCAAGAAAATAGATTTTTCCGTTCACCTTGAGCGGTTATTTTAGATACTCTTCAATTCTCATCTAAAGGAAGATTCATCGAAGGTTATCTATAAAAGTGTATCAATTCAGACATAGATTTGGTAAATTTATGAGAGAGGGTTGGGAACTTGCGTGTTTAAGGATTTTGGAAATATGTCGATGGCTTAGTATAGATACAAATATCGTATGTTCACTTTTTGTGAAATTTGAGTTTTTATATGCAACAAATAGTTCCTAACTGTATCTTTATGCTGTATAAAAATCACATTTGTATCTATCTACTTCACAAATTTGTCAAAAATAATATTTTCCTTCCGTGATGTTTCTGAACTTTATGTACCATTCCACGCTTAAACCTGTTTCTCTGGAATACGCTAAAAGTGGACATGCAATAGGTATTCGTGCACTAAGCCATCGATGTGTTTTTGAAAAGACAGACTAATGTAATAATTCAATGAAATAACAATATTTGTATTATTTTTTATGTTGAAATTGTAAAAAAGAGGTATAACTTAGTTATGCCCACCCTTTGAAAATTTAATAAGTTACATGGAATTTCAGTAATTCTCAAGTAGAAGAACCATGGAGAAATGGACGATGGTCTGACAGTGTAATGAATTCAGAATCTAAAAAGCGCACTTGAAACCGGCTTGCAAACGCGTAAAAACGAATTTCGACGACCCGTAAATTCGTTTAACTGTTTAATACTGCCGCTGCAAATATCTCTTTCCCAACCGGCTAAATAGTCCATGCTCGTTACGAATGGAAATCAAATTTGTCTTCGAAGTTTAACCACCTCTGGCTAACTCAATGTATCTCTCGAATCGCTTTAAGCGACAATTTCCTGCGGAATTTAAAACGGCCCGGGTCGATATCGGAAACTGAAAACGAAAGTACATGAAAATTTAGTTACTTTCCCATTTCCCGGCGAATGTATGTCAACGTATCGAACTCGGCACACAAAATCCTTTTAATATTTCAATATCACTTAGATTTCCGTGCTACGGGCGACAGATTCTTGCAAACAGGACCTTCGTATGGAAACTTGATCATCCGCTTCGTATGGAAAGTTGAAGTGTGATCATTTCGATCGAAAAAAATTACACCTTGTGATGGAGGAATAATTTAAAGCGTCGCACGTAAAGAATAGTTTTTAATGGAAGTTATATAGGAGCATGTTGTGCACATAAATGACTTTTGCCTCTCTTCCGTTCTTGTTTCGATTTAATGGGATATCAAGTCGGCAAACGTGTAATTCCTGCGGGATAAGAAAATAACTGCGGTCAGGGGCAAGAGGAATAAAAATTTCTTAGGGGACATCCAGATCTTCCGTACGAAAGTAACGTGATGGAAATGGGGAAATGACTCACCGAAATCCCATTAAAAGATAGGACATCGTTCAAACACACACGCCCCTTCGCGTGTACATACACATACGAGACGAAAAATCATGCAAAACGTGCCCTCGCTACTTCGGTAAAATGAACGGTAAATCTTCCTATTCCAGTAGCATTATCTTCACTTTCGACACGCAAGGAATTAAAGTGCCTGTTATCTCTAAACCTTCATAGTTTTAAACTGCGATAATTTACATTCCACGGGGTCGAAGTCGGGGTGAAACAGAAAAAGGATATCACGAAACAGCGCCGCAAACTTCCAAGGATATTCGCAGGATATGTACGCGATTGCCAATAAAGCGTAGCTCTGGCGTCGCGGACGTACGAAGTTCGATTAGTTCAAAGTGTGGTTATACCCCTGCTTAGCGTTGTTGGCAACAGTTACTGAAATTGTAATCCTAATCCTTCGGAAAGGACGTCCGAATTCGTCGTATATACGCGATATAGCCTATATATAGCGTATATACGCGATGTAGCCTACAGTAAATCCTTAGACATTTCCCTGTACTTCGGAACGAGATCAATGAACTTGGTGTGGGATATCTGGCTATTGCTAACTTAGAGATATTAATATGGATTCTGCAAATATGCAAATTCGTTTGTTATACCTGAAATAGTAAGTAGCCTGGTAACGAAACTTTTCACTACTTAGTTTCGTGTTTCGTGAAAAAAGTTCAAAGTTCATCTTCGCCACAAATTTTCTACGCATGATCTGACACTAACAAAATAAAATTAAAGTTAAATGCATGGAGGTATGAAGGATTTTCCTATGCAGTTGTTGAAACTTAAATGGGAGTAACAAAATTGATTGATAAATATCCCGCAGATATTTGCAAGGAAAGGAGGGGATGGAAGGACGAGAGGTTTGTGGTAGAGTGCTAGTTTTTATTTCATCTCGTAAAGGGTTCCGCGCGACTAGCAGAAATATTGCGTGTCAGGGGGGACATTTGGCACACGTTGATTTGCAAAGTGCTCCCTGCCCACAGACGCTTGGACCTCGATAGATGATATTTTCTGAAATGTGAAAGCAGAACGTTGAAAGGAAACGGGGTAACATGGAAAAGTACTATCGATACGAGTGCTAATGCTGTGTATTTCTGCGCACGCTGCCATCGTCGGTGCGAAGAGCACGGTTTGAAAACTTTGAATAATTTCTGCGCCTGTTTCCGTCCCTCTGGACTATCAACACTGTGCTCGTCCCCTTTCTACTTCTCCTGCTGTTAATTTGTTTCCGCGTTTCTTTATCTACTAGCGTTGCGAAAGTGTAATAAGCGAAATATTAAAATTAGCACGAAACGCTAGGACGTTCGAACTAAAGTTAAATTCTTATTCGAGTTCTTCAAATAAGCTTTGGTATCTTAGTTCCACAGCTTAATTATTAAAGAGCGACGGAGAAATTAGCCAATGTGCAAAAATTTCATCACTACTTCAGCCCACTTAGTGCTGTCTATTCGTGAAACGTCACGAGGCAGAAGTAAATACTAATGCGATCTAATTTTTAAAAAATTATAACCATTTCAATATCACGTATATCATCGTTTCTATAAAAGAAACTTTGCCTCTGAGACAATGCAACGTGCATGGAAAGCATTCAACTTGTATTTCAACTTGCTATCCAAAAAACTTGGCCACATTAATTACAATCGGACACCCCGTGTACGCAAATGGATCATTTATGCGACGCTCATTTTTCTTCTCGAGAAAGCGTCACGCTTCTAACTTGTATTTAATGACTTCATCAATCTTGGCCTGCTCCGTTTTACGCGCCTTTCGAATCATTGCTCCTTACGTGTCCCTTTCACGTCATTCCTCCGATGTGTCATGAATATGGTAAACTCCCTCTGGTATATAATGAGTTTATTAATCTTGCCACGTACATTTTTTTCCCCATTTTTACTTTGCACAGTCTCGCTCGGCCAAGGTTTCGTGCGCGTATAATTTATGGCCTGGATGATATCAGTTCCCCCTTGGTGCACGACTTTGCGAAATATCAGCAACCCCGACTGTTTCTATTTTTAGCACTGTATTTTCGTTGCATCATGCAAAATTCCGTGCGTCTCTAATTTCCGTTTCGTGGTATCTCTGTTTTTCCCGTATCCCATCTATCCTCCCCAGTATTCTAACACATCGTACACAGGACTCGACAACGAGACGAATTATAATGAAATCCTGCCTGGAAAAATCTCTACTTGTATTTCTACGTCTCGTAATACAGATCATATTACTGTAACAGACGTATTCCTGGGTATCTCTTTGCCAACACCCCCTGTAACTAAAACTGACACGAGGCAACATTCACAACATAAAAATTCTAATTTTAATAAAACATCGCGCGAATATGCAAATAGCGATTCTTTTTTTCTGCGAAAATTCGCTCCGTAGGGGTAAATTCAGCCCTTAAAGTTATCGCGTGTTTTCGTTTTTTTAATACAACTTTATTTTTCTTTTGGCAGCGTGATGGAGCATATTCTTATATTGAAAGTTTTGTTTTATCTCACAACGCTACAAAGTTATATTAAAAAAGCGACAAAACATAGTAACTTTCTGCTTTAAGAGCTGATTTTACCCGCAGAAAAGAAATTGCTCCTTGCATGCTATAATATGTTCTACATTCACACAAGGTTTTATTAAAATCAGAATTTTTGTGTTCAGAATTCTCTTTTCTAAAATAAAAATGTTATAAGGCGAGTAGCTTGACGTGGTATTCTTTTGCTTGCACTTGAAGTGTCCCGTATCGATTATCGAGGGCGTCGATACGGTGCTCGATGACAATCCGACGGGGTATAGCTACTCTACATTTAGATGTCTATCAAGAAATCAATATCGTAGCCCCACTTTGTGGTACACTGTCATGCCCAACACGGTGTCCTTTTAAATCACTGGGATCTTCCCTAGATTGGTTTGATAACATATCTTTTATCATGGACATATCCGCTGGCAGTGCCGCGTTACATAAGCTTATATAACTTAATGAGGGTTTTATTTCTGGACCGCCCTTCCGAACGAAACGCCGGATATAAATTTTCTTAGCCTCTGTTTTAAGATAACACAGAGATCTCTGTACAGATTTGTCAGCTCGATTTCCTTGTTTTACTTATCTCGATGGTTCACTGATGGTAAAATGAATTAACAATTTCAGATATCTTGCATATAAAACGGGAGACAATAATCATTATTAGATCAGCTTTGGGAACATATTTGATTAGGTATAGAAATTGTTTATGGAATTATGCTTTCATTGCTATACGATCATGAGATTAATCGTGCATTTGAGGAATCGCTTGTGTTATATGAGACACAGCGGGGTCCCTGTTCGATATTAGAATAAAATAGTCTACTGAGAAAATATGGGGAAGGTTACAAATATAACGTTACACGTGTCCACAGCGGGAAACTATTCGGTTCGTCTGACTAGTCATCGAGTGTATCTACTTGCTCGTTTAATCCATTAAGGAGTGGGTTCACGAAATAGGGCTAACAAGGAAATTTTGTGTCTGCAATATACTTATCATTTTCCCAATATAATTATTGTGTCACCCTGACTGTGTAGAGTCATATGACTCGTCAATAAAATGACTACGAGCGGATGTACTTAAAAACACGTGTTTCCATTTAAAGCAATCACTGAATATTTTTTATAAAGCAAAAATTTCTTTTATTTATACACTATAGAAAATACCATTCGAGCCAGTTCATTCCTCCATCAAACTAATGAAACGAATAATCGGCGTTATTTTCTAACCAAACTGTCTATTCAAACATCAGCCGAAACCTTTACCCAGTATGTAAATAAACAATTGGTGCTGTCGAGCTGAAAATCGTGTCAACGATCGCGCAAAGTGAACTAGAACCGTGGAAAAAAGTGACTGAAACTTTCACACCATCGATTAAATGATCGGCGATTGCATCGCGGAATTGCTTCGCGAGTTCACTTCAGAATTCCACACGTGCTCCGCGGATATAACCGTTTTGCATCAAGCAATGTCCATTTCTTCTTCCAAACACAGTGGCATCCAGCAATCAAAAATTCGGAAATGAAACGACTACCGTTTGCACGAGGCAATCTTTCGAATTGACGAGAAACGTCAACGTCAACTATTTCACGATACAATTTATTTATAATTTCGGTGCTCGCGTTTACCCTCGCTACGACGTCATTAGGCTTTTCCATAGCGTTCGATTTACAGGCACATGGCCTTTCATTCCGTTTCATCATTTTGAAAAAATTACTGTGCTGCGCGAAGCGGGGATGAAATAAATTGGTGTTTCAAAAACGAGCAATTCAACCGTGAAATGAATTACATTTATCGCGTGAAATTGCTTTTTCTACCCGCTGAATTTTTCCAAAAATCATGGTTTTTAGTGGTCTGTCCCAGATATCAAATTATTTCGAAGGCAGGAGGGTGGAATCTTGTTCTTCTTCCTGTAGCCGTAGCAAGCAGAACGTTTAATTGGATAACTTGTTCTGTTGCATGATTCTGAGTTTGCAAATAATTACGCGGAATGATATGGAACATAGAGTGGAAATATAAGGGAGCAAGGGCTTGTTAGCAAGTACCTAAATGAAGTAAGAAATGTACGAGCTCTATAATAATTATCTCCAACTACTAGTTCGTTCTCAAACATGTGTACCCAAGTGTTTCTGAACCAGTATGTTAAAATAAAATTAACAATTCCATTTCGAAGTTATATCACAAATTAAATTAGAAACTACTTTGAAGTGTCAGTCGAGAATATTAACCGAATACTAAAGTTATAAAATACCATATTTAGTCTACTTTAATTCCCCACGAAAGGAAAAGAAAATCTCAAATCGTTTGCAAAATTTCCTTTTCATTTTCCTTTCCGCTTTCATCACACCATATATTCATATTTTACTCAATTACAAGCATCATAGTCTTTAATCGTTGCCCAGCAGAATCGCGTGTTTATTTCCCGCCGTAAAAAGCAGCTCGCGTTTAAACAGGGCGTATCTCCTCCGCGTTGCAACTGCGAACTGTTATTTCCTTCACCCCCAAGCACTCTGTGTACATAGTTAATATTCCATGCGCAAAATTGCACGTTTCGGAGCTAACGAGCCACGAGAACGCCTCGAAACTTTTTCTTTCGATGAACTCACGTGCACGCGCGAGAACAAAAAGCCCGCGCTTCGCGCTGCATTATCGTTAACACCAAGCGGTAATTCATTTACCTACTTGTCACTAAAATCGCAGTAACAGGGAATGAAGTTTACACACTAAATTAAATTAAGCTTGATAAATTTCGTCTCATCACCCACTGCAACAACATATTCATTCGTCGAATGAGTATCCACAGCATCGTAAGCAATTTAATTACTAAATCGTCATCGTGTTTTTTTTTCCTTCCGGTATATCAATTTCAGCAACCTCAGGTCCTTGAGCACACCAATTAACCCTGAAGCGCTGTTCTCGCTTAGAACACATTACTTTGAAAAATTTCTATTCTCCACTCCGTTTCACCCCCGCACAATATCTCAATTTAATTAACGCCGCCAGGATTAATCAGATGCTGCTGGGCGAACTAGATATGCGATGGCCTATCCTAGCACCTCCAAGATCATTTCATTCTTAACAACACCATAAACTGGGATTCCTGAGGAACTTTACGACCCGCGAGCCTGACCATGTACTATTTCCACAATTAATCGTTTCAGTCTGATTACCAAGGATCGTAGGGCAATACGCAGTACGCACAGAGGGGAAGCTGGAAATATTTTCTGTCCTGAAAAGAGAACTCCATCGATGAAATGAGAATAAGCATGAAAATTCAGAGCCTCGAATATTAAGTCTGTTAATAAAAGTATTTCGAAAATAAGCATAAAAATTAAGGCGGTGCTGGTTGCAGATTATTATCCGATGACTATTAAACGATTTGATTTCAGGTGAAGATGTTCTACTAAGGCAAGCCACAATGAACGCCAGCTACGAGAACCAATCCACGGAGAACCCGTGGAACGTTGACACGCGGAACTCGACTGACCAACACGATGCAAACAGCTGCAACTACTTCGTGGGCTTTTACAGCATCTTTTCGACTAGCTGGTTCCAGAGCATCATTTACTTCTTCTACAGCGTCGTCTTCATCGTCGCTCTGACCGGAAACGGCCTCGTCTGTTACGTCGTGCACAGCAGCCCCCGCATGAAAACCGTCACCAACTTCTTCATCGTGAACCTCGCCCTCGGGGACATCCTGATGGCACTTTTTTGCGTGCCACCCAGCTTTATTAGTATCCTGATCCTGCAGTACTGGCCGTTCGGCCAGGAACTTTGCCCCACTGTGAATTACTTGCAGGTATATACGTACGTGTAATGCGTTGAGGTGTGAGAACCGAGGGAAGGGGGGTCGACGATCTTTGTATAGCAGGCGGGGTAGCCTCGTGAAAAAGAAATGCCTCGTAGAGACGGGGCAAAGGTTGCTTAATAAACGTAGGTCAATAAACTAACAACGAAGAAAGAGTCGATTCATAAACCAGGAAGAAGAGAATCGAGGAGTCTGCTCTGTGAATAAAATTTCGTATTCTTAGGAATTTATGAAGATAAAGGAATTTTCGTGGGTGAATCGCCCGGACGTGCGTAGAAGCTTCTGTTTCGCGAGATTAGTCAGAGTATTACAGCACGGTCAAAGAGTTTCTGATACATTGCTGAGCCGTGAGAAAGGCTACAACGATTTGCTGGAAAGTGTTCGCCCAGGGAGTACGAAAAAATGGATGCTGGAATTATCGTTACAGTTGCCCCCCATATTTCTCCTGCCGTGACGCGTAACTTTAATATTTCAGCGCCATATGTTTTATTCTTCGCTGTGTTCCCTCTTCGCGGAATTTATAGCTGCCTCGGCTGAGGCAGTCGCTGCATGCATAATTCCCGATCTACCAATTAGATTTATCATGGAGTCGAATCCATTATCGCTGGTAGAGGTTCGAGATTACAGCCTCGTTATTTGAAACCCTCCGATTCAACGTTGCTGAGTGCAAACATGCCGAGCATACGCGATTCCATTCAATGGCTGGCGGGTAGATAGAGCCTGTTGGTTCATGCAAGCCGGTCGAAAACAGTGATTTGAAATCGAAGGAAGTTTTAATAAAGTAACATTATAATTCTTATACGATTCGACGTATAAATACTTAATCCTCGGACGGCGGACACAGAGTCCATTCGGACCTCTCCTCTATATAAAGAAGCATTTTTTAGTTTTACTATTACATCCCGAAGGAGATACTTTAGAATTTTAGACCATAATATATAGCAATAAATAAATAAATAAATAACAAGACCGGGATCTAACGTAAACGCTTATAACTGAGGCGTGCGAGAGTACCATTATGCTGCCAGAATATTCGCCCTTCAAGGGTTAATCCTCGTGACCCATTGTATTCGAAAATCTATCTTGAATGGCGCTGGCGAAGCCGAAGGGGTCGTTGGCAAGCAGAAAATCGCATCGGTGTAGTAAATCGCTCGTAGGAATTTCATCGAATCAGCCAGAAGCAATTAGTAGTTCATGAGCAGAGAGCAGCTGCATCAGGAACATCTAAATGCAGTTTCAGTTACGGTGACGTCGTTAACAAGCATAATTGCTTGCCGCTGGAAGAGAGTGGTGTTCTATCGGAACGGGGACGGTTTCTTAGTCCCGTCGAAAGGTCGAAACCTCGAGTAGCATTGGAAAACAAGTGGGCCGGCTCGTGTGCGTATCGCGCCGCGCCCTCTCCCCTGAATCAGAGGATTTAATATCGCGTCACTCTCATTTATCAAACGTGAAGGCGCCGACGGAAAAACCATTGGATCGTTGGGGATTTTAATAAATGGCCAATCCGTCGGCGAAAGTATTTTCTCGGGTTAGAAGAATAATTTGTTTCAATGTAGCGTGGACGCAACAGAGAAGCCTGTCCAAGCTTCTGGAAGTTCTTTTCAAAACCGACGGGCCCGCATAAATGGGCACAAAAGCGGGCTCGCGTATCTGGCTCCCATTATTTGGCCGATGAAAAGACAAATCTGCGGTGATGAGAGGCGGCGATTAAAAAGTGATGGTGGTAGCTTTGATGCTTTATTTTAGAGTATGAATTTATTAGGAACTTTGAGTATTTGGTAGGCAATCTGCTCATCAGAGTTGTGTGGAATGCGTGGAGTATTTCACGCTTCACATGTTGCTGTGTGTGGAATTCTATATCCAGGAATTTTGAAAGGCATTGTGCTATTTTTTATTTTTTGCTTACGCGCTACTGTTTTTTAGGTTGTTGACATTTTATCTCTTTTAATTCGTTACTCCCCCGCAACTCCATACTCGGGAAAAATGTGCTCCGCCGATCCTGCGCTGAAAGAGATACATAACATGAAAAGGGAGGTGGAAGAGAGTTGGCGGTTCAGTAGAAAGAAGTTTTTAATTGGGAGTGTTCTGATGGCATTGAGCTAATAACGAGCAGAACATTGTGATGTTTATAATGTATTACAGGAAATGTATAAAAGTACTCCGAGTGATACTGACTTTGTGGTTTGGGAGATATGAATGCTGCAGATTGCCCATTGCTTAATTGTGCTTCAGAACTTTACCCTTTACCCATCATTTCATAATGACTTCTGTGCTTCCATGCAACGATTTTTCTCCCGTTGTTTAAGTCACTTGAAATTAAAGACAAAGGACATTCAATATGACATTCGATTTAGATTGTAGTATTGAATTATGATGAAAGTGGAATAGACGTTAAATCCTTTGAAGTTTCATCTCCGTTTATCATTCTGTTTTATTTCAATCTCGAATCAAATCTGAATATCTTAAAAACAGTTCTATTGCGCAAATATTTAGTTAAGAGTGTAAAATATAATTCCCCGAAACTGTTACACATAACTACGTATGCCCAGGTAATTATAATTAATTTCGGTGATTGGCGCCATTAGGGAATTGATTCGTAACAGAATCCGAGCCCCCGCGGCAGAATGAGTCCTCATTACAGCTATCCCGAATTCTCAATTTCGCCTGCGGCCATTATCCTTCAGCTTGCAAACAAATTTCCATAAACATTGCTACGGTATAAAAGCCAGAACGTCGCTAAGGGCGTTCCCTCAGCAGCAGCCTGAACCTTCCTCGAAGTTCATCTCACACTTGATTCAGCGTCGGGTCGCAATAGCAGTATCACAATAACACCGCCACACTATGCATGACAAAGGAGCAACCTGTTATCAGCAACGGCGACGAGCATTGAAACTGCAAGTTTGCAAATAAAGCAAAGTGACCCCTGCGGACGTTCCATCTCCACTTCAAATGCTAATTTGCATTTAAATCAACCGTGTCGCAACGACGGAGCACTGGGGCTGAGACATTTACTCACTCGTATTTCATGCTACTTAGAAACATTATTGCACCCTGATCGGAGACTCCTTTGCCCGGTGCTACTCGTGCAGGGCCAATAAGCATCGATTATATGATTACTCTGTTTCGTGGGATCGACGACCAAGAAATTTTGCATTGTGCCCCCATTTGCTTGGTTCAAGTTATATTAATGAAAACAGAGGATTATTAATACCGTTTATCACACAATGGGCGTAAAGAATAATTAACGAGTTCTGCTTCAACGATATCAGAAGGAGGAGTTGCAACTTTCTTAGAAAGTTTATTAGCAAATAACGTGTATCGAGGGTGTAGGGAAATTAATATAAGTCAGTGGGAATGATTTAAGAATTTCTGTCAGAAATTTGTCGATTATCCGTCAAATGTTTGCGCAATCTTCTGTTCGAATGATCGCAGCTCCCGGTTACTTGTCGGAACGATCTTTGCCGAATAACCGCAGCCTAGAGCGAAGATATAACGCGAATACTTCGGCGAACGGTTTTCCAAATGCCGAGTGCGTGGTTCCGCCTTGAATTTCAGGATCTGCGGTCGCACGGACATCGAATCGCTGGAAAACATGAATGAACGTTAATTTGCAGGCGGTATCAGTTCTGGTGAGCGCGTACACCCTCGTGGCTATCAGCATAGATCGTTACGTAGCCATTATGTGGCCTCTGAAGCCAAGGTTCAGTAAACGGCAGGCGCAGCTCCTGATTCTTGCTGTTTGGACGCTCGCTATGGTGATATCGTTCCCGATCGCAGTGGTTTCCAGGCTGTCGCAACCCTCGCCGCAATACAAGATGTGCAACCAGTATGTTTGCGAGGAGGTCTGGCCGTCGATGGAGAACAGGTAACTTCCCTTCCCACTTCTTACGAGGGGAGGCCGCGAATGGGACGAGCGATTTTTTAACGAAACCGGGCAGAAAATGTTGAGGCCGATGTGTATAAACAAATTCCAGAATATTGGCTGTGAATGATGCCGGCCATTTTTATAAAAAATGGCTTTAAACATTAAAATTATGAAGAAGCGGGATCGATTTTAGTCTTCGTTGAATGGTAGATCTTGATGAAAGGAATAAAAAAGTCTTATGTGTTATTGCCATAGTGTCAATATAAGACTTTTTTATTCCTTTCATCAAGATCAACCATTTAATTAAGACTAAAATCGATCCCACGACTTCATAATTTTAATGTTTAAAGCCATTTTTTATAAAAATGGCCGGCCGTTCACAGCCAATATTCTGGAATTTGTTTATACACATCGGCCTCAACATTTTCTGCCCGGTTTCGTTAAAAAATCGCTCGTCCCATTCGCGGCCTCCCCTCGTTAGCCATTCTCCTTCCCCTTCTTCCCTCCGGTTATCAGAATAGAATTAAGTAGAACGTACGCATTGCATTTAAACATTTCGACGGTACTTTCTTTAAGACGTCAGAGAAATACGATAGTTGCCATTTTTGAAAGTGTAAAAAATTGTTCGAATGTGAAGCCTGCGTGTGAAGCGGTTCGTGAATGGAGTGTACGAAAGTAGAATACGATCGTGTATCTCTGTGTTACAGGTATTATTACTCGATCGCATTATTGGTTCTCCAGTACGTGATACCGATAATGGTTCTCGTGTTCACGTACACCAGCATCGCCGTGATGGTGTGGGGCAAGAGGACTCCTGGAGAGGCTGAAAATGTCAGAGACCAGAGAATGGCTCGATCAAAGAGGAAGGTAAGATGTTTCGTGGCATTCAGAGAAGATTGAAAATCGAATTCGGGGGAAAGCAAAAGGAACAAAGAATTTGATATATAAAAACCCATTTCTGTATTCCTTTTACGCTTCAACAGAAATTCCGCTCTATAGCGCGGTTATATCGTTAGGTTGGTAAATATCAAAATTCAAAATGCTTCGTTAGCCTGCGCAATTTAGTCGGGACTTATTATGATAGAATAGGGGTTGCGCTGAATATATAGCGTCTTGTTGGAGGGTACAATGAATTATTATATGCTTGTTTAGTGGAAATTACGTCGAAGGAACTGGATGAATAATGGTCGTAATTATCTAAGGAGTTGGAAGTACATTTACTGATGCTTCAGATTTTACCTACTATTCATTTGTTCATATTTTCACTCGTCAGAGTATTGATCGGAGACATTGGGAGCTACGGTTAGCTGAAAGGAATTGCTTATAAAAGCTCGAGACAATCTAGCTGGCAATTAAAAGAAAAATTTCAAAGGGTAACTTAACAAATATTTTCTTTAAAATAGAGATTACGAGTCAGGCATAATTTTCACGTATAGGTATGTATTCTTTAAAAAAAAAATCCCCGACTTCGTCAGTCCTCCTCCAAACTTAGGACCAAAGTTTCTCGGGGTCCGAACTTTTCAGACACGTCCACCTTGGAACCGCGAACCTCACCGCTTCGCGTTTAACGCGCACGACTGCTGCCTATTCTCGAAAGTGAAACTCCGTTGAAGTTATTACGGTAATAAAATAGCAATCCAGGAAAGAGGCGGCTAACGAACGACGAAGGAAAGCAGGGACAACTATTTAGATTGCAAATTACGACGTCAGTGGAGTAACAGGGCGCTTAATGTTACTAAAGTTTGAAAAGAACAAAGGATAAAGTTAATAATGATTTTCGCTTTGTACCATCTTAAAAGAAAACTTTTCCCGGTATTACCCTGCGAAATATAATTACTGGTCGTAACTAACATCCCTGGTTTAATAAATTGTTACAAAGTCCTCTTTGCAAAACAAAAGAACAAAGTCATTGTAACGTAGGGATATTCGCGTCACACTTCAGGCATTCTTCCCTTAAAAGTCAACATTTTAAACCAAAGTATGTCGGACGCATCCTGATTTTTATTGAATTTGTAATCAACAATAAAGGTACTAGCATTAATGTGAGTTTAAATATAACTCGTACAATGTAGTTTCGCGGTGGTGAATTGATTAAATTGATTTTAATTAACGTTAATTATGCAACGGTGGCGAGGGATTGCGACGAAAGCACAGCATCGAACATTTATACCAAACAGAATGTCGTCAACAAACCGATTGTTTTCAAGCGGCACGAGATCAGAATGGCATTTATAGTGGCAAGGCTCAAATCTCATGGAAAATGATTTAAAACGAAGTGAAAGGGGAGCGACGTGAGAAATTCATTTTCCTTCCAATCCACGAAGTTACCTTACATAATTTCTATAATTATGAGAGCAATGATAGCGTCGTTAGTTGTGTTCGCAGGTTCCCCCGTTTGAAACGACAAATTTCATCGTTGGCGAAAATAATTAGAGACTTCTGTTGGCATACTTGTAAAGCTTGCTATCAGGTTTGTGACAACAAAGGGAACGACTTTTATTTCTCAATTTCAGGAAAATCTACTTATCGTTAGTTATTATTTAATTATTCCACGCGAACGATGGAACGGATTTTAGAATTCATTTCGCGCTTAAAAACAAACGGTTCACACTTCAGACCCTTATCTGCGCTTTCCACCTGGATTGTCGTTTTGTGAGTGATAATTTTTTTCGAGCATTGCCTTTTATGGTTCAGTCGTCCATCCCAACTGATACGGAACTGTCGTTACATTTACTGTGCTTTGCAATGCACATTTTAATAGGGCGCTTGAGATTCCAGAAATAAATTGTGGCTGTTGGACGAGAAAGCATGGAAATGTCATTTTGCTAGTTACATTCTCATAAATTATTTATATGGTCTGCTTGTATCCTTCGTTACACAATATGTACTTTTTCTGTCGAGTTATTCGAAAATAAACAGAACGGTATATCTAAGATCGTTTATTCCTTCCGTGTAAGTTCGTGAAATATTTGTGACGTAAGGAAACTTATACCATGACATCTACAAAATCGAGACAATAATATATTATTCATCGCACAACGATTATGCCAAAATAATAGCCCGCGTGAGACTCTTTTACTACTCACACAATTTATTATCAGATTGCAGTCCAGTGAGGAACAACCATAAACAAGGAGGTATTACGAGGTGCACTCCAAAGAATAAATCTGATTAAATCAGGGTCGATTTCAAAGAAAAATTGCACTCCAGTCAAACAAACACGGTAACGGTACCTACTTTGTAAAATTGAAGGGAAACATAAAGTCTCGGGTAAACAGTGAGTTTAGTCGCCCCTTCCTTATCATTGGGAATGAAAAGAATTTTATATGAGATCTTAAGTTATACACTCTGTTATTTCTCCTACCCTTTACGATGCCTCCGCTGTTCCTGAAAAGTAAGAATTCATTATTATTCACGGTACCGTTCTCCCTTCCAGAAATGTAAACAGTCTTAAAAGTAACAATTCCTTATATTCACAGTGTGTGCTACAGATTTAATAAAAAAGGAACTCAAAAGAGTAATCTTGAAAATTGGAACCGTTGCTCTGATTCGTATTAATAAATATTCGTCAACGTTAAATCGGATTAGTGTCTATAAATTATCTCAATTATGGTTAAAAGAAGAATTAAGCCACCCGAAGATGTATTTTCAAGGTTTTTAAATCTTCAAAAACACACCAGAGTTGTGCATGATAGTTTGTTTCATTTCATTTGCTCATTAAACATAGATAAAACATTATAACAATAATTAACCGTAGAATAATCGTTTTCGAAGCAGAATCAAGTAATCGTAGTTACGTTGCCTTAAAATTGTAACTATCCTTTAGAAATTTCATTCCAACAGAATGCACTTTTAGTCCTAGCAGATTTTAATCAATTTATCGAGTACTAAGTAGTTTCTATGCCCTGAGCCGTTTATTTAAATATTTTAGCGACCGCCTTCATAGTAATTACACGGCTTTGTGATGGTAGCGTAACAATATACCTATCAGTGAAAATTATCCATTGTGGAGGAAAACCAGGTTTCCCTCCTCGTTCAAAGGATGGCCCGTAATTTCTTCCTTAGAAGCACGACCGCAACTGTGCTAACAATTTTACACGTCGGACACCGCGATTTTACCTCTCGTAATTAGTTCTCTATTAATTCCCGAGCGTGACATGAAAACCATCGCAAGTGTACATTAGATTGGCGTTACCAAGCACACGACTTTTCACACCATATTGCCATGAAACAATTCCACGACAAGCGTAGGTATAATATACGTGCTCCTTTTTAAATTGCACGGAGTCGATTTTTCCCTCGGTTCGACGTCGAACAATATGAAATTTTTTATAAGACTCCGAGGAAATTGGATGCTTTTATATCTACTTTCCAATTTACGCGACACTATAATCCGTAACCTATCCGAGCTGTCACAGAACTGATGGCCTGGAATGATGTAAGGACTCGTGCCGCCTCAAACGACACGAGGCCTGTTCACTGTTTCGACTTGTAAAATTTATAACGCAGTGCCTGCTATCTGCGAGAGCTGGCAGCCCGAAGTGAACGGATATCGACGTAAAGTTTTCGAGAAGCTCGTAAACCCGTCGTAAAAAGGAATCCTGGGTAAAAGTACGATCGCAGATCAGCTTTCATTGTCTATACTGTACGGTCAGTTTTGTCGGGAAACGAATACGTTCATCGCCCCATTTTCCTGTTACCGCTCACCATATCTCGCCCCTCGCTGTAACCGGAAGCGTTAAGTTGGAAGCTTTCTCGCTGCGATCATTCGCCAAAGTTTCCTCGAAAGCCGTAACGTTTTAAAACTCTCGCGTAAGTTGGAGGAAATCCGTGCCAAGAGAATAATGCCGACGAATCGACAGCCCGAATGGTTTATTAATCCCTTCCTTGTCGCGATCGATATGCTGCAGTGACGTGACGGAAAGCTGTGACTTTTTATATAGCTTCCCACGAAGGAAACTTTTGCGAACTGTGAAAGATTGCTGTTTTGATAACAGTAACACCAGAAATCACTTACAGATGCGTTTATTAAGCAGACGGACTTTTTTTAGGGAAAAGGTAATTGCTTTTAGAAAGGAGCCAATCTGAGATGAAGAGGATAATTATATCGGAGGAATTTCTGCATTGAAGATTGTTACACGGAGGAATTTCTTTATCAAGGAAATTATTTGTCGTCTGGCTACCATTCGGATTACAGGAATTCTCGACTCTCTGTCAGGAAGCCATTATAATTCGCTTAGAAGTCGATACGCGGGATAAACCATACATGAAATACCTCCTCCTAATAGGACAGCTTTCTTTCAAGAAGCTTCGTTTTTATACTCTTCAAATAACGCAGAGGAATATTTTTTATAATTCAAGTCCGTTTATATTTGTAAGGTTGCACTGGAGAACGTGCGAGCAATCAGAGAACGCGAGAACGAAGCTCCGTAGAAAGAAATTTCATTCCATTGCGTTTCACTTTATTTTAAGTTGATTTTATCGCGACACAAAGTGACCGCAATACACGTGTGGGAGTATGGAAATCCTTAAACCACAGGTCCAGGAATTAAGTCCCGTATATTCGTTTCATTGTCAGCCAACGTGAGTTATTAAACTTGCCGGGCATCGAATGTCCTAATGGCTTCAGTAGACGTAATAACAGTGGCGCACTCAGGGGGGGGCCAGGGGGCCTCGGCCCCCCCCCCCCCAAAGAAAATGAGAAAAAAGGAAAAAGTTTCCTTAGGAGAAACCTAACTACTTTAAGAGAAATTAAAAAATTTCGTTAGGAACTCGACATCACGCAAAAACGGAGTATGAAATAAATGTTTATAACCACCTAATGAATTTTATTGAATTTGTATTAAGAATATGTTTAGCCGTTCAACTCGGCCCCCCCCAAAATTAAATCCTGAGTGCGCCACTGCGTAATAAAGGTACTGAATGACGAGGGACTTCCCTCTAAAACATATCGTGATCTTTGCTACATAAACGACACCCTCAGGCACAGTCATTACCATGCGCCGTTACCAACACCGGATGTCGCTTTAGGATAAAATATTACATTCGACATAATATATTGAAAGCAACGTTATTATTTGAAAATTTGTGGAAACTTTTAATCAAAAAATTTTCATACAGCAGCATAGCGTTTTGTGCTAGGTACGTTCAATAAATCATAAGTAGTAAGAGCGATTCGAGTGAAAGAGCATTTTCAAACGGGAGCCTACTTTATGAGCGTACAATCCATGCTGATCTCCACCTGTCCGTCTTTCAAAAGCCCTTTGAAATTTGACATAAAAGGCTGCAATAAAGTGAATTCAGTCAATAGTTAGACCGACCATAAGAAAGAAGGCTGTCCGTTCAGTGACTTATGAATTCCCTTGGAAGAGGTCTTCTAGTTTTGTACTTCAACCGTGCAGGATTCATATGAAAGTATCTAATAGGAATAAAGAATAAATGGATCGAAGAATAATATTTATTTTTCCGCGTATCTCGTGATATATATTATTCATTACGTTTAGATAATTTCTTATTTAAGGGACTACTACGTTCGACGCAGCACAAGCTACAGCCTCTCCCTTATCTCGAGCATCTTCTGGTATCTCCGTGGCTTTCTCCTGTTACGCGGCTTGTGCGATATATCTTGATCTTTGTGTCGTACAATATTAACGTAATTAACGGCGGTAAATTACGGAATAATTTAGGCAGTCGATAAATGACCTTCGCCCCCTTTATTACAACCCCATAATTGCTCGAGGGGGTCTGATCAGTTACAGGATCTAACACGAGAAGATGATAGCGTCTGGTGCAACGGTTCGTTACACTTTGCTGAATATTATCGTCGTTAATCACAAACGACCCAAGCTTCGTTGCTCCGCCGAACGATGAATCCAGAGCTCCACTTTCATTTCGTCCTTTTGCAATGGAAGGCACATAAATATTTAAGGAGCACCGGTCTCGCGAGATTATAACCCGCCTTCTTTCGTTTGCGGCTACAGCATCCCTTAAGTCCTGTTTCCGTGACCATTGAGGGAAGCAAGTTTCGTTGGGTGATAACGCAGCTCTCGATTCGCGAGCGAACGGTCGAGACGTAGAGAGTGCTCGTTCGTTATCGGGGGTGCGTACTAACGAAAGGGAGCAAGCATGGGGAGCGAAACGAAGGTGAAAGTCGTGAAAAGAAATGGGAGGCAGAGAAGAATTACAGGGGGCAAGGAAGGAATAGGTCGAACAAAAAGGAGCGACATGAATTTCGGCGAAGATGGTGAGAGAGCTGGGTGTCTGAGAAAATAAGAGCAAACGAAGGTGTAGTGAGGCACGAAGGTAACGGTGGAGGAGTGGTTGATCGTGGGAAGACGGAGATATATTATTTTGCAAGGGGAGCATAACTCTCAACTGACAGGTTTACGAACGGCAGTCATAGAAACAAGAACGACAGAAATTCAACAAACGCGAAACCTGTCAAAATACGGTTTTGGTTGAACTGGAAAAGAGGGGAAAGGAAGATGCTTATCGGTGATCGTGGAATATCGGCCTCTAAGGACACCTGAGCTAAGCTTCGTGCTTTGCATCGACCGTTCTATTGCTCGACGAAAGCCTGCAGGAGGGAACTTGTAAGATCCCTTCTAAGCGGCTTGCCGTTGGAATTATTATAAAACGCCTCGTGTAGGATGGATGCTATTTGTCATTTGGCAGTTCTGCTACAAGTATCCTCGAAAATTGAAAATGGCGAAGGGGTACCCGTTGAAAGTGCCATTTCTCACGAGGGTGGGACTTGTAATTGATGTGCCAAACCGAAGAATGACGATGTTCGTGCGAACTGGACGTCTCTGAAACTAGAAATTCCTTGGTATACCAATCGCGTTTGACTTGCTTCATTTTGTCCCATGGGTCCAGCTTTGGCGACCTTCGATAAGAGGGGAGCTTTAATCTTATTATGTAAAATTATTTGGTCGTTTGGAAAGGGAGGGGAATTAAACCGCGATCCATCATGGTTAGAAATTTCCTGATGGGAATAGTGTACGCGGTACAACGTCACCGCACTGTAAAATAAGTTCACGCCGAACTGACCGCGGAATATTTACGCTAACATCGTATGCGTGTTCAACGTAACCGAAAATAGGGGTTTCGTGACTTACGGTCTGGCAATATATTGGTCAGCCACGCGTTTTTCGCATATTTCATTTTCCCATTCCGTCCCTTCAATGCTTATTACTAGCATAAAGCTTGGAAATAAAATTTTATTAAACAAATGCCAGAATTCTAATAGCTCGGTATAATATCAGAAATATAGGCATCGTAGGGTAAAGAAACCAGTAAATGACCGAATTGTTGAATGAGAAGCCCAGCAAATGACCGCATACTTTTATTAAGAATTGTACTTATTAATGTTTATTTAATACGCAAAACTAAAAATATGGGATATTAAAAGTGAAACTACACTCTATTTATAAACAAATAGTAATTTTTAAATTTATAATTGACATTTCTTTGCCTAATGGTCATTCACTGGTATGCGGTCAATTACTGGTTGGTTTACCCTAGAGAGACATAAAAATTTATTAAGAATGAACAATATTGTTTTAACATAATGTAAAGTGATTCACACGAGGTTTCACGTGTTTCAGATGGTGAAGATGATGGTGACTGTTGTAATAGTATTCACCATCTGTTGGCTCCCTTTCAATATTCTAATCGTAAGTAGACTATGCATCCAATATGTTTCTAATTCACAGACTCCGCGATAAAACACCGTACAATTTCCATCACAGATATAAGATCAGAGAATAATGTTGATTAAATGGGAAATTGCCCTAGCGTTCTCTGCCCCTCAAACGTGAATTCACTTTGAATCCGACATATATTTAGAGAGACCTAACATGTTTCACTTAACTTTGTTACAAGGAGGACATAGAAAATGCATTAAGTACATTGGCGTAATTTTCATATTAAACGTCGTGGTATGAAGAGGTGTTTCGTATTACATAGAACAGAAGCCCCGATGCCTTTTCTCAAGGGATGAGCAGGGGTGTAATCGCAGAATCTCAAATGGAATTGCTATCAAACGCGTGTCAGTTCCCGTTAACCTGAATAATTCTTCTTTAAAACAATTTTCATGGACATATTATAATAGCATTCCACTTGCGTATTCGGTTGGAAGTCGCGTCTGACTATACGCAGACCTCTTCCACTTGCCCCTATGTTCCCGTCTCTTTCGTATGTATTCGAATATATATCGTAGATTAGTCATATCTTCCTGTACCTCCTCATCTCTATTAATACGTACGATATTCTAAAAATTGTTTCGAGTACAAATGGTCCAGATTAATAAAACTTTTTCGAGGATGTACTTATTATTCCTCAACGGGGGAATTAATACTAATATTTCTCAATGGGAGGAAAGTGTGATTATAGAACGCTCCTTGTTACCATTAACAACCATCGATTATATCTGTAATAGCGTGCATAAAGGAATTAAAAATATTCTCACAAGCAGCAGTTCCATTTCTGGGATCCATCACAGGCAGCTATTAACGTCACTTACTGTTCGCTTTATTTCCGTTTTCTCATTCGACCGACTATAAGACATTAATTGCCATTTCTCTGTCTGCTCGTACGCCGCACCTTAGCCATGAAAGAAGCTTAAAAAGCCTTGCAGTGGCTGACAAGCAATAATTAATAACGAGGAAAGAAAGTAACGCTGCAGGATTTTCAATTGAAAGTTTGAAGCTTCGTGTTTAACGGTATTAACTAATCTCTGCTTTTAGTTAATAATGGATAACAACGAGTCATTGGGAAAATGGTCAGGGCTTCCCTTTGTATGGATGGGTCTTCACTGGCTGGCTATGTCTCATTCCTGTTACAACCCAGTAATTTATTGCTGGATGAATGCAAGGTTCCGAACCGGCTTCCTAACTGCGATCGGACGCGTGCCTGGAGTACATCGATTTCTTCGTAACGATAGACGACGTAATAATAATCAGAACGCTAGTATGATCGGAATCCCTTTAACCGGTAACTAAGTTCCTAATATTGTAATTTAACGTTTTCAATCAGTCCGCAATTCGAAAACACCTGATACAGTGTTGATCGTTGGAAGACGCGAGAGAACAGAAACCGAGGGGAGATTGAAGTAATTAAGAAGCTCGAAGTATCGCGGTTCTGATTTTCTCGAAGCACGTTTCCAAATGGACACGATACGTTTTAATTATATTCCAGGTTTCGATGGGTCGAGTTACTCTGCCCTGCGACGCATGAATACGTGCACCACGTACGTCAGTGTTCATCGCAAGACGAACGGCAGTCAAAACGCGCCAGCGAGAAGCGCCAGTTTCCGCAACGACACGTTTCAACCAGCCGCTCAACAGTTGCAACGACAATTTACGTGTCTCGAGTCCCACTCGGAGGAACAGTTGTAAAGGGTTCGGCAATGGAAGTGAACGGGATTGAACGTGTCGAATAGGTGTGTAGGTAGAGGACTGAGTGTGGAAGAACTTGAAAGAGTGGGAGGATATTTAGAACTGTAAAAGAGTTTAGAATGTAGAGGAGAGGAAGGGAGAATTTGTTCTTGTAAGGAGCCGTATCATTTTTGGCGAATAGGGTAAACGACCCAATTACTGACACCTCACCAATTACTGTCACCTTAAGCTATTTTACTTAAAATAACAAATAAATAAACGTTGTAAAGTCATACGCAAAAAGAATTATGTAATTCAACCTATAATCTATGCTATAAATTATATACTATAGTTTATTTATTCGTTATTTTAAGTAAAATAGCTTAAGGTGACAGTAATTGGTGAGGTGTCAGTAATTGGATCCTTTACCCTATCTCAGGATAAGAAGAATGTTAATTTATGAATCAGATGAAGGGTGATTGTAAGAGAAGTGAAGAATGATCTTGTTCTTGTAAATACTTAAGGTTCGAAGTCGTCTAACTTATAGAAGACACACTATGGATCGAAGCGTACATTCCACGTAGGGTAAGTCGGGGAGAGATGGCCCACTTTTTAAAAAAATCAGCACAACGTAAATTTAGTGGCTTTATAAAGGACAAAAATATATTTGCAAAAGGAGCGTGATCGAGCCATCTCACCCGCAGTGTCATCTCACCCGGAATTACCCTATATAGAGATTTTAGAATTTTATTTCCAAGACACCTTTTCCTACGTTTTTTCGTATATTTTTACGGATAGGAAGGATATTAAAGAGCAAAGAATTCCTTAAATCACAGGCTTGCTTAAATTGACAGGAGGAAATCAAAATTTTATTGTAATCCTCTATCTAGGGGGGTGGCGATTTGCTACGCTTTATATTAAAGTTATTTACGATGTTGCTGGCGAACATTGTGGCGATTGTACATACAAATGTTGGTGTTTCTTGTATAAGGGTTATCAAAGTTTAATTCGGTCTTTAGGTATTTTTTTATTCGTTAGTGTAGTAAGTATGTTTTTTTTTATATAGAATTTAAAACATCAAATGGATTATTGTCCATTTTAATGCATCTTATCAGTTGCATTAAATTTTCCCACAGTTCATACTGAAGAATATGTTACGAATATTTTATAGAGTTACATAGTCAAGCGATTTACAAAGAAGATAAATGAAATGCGTAAAAATATTACGTCTTGTTGAACTTTAAAATGTTTAAATCATAAACTTTAAATTTACATTGTATAAGAACGAAATTTTATAATTTTCAATTGGTTATAGAAGGGTGTGCAACAAAAGTAACGCGTTCTCCAAATTGGAAGTAAAAGCTGAGAATAATAAACTCGATGGAAACACTGAAAATAATACTGTACAATACGTAATCACATGTTAGACATCAAAGTGGTAATTTAAAATTCGCGGTTTCCAACATATCAAACGCCGGATGTGCAGCGCCATCTGTATGTTGAGCAGAAGTACCAAAGAGCAGGGAAAGCCAATCAGAAATTTAAGATTCAAAATTCGTGCGCCGAAGGCAATTAATACAGGAGCAGTTTGTTCTTGGCCTTTTTGAATAATAGACGCCGACTTTAATTTAAATAAGCGTTTACCCGCTCGGGGGCACCATAACAGTCAGTTCACGCGCGGTGTCCACCGAGTAAACATCTGTGCTAGACGCGTCAGCCAGACTCTCGTAAAATCCTAACAATTTGGCGACGCGTGATTTCGGAATTGGTGACTTTCGAATAATTCGCAAGTTCCATTCAGCGAGGCTTAAATCGAAACGAATACAGCGTGCGTTTAAATCGAACGACTACGAACATTTTGATATTCGTGTGCTGCGTAAGTATTTGTTAATCGTACGTACTTTAAGTGTATCGTGTTTTCGGTTATAAGTATATGTGATTTTTTAATAAATATTTAACGTTGGGAGGAGCCCACGATGGAACCTGTGATGGATGAATGTCGACTTGGGCGAGCAAAATAAAGAGCTGCAAGTAAAAATTAAAGATTCTTTATTTCTCATTCTTAATACAATCAAAAAGAAATGACACATATCGTTTTGCCTTAAGTACTACTCATACTTTTCGATAAAGTTTCTGAGATTTCACTTAGTCTGCTAAAAGCTTAAGTCACACTGAAGTATTTGATGTAAACTTGAATTCTTTTAATTCTATGCATGGAATTACGCGTATTGTATCACATAAAAGCATCGGTAACGTTTAAAATGGAAATCTAATATATATTAACACTTTGCGGTCATACATGGAAGCTAACTTGGCACATTTCAGTGCATTAACTTTTATCGTCGTTTTATTAAGTACGCAGAAAATATTTTTCACCGTCGATGAATTGTTCGAACTTTGTAGAAAATAGAAATATTCGAATTTATATATTTGCTTTGGACAAGTAGAGACAGCTTAATTCGAAGTGTAAAAAATTAATTGGGCCGCAAAGAGTTAAATTTGACACAGTTGCATATCACAGAGGAACGACTTTTTTTCAATACTATTATGCCTTTCATTGAAACTATTCTATTGCATATTTGCAACATTGTCCATTCGAAAAGAGAATCACATATAGAAAAAATTGAAGATAAATACTACTTCACAGTTTTTGATAAAATACGTATTGCACATAGTAAATATGATTAATGTTTAATAACATTTGCTTTGGAAGAAGCTGTCTGTCCTGATGAAAAATAGAATCACAGTTAACAGTAAATGCAACAAGAATAAATTCTAACAATCATTATCACAATATGCAATGTACCTGCATAAAATAATTGAACATTAAAACTGCATTACTCGCGCAGAATGGATTTTAAAGTTTCCAAAGTTTCGAAATTCCGATACGCCACCAGGCCATTCAGATTTGAAAAATTATTAGCTGTAGATACGTATTTCACGTCTGAATAATTCGAATCAGAATTGCTTATGAAGCTTTGGAATTCAATGATACCCCCGCCTAAAGATCGTAAAAGGGCGTGTGGGCCACAGATGTCCCACTTATACGTGGAAGATTTCGATAAAACATAAGCATCGGCTTGCCCAAGAACGACGCTTAAAGTTTTATAACCAGCTCCTGCTGCCTCTACTAACGTGAAACCAGCACTTAGTAGCTTAGATTTTATATTAGCATCTTCCAACCTGCTAAGAACAATTATCTTCTTATTATTAGGTTCTCTGACCACGGAAGATTTTCCGATATTATTTCCCACGAATCCCCAGTAACATTTCCCCTTCCACCTGTTAAAAAAAATTAGAAAATACGTTAGAACAGTCACACCTTCGTAAACGTACGTTACATATATTTCCATTTTACTTACAACGAATCCACATTTGTATAAAACGGTTGGTTAATTACTCCCAAGACTGGCATGGCTGTGCTCTTCAAGTACGCTCCAATTAAGACGGTGACGCACCGCAAACCACTCAAATGTATACCAGTAGCATCGTCCACCTTTTCACCGCCATCTATGTAATCTGCAGTTGAATCTACAAAAGTTCCACGAATTGCTCCTCAGGCATGCTTTATTAAACTACAAAACAAATAGAGGGTTCCACAAGTATTCTAACTTCGAATAACAGCACGAGGTGACATTATTGAAATAATATTTTGCCACAGGAAGAAAAAGTTTAATTAGTTCCTGTAACACTGGGAATAACGATTAGAAAGTCCAAGGATCTTACCACACAAATTTCTCATAAATCGTTTTAATACGAATAGTGGCATTAATATTACGCGTCACGTCTATCGAACGTAAATTAAAGCTACTAGCTTTAAAACACAATCATACTGTTACATGCCTTACCGATTGGATCTATCCATATACCAAGATCGTCAACATTAATATCGAAATCCAATGGTAATTCTGGAATCATTGGGACATCTAAGAATTCGATATCTTTATGAACCTCCGTGGCTAACAATTCTGCAGTTGCAATATCGCTGCCCATCACTTTGGCTAGCAACTGAGTTGTTTCCTCGCTAGTAGGGCAAACTCTAACTACTATAGATTCGCCCATAACATTGCTAAACGTGTTCGTTTCTTCTCCCAGCACTACCTTGGCCAATTCTGGAAACTAGTTCTCTATAAATGACATTGTATTCAGTGCGGTCCTCGTAATGATCATCTTGATTTTTAAGTTACTTCTCAAGCTCGTACCATGTCGTCTAAAAAGCTCGAAGCTACCTCCGTTTCTTATTGGAAGAAAGTATTCTGAAAATTTTGATTATCGCGATCTGTTGTCTATGGAACATATTTCTCTTGCAAATTATGTGTGCCAAGCTGTTGGGAGTAGCTCAAAAATTATATAGATCATTACGAGGCCCATTCTATGTAACTTTGTACGATTTTATACAATCGCATTGGTATCTTCCAGTTAATAGCAAATTCCATCGGCTTACCTCCACTTCTATGTCGTGTCTAATTGTTTCTTGTATAAGAACATCAGCCAGGGTTTTGAAGTCTCGGAAGAAACGTGGATTCTTTTCTTCCTCGAATTTCTCTTGCACCAGTAATTTGAAAAGGGCATCATTTTGCCTACAAGCTCTCGCAATGTTTGCCGCTTTTTCGGAAACTTTCAAAAGTATTGACAACAACCTACTGCCGTTTTTCATTGCACCACGATATTGCAAATCTTCAGAGGTATAAAACCATAGTAGAAAACGTTTTACGGTGCTCGAAGTGGGGTGAATTATACTGAATTGGATAAAAAAATCGATTTGGCGGGAATCCGTGCAAAATCTATTATGTAACTATAAAATATTGATTTCGCGCAATCTCTTGAACGGGGAACGTAGCGTTCGATAGGTTCGATGCAAACACGTTCGCAAAGTAGAAACATTAGAATATCAAAATCGCTCGTGCATTATAATTAGCGATTGACGTAAGCGCCTGGCATCTCATCACGCCTCATTTACGCCCTATAAAACTTCAATGTTGATGAGAAGAGGATGCAATAAAACATTTCAAATAAAAGTAACTACATTTCGTGAATGTACGATTATTTCACCCCAATTTTTTTAATCAAGTTTTTAAGCAATCTTTGGAATACTGTCTCCGAAAAGTTTGATTAAATTATTGGTGATTCGATGTGTCAAATAAATTTAGTGAGAGAAATATACCTATGTAATTTTATCAATAATTTAAAAGCGAAAGCGGATAGAGAGTGAATTTAAATTTCAATTTGTGTCACTTTGTTTAATAATAAGAATCATCAATTTTTTACATCATTCCGTAATCTAGTATTACATAAATCGTAACTTATATATTTAACATAAGTTCACGTCTTCTATTTACAAGCAGACACATAACCTCTCCTAGTGCCAACAATACACTTCGTTTGCGATATTGCGATAGACTCTGCCGAGTCATCGAGTATTAATTGTATTTTAAAAACATTAATCCAGTGTCAGGTCATTCAATTTAAGTAAAGTAATACATCTGTAATTTCGAAATGAATGATTCGTATTTGGTTAACACAACCGGAAAAGAATACAGTCATTTTTAATTTAGTTTATTATTTATAACAAGCATAAAACAGAGAATAATTTTATTTGGTAGTATTTACCAATACAGTTTAACATGACAGCAATATTAGGAGCCGGTATGTCAGGCTTGTCAGCTGCATTTTATGCGCTTGAAAATCCAAAACTGTCTTCGATAGTTATGTTGGAGGCTTCGAACCGCGTGGGCGGGTGGGTACGTTCTAAACTAGAGCCCGATGGAACGATCTTTGAACAAGGCCCTCGAACTATTAGACTCGTAGGTGCAAGTGGGACGAACACGTTAGAGTTAATGGAAAAGTTAAACTTAACGAGCAAGATCATCCCTATTAAAAGAACTCACCCTGTAATTCGATGTCGATTAATTTACGCAGACAATCAAATACATTTATTACCCAATACTTTGAAGGGTATTGTTAAAAAAAATAGTCTGTTAAATCGATCTTTGCTGAGCGTGGTGTGGAACGATTTGTGGGCATTGAAAGTTACTAAAGAGGATGAAAGTATGTACAGTTTTATGGAAAGGAGATTTGGGCAAGATGTTGCTGATAAGATAATTAGCCCGATAGTTTGCGGAATCTATGCGGGTGACGCGCGTGAAATAAGTATAAAGTCTGCAATGAAATTTATGTTCGAAGCTGAACAAAAGTACGGCTCTGTCGTAAAAGGCCTAGTGTTCGGGAACATTTTAGACAAAGCGAGTAAGAAAGCACAAAAGAAGAAAGCTGAATTAGCGGCTAAAGACGGTATTGGATCGAATAAAGAACCGAATTTACATAAAAGTTTAGCAGATAAAGCTAAGGCAGAAATGTGGAGTATTTGGAGTATCGAAGGAGGCCTTGAACAATTGCCTAAAACATTAGCTGATAATATCACTAAACGTGGAGTAAATATAAAAATGGGACATAAATGCGAAGAACTTAGATTCGATAAGGATCATATAGAATTAACTGTGAATGGAGAAACTGATAAATATTCTAACGTCGTATCGAGCTTGCCAGCAAGATGTTTGGCTGACCTGGTGCAAAAGCAGCATCCAGAGTTGTCTAAAGAATTAAGAGGAATACCTACTGTAACAGTGGGTGTCGTTAATCTCCAATTCCCTGAGAACGTCTTACCTATAAATGCATTTGGTGTGCTTGTTCCGCCGAAAGAGGAAATTCCGATTCTTGGCGTGATATTTGATTCTTGCGTGATTCCTCAAAAGTCCAAAACAACAGTATGTATAGACAGAAATTTTTATTACCCGCTTTTCTCCCGTCAGAATCTCCACGCTTCGTACTTCAATTTATTGTCGCCCTTGATATTGAATGTAAAAAAAAGCTTTATTTATGCACTGACACAAAATCATTCTTAACGCCTAAGTAATCTCATACAAATAAACGAACGGACTAGAAGAGCATCGTAATGTTGAACGTTTACAATTTTTTAAATTCAGGTACTAACAGTAATGATGGGTGGGGCATGGTTTGAGAAATACTTTGGTAAATGTCCGTCGGAGGAACATTTGTTGAATGTGGCAGTCGATCAAGTAAGAGAAATCTTACACATCGAGGAAGATCCCATGGCATTTAACGTTTCCATTCTGAAGGACTGCATTCCGCAGCACATAGTAGGTCACATGCAACGCTTAACCCGCATCCAAAATTACATCTCCACGCACAAAATTCCTTTAGCGTTGTGTGGCTCTTCGTACCAAGGTGTAGGACTCAATGATGTTATTCTGTCAGCAAAAGAAGCTGTTTCTGATATCAATTCGTATGCGTCATAGTTTAATAAAGTTCAAATGCAGCTTGGCCAGGCAAACGTTGCAATGCTTTCCTCTATGATTCGAAAAGGGAAAAATAACACGGTACACACACAAAACGATAATGTAATTGTAGCTACCAAACCAAAATAAATCTTAAAGTATAGATGGCATTTAAAGCATGCATTGTTGAAGTTAAATGCTACGTTGTAAAAAACTTAAACTGTAGTCGATAGAGTACTATAATAAAAGTAGTAAGAACTCGGAAAGAAAATGTACACAAATTTAAAACGTTTAATACGAAAACCGAGCGATAAATAGCGACACAGTAAATACATGAACATTTTATATAAATAATTGTAAAGTGTATAATTATTTTATTAAACATAATTTTATGTCACGAATACTTTGGAACAAGAAAATATACAATAAAAATGTTATTAGCTACGTAATAGTAATCATTCAATTTTGCATACATAACTTGGATATTTGCAATTCTTTTGGAAAGTGAAATAATTAAGAGAACTTAAATAGATAGCACTCTCCTATACGTCCCTAATTGCTATAAACAAGCAAGCAGAAAGTATTATAAAGATGCAGCATAAGAGCACATAGCATTCCATACTCGAGAATGAATCATAATTAATTATGCAACTACTGCAATACGATATTTATTTTTAATAGTAGTATTGCACAATTCCAACATAACAGTTCGGAACATCAAATAGTTCGCTTATGTTAGAATAAATTCTACTTGAACTCTTTCATCCGCGCTAACAAAAAATATTGGTCCTTTACAAGAAACTTGCAGAAAAGAAAGAAAAGAAACGAGTGAAAAAATTTTACGGAAATCAATAAAAACTCTAAGAGCAATAAATTCTAGTAGAATAAAAATTGCTCGTCATACATTTCGATACTGACAATGTCAAAACAATTCTACTGATTAACAGTACCTGCATATTTAACTTCGTCGAATGCTTTCCTAGCTTTCTTTAGTTCTTCGTTCATTGTTAGGAGATCCTTTACTCTTGCGTACTTTCTTGGATCTTTCCTAACTGTAACAGAAAACTTCTGTGAAGTTAAATCTCCGTGGCGTAGAATATTGTACGATATTATTTGAAAGTTTGCAAGTAAAATGAATTGTGCCAGCCTGTATAAGAGAAAAGTAAAAACACAAAAGTTTCTTGATGTACATTGACATTAGCGGTACCTAAAAATACAATATCTTCTACTTGAACACGGCCAGTGCGTCCTATTTCCATAGCTCTGTGCGTCATTTCGGTAATAAACTCGATAACAAGGTCTTCTAATAAATCCACGCTCTCTGTATAAGGATTTTGATCATCCCCGAAACCGTACATCATGCAGCGTAATTCCTTCGAGAATAAACGCTTTCTTCCTCCAGGTAACGTCCCACCGATCGGAATTTCGGCTTCTTCATCTTCGAACTAGCAATTAAATTATTATTTGCAATCTCCATCAATAACTTATTTCGTTAAATACATTTGACACACACGTAAATGAATTTCGAACATATTGTAAACAAGCGACAATCGAGGTTAGAATCGATTTCGCGGATTACTATCGAAAGTGACATTATACACTAACATCCATTAAAGTACTTAAATAATATTTAATAATCAGAAAAATACCTGCTCGAAACCCTCCTCTGCGGCCATAATTTAATACGAATTAATGGATTCTGTGGAGTTTTCGAAGGATGCTTAATATAACAAGAGAACGCAAGATAGAAATACGTAAGTTGCCAGGTGAAATGAATTGAAATTAGTGCCGAACTGTTTTGTAAGTTCCCGACGGTTTACCTATCTCGCGGTCCGAGGAAAATAATTTAAGATCACAGAATATATTTATAATAAATGATAAATATCCTCGAATTCAGTGGAATATTCTTAAAGTATTAAAGAACCATGTCGGCAGTTGTTCCTGCGACGAAAAGTTGGAAAGAAACCAATCGTTTACACAAAGAGCAGCGAAAAAAATGGCGTGAAGAGAGGTTAGCAAAGAAGTTCAAGAAAGACGAAGCTCAGAAAGAATTAGAGAAAGAAGCGACGAAAACTGTCGAAGAGCGGCATTTCGAGAAAAGAGATATCTCGACCGTGAGTATTGCAGTTCCTGGCTCGATTTTGGACAATGCACAGTCTCCGGAATTACGAACGTATTTGGCGGGACAGATAGCACGTGCGGCGTGTGTTTACAGAGTAGATGAGATTGTTGTTTTCGACGACAAGGGGGAAGTAACCGAGAGTGAGAAGAAGAAAGTGAGGAGGGACGAAGTATTCGGCGAAAGAAGAATCGGATGCCTCCAATTAGCTAGAATATTGCAGTACCTCGAGTGCCCGCAGTATTTAAGGAAACATTTCTTCCCGATTCACAACGACTTACAATACGCGGGAGTGCTGAATCCCTTGGACTCTCCGCACCACTTGCGCCAACAAGACGTATCTTTGTTTCGAGAAGGAATAGTTACAACCAAGGCGGTTAAAGCCGGCAAAGGTTCTCACGTTAATGTGGGATTATTAAACGACGTCCATGTGGACAGAGTATTGACCGCTGGACTAAGGGTTACCGTGAAAATACCGGAGGGTCAACCGAATCCCAAGAAGCTGAAAGGTTACATCGTGCCTCCCGATGTTCCTAGATCGGAAACTGGGGTGTATTGGGGATACACGGTGAGATTGGCTGATAGTCTTACAGAAGCGTTGACGCAATGCCCTTATAAGGATGGTTACGATTTGACGATTGGAACTTCGGATAAAGGAATGTCCATCGATGAAATAGAACCAAGAAGCATAGAATGCCACCATGCTTTAATAATATTCGGTGGATTGTCTGGTCTGGAGGCTGCAGTGGATGTCGATCCTAATTTAGATGTGGACGATCCATCTATCGTGTTTCATAAGTATTTGAATACTTGCCCTCAACAAGGATCGAGAACTATCAGGACCGAAGAAGCGATTTTGATCACTTTAGCAGAATTAAGAACGAAATTGAATCCCAAAATTCCTCCATTGCAGAATCCTCAGTTTAACAGTTTTGTAGATAACTGAACTATCAATGAAGGCAACGCTAACGACTGTAAGTAAAGAAATAGACAAACTAAAAAATTCTGCTCATTTATTTCCTTTTTTTTTCTCTTCAAAATAGGATGTACAAAGTTAAAAAAAATATCCCCAAAATCGTAATATATATACAGAACATATCAGTTTGATATTTTATGAAAATCATTTCTCCTTCTAATCTCAGCTACGTTGTAATGCGCAATTCACTGTGTCTCTTAAAGTTCTCATGACTTTTCCTTGGTCAGAGGAACCTATGACTGCTGTTCCGGAGACAATCATGTTTGCGCCAGCCTAGAAACATACGCGTTATTTATAGTATATTTTTTAATAGCCTGTTTGTAACAATTAATTAACACGCATACTTTTGCGCACGCGTCGATAGTAGCTGGTCCAACGCCACCATCCACTTCTATATCCAGCGTAGGGTAATTCTTTCTTAGCCAGGTTACTTTCTCCATCATCGGTTCCATGAACTTCTGTCCACCAAATCCTGGTTCTACAGTCATAATCAACACCATGTCCGCTAAGTCGATATAATCCACAACCACGTCCACCGGTGTTCCAGGCTTAAGTGCTACTCCAATCTTCCGTTAAACACAATTTGAGTTATAGTCTTTGGTGGTGGAACCTCAGGGGACTTGTGTAAATTACGTACCTTCATCCCTGCTTCTCTTACTTTTCTACAAACAAGTGGAACATCTTTCACAGGCTCGACATGAAATGTATATTGGTCGACGCCAGCATCAGCCATAGGTTCTATCCACTGAAATAAGAAGAAAATACACTTGTTTTCTTAAAGAAACAGGGATATTGTCAATTAAAATTGTAGTGGGGGATATAATAGCGGTAATTAAGTAATTGAATTAGACATACCCGTTCTGGATTAGAAACCATCATGTGCGTTTCCAAGAAGGCATCCTTTACTTTACTTCGCAGGCATTTTACTAATGGGTGACCAAAAGTGAGGTTAGGTACAAAGTGCCCATCCATAACATCTAAATGCAGATAATCGGCACCGTTGTCAATTAATCGTTGCGATTCTTCTGAAAGCTGCGCCAAATCGGCGTTCAAAATCGACGGCCCGATTTTTGCTGTTAACTTATTTGCCATTTTCGATAGATAATAATTTCGAGCACGCAACACGTGTTTCCAGCAGAAGTGATAAGGCGTTAACGAGCTGCGTCCCAGCTATCTTGCTTGCAACTTGCAAGGTCAGATGCGCATTAGATCACTGAATTCGGTAAAAACTATAGTGGTGAAAATAAGAATTCTGGGCACCGCTATACGTTTAAGACGTATTTATTCGAAAATTAAATGGTGAAAAGATTCGGTGGTGGGATATAATGTGTAAACATTGTACGAAAAGAAATACATTTATTTATACACAAAAATATAGCATTTCACAATAGACGCTACATTATAATGGTCTTAGATAAATGTCAGACCATGATACTGAAAAAAATATGTAACTAATGATAATTAATACTAGTGAATAATAAGCGAAATAATAGTCGAAGCCATAAGAACGACACGTTTCCTTTTCACTGGGTATTTATGCAACTAGTCTTAACATTAAATGACGTATTTGTCATCGTATCTGCCTACATGGTCGGCTTCCACTGTACACGTGTAATAAATAAATAATTAGTTAAAACTATAAAAACCTCGTTCGAGAGGCATTAAGTAATACGTAATAATAATAATAATAATCGAAATAGCCTGGTTTCGCTATTCCAACTACAATCGGTAATAAAATCAAATACAAAATTCTTTGGCACGTTACAATCATTTAGAAAGTTTTTAAGTAAGACTATGGTTGTATCGCGTTAGTAGCTAAATAAAGCGTTGCTAATTCTCGAACGCACGGTCGAGCTCTCAGTACCAAATATATAAATTCTGTTACACAGAATCGTAATAGGGTATAATTCTACGATATCATAGAATAATTCTATAATATCGTAGAATTCAACGCAGCGTTTACACTAAAAACAATACCATTTGTCGTTGACGAACACTGAAACATAGCGCAAAAAGATTCCCTCGCACATCGCAAAATGAAAGAGCGATCCATCGAAGTAATTGAGGCTCGTTCGTTAATGGATTCTTCAGTTAACCGTTCGATCTACATCCGTCTCGGGCTGTAAAAAAATGATATATTCGTGAGAATTTTCAAACCAATTCTCTCTACTCGAGGAACCTTCACGGTACGGTCGTTAGAATATTTCTCCGATTAGAAGCAACAGGGAAAGTTGAAGCAATAATGTAGAAACGTACGCGTAAGGGATAGAGGAACGTGCTGACGGTTTGTTGGCGTTTCCCAGACTTGGCTTGGCAAATGTAGCCGCCCATGTCTTCCCATAGGAGCGCGTCTATCAGCAGATCACCGTTATCTAACACTTTGTGCCGCAGGTTCGTTGACAGACTTATGGGCACGTTGAAGTTGTCCACCCAAGAGATTTCTGGCGTTGGTTTGCCGCTCGCTCTGCACGGGATCATAACGGTGGTTCCAATGTTAGCTACTCGGGTAGGCGAGTAGAGGGTAATAGTTGGATCGCTTTCGGCGCTGCAGTTGCTGTTACCATTCTCGTCTGCGATAAAGAATTTTCAAGAGGCATCAGTAACGTCGAAGAGACTTACAACGCTGCGGGTCATAGCGTTGGGTTCCGTCGGCTTCGACATTCCCAAAATCGCGACGAACAGTTGACCCTTTAGAAATGAATCTCGACGAAGAGCACGAGGCGAGCATGTCACGGGAAATTTAATTACGCCAATGCAGATTGGGACGATTGATAACGTCGACCAGTTAATTGTTAATTGTATTCCACTTACTGTTAACCAGCAGCACTGTAGGAGTGGATACCTTCACCTCTCTCGCCGAAACCGACACGCAGTAGATCAATCCAGCATCATCCGGAGTAACGCATTCTATCACGAGCTTCGAATTAATTCTGGCCACTCCTTTCCACTCCTCGGATGGATCGTACCAAGAGTGCGTCCTGTCTTGAACGTCTTCAACGAGCTGCGAACAACACCGTTATTAAAATTCAGTGTATTAGTATATCCCACGATAGTAGTACAATCCGATTGACGTTAGATCCCGATATCCACCTCTTCGATGCTACCGCTTCCTTTGGACCAAAGAATCTCCGGTGGTGGGCTACCGCTAGCTTTGCATTCCAATTCTACCCGGCTCCTGTAACACATAGAAGAATAGGGAATTCGATACACATATTCCTACCATTTCACGTATTTTCCTTTCTAGATTTCTCTTAATCTCTCACTCTGGCATGCGATATTTACCCGACCGCCGCCTCGATGCCGTTCACGGGGTTCTGAGTGATTTGGGTCCACGGTTCCACGGGCTAAAAATTTCAAAGGCACAGTCTGTGTTAAAAAATCATTGTTAATGCTGAAGATCGTAGATACAGATGAGAAGTTAATTTCTGAAAGAGTGTACCGTTAAGGAACTAGTTTCTGATCAGTTTAGAGGGTTTCCCGCTTTAATATTTATTTTTAACCTAATAAAACATTAAACCATAGACTTTTTTTATACTAAAAGTTGAATTAATGTTTAAACTTCAAGGAAAAATTTTAAAAAGTTGAAAATAAGTATATAATTTAATTATTTATAAGGTATGAAATAATAAGGTGACTAGGAACTAGTTTTTCATCATCTAAAATTAACAATACTAACTGCTTTCACAGACAACACCTATATTTTTGAATTATCAGTTTTTACGTTAGTAATTATTTCAAGCAATTATTTATTGACATAAACTCAAAAGAACGGTTTATTTCATGAACTGATAAAAAATTAGTGCCTGATCAAGAACTAGTTCCTTAACGGTATAAAGATTAACTTAGAATATCCGAAGAAATTAGTATTTCATAAACGACTAATCTACTGACTAATCGTTAGAAACTCTGACTCTTTTGACGAGCTCCATTAAGAATCGATTAAGGTGCGCGCTTATGCCATAGAAAGATGTTAGTCGGGTAAAGCTTGCACGTTACCTTAGAGTCGGCAGATCGTCCTCTGTATTCCGTCAACGGTGTCAGGAAATTAGAGCTGTGCTCTACTACTTGTCTGCCTATACTCCTACGTTCAGCAGTTCGCTCGACGGCATATCGTGGCAGGAACGTGAAGGGGTGTCCGGAAACCGTGCACGATATGGTGACGATGCAAACGAGATTTAGGAGCGTCGAGTACGATTGCATCTGCAATACAGACGGTTCGATTGGCGATATAAGAGGACGGCATCAATTTCGCTACATTGTTTAACGTACCGCGATTATGTAACCGGTATTATTAAATAAAGTAGCCCGACTGGGACGATACTCGGAATGAATGTGAAAGGACGTTGTGCAATGATTAAATCAGAGAACGATGCTGAGGAACACCAAGCGTGTCACGTTCTTTTCGCAGAAATTGGACCGATTGAATATAACAATGCGGTTTCAACTGCCGGGTTAGGTGCGCAGGAATGCCGATTTATAAAATTGATTCATTCGACCTTCCTCGGGGATACGAATAAACACAATTGGTAACAATGAAATTAAACTCTTGGGAACGCGGCGATAAGTAAACATCTACAGTTAATAACAAGCAAACGTGAATTCCGTTCTTCATTCGGTCTGCGTCGGCCCCCCTTATCGCGCAGCGTAATACGAGTTAATTTAGCTTAACAATATCGCCGATAACGCGGCAATAATATTACGATAATCCGGGTTTGTTGTTGCCCCGACCCGGCACCGTGATTCAACACACTTTCTTCGGCGTGACCCGCGTCACGGGGCATTTGCTCGTTGCCGCTCTGACCGCCCAAGCTTTCCTAGGAAGGATCACTCGTCCCAGCCCGGCCGACGAATATTCCACGCGGGGGGATACGGTGATTTCGAAATAGAGGAATGCCGGCGCGTTTACACGGACCCGGGATCCCTAAACGGGAACGAAATTCGGCGTGTCGAAACAGCTCGGGGAGGTACCGCATCGCCTTCCACGTAAAGACGCTGGCAGATGTGCATCGATCACATGGCTTGCCGTTAGAGTGGGCATCGAAATCACCAAATTAGATAGATTTTTTTTTTCACTCGTCGATGGTAATTTATCGCCTTTGAAAAAGCCCCTCTCTCTCTCTCTCGATACCTTCTCACCGCATCCTTGCGACGGTGATTCACGTGGTGGACAGTCGGGCGCGCGAGGAATCTCGTTTCCGAATGCCGTCCGCTTTTCGCTATTATACTCGGTGCCGCACGATCACCCGTCCCTCGGTCGGCCGATCTCTGCGCTGGTAATGCACGTCGCCGATTAATATCCCATTTCCGCGGAGTTTTCTCGGCCGTGTCGCATCGGCCAGCGCCGCCAGCGAATTTCAACGCCTCCGACACCCATTTTATCTTCGGCAGCCGGTAGACGTCGTCTTCTCCCCTTTTTACTCACGGATTCCGGGAGGAAGGAAGGTCACGCGTGCGGTTTAACGGAGATTAAGTAACTCGGCTGTTAACGAGGCAAGATGTTTGGAAACGAATTCGCCGGGGCGTTAATGAAACACATGTGTTGCAAAAAAATATATAGGGGAGAATCGAGCGACGATACCGAGAGAGGACGCGGTTGTGTATGCGTGTGTCATTTTTTTGCTGAAAATACGCATGCAGCGAACCGGGACGCGGTTGTGGAGAGAGTTAAAAGTGGCTTAAATTTCCGAGATATTGGAGTGCTGGTCTCCTACTGATGGAACGGGACGGGGCCTCTCGATTCGCTTCGATGGATGCCCGGCGAAATGCCTTGCCACTTCACCAATTACGGGAAGGATGGTTTTTTCTTAACGTATCTGCAGCCGGTTGTGCAAGCGGACGTGATCGCGGTTATTATATAAATGAAAAAGCGACGTGACAGAAATGCGCGGCGTCAGGCAACGTTATCCGAGTGTGCCGTAGCGAAAGGAATAATGTTTTAACGGTTGATGCGTGCCGCGCCAAGACACTTGGCCATTTTACAAGCTTTTATTTCTCCTCCTTCCTCTTTCCCGTTGTTGCAAAACCATGGGAAAACACGACTAATTGAACCTGCCGCGAACGTTTTATTTTTGGATAATCGCGGCTCACCGCTCCTTCGCGTGTAAATTTATACGATGGGAATGTTCCGAGAAAGCCATGATATTTACGAGATTCTAGAATTCAGACGTGTTCGTGAAAATTACGAAGGGATTCGATGGAGGAGGATTAGTCTCGTGTCGGCGTGATCACACGACTGAAAGTAGAACTTGAAGCGAAACTTTTGCATCGCCTGTCGAAGCTCGTGTAATTCTTCTAACGGTTCGATATTTTAAAACTTCCAAATTCTCGAAACCCCGCTCCGAATAGAACTATAAACGCGAATGAAACGGTGCGGTATACGTAGCTCGACACAAAAACGGAGTGAAAAGGTTGAGAAAAATATTGCAACTTTCTGGTGAAAATACAATACGTCTACTAAAAATAGAATGCAGCACTCCGCGCGCTATCTTCTTCCAAAGCTCTCGAATGAAATAAAAAAAAAAAAAAAAAAAAAAAAAATAGAATATTTCCTCGCCGTTGGCTCCGCAGCATTTTTCTGACTACCGCCACTGCTTTCCACGAGATATTTCTCACGTCGTCGGCTGGTTTATACTTTATAATCTATGTTTTTAATAAAATGATTTTTACACGTGGCGTAGCCGCGCTCCGCGATCGCGCCAACGAGCGACTCGTATTATTCACCGGTAAGAAATTGTTCCCCTTACCTTTGCGCTGTGGAATCACGACGGATAGTTGTCACACGTAGATAAAGCGCGCAAAAATATTAATCCTGGTACCGCTCTAAGATATAGCTTTCGATAAAGATACTCGCGCCGGAGATGCTTTCTAGGAGCGCACATCACGGGAGGAGGTTTCGAACCGAATGATGCAACTTCTTATACAATCTTCGCATCTTCCCTATGATCTTGCGCCCTCTTTCCACAGAGCCCTTTAACGTATCTTAATCTAGAGATGGTATCGGGCAAACCATAAAACCCGATAAGGATATATGCAGTGTCATAAGAAAAACACGAAAGGACCGGAAACACGTTTGGAATTTCACTGCTCCTTTCCTACATTATTACCGTGGGCAAACTCTCGGCTATCTTTACGGACAAAATTATCGATCATTCCGAACCACGAGAAAGAAGAATCTCCTGCTTCCTCGGGATTGTACGAGGGCGGGGAAGAGGCGGAGGGAGGGGGGAGGGGACGTATATCGAAAAGGAGCACTCGCGAGGAATCTATTGTTAGCAAAGAGAGAAAAAAAAGTCACTATTACCAGCGACGGCTGTCAAGCCAGAGAATTGGCAGACGTTCGTTTCTGATTATTCGCCCGCCGCTTATGACATCAGATATCGCGAGAGAGAGAGAGAGAGACAGAGGGAGAGAGAGAGGAAAATTGTTGGACGGCTGGGAAAAGCTGCGGGGATCGCCTACGCGCCGGTCGTGACTTACCATTTCCGATCAGACTTTCTCTCGGGCGTGGAAACGAAGGCAGGCAGTGTCGCTCGGTATTTAATCGTCAGTTTGGCAGCGGCGAATAAAAATACTGACTGAGCGCCGAGGGACAGTTATTGACACGTTTATATATTTCGAATGTAGCGATGGGCGCCCTCGCTCATCCCCGATTGGACGGCATACCGAGGAGTAGGGCAAATAAAAAACAAGCCAAACAATTGAATTCGTTATACGCGCGGCTCGTTTGTGCACACGTAATAGTCGTATACCCAATTTATTTCCACCCTCGCCTATAGGGCCATCGATTCCCACTTCCAAACGACTGGCCGCGATCATTACCTTTATTGGAGCTAATCGTACCAGGAAGAAGATGCCAGCAATTACCCCCCCGACGAGGATCATCGCCGTTGAGATCCGCGGGTGTCCCGGCAGCCAAAACTTCCGTAAGGGCTGCCTCGTTAGGGTTGTTTTCGTGCCGCACGAGCACACCAAGAGACAGCGACAAGTAATTGCCCGATAGCCGGTCAATTCGACCAACAGCCTAGCAAATTAATTTTCCTCGACTACGAGGGGGAAGTCGATGGCTTATCGTGGCCGGATCTGGCGAGGAAGACGCGAGCTCTTCGATAAGTTGTCCGCGGTGTCATCGTGTTTACCTGATTAAATGGTTAAAATACTTAATACCGGGATAATTAATAATAATGAGTGACATTCCCTGCTTGCATCCGTGGTTTCACATCGTGCATTCGAAATATTATATTTATTATTTACTTCTCTTCAATAGTTTGCTTCAGCTTCTGCTTCGTCGAAAGCGCTTTTGTTGAATTGTATGTTCCTTTGGTGTGGGGCCTTTATTGCGGGCGGATAGTTTGGTGACTAATAAAATTTTACCGAAGAATAGTGGGATATGGTTTTTATAATATCGAAATCATCGAGTCTTGATGACGATTTTAGATTGATGGGATTAGGTATTGTTGTGATGTACTGGCACTCTGATTGTGAATTTCTCATAGAAACGGTTATTTTCGAAAATAGGTAGATCGTAGTAGATAAGTATCGCGTTAGTTTTAGTTAGGTGTATTAAAAAAAGATGCTTTGATCTTTAAAACTAGTTAGTTATTTTTGTAATTTTAAGCGAGGGAATTATTTTGAATAGAAAAGAACATTCGGGAAACATGAATTGTAATATTTGATTGAAAAGAGTTTCTATTACTTTTCCGGAGGGTAGTGCTTTCGAAGAACATTTCATTTAAATCTATCGTGTGTCGTTACGCTGAATCGTGTATCAAGTTCTGTTTTCATCCATTATTTATTTAGTTTATGCTCGGTCAATTTGATTACCCGCTGTGATAATCTGTAATCACGAATTTATTACAATCAGTCGGTATTTCATCGTTGAGGATGATTGAAGGAAAGTGGGCTGCTCTCAATCTATTTTCTGCGCTGTTTAAAAAAAATTGATGCTCGTAAAAATTGTAATACATCGTAAATAAGAACTACAATCGGATTCAAAATCTCCAGGTGTAAGGTAAGTAGTAATAGGATCCCATGATTCGCGTTGAAAATGTATAAAAACTTTATTTACATATGAAAAGTACAAGATTTTAAAATTTTAAAACATCAGGACTTATTGTCTTCCGAAGTTGACTTCGCTTCAGTCGTTTCAATAGCGTTTATCAACTTAACCGTAGTAACAATATCGCCTTCCAAGTTTTTCAAATTTTTATCAACGTCTTGTATGCCTTTTACCACGTCCTGCAAGGTCTGCAAACGAAAAAGAGTCTATCAAAAGATTTTACGTATCCAAAAATTTAGTTAATGGCAAAAATAACTGTGTACTAAATGTGTTCTATATATACAGAAGTTTAGTGCGTAAACATAACCTCTAACCATTCTTGTATTTTGATAAAGTAGCATAGTATTTTGTTCCTTATATTTGAAAGAAGGTTCGTAAAAGGATGAAACCGACGATGCCGAATGATTGGCCATGGCCAATGATTATTTTCTACTTATTTTTTATAATACGAATTTCACCTACTTATGCTTTTTTTCAAGCACGACGCTGTCAACTGTCACTTGCATATTATTCGGTACAGTCTTAAATTCCCTAGTGAACTAGACTGTCAAATATTTAAGAATTTAAGGCCTCAAAATTCTATGCAAACCTGCCTTAAAGATATTTATAATTGCGTGATCGTAATTACAGTAAATAATAAGACAAATTTAATGATCTCAATTATCGTATTATGTAACTATTATTCCGATATAGCGATATGTTTACCAACAAGCCGCAGTTTCACGCGTAGTGTCTACAGAGTCGCCAATGTTAACAGTCGTTAATCTATGGAATTGGTTATGAGTAGTTTCGAATAGCTTTGTAAGAGCGCGTTAGGCTCAGTAATACGCACATTCTGTGTTGACTTTCTAAGAAGTGATTAGTTCAAATTGTTATTATGTTTGCAATTTTTAAAAATGTTTAAATAGGCTTATAAGATAATGTTAGACGTGCATAGAGGATCCATGTTAGATACTTAAGTGGCACCTGCCTAGATGGATATTTATAAACCGCTCTGACGTACATAACATACAAAATTTATAATGGAAATGTAAGTTTGAGTTTGTGTACGTTCTTTAATAATCAGCGTTTCTTTTTGTGAAATAGTTGGCTGAAACGCACCCCGAAGTATGAAATAAACCGTCTTAGCTGCATATTTAATTATGCCATAGTGACGAAGGATTTGAAAGCGCATTGATAGATATTTTCTTTCCTTTTAGATTTTGTTGTCCGTTGCCGCTGTGTATAAAATTCTATCTTCTGTGGAAATGTCCACAGTCGTATTTATAGTTGCAAGCACAATACAGCATTCCTGACGCAATATGAGTGTTGACGATAATATTAAAGCAGAAGGAATAGTGTAAAATATTTGTGAAACATTTATTATGGAGGCGCAGACAGATATTTCTGTTTTGCGACCACCAGTTAACTTAAGAAATACAGGCAATGTGTTTTATACACCTTTAACTTCATTCGCCGGTATGTAGATATTTATTAAAACAATCACACATGTTTATTAAGCAATCGATACAATTATCACGGTATATTCAATATTACAAATTTGTTAGAATGATTACAGCATTGCCTTTCGTCTAATTGTTGCAGAAATGTGGTATCAAATATTTTTATGGGCTCTATTTTCGTCCATTTTTGTTCACACCATAGCTGGTGCGATTTGTTTTGCCACATTAAGACAGCACAAATATGGAAAGTATGTAAAAGTTTATTATAATATCGTTGCAAAGAAAAAAATAAGTTTGACGCTCTGAAATGACAAAAATATTAATAGCATCGAAAGGAGAATATAATTAAAAAATTTTATGAGAGGTCAAATATACGATGAAAGATTAGAATTATAATTCCCTTTTACGTGTACACTTTTTAGATCGTAAAATAACTGAGTAATTTTTTATTTAAAGATTCTTCCCATTGCTGATAATAATAATGGGTGTATTATTACCGCTAACATCAGGAGTACTTAGCTCCGCTGCTGTTGCTTTTGTATATAGAGCATCGCGTTATCCACTGCCACCATTGTATGCATTGTTCTGGGGTATCGGGCAGACTGTCGTAGCAGGATGCGTCGGATTTACAAGAATTTTAGCAACCTTATAATGCAAGAACTTGCAAATGAACTGTGTACGAGGCATGTTGTTAGCGTAGGATGCGTGTGTGATGTATGGTGAGCATTTTCAAAAATCAAGCGAATACTATTCCACTATATAGGTATCCATCCAGTATTGCTGGTAGATAATAAGGTATAAGAAAATTTGTACATATATGAATGTATAATATTGCACAAATGTAATGAGAATTAGAATTAAAATGACACACATATTACGAGATTTTTAAACCGATCAGAAAAATAAAATATTTGTTATTGATGTAGGATATATAGTATTTAAAGTTCGAATGGGGTTTCTTACTCTAAGTCATCGCACATAAAGTAGTAGCAGTTTTTAATGCAATTTATTGTAAAATATAGTATAAATTTCTTCAGTACATTTTTATACAAAGGAGTAATATTTATCTACAAATACGTTCAATCTTGCGATTTGTCAGTTTTCAATTGCTGTTTAAAGTCATTTGCAAAATTCTTAATTTTTGCCAATCCAGCTTCCAATTCCTTGCTGATCTCGAGTTTTTCAGCTTCATCCGAAGATGTTAAACTCTTCAATACCATATCTGTAACACAAAGAATGGTTCGGTACAGCGACAAGTTCGTAACGTAGGAAGGCAAACAAAGTTTATAGCGAGGGGTTACTATATACTTATATCACAAACATTGTATTAGTTTATAAAGCTATTAAAGTTACTAAGTACTTCATACCATGATATTTGGACAGTACTGTCATTGTAGAAGGTTGTAAATGAGGTTGAAGAAACGAAAGAACTGTAGACACGTGTCTTCCAGACATATATAGAACACTCTGTGTTGCTGCAATAAATAATATACTCGTAACTAGATGCAATGCCAATGCAGGATCTTGCGTCGCGTTAAGCTCTTCCAACAAAGCTTCTCTGTGGCCCGAAACAAATGGCTTCTCCTTCTTTTTGTCATATTTTTTTAAGACCAAGCAACAAGCTGTCATTGCTGCCTCTGCGCTGGTCAGGAAGTCATCAATTGAATTTCCAGTAAGAGATTTATGCGCGTTGTTTAATGGCTCCGTAATGTCTTCTGGAAAGTCGTGTAACATCTTCTGTCTTGTTTCAGTGGTAATATTGGTAGGGACTTGAAGTATGTTTTGCTGCGCAGCTAACTTAAACAACTCCGTTACAAAATCAGTGCAGAGAGATTTTAGTAAGTATTTCGTTAAGACTGGTTGATCCGCTTTGTCCATGTGTTTAATGCCTTTGTCGAATATCTTGATGTTTGTTACGAACATATTAAGACGCTCCTCGACTTCGCTCAAATTAGTAGTCTTATTACTCTGCGCTAACTGATTTACAATGGACAACGCGTAACTGTTTATTTCCGGCTGCAAATATAACGCCAATTCCTCTGCCAAGCCGTCAACTACTGCCAAATTATCATCCTTAATGATCTCGTCCTTAATGTCTTCTAAAGACACAAGCTTAAGTTCCATTTTCTCTGACGTGGCTTTTGGATTCTCATCGTCGGAATCGTTATCTCGATTTCTTCCCTGCAGGTACTTCCTTTTAGTGGACTTTGTTTTTGTCTCTCGTCCTTGGGCACCGCCACCCGACTTACCAGTCGCGGCTTTCTTTCGCCGCTCTTCTTTCTTACTTCCTTTACTTTCGATCGTTACATCCGCCGACTTGGATTTAATTCTGCTCTCGCCTATGATTTGAAACCATTGTCCACTAGCCATCGCCTCTCTGGCTTTGGCTTCTGCCATTGCCTCGAACGACTTGGATAATGATTGCAAAAATCCAACGGACATCACTACCGTGTTCGCGAATACGTGCGTATTGTTGTGCAACCTCTTCTCTACCGCTTTCAGAAGCATTTCCATATCTTTGTCAGAGAATACGGATGGCAGAAAAGGGCTTATGTCAACGATAGACCTAGTTGCAATAGCTTCCTCGATATTTGCATCCAGTTGATCGGTGATAGTTGCGCCTACAGCCACAGAGTCTAGAAAGACTATATTTTCATTTGGGAAATGACGCTTTACAAAGTTTGGTGGATCTGATATGCCAAGACGAGTGAGCGCATCATATTCTGATAACATAAAGCACACATAAAAGTCAATAATAAAAGTCATAAAAGTAATTCTTTAGCGAGATATAACACATACCCAAATAACCATTCTGTCTGTAAAAATTTTCAACCCACTCGTTCTGACTTTTAGAATATATAGTAGGTACGTAGAGACTATTTGTTCCCTGCTTCCCCGCCACAACACCAGGAACTTCTTTCATTTCTTGCAAACTATCTAGAACCGCTGCAAATTATAAATGCATATGTATTAATGTATCGTGGACTTTGTAGGGACAGAAATTTGTAATTAATTTGTATCGTTCACTCACAAAAAAATATTCTTTCCGATACTGCACATTGCCCTAAAACAGCGGACAATGATGTGGGCTTTGTGATAGCGGACAAGGCTCCCCTTACTTTAGCTCTATTTCTAGCTATGAAGCTTTCCGTATAAAAGATCCTAAAATTTTGCGTGTCTTGTTTACCAAGTATCGTCTTTCCTAATTCTTTTTCGATAAGCGATTGCAAGAACTCAGCTGGCAGATTATAATGTACCATCAACTCTGCGACATTGATGCTACCATGCTGCATTAGTTGGTCATTGATTTCTTCGGCAATTTTATTCATATAAGTTTTGTCGATCAGCTGTCCGAGTATTATTTTAAGCCCTTTGCTATGCTTCTCTATCTCGGCCGCCACCTTAGATACTTGAGAGAGATTGACGTTAAGGACTTGTGCCAAATCGACCAAACTGATTCTTCCGCCGTGAATGTACAATTCATCTTTGATCTCCTTTCCCAGGTGCTGGGGTGTAACGTATTCTTTACCATCGTTGGTAAATATTACGTCTAATAGTTTGCTTTCTATTAATTTCGTTATAATTTCCACACAATTTCGTTCCGACAACCTATTTGATTAGAAGCAGTGGATATAGAAATTATAATACAACAGCTTATTATAATAAATATGCTAAGAATTATTGTGCAAAAATGCTATGTCGATTGAAGTATTACGAATGTTAGCTAATTTGAATTACTTTCTTCTCGGAAATATTGCAATTTCATTCTACAGCTGTCTGAAATTCATTCATAATAAATGTCATTGGTGATAAGAATTACCAAGAAAAATAGATATGTATCTTTCACGGAAAGAAATCGTACTTTTGTAACGTGGAGCTTAGTTGGGCTTTCTGAAAATCGGCGGCCAATCTTTTAACTTCATCCCAGTCTACAGTGGTCATTTTAAAATTTACACTTTCGCCACCAGATTGTACGGCAGAAACACTTGGCCACACTTGACACTGTTTAACACTGTTTGTGGGATGGTTAAGATTGTTCAGATAAGATAACTTGAATTGCGATTATTGTCAAGCATTTTGAACTCACCCACCAGAGGGCTAAAACAGCAGCCGATTCTCGCAAGATCTTGGTCGCTCCGTTCTTTTCAAATGGCGGCATTCTTCCTCCACATTTAAAAGTTCTCATCTAAAATATACAAACTAAAGAAAAAATCAAACTAACCCAACTTAACTACATCTGAAATAGCTTCCGTTAGGTAATAAACATTATCAATACATTTAATTTCATACAAAATCTGTAACTGAAACGATTTCATTATGATCCACAATTTCCACGGACATAAAGGTGAATCCTAAATAGCTAGCTTGCGTGAAATTCAGTGCTACCACAGACGAGGTATAGCATAGACTTTACATCTTATGGCAGTTCGTATCACAACTCACACGAACTGAAATACCGACTTCGTGAAACATCAGAGACTTTGATGCGCACGCTATATTTAAGAACGGTGACTTTGGGAACTAATACAACACAATCACTGAGTCGGTAAAGTTAGCAAAGGAAGAAGCAATAACGGTACATTCACAGTGTAAATTGGCCTGGTTGCTATGTTCCTGTGTTGATCCAGATCGATTCCCATTTGCGTTTTTCGTAGCAATTTTCATGTTATTTAGTTTCAATTGGCACCGCTAGTGGCGCTGCGATGGTGTTCTATTACGAATCGATAAGGTAGGATGCGACAGGAAAGTGGTATTAAGGCTATAATAGCACCGAGCTGTGTGGCAAAAATTTACATTGGATGTTAGATCTATCTTATTCCTCGTCTATGGTAGAACATAAGGTTAGATTGTGCATGTGTTTTATTGATTAAACTATTTGTTCTTGACAGCTGTTTTGATGTGTTTTTATTCTTTTTAAATATGTTGAGTGTTGAATAATATTATAATTAGTGAAACTAATTTTACATATTAATCTTACGAAACTTGTGCAATTGTTAGCTTATTGTGTAACAATGTAGTGAAACTACAAGAAGATAAAACATTTTTAATAGTAACAAAACGAGTGGACAGTGTGGTCTGAATAAATGTGCACTTATTATTGTTAGTTATGTGTAATTAAGGTACATAATTAATCATGCTTTTAGTTTAGCAGTCATGTTTATGAAAACCTTTTGCGATTTCTTACCTTACACGATATTCAGTGAGGATTATTCATTGAACATTAACAGAAGATACTCTATGCATTGTATAAAATTAAGATTACAGTGATTTGGAATTTATAATAAACGAGGACCACTCGAGATAAATGATTTGTAGTCCGAATATAAAATCGCATAAGGTTGACCTTATCAGTGACATTATATTCATAACACAAAAGTAGCACAGAATATCGGACTTTACAAAGTAGGATGTTCTTGAATTCTAAGCGTTATTAATTATGATGCGAAATCTACTTTATACTTTTTATAAAGGAATAATGGCATATAATAAATGATCTTTATACATGAATATTCTCCTCTCAACGCAAAACAATAGTATATAAGTAAAAGCAAGGAACGTTGAGGAACAATGCGCTTTATAATGCGCACAAAAACATTTGGTTCCTACTATTCTAAATGCAATGTACAAGAACCAACTAAAATTGCAGCTTATTCCCTCAAGTTTCTGAATTTATAAACTTTTAGAGAATCAACTTAGCAAATACAGAAATAATTTCATTAGTACAGTAATATCTAACTTTCATAATCGATGAATTAAAAAATCGATAAAGAATATAAGCTGACCAATAAGATAGAAGTCAGTTGTTTTTTCTTTTTAATACACAGTACTTACGCTCCAATTTTCCAGAAACTATCATTTCGTACGATTACATACTTTTATGCTCTGTTTTAGCTGCATGAACAACACGCGGTTAAGTTTGAAAACGGTCGATATATCGATCTATTTAAAATGCAAAAACGCAGTACACCGTACATTTGATAATATTTATTGTTCAAACATCGTCCTTATTTCATCTGAAAATTCTACCTTGACGTAAGGTATTACCGAGGGAGTAAATTTTTAATCTCTGGTACTTTCGATCGAGCGTCACGCTTCGACTTTTTTGCGTATTTACATCAGCCGTTTCCTCTCTTTCCATGTTTTTCTTATCAAATCTTTGACAAGGAAAACCTTTGAAAAAGGAAATAGACAAACAGGAAAATACTACATTTTACGCAATTCTAATGCAACAATTATTAAAGAAAACTGTGTCGGTATATTCAATTTCTCCGAAAGTACCTTCCAACGAAGTTGCTCTGACGTACTCTACCGTTTAAAATTCACCAAGGATAAGCGAACGGAACAGCGTGTGGAAAATTTTTGAATAATTTATCAAAAACTTCGACACCGGTTCTGCCACCGTGGTAAGGCAGGGCGCGCGATTTTTTCATACCAGTAGAATCACAGTGCATCACAGTTATTTATCTTTGACACATAAAAGATATCATCTGACTTTTGGTATAGCGAAGATTACAAATATTGTATTTTCATAAAAGATTCGATTTCCTCGCTGACTTCTTAAACTCTACACTAATCATTCAACGAGTAAGTACACGGAGCATTCTCATCATTCCCCGAACGCAACCATCAGATCACATCTCTACCAGAAAGCTAGAAGTGTTTAAAAAGAAGGTGGGTAACGAAACAATAAATTTCTAATATCTCACTCTCCTCGTCCGTCCTGAATCCCTCCAAGCATTCGCAAAAGCATCTCTACCCACCGACGCGCGCACCACCTCACGGTTAATTTCATTCCGTCAATTTCAGTTCTCCCTTGTAGCAAGTAGTGCAATAAATGTACCAACGAGTGTGGCTTGCATTATTCCCAATAATGAGGCCTGAAAACCGTATTTACTCAGTTTCGCCGCGCAAGGAAACTGGTCGCCATTTATCTACTTACTTCGCCAGTTGAAGCGAAACCTGCGCGTATGAAGTCATCGCTCAGCATCGGGGCCCGCCAAGCCGGGAAAGTTAATTCCCTTGCCCTACCGTCTGGCAAGGGCGTGGATTTTTTATGGACTCGCTTTAGCTCGCTCGGAGAGGAAGAAACTTACAGCAGCTTGGCGTTGTGTGGGCCAGCGGGCAACATGATTCGTTTAGCGATACAGCACGGCCAAGTCTCGTCAGAGTCGGGGCAGGCCGCGGTCGCCAGCGCGATACCCCTTTTCCTCTTCGCCTATCGCTCCCCGCGCTCGCTCTCTCGCTCCGCTGACCGTTGGTCGGTCCTTTTCTTAACGCGGAACTTTCGACCTCTCGCTCGCTGGCGAATAACGCCGGCCACTTAGTTTATGCCCGACCCTGTCGTCGGTCACATCGACGGAGGGGACGACGTCGACTCCAGAAGACGATCGGCGAGGCGAGGCGCGTGGGGCTCACGCTTTATCACACCGTGCGACGAAACGCTCGAATTGGTAACTCGAACGAATCCTACGTTCTTCCCACCTGCCCGTCGATATTGTCTACGCCCTTGCCCGCCGCTTCCTACATTCCGAACGCTCTGCTCCTCGTGGAACCGTACTATCCCCCCTCCGCATTTATTCGGTGTCTTTCACTGCTTTCGCTCACGCAGTCACGTTTATTGTTAGATGCTTGCGGCAGTGCACGGAGGGAATAGGAAGCCGACCTTCAGCCGTGAACTCCGTGGTGGAGTACGTTTCGATGATGATTTACTAGTGTCGTTCGCCGATCTTCGCGCGAGCGGTAGCCTCGGTGCAAGATTGGGAGAAGTTGCAGTGGGCTTACGGTCGGAGAGGCGCGCGAGCTCTTTTCCACGGCCTGTCGTGTGCGCGATAGATCGCGCGGACCCATTGGAAAGTGGGGAGGGCTCGCGACGATCGTTCTATTATTTTCGGTTCCACGGTTCGGCTAGTCGAACGCGCGCGCGAGCCTCTTTCGCGCGTCGCGGATGCCTTGCACGTGCAACGCTGCGGGCAGCATTTCTTTTTGTGGCCGTAAGTAAGCGGCATTGTTCGCGCGATGACATTAATCGTTGAATGGAAGTTACGATTTAAGTGTTCGAGAGTTATCTCGCCTTTCAGAGTGAAACGACCTTAGGAACTGATAGGTGGACGCTTTTCTGTAGTGCTCGGTGAGTTCCGTGACTACTTCCCGTTCTGCATGATTGCTTTGACGAAGAAGCAGTCTCGGTTCTCTTCCCGTCGCTTCTTCTTCGCTCGGTCAAATAGTTCTGACGCTTGATCGATGGGTCGTTGAGAATAGCGTGATCCGAACGCTCGGGCAATGCAATGATAAGTGACCGTGTAATGTCACTAGTACTCGGGGTAGATCGCTTTTAAGTCGCCTAAGTTCCTTGTCGGTCGATGGACAGAACATCTGTGAAAGTTCGAACACTCCAATTGCCACGAAAAGTACATTTTCTCAGTGAACACGAGTCAGAGGAGTGATTCTAATTGCAAGTACAAGGCCCGTTTATTTCCTGGTTGATTTTCAAAAAAGGACTCTGTCAAGCTGCGGAAGATTGTTTCTCCTACTTGAGATGTGTCGCTACCAAATGACTCCCGTTTTCCATGGAGATGGGATTCGTTATGTGTTATCAATAACGGCCGATGCGCAAATGCGTGAGAGGGTTAATCGATGGTTGATCGACATGGAAGCCAAGTGTGATATCCTTCTGCATTCCTGAATCACTCAATTCGAGTGCAGATTAGTGTCAAGGTTGACAGAGACTTTGAAAACAGATTTTATGGTTTTGAGCAAACAGCACATACGAATCGATAAAATAACCGCGCATCTCCAAATTCTTTCTCGTTTCGAGGGCAATTTAAAAAATCTCGAGTGATTGTCTTTCCCATTAGTGTTATTACATAGAAGGTACGATGAAAATAGGAATAAAGTTGAATTTCTGGGAACTTTATTTCATCCAATATTTTCTTTCGGCCCTCCATTTCCTCCGTATATTCTGACGATTATGCGTTCATTAAAATTCATTAAAACTCCCGGTATTTATTAATTTCAGACTGCTTTCTTCCACTAAGAGATAGCCGAATTTTTTCTACCTTCTTCTTCGAAGAACTTTACAGGACGTCCTTCGTCCTTTTGTACGCATTCTCTTTTTCCCCCGCGTACTAACTCCATTATATTATAATTTACTTACTCCATTATATTATCATTCGCCTCAGGGCTTTGCTTGAATTAGGCCCGGTCGTTTAGTATTCTTAGAAGATGCATTGCCACTTCGTTGCCACTGTAGGCTTTATTTTTAGAACGTATTTTTTTTCGATAATTTCTTTTCTAATATTCTTAGCATAGTACCCTATTATAAAGAGGGGATGGAAATCAATTATTTAAATGCCACGTTTTTGACTTTTGAGCGTAAACCTTTTTTAATTGTAGATTCTACTTCGTCCTAGTAATTGCTTCTTGATTTTTCTCATAAAATTGGTAGTTTACGATTTTCGTGTATTTGTTAATAAACGAAGAATACGAAGGGTGTCTCAAAATTATAGGAGATAATGAAACGTGTAAACTTTTTTCGTGAAATTAAAACATTATTTACAGTTACGCGATCCGAGGTTCGGTTTTTGAAATATGATCGATCAAACTGTCGACGTGCAACTTTCGACGCGCGCAATTTAAATGCTGACCAGTCAAGAGCGTTTATACACGTGCTCCCACGTGAGAAGTTGTAGCAAGAGAACACTGTTTTCTTATACGCAGGACTGTATTTACCCATTAATGTGTAAATATAGGTAAACACCGGAATGAGAAATCAATGTTTATTTAGAGAGATCCAGCGAAGTGAAGATATAGCAGAATTCGAAGACACCCGGAAGAGAGAATATTTTCTAAATATTATTATAATCTTTATTGAAAACACGATACACGATTAAACCTATCGCTACTTACGCCACTGGTTTCGATATACCGCCTCTAATCGTCGCGTTGAATATATGTAGCTTGATGCACATTTATCAGCACGTGATAAGACGTGCAAATTGCTTAACACCGCATATATACTGTTTTACGTGGAGAATCGTTGTCGTTCTATTTTCTATGATCCTTTCCTGACTGCGAGCTCAAATTAATTTAAAAAGAAAATTACATTTTTCCACGATACAAGTTCATTTCAAATTGCACTTTCGAAGATGTAGGACAAATTCATTGCTATCGAGGATTGGGGCAAATTCATTGCTATCGAAGCACGTGCGCATCGCCTTCTTATCAAGCGAATTCTATTTCGTGTTTCTATGTCACATGCATTAGAGCATACTTGACACAGTGCATTTCGTCTCGCTTTCCGATCATCGTTCAACGTTTGATCTTAGATGGGAGCTTCCATGTATGAAACAGGATATTATTCAAAGAATTTATTAACCTGTTGAACCTACTGCTTCGCCATTTCTTTACCATTGCTAATACTTCCCCTCCTACGTGGTGGTCGCTGACAGATTAAGATTACGGTTTCGTGGTAAAAATCCCTCGGTGTTCTTAAAACCCATTTGCATCACGAAGCGGAATGTTCCGTGAAGAATGTCTGCTCTGTTTCACTAAACGCGGAACAATCCGCGGGCAGCGACTGGCCGATATCCCCGCAGCGGAATATTTCGAAAATTTTTTTTTTTTTAAAAATAAAAGAAATAGAAATTAGGAATGACTTGGTAAATTATATATGACGAGTCCTGTATGGTCAGGTTTACTGTTGTGGTTATAAGAGAAGGTCATACCAGGTCACAGACGTGATGAAAATGGGTTCATTTGAAATACGATTTACAGTCGGTGTAGAAAGTATTCGTACACCCTTTAAAATCGCATAACTTTTTTCAAATTAATCCAAACAACTTGAGTTTTCTTGAAAAGCTAGAAGGATTAGTTTGCTACGTGACGTGTTTCGTAGTTTTGAAAAAAAATGCAATTTGTCGGAATAGCAAACAAACTAGTAAAGGCTGTTTTCTCAACTTGTTTTTGTGCGCCTGTAATGAAAATTCAAAAAACCCGTCTGTAGATTTCAGTAAGTTATATACGTGCCTAAAATTTCATCAAAATCGGTTAACGTTGCTTTGAGTTATGAACGCTTAAAGATCGCAGAATAAGGTCGAAAATCGCTGATTTCCGGAATTTCCGCGATTTTCGACCTTCAACAAAAAAAGTTGAGAAAACAGCCTTTACTATTTTGTTTGCTATTCCGACAAATTGCATTTTTTTCAAAACCACGAAACACGTCACTTAGCAAACTAATCCTTCTAGCTTTTCAAGAAAACTCAAGTTGTTTGGATTAATTTGAAAAAAGTTATGCGATTTTAAAGGGTGTACGAATACTTTCTACACCGACTGTAATTAAACATAATTTTCCACCTGAACACGTGAACAGTTTCCCTATTATATAATCCACAAACTGATCTTGCTTACTTTTCACCCGCCATGACAAGTCATCCCATGGCGGACCGTGAGAGATAACGCTATTTAGTTTCCTGGTTCTGTTTCATGTGCAGCTCGCGAACGCTCGATAATCAGGCGGCAAGTGTGATCAGGAAGCCAGCGAACGATGACGATCGCGGAGAACGTGGATCCGAAACGGAGTTCCAGTGACCTCTCGAACGCGATAGACGAGATCGTGGATCGACGCCCGACGAGCGAGGACGCGCAAGACGTTCAGAGGTCAGATGACGCTACTAACTCGAGCACAGAAGGGAATCCGCTGCTGGAGACGGACAGAAGGTCCGCGTCGGTGAAAATCGACAGCACCATCGGCAGATCGAAGAAGGCGGACAAGGAAGAGGATGATCGAACGTCGATGAACAACCTGAGGAAGGATGTCGAGGCGAACGATCAGAATATCGTTACGCCGCCGGATGGCGGGCTTCGAGCGTGGATGGTCATGGTCGGCAGTTTCGTTATCAACGGTGTGCTCTTTAGTGTGATTAACACGTATTCGTTGATCTATCTCGAGCTTCAGAAGCGGCTGCTGGAATCTGGGGAGACCGCGGCATCTTCCAAAGCGGGTGAGTCTTGCTGCTCCTCTTAAAATATATTCGATTAGGGATAATATTCGAGGGTGGAATAACACCGAGGGACGAGGTTCTGTGTTGGGTGAATTATTTTTTTACATGCGTGAAAGGACTTAAGGTAAAGGACCAGTAGTTGACCATCAATCAGTAGTTGACCTTTGTTCAGAAAAACATGAAAAATAAGGTTTTTAGAAGTGACGACCTTATTTTTCATGTTTTTCTCAACAAAGGTCAACTACTGGCCCTTTACTTTAAGTCCTTTCACGCATGTAAAAAGATAATTCACCCAAGGTTTTTAGAAGTGACGACCTTATTTTTCACGTTTTTCTGAACAAAGGTCAACTACTGATTGATGGTCAATTACTGGCCCTTTACCTTAATCAATCCAGTGTTTTTAGTAAGGACTCTCTTCGTTACTAATCTTATGGAGCACTGACTTATTTTCCGGCATCAATAGCCACTTTGAAGAATAATGTTTAATTTGGCGGGGGATTGTGGAATGGGTTGAAGGTAGAATGGAAGAAGAGAGTAAATGAAGGTTGAGTTTCGTCCTGGGCCTGCTAGTGAACTCATCCGGTAAGACTTACCTAGCAGGCCCAGCTTTAGACGCGGGAACGTTGGGAGGTAGGACGAAACAAGTATATAAAAAAATCGGTAGTTGAGAGAGAACTTGCGAGAAAGCGGGATCGGTCAAAATGCCATCTTGTGGCGGAGTTAGGAGGTACCTATCGCTACAATACCTTTGCTCGATAGTGTATTAAATGTAAAACATCGAGATAGAAATGCAGAATTGAAGAACAGCTTTTGATGGGACGAAATATCTGCGTTGCAACTTCTGTAAATTATGAATACTTTCATCTCGTTGGAAAATATAGTGGTGTGAGTTGTAAGCTAGAGCTAAGGTTTTGGCTCAGGTTTTTTGTCGCATACAATATTGTGGAAATATTATAACAAGTACGAGTATTAGCGATTGTAGAAATGGTTCTATTTTTTGTTTCAATGGGTTGATCGTTGATAGATTAAATAATGAAGGTAATGATAAGATAAAACCGGGATTTGAACGTACATATAGATTTGATCGGTGAAACAGATTTTGGGCATTAACCCTTCGTGGTCACACGGGGTGTATTGTACCCCAAGAGCAATTTTTTATTTGAAATTCCGCACCTTTACATCTTCCAAAGGGGACTTATCGCAAAAAAAAAAATAAAAAACTTTTTAAAAAATCTGTATTTTACCACGACGATGGAAAATCGCTCGTTTTCAACTACAAATTTTAGCATATCAAAATTTACATTTCTAGAAAAAAACTATTAGACCATGACTGTATAAGTATTACCAAAGTAGAATTATCACTGAAAAGTTAAAAGATTCAAAAATACGAAAATGGTAACTCAAAAAATGCGCTGGGGTACAGTGAACCCCGTGTGACCAACTTGTGATTATAAGAAGGTGTGACCACGAAGGGTTAATGCTTCATGTATTTATAAATACCGTTTTGCTGTTGTAAAATTGGAAGATAGTGGCGGTTCAATGACTGCCTTACTACTGCCGGTTCAGTATTTGATTTCCAAAACGTAGAGTCCATTTTCAAACAAACAAAAGCTCCGAGGAATATCTTGCATTTAAATATTATATTACAGTATATTCTGTACAAGGATACTAATAACAAGAATTACGTAGAATATTTTCAGATATTAGATCTACGTTTTCCAAGTATGTAACACAATAGTTACTGTTTCAAAGTTTACTGCGGAGAACAACGGAACTCATGGAACTGCATGCACTTCTTTGGCGACGTTTTATTACGAAGACGCTTGATTTATGGGATATTAGGAAAATTCTAATTTTTCGTGCATGCCGCTGTAAATCTTTGTTAGATGCTCGGTGCAGTCAATGAACCGCGCTATCTTACCGTTTTTAACATTTACCAATTCTTATTCCGATAACGCATTATCTAATAAGTTCCTTTTAGCGACAGGTCGTCGAACTGTCTACGTTTCATTCATATTGTTGTAACGGAGCCAGAGTTTTGTGAAAAAAATTTCTTGGTCAACCAAACCTTGCATTCATCGTACTATCAACGCATCAATACTATCACAGACTCCAGTATCCTTAACTCGACATCTTTACTTAAATTTAAAGAAAATAATTCAATGAACAGATCCGCGATCTCGAGGGTCCCACGATTTTTTTCCACGGCACAACAGTGCTCGCGAGTGGAGCGTCGCTTTAATCCATTCAGGAATATTCACGATTGATTGATGGCAAATGATTCTAATTGCACGGAGCCTGGACTGTTAAACTTTCTGATAAGAATGGGCCTATCGTATGATATAATTCCACGGTTAATTCGTTCGTGGCCTAAATAGGCCTACATATGCTTCGGACAGCGAATTCTGCGTATCGACAGTTCCTTAGCCTCGATCGTTGTTAAATGCACCATGGGCTAATTACTTCGGGCAGCGTATCAATTAAACCGATCGATCAGACTAATCATCCGCAGAGTCAATGCCCTGGACAACCTGGATCTGAATTAATCGACAATTACACGGGCATTAATAGTAACGAGGGTCAAATAATACTAATCTAGGGCTAGTCATTCTGCAAAAGTAAAACTAGGTCCTTATCAACGAGGAACATCCGCGACACCTTGCACGCCGAATTTGTTGAGACGTCGCAATGTTACATGGTACCGCGAACAAACCAAATTCGGGGCATTCTCTTTTTCAAGGGATGAAACTGCGGAGGGTAGTTCGCTGCGAAGCTAGTAAGCTACTAGAGACACAAGAACGCTTGCCAGGCAAGTGTTGTGGCGTCTTCTGCGAGGAGCAACGGGAAAATGGACACTATCACGTTCCCCACGCTGGTTTTCGGATTTATTAGCATTTTCGTGCCAGAGAAGAGAACGAGCTATTTTTATCCTTAACTGATATCGCGTGCATGTTGACAATTAATAAGGAGGAAGCGTTATCTCCTTCGTGCGTGCGTCTGAAAAGTTGGATAAAAACATTTATCTTCTTGATATTCGCCATGGTTCAATAGCGCACACTGACTTCTTACTAGGAATCGAAGGGTGCCCCGCCTGCGTTTCTATTCGCACCGATTTCACGCAGAATCGTCGCGATGCAATTGTTAAAAGGGTTTCTGTGCATTATTTTCTGTTTCAGCCCTGGTGGGGTCGCTAACTATTGGCACCACGTTCTTTTTATCGCCGATCTCTGGCATTCTCACCGATAAAATCGGCATCCAAATGACCACTTTTCTGGGTGGCGCCCTCGCCTCCAGTGGTATGATTCTGTCGTCGATATTCTCGAGCAAGGTAAACAGACTTTTATTCTATCATTACTATCTGTAACTTACCAGATGCTAATCGAAGTTAGCTTCAATCGGTACTGGCTAAAGAGACGTTGCAACTACATCGCGAGTGTTCATACCCTTTAACAACCAGGACTGCGAATAGAGCAAACCCTAATTTTCACTCGAAAATTTCGGTCCGCGGTAAAGTTCTGCTCCCATCCACACCTAAGCGGAAACGAAGGCAGTGTGATCTCACTGAAACTCTTAGAGTAGACAGTGTCGTAAGTGCACTTGATAGACATGTTTGCCTACTATTACCACTAATGGACTAAGTAAAGGAACACTTGCAGCTACTATATTACGCAGTACACGTCTTCTCGTAAAATGGGGAAAGATAGACAAGAACGCATCCTCAATTCCAGAAAGCCTTAGCCTTTGATACATGGATAGAGTCTTCCCAGTGGACTCGATTATATTCTCTATAGAGAGCACTACTTAGTCTGTCTTTCTACAAAAATGTTCACCACGATTCTCGCGATTTTGTAGCCGACTCAAGTTATGTCTAGAATCGCTGTGCTTCAGGTGGCGTTGCTCTATCTGACCTACGGAATCATGTACGGCCTTGGCGCTAGTCTTGCCTACACTCCGAGTCTAGCGATCCTCGGGCACTATTTTAAGAGATATTTGGGCTTGGTGAACGGGATCGTGACAGCTGGCAGCTCGATATTCACCATCCTCATGCCATACTTCATGGAGGTGATACTCCGCCGTTTTGGGTTAGAGGGGACGTTAAGATGCTTGGCGATGCTCACCGCCGTCGTCATGGCATGCGCCATACTCTTCAAGCCCATTCCACGTGAGTACGATCTCCCGTTAATTATTCATTCGTTCTTATTTACACGAACCTGTCCGTTTAGTGCCCCATTCTCGCATTACCCCAGGAAGCTAACGAATACAAAAGTGCAAGGAACTAAATTAAAGCTCTACAGCTCTATTATTCTCACTACTCCACCTATTAATCCTTGTGCAATCAGTTATTGCTTTAAGGGAACGTTAATCGATCCTGCTTCTCCTTTAACACGAGCATTTGGAAATTACTTTTCAGTCGTGACTCCGCCACGGGATCAATTAAAGTCCAAGTCAGGCTTCCAGACTTGCCTGAAGGCTGTGGTGAACGTTTCCATCTGGAGGAAGAAACGATACGTGGTCTGGGCCAGTTCTATCCCCATTGCTCTGTTCGGGTTAGTACGAAGCCGAAGCCAGCGAGAAATCATTTACGTGCTAACGCTTTCGCTGGAACACGAGCCAGATATCGGTGCTGCGTCCCTCGCGACCCGTTAATACAGAAACGATACCGCTTGTCACTTAAAACGATTTCAGTCTCACGCAGATGTTGCGGCTGGGGCCTTGTAGCCGGGCAGCAGGTTGCGAAAGAGGGCTCGTTTCTCCGCGGAGACGTCAAGTTACACCGCCGGTGTAATTCAAACCCACCGCGCGAGAAACCGCCGCAGCGAAAGCGTGTAGCGTCTAACGTCACATGGCTTTTCAGATCAATGAGAATGTTCATTTCAGGTATTTCGTGCCGTATGTTCATATAGGGAAATTCGTTGAGAACACGTTCAAGGGCGCGGACGGAAAGCTACCAATCATGTGTATCGGGATCACGTCCGGCATCGGTCGATTGCTTTTCGGTTATATCGCCGACTTGCCGCGGGTGGACAGGATATTGTTACAGCAGGTAAATCGGCCCATAAATTCCCTTCTAGTGGAACAGCTGGCGTGTGTGATGCAAGATCCTCTTATTTAGAGCGGAGTTATTTTCATCGTTAAAGGCTTTAGATCGTCGAGTTTATTCTCAGTGTCGAGGCTTAACGATTTTCTGTAAATGAAGGTATGATATTTGGAAAGTGTACTGATCTCCTTTAAACATTACGAGGATATTTGTGTCACTGTTGGCGGGACTTGTAGGATAGAGGAATTTGAACAACCGGAAGGACTTCATTTGTGTGTAACAGATTCACCGAAATCCTAGGCAATAAATAGCGGAGGAAATAAAATATTCTATTTAAAGGCCTCCATTCTAATAATTAATACGACTTCTATTTTCTTCTTCCTCAGATATCGTTCGTTAGCATTGGCGTTCTTACGATGCTCCTTCCTGTCACACCCTCGTTCACAATATTGTTACTGATTTCTTTGGCTATGGGACTGTTCGACGGGTGCTTCATATCACTGCTGGGTCCGATCGCCTTTGATATATGCGGTCGAGAAGGAGCAACTCAGGCTATTGGGTTCCTATTAGGCATGTGCTCGATACCTTTGACCGTGGGACCGCCCATTGCTGGTCTTATATACGATCATACAGGTAATTTTATGTTCTAATTGCTATACTTTCAGATTTCGCGTCCTCCTGTTTCTAGTCGATCACAATTTTCAAGCCGATATTTCAAAATTAAAGCATGACGAAATAAATAAATTCTACTAATTTTAATTCGACTAATTCTACTAATTTAATAATCCCCGTTTCCAATTTCACAGCTTCTTTCACAGGTGCCACTTAATATTAAACATAATCTAGGTGTTGAAACTTTCATAAAAGTTTCTATAACAAATTCTAGCGATGAAAGTATTAATGCTCCATATCACCCGATTACAATTACCCCAGAATCTGTCCTATTTCTCACGAAGCATCTTATGAATTCTGTTAACAGATATCTATATATTCATTTATTTTTTCAGGCAGCTACGACCTGCCCTTCTTCTTAGCTGGCATACCACCCATAGTGGGGGCGCTCACGATGTTCCTAATAAAGTTCGTGAAGGAGGACGAGCAGGGTCCCGTCAGAGAGAACTCGGGGAACAAGGCCGCTTGTCAGAATGGTCGGTAAACAGGTATTTGCCCATGGTTCACATCTAACTAACAGAGTTTGTTTCCCCATGTGGTATCGAAACACGTGCGCGTCGGTTTGTAAACGGTTATCACGAAGGCGTTTGACACTTTCCATGGAAAGCTTTTTGGGGAAAAAAAAGAATAATAAAACACGAACCCGCCTGCTGTCGAGGGGGATACAGCAATTGGTAAAACGAATCCAACAATTTCGAGAAAATCTCTCTGAAAATTCTTCGCCTCTACTCTCTTTTTTTTTCAACACTGCATGCGTTCTCTATCGTTGCGCTAACAGATTTTCCTGCACGACACTTTTTGCACCAGCATGGGAATTAATATAAGTTAGCCCAGACGCCCTGACTAATTGCAAGTGGCAATAATGGAGAAATATTCTTGACAATGGCAGCAACGATTATCGTTATGTTTGCCATTCTTTATCGCCGATTGTTACGTCTAATGGCGATAAATGAAAGTGTCTCGTGGAACGTGACGATAATGCTCTGATTTCATTTGTCGGTGTTCCCTGTTTTGCCTACTCGCAGCAACGCCTAGCGCAATAATTGGAATTAATCGCGACAACGCGACGTTGAAACAATTAATTACTTATCGCGCCCCGAGGTGATAGTTTAATTGTGCCTTGGCTGGTTGCAATATAACACGGCTGTCATCCATTATCTAACCGAATGTTGCTATTCATAGTCGGCGCTTGCATTCTACTAGAAGCTGTTCGCTTACTTTCTCGTTAGTATTCTGTTCGGGCGGCCTTAATGTGCTCCTCGGGACGAGTGAAATGTATGTCGTGCGGAATCCAATTGCTTTTACTGTAAATTTAAGTGCACTTTCATTCACGCCGGTTCCTTCCTCGAAATAGTGAAATTCGAGCGTCACTTCTATCACTCTCGACGTTTTCAGTCCATCAATTTCTAGAGATATCTTCTATTGGAAAAATAGGGGTATCGAGTTGAATCTGTGCTGTACAAAGGAATTCTTTTTACACGCTTTGCAAATTTCTCAGCAATTTGTTAAATACATAAATTCCGCATTTCTTGGTAAAAAAGCAATGCGATGGTTCGATACACGGTTAAACTTTTGCGGTTCAAAAATGTAAAAGAAACGGTGGCGCAGACGCGGCCAGAAATATTTTAGTAGTATAGGCCAGGTTTAGTCAGACAGGCTTCGAATGCATCGTACGTTCAGCTCAAGCATTGAGCACAAAGTGCCTTCGCCACTTTAAACTCATTTAAACTATTTCTGTTATTTGTTTCAAAATCCTCTTCTCTATTTACTAATACGATCCCTTCGTATACGCGACACACAGTACGACTGAAAACCACCTATCCGTCAGCTTTTTCCACAGTTTTCCAATCGTGTATCGCTCTGTGTATTTTACAAAGAATCAAACCGTCCACGGGTGAAATGTTGCGTAAACTTTATCCTATCGAATGGATCGAAAAAACAGTTCACAAAACAATTCCACTTTCCATTTTTCGTCACTCTCCATCAATACCCTCGAAACCAAACATTTTCACTCAAACAGAACAATTTCTACTGACATCAATTAGTCAAGGTATACGTCAATTTTCTTCTAACACTGCATACACTCGTCTCTTCGTCTTCGCTTAACAAAACGTAGCCACTTTTCTAAGTACATATCGCTGAATGTTGGTGGAGGGGCTCGGAGCAGCTTCGCGGACTCTGTTCGAAAAAACTGATCCGTTTGCAATTCACAGGGTACTCGAGCATCGACCTTCTGTCCCCGTGCTTCGTGGCGACCGTCGAACACCCGCACGAGCAGTCCGATCGGCAGACGATGCGTCGAAACGTCCACAACCACTACTCCGGACGCTGCGGATTTAGGGAGGGCACCGTGTACAGGGACCGCGGAGCGAAGTGTCCCGATTGTAAGAAACATTCGGAGAGCGTGCCGCTGTTACATGGCGAGAACGAGCCGCTGGGACCAGACGCGGGTCTGTTCCAAGGGACGCCGCAGTCGTCGATACACCTGACGTTTTAATTAAGGAAGAAACGCGGGTGACTTGACGACACAGATCCCTGGGTGGTCTCCCGGATCATTTGCATTTAAAATCGTCGCGGGCCTTCGAGTTTAGGCCGTCTACTTTTGCCAGGTGATGTTAACGTTTCGCTAAGCGCTGCCTCCTAACAGGGGTTCGAGCGGCGAGGTGCGCCTTTTCGCTGGGTACAGGGTACAGAGGAATCGTAGATTTTACATGGGAGGGGCGTAGAATGGACCTTGGAGCCGTGGTCAGGTCTGAGGATTTGACGCGTCGCGTTCACGCCGTCCATTCAGGGGTTTGTCGTTGGTGCGAAGTAAGATGGCGGGAAGGGTAGCGATGTTCGATCATAGTAGCGTAACGAAGTCAATTTTACTTAAAGTAGAGACGTTCGGTGGCAGACTAGAGGGTGGCTAGAAGTCCGTTAGAGGAGCTGGTCGCCCCTCTTAGCTCTCGTTCACTGGTAGACTCCGTGTTCTCGATCCGGTAACCGATATCCGTGACAATATTTTTCTGGATCAAGGGCGTTGAGAAGTGATTGTTCCTCGAGCGTTGGTTGAATTTCTACGGTCGTGGACCGTGGATATTTTCTGGATGGTGTGCTGTACGTGTTCGAGACCGCCATATTTTTTCTTAACCATGATTCCCCCTTTTGTTTTATACCGTTTCTTTTCTGAATCTTTTAACGGAGCGCGTGCTTGCACGAATAGACTTGTACAAAATGCAGCGACAAGACTAACGTGGTCTATCTGCAGAAGGATCTTTCGGACGAATCACAGCCACGATAGTTTTACTTTTACAATGCCATTTACTTTCTGCCTGCCAATTTGCGACACGACGGCATTTCAAGTTGAACAAACAGGTTTTTCTTATTACTTCGTCTGATATTTCTAACGTCTTTTCACGCGACAGGAGGAGGGCGCAATATTTTTCGACAGGTTTTTATGAAACTTTGCTTTCCATTGACGAAGCTCGCGGATAGCAAAGGGAGTTGTATGGAAACGACTATAAATGTAGATCTTTAGAGACGTTTAGACAGAAATATTTTAAATAATCACAGTTTCGCATTACCTGATACTTAACACGGAATACAGTGATGTTCCGTGCTTTTTTTCTACTTCGTTATTCGGATTGAACAGAGAATTCTAATATTTTATACGCCACGATGTTTTTTTTATTCGAATGTCGGCACGTTTTACGACTCATTTTGCCATTTTCAATTAGCGAGCAACAATTTAGAGTTTCGCAAGGTACATATCAGACGTTCGATCGTAACGTATGCCTGAGAAATTCGATTATTTTATTTAACAGTTGCGGCTAGTTTGCTCGACTGAGAATTAATTTAGCTTATGTAGCTGGACTTCGCTTGAAGCATTCTAAGTTCTTTTTATACGTAGAAATTATTCGACCATGACAGGAGTAAGTGATATAAAGTACTATATTTTCTTAGCGTTGAAAAAGGGGAACAGACGAAAGCTATTTTTCCCGTAAAATTGTACCTACGTAAAGTAGTGTTAGTCTGTTGCCAAGTTATGCGAGAATAAATGGACTCAATAAATCAATGAAAATGTTACAAATATCGTGTCAATAAACTGAATCTTCAGAATGTTAAACCAGGAGTAATTCGTACTTTACACCTTCATGCACTTCCTCAAGCTTTAATTTTGTTTAAGAAATGCGATAAATCTTAAAGCGATTTAATTTCTTGCACAAATATCTCTGGATTATTGAAATATCTTTTAACGCAGTTTAAGCTTGTTACTTTCTGATCGACAAAGAACGAATAAAATTTCTATTACCTTTCGACTGTTACTAGAAACTAATCTGAATATAAACTTTGCCTAGCTCTGCCGCGCCATGTAGGCACCACTGTTCCTCGTCGGATCATCTAAGTTAAGTTGCATTTGCCACGGTCAGTGCTTACACGAGTAATCATCTAGGTCCTAGAAGCTCCCATGTGCTGGTACGTAATGGTGGTTGGGAGCTCACCCGAAACTGTAGATCCCCGGCTAATGATCGACCATAGTGGTCAAGATGGAGACTAACATGGAGGAATAAACAGCTCACCAACGCCTCAAAGGGAATACCCGAAGAGCTATCCAATAAAAAGGTAACGGAGAACGTCGTCAAATATGCGAGCTTCAGACTTCTTTGATCTCGTCCAGTTTTCTAAATATTGAATCTGCTCTACTGTTCTCCAACTTCCTGCAGTCTAGCTTCAGTCTTTTATTTCTATCAGCCTATACACCTACTATATTGAGTCCCCCAGAGTTTCTCGCAGCCCCTTTCTGTCGTTTTTCACCCACTTCAGTCTACTTTAGTGCATTTCATCACTCCGCTTTCTTTGACCCCAGTCTTCTTCAGTCTCCTATAATTTCTCTCAGCTCACTTCACCGATCCTTCAGTAATAATAAATAACTGGCACATGTTAAAAACGGCGAATCTAAAACCATAGTGATTAACGATGCAAAGTGATGCCTCTGAGTGACCTACATACGTGCACAAGTCTCTTCGCCCGCCTAGTAACAGCAGTTAGGGAATCTATCAGCGAATTATTAGCCGAAGATCATCGATCCAGCGCCCTGTGCGCTTCCATTTGTTCGAGACCGGTAAGAGGGAAATTAGTCGACCGTGGGAAGAGACTCTCCTCGTAATTACAGTTCAATTTGCATCGAAAGCGTCCAGTAAAGCGTTTAACGACGTTGATTCTCCGCTCCTCGAAGCGTCGCTGCGGTTTTTATCGCCGCTGCGGCGGTTATCGGCGGGAAGGGCCATATCGGGAAACGGACTGTTATGTTTAAATTCGAACTTAATTGGCGAAATTTCCGTGATGCTCCGATGACCTTTTGAACCCCTTCTATTCTGCACTCGTGCCTTTCAATTTTCTGATTAGGTGACGGGTGCGAACCGATCGTTAAATTCTGTCGTTTCTTCTTCCTTTTCTTTGTTTTTTATCAGCACGTTTCTTAAAGTGCGGTGTCGTAGAGGGTTTGAACATTAACTTGAGAATGCAGACTGAATGGAGGATGAAAGGGGTGCAGCTCCATATTTAGCAACTTGGAGTAAATTAGAAAAAGCTGTTTATAAAATTATTGATTTGACTTAATAATGGAAAGAGATCATTAAAAAATATATATTTTCACACAATAAGTAGCAGTTACTGAGTTTATAAGTTTTTATTTCTATTTTTGGTGAATTTCAAAATTTGCAATCAATCGCTCATTTGTTATCGGATTTGCATCAAACGATGTATTTTTTTTCACATATATTACACGTCATAATTGAAGAACTCAAAAAATAGGGCTGCACCCCTCTTGCTGCAAGGTTTTCCATCCAAAATGCACGCGGCTCTTCCGTCGAGCATATAAAAATTTGACGACGATACCAGTTCCAAAGAGTATACTTAGAACGTGTTATAATTTTTAAATAACGCGAATCGGTGACAATCTGTCGATGATTGAGAATAAGTTCTCTTCGAAATAGCGTCTTTCTAAACTGTGGATTTTATGAACCGGTAGCGGAAACGATAATAAGATAATCATTGATCGGTGGTCTCCAGGTTAAGGAAGGATACTTGACAGACATTTTTCGTTAAGATTTAACAGCTTATATTTCATAACGCAAATGTTCTCAATGGTCGAGCGATTTATTACATCATTACAAAGTGAATTGAGGCGGTTGGTTACCTTAGAAACCATGCGAAGGATGGATTCAGAATTTGCTGACGATTACGTGAACGTGACAAGTGTTCAAGCACTCGAGGTGTGCCTGTTCAAACAGAAATCAAAAGGAAGGTTAAAGGAAATTATAGCAATCGCATTCCAAAATCAGAAAACAGGGTTTTCTCAAACACTAGACGAGCGAAGGCACTTGTGCTCGCGATTCACAGGACTTCCAAAGCTTTATTTCCAAAATCAATCTTCCGCTGATTTAGCCCATTCCTTTTAAAGAAACAACCACTCCTATGTACAACACCTAAAAGAACTTCCAGCAACAATACGCAAGTAAAACTGTACAAAGTCGGTTTCGATGAAATTACACTAAACCTTAAAAAAGATCTAACAGACTAATAATCTTCAATCACCTAACATGATCTCATTCGACGCGATCTCTGACAAATAGGAACGACTGCACCGTCTCTAGTAACCAGTAAAACAAGCTCGACACGAACCATTTCAAAATTCGCTGTTACAAATTCACGGATGATTTTTGTTCCGCAACGTAAGGGCGATCCTCGGCGTGGCTCGCGTGATCATTTCACCAGGATCTGGCCGGGCAAGAAGGGGAAGGTGTTGTAAATGTAGACGGGTCGATTGAAGGCGAAGGAATTGGCGACGGCCAGCGCTGGGTTCCCTTCGAAGTCTTCTTCTGGGGCGCTCGAGGGGGTGGTCGGTTCCCTGGTCCGCGGGGTGGTGGTGATTCTCATCGTTGTTGTGGTGGTTCTCGCCGTTGACGTGGTGGTTGGGGCCGGGGTGGTGGTGAAAATTGGGGGGTGGCTTGTTGGCTCCGGAGGTCCATAGGCTGGTAATCCGGGGGGCCCGTAATACGCATGCAATCGATTGCTGGTGGGATTAAAGCGTCGACCATTAGGACGCCATCCCCTTGGCTTATATGGCGATAAATCTGACGTTGCCAGACCGATACAGAGTAGCACGAGGGTCAACTGGAAAATGGAAAAGCAATTAATGGCTTAGCTGTCGCGCGCTTTTCCTGCTGTCGATTCGACGCTGCCTTTCGAACTGCCACGAAGAAGAGGCTAGTGGAAACGATCGACAGTTCATACTGTTATTCATGCCGCTGTCACGCGGAGCTGCGTGTCATAAACTGCTCACGTGAACCGAGGGTGTTTGATATTGCGCGTGTAACGTTGTATTTTACAATTGTATTTTGGAAAGACGTTTCACACTCCCACTCCCTTTCTGTGAAATTGTCAGGGATGTATTAAGGGGTAACGCCAATCTGAGACGCACAAAACAGCACTTAAACGATTTTTTTTTATGATACTATGAGGTTGAAAATTATTTCTATACTTCTTATGTTCACGGCATGTATTAATGTTTACATTGCATAAAAAAATTCGTCTAATTTGGCGCTGCTTTGAACATCTTAGGGTATCGTAACCCCTTAAACGGATCTGTAAGGAGCACTTTTCATATTAATATTTTACCGAAACGTAGGATTCAGTTGGAATGTTAATAAAAAATGAACAAAAGTAATTCAGATTACCCGCGATCATTAAATTTTAATAGCTTATCATGGCTAAACTATTCGTCACTTATTTTCGTTTCAAACATCATTCTCACATCCGCGAAATTTTAACTGGATATTAATATTCATGAAAATATGCAAATATTCGTTTATATACAATATTACCGATAACTGCTTAGTTAAGATACTGAATTTACGAGCATCCTTTGAAGATAGAAACACTGTTGCAATCACAGATCACCAATTTACCATCGAAGAAGAGAATATCTAGTTTAAGTGAAACAAGAGTGAAATAAATCAGACTTAAAGAAGTGGTCTAGACGACCGTGTCACCGCGTCCATGTGTTAGATCGAATTAAATCGATATTCCCCGTGCACAACGAATCTATCACCACGTTACCGTTTTCCTCATTCTTGCTGGCCCGCCACCGTTGACTTAGCGCCGAAAATTTTGACTGGCCTTTACCCGTGCCTTTCGTCCGTCTTTATATGCGGCCGCGTGTTTGAGTCGGCGCCCAAGCATCGTGAATACGAAGCGATACGAAACGATTTCGTTTCGTTGCTTATTGCTTACCGTTTCGTAACCACGAACGTAGACCTATATTACGTGACGTGAGTGGTGATTGTACAGCTGAGAAGTGTCACGATGGCCACGACGTTCTCCTCGACGTTTGTTGACGCCGCGGTTCTTGTTCTTACCCACGTTAGCTCAGGTTTTATTACGCGGGGTGGCCGAAATGTTAGTCTACCGAGTGTACGTTGAAGAAACGTATAAAATGCACAAAAAAAATACTTATCATTTAGCGACTTAGATATTCGTTCACGGAAAAAATTGATTGTGTAGTTGGTATTAAAATTCAGGGGTTGGAGAGCGAATGGTACTTACTGAATTAAGCAGCTAACGCTTGGTCGATAGAGGTTGAAGAGTAGCTCGACCGGAGTTAAGAGTGATTTTCGTTTGTGCTAACGTTGGTGACTCATTCTCACCCTCGTATTACAGTTAGCAATGCTAATTACAGCATTACTGCAAGAAGCAACAGTTTCTTGCTTTGTGAGTAGAAAGTGCCTGCCAAGCGCAGACCAGGAATTTATGAAACACTCGAGTGTGGAAATGGAAAGGAGATACGTACTTGGAACTCTTGCTATATAGGTACATCATGCTAAAAACCATGGAAGATAATCATTCATTAATACACCACCCTGCATCGAACAGAGGAAACCACACGGATTGTGTCCTTAAACCAAGAATCCATTCTACTTCTATCAAAGTGAATCTCTTTACCCACGTTACTTTATCAAGTGCTATACAAAATTATTCTAAAGTGCAAAAGAGAAAGACCAGTACTAAGTAGCTCTCCACTCGACCAAACGTTACCATTCATCTTCCAACAAAAAAAGTCCCCTCTTTCACCAGTATAAAAACCATTCATCCCCCATCGTCATTGATAAAAGGCCAGTTATCATTATTTCTGTCCTCCGCTTATCAATCCTCAACGAATGGTTCGCGGCGGGCGGGTTATTTGCGAAACGGCGGATCGTTTCGCCCTTAAGACTCCCCCGGCGCCGGAAAGTGGCGTATCATCCTGGAGACGTGATACAAGGGGTTGGTGGCTTCCTTCTCGGTGTACGACGCTTTAAAACGCACGGGCGAAAGCACCCGTTGTAGTACATAATTTTGTCATGGCTTACGTGAGCGGCGTACGTGTGACGAATCCGTGATGCATTATGAATTCGCAAGATCGGCGGACGCCGGCGCTCTTGCGCGTACGAATTCGATCGGCCCGCTCCAAAAACGTGGCATGCAAACTAATTACCGGATTGACAGTGAACGCTCACCCGACTGCGATCTGGATTCCGTCTGCGGCACGCTTAGAACTTGTCGGCTGCCCGACGCCGGCGACGGCTCCTGTGTGCAACATCCACGGGATAAATCAAGCTTTTCCGTTCCAACCGGACACCTGGACACCAGACGCACCTGGCTGGCCAGTCGCGGGCAGAACTGACGGAGGAATTGTACGGAGAGGAAGTCTCTCGTCGACTATAGTGCGCTCCGTTGAGAGAGTATATCGGGGTCAGTGAGTTGCTGCTGTAGGTGCACTGGCAGCGAGGCTCCCTACTGCGCATGCGTGAACAGGAGGCTCAATGGCGAGAGATGGAGGGGATGGAGGTTGACTAGTTTCGAGGTTCGGGTGGAGATCTACTGCGGAATTAGTAGGGTAAACCAACCAGTAATTGACCGCATACCAGTGAATGACCAGTAGGCAAAGAAATGTCAATTATAAATTTAAAAAGTACTATTTGTTTATAAATAAAGTGTAGTTGCACTTTTAATATCCCATATTTTTAGATTTGCGTATTAAACAAACATTAATAAGTACAATTCTTAATAAAAGTATGCGGTCATTTACTGGGCTTCTTATTCAACAATTCGGTCATTTACTGGTTTGTTTACCCTACACTAAAGAGTTTTTGATTCAAGTTTTAATTTTTGTAATGTTCACTTCCAACTTAATTTCTCCCTCGGTGTCAAATTGGCACAGCGGTAAAAAAGCTTTGTACATTTGCATTTGCGTCAAATTGACACAGGGGACGGGTGAGGGTTAAGTATTTTGTGTGCTGCACACGCTTGGAAGTGTTCTTTGGACGTTTGAAGCGAAAGATCTGGGAAGTAAGTTCATTGGAGTAGCACTGTCCAAGTAATGATAGGATTAATCATAGATTCTTGAGTGTGTGGGAAGGTTGATTTATAATGTTGTACCTGTTGAGGATTACTATGCCGCGGGGTGTAGGTAACACTGGGTGGAATGAATTTCTGTTTGTGAAATTCAGGGGGATTTGAGGGAGTGCAGAATTATATAGAGAGTGGTGTGGAATATTTTATACAGAATTGTCCATTTATCATCGTCGACGGGCGTGCGGTCCGACGAATTAAACGGAATCTATCGATCTACGTCCTCGTCCCGTCCACTCGACTCCGTTTGCGGCGATCTGTCGTTTCCGCTTTTCATTCTAGCCCGTTATCGATAACCCATAAGTCCCTTTGTGATAATCGCAATCTCGACGGATACGAGGGCGACCCATGCGACTCACTCGAACGTGTATGTGCTGTCAATAGATCAATAGGTTTTCTAAGGGATGCGTTTCACATCGCTTGTAACCGCGAAACATATGATATTTACAGAAGTCTCTAGAAAAAGACACCCGCGGGGGCCGTGTTTACGATGACTCTGTAGAACTACGTGGAAAAATAGTGTGTTTTGATATGGCTGTTTTCGAAGGTCCGTAAATAATAATTGTAAAATTATCCCGTCAGTTCTGCTCTTCGATCAATCTCACTTGCACCCGGACGTGTCGATAAAATTGGTTTAAGAGTACTTGTTATACATCCAATGTTTTATTTCCACTGCAACGAAAATCCGAAAACAAGCACACACCGCTGGGTTTTATAAACTGATTAGATCGTACAATTTAATTTAGTTAAAATTGTTAGTAATCTCACAGAGCAGTTTCCAGCTCTCTAGGGACTACGAATAATTTTATCTAAATTGTCTTTCAGAAAAGAAACATTATATTCAACGATGTTTCAGTCAAAAGGGGAATAACACGTTGTGTTAATATGAACAAATGAAAATCTAGCACTTCTATTATTCACGTTATTACGGTAGGGATATTTTCAGCAAGTATACAGAAATCCAGGGGAACGAGCAGTTAGATGGGAAATTGGGGTTTTATATTTCTACTTCATAAGTTTACAAGGAATCATCACATCTGCAATATTCTAACAGAATTCTCCGCATTTCTAGATATAAGTAATCATATCGTTTCGGTGTGCAATTTATTATTCTACCGAGTCGGAGACACCGTCCACCGTTTTCTATATCCCCACTCATTCGCCGAAATGAATTATCAACCGCAGGCCATAGACGAAACTCCACGTGGATTTCAAAGTGGAGACACTTTCACTTATCGCGTGTCTGTGATAGAATAGTCCCCGCATTGGGTACTTTTGTTCTCTGATCGAGTATATCGAGTATTCCGGTCGGGTAACAAGTGGTGCACACGTCATGTCACGTGTCAGGCGCAGCGCACTCTACACCCTCGGCTCTGTGCCTTTTATTCGAAAACAAGGACGAGTATTCCTTGTCGATAAAAGTCCACCCTATTCTGCCCGAATCTTCAACGCCCGTTGTATTGTTTCTGGTACGTCCACGAATTTGCCATGAGCGACCTCTTCGATGAGGTCTCCTTTTTGCTCTGGGATGTACTACGCGAGGAGCATATTGCAGTTGATCCTTGACAAATAAGGATCTCATTTTACGAGATGTCGGGTTACTATCAGTTGTATATTCTGTTTGGAGTTCGGGGCTAAATAATTGATGTGTATTTTAAATAATGCCTAATACGACGTATTTAGTAATTGAATGATGTAAATATTCTTAGAGACGTTTCGTACTAAAATAAATTAAATTGGTTAGGATTTTATTTATTAGGGAACGAGTGTATTAAAATGAATGCAGGCTGGTGAATTAGCATTATAGTATACCTACAGTGGAATTCGTGACGAAGGAAATACGAGTTACAGAAATTGTGTGTATTTTTACCAACAGCGACGAGTTTTTATTAAATTTCACCCAGTCGTGAGCGATACATCGTGAAAGTTGCGCGATTTTATTTTTTACAATTGACAGTTCAATTTTACCGTGCTTTCGTAGCTTCCATTTTATCGCGTGATTGGCGCGTTTGTTTTAGTTTGGATCTTCCTCAAACGCGGAATTAAAATTTAATGGAAGGAATATTGAATAGCGGTCAACAACAATGGAACGTTGCCCAACAAATGCAGCAAACATGGTCGAATTATAAAATTAAATAAATTGTTTAAAATCAAATAAAGATTTCCAACATTTTCAACCACCATTATTCGCGTTGGCGTTTAGAAACGTATCGACTAAATTCTTCTTCACGACGATCACTAATCTCTGAAATTGCGAGCTACAAATATAAAAAAGTATCCAAGTAATTCTTCACACCTACGTTCACGTTCGTTAAATATTTCCTCCAGCGCTTTGTCCATAGATATACAGGCTACTACACAAACTATAGTACACCTAACTACGGAAGTATCTTCATCTAACAATAAAAAGAGGACCTAGAATACATACATCTCCGCGGGAAATTACCGATCCGCTTAGAAATTCTTCAGCGTCGCTAGTTCCCTCTTCCTTTCACGCGGAAGTGTCCAATGACTGTGACCACTTTTAAAACATCACAACAGGTCGAGACTTCACCGTCTCGGTCGAGACTGAAACCGAATCTCTTCTACGAAACACACGATCCCGGAGCTGCTAGATATTATCGTTTGATCGAGTAGTCATGCTCAGCTCCGTTGCACTCGTCAGGCTTGTCAATTTGACGGACTCCCTCGTACCGAGCCCCGTTCTTCGCGTCCTGGCGCCTCTGCACGTCCTTTGTCAGCACGGTCATTATAAAACCGACTAGGAGCACCGCGCACAGCCCTACGTGGACTGGAACGTCCCCATGGGTTTCCAGCAGCCTTCCGAATATCAGAACGAGTACAACGCCGTAAACGTTATTAGCCACGTTCAGAATTCCGGCCGCTAGCCCCTCGGACTCGGGATACGTGAATTCCGCGCACATCTCGTATCCTAACGCTAGGTAGCCGGCCATGAAATACCTGCGAAAAGTAATTGCGCTTTAGACAGCGAAGGATGAATCGATTCCTACGTGGGATATTAAAATAATCGGTGGTTTCCAATGATTCCTCTGGTTAGAATAGATTCCGACGCACGCCACGCGGGGGGATTTGATTTTATCGGGCCAGGGAAAGCACGAGTCTAATCTGGCGTAAATTGGATAGAGAGCTATCAAGAGCTGATAGAACGGGGCTTTCGTTGATTTATTGTACGTAGCGTAGAATATGTTGTACCCCAGGAAAGTGGCGGACAGGTACACCATCCATTTCATTTCGAGGCAAGTGAACGCGGCGAAGAAAATCTGGCCGCACAGAGAGAGGAAGTATACGGCCACTGTTGTTTCTCTGAAAACATACACACACACGTCTTTGTTACGCTGCGAAATGGTTTAGGAAGAGGTGCGTCGCGTAAAGAATATTTAATTGCAGGCACGAACGATGAGCTTTAATTTTAATTCGGAAGCACACCGAATGGTGGTTGAGATTGGAAGAAGATAGAAGATAGTAGAGAAAGACAGAGCAGAAGAGAATAGAAGAGAATGAGAGGAAGCGGAATAGAAGAGAAGTGAAAGAAGAGATTCACAGCGACGCTTGGAGGATCAGCTTACTTGAACTTTTGCGTTTTATCGAGAATCACTCCGAAACTGATAGCGCCTATCATTCCCGTAACGATCATGGCCAAACCGATTCTACCCGCGTCCTCCTCGCCGTTCTGCAAAACACAGAATGTCCCTCGATTAGTGTCTTCGTATCTTCCGGCTTATCATCCCTTCACTTTCCCCACAGCGTAAACGAATGCCTTGGGATCGGAGGAACCCTTTCCCTGTTCAGCTCACCTCAAAATGTGCGAGGTAAATTTGATTGAGTAACGTCGCCACTGCGTTAAACACGCCGATGTTCAAGCCATACGTATTGCAGAGCAATAAATATTGTCTGTTTTTGCACAGCCTTTTGACTGATTCTAGGAAGTTATCTCCCCCTTCGATTTGATTCAACTTCTGCAGAGCTCGCGCCGTGCTCGGTGGTAGCTTTGGATCGTCTTCGAATACTGTTGCAAAATAATAATCCTGTTTAGTGGAGAATAGTAGTTGCTATGGAAGGAGTTAGAATAAAATTTGAAATAATAGCAAGGACATAAAGAAGGAAAATATTATACGATCCTTCTATTCTTCAGATCTGGCTGTGTTAATCCGTCAACTGACTCTGATTTATAAATTAGTCTAATTGGTAAGGGGTTGAATATTTATTGAAGTCTTTCGGAAGACTTTAAACATTACTATTCGTCGAGGGAAACTTACGTATTATGACTAGCAACAGCGCGATCGACACGATGATGGCAACGGCCCAGAAAAGGCGCGACAGATCGGCGGCTATGTCGTCCAGATTTTCGTGGTTCTTCACGACCATCGGCGTGATCAAGAAGCTCAAGGCTATACCCAACTGATTACCGAAAATGCTCAAAGACGTGGCAGTGGATGTCTCCTTAGCGTGGAACCATTGTGCTGATATACGTCCGGGCAAAGTCAGAGCTATTGTCTGACACGGTACAATTAATTATTATTTGGGTACAGGCTAAGTAGGCTGCAGGGTAGGGCGACAAATTTGGAGGAGTATCAAATTTTGGGGAGCGATAAAGTTTGAGGAGCGGCAAATTTTGGGGAGCGAGAAATTTTGTGGAGCATCAAATTTGGGTGAGCGGAAAATTTTGGGGAGCATCAAATTTTGGGAAGGGACGAATTTGGAGGAGCGACAAATTTTGGGGAGCATCAAATTTTGGGAAGTGGAGAATTGGAGTAGCGACAAATTTTAAGCGAAAGAAATTGGAAAAGATTTAAACACCGAGGCTTGAGACAACTTTAAAAACAATTCAATTTTTTTTTCATGTATCAAATTGGCGAAATATTTTATGATCGCAGGCTTGGGCTGCCGCACCTTCAAATCCGCCCCTGCGCGCATTCATATTATCTTGTTTAAACGCTGCAAACGTTTCTTTATAAACACTGGGTACTTCAGAGATCAATTCACAGGCCATAAAAGAAAGAAGGAACCTATACTAATATAAAAGTATATCCACGAATCAACAATGCTCGAGATGTTCACTGATAAATCTACTGGCTCTAGATTGTGAATAAATATCCTTTAGTCAGAAATCAAAGATTATTCCAAGTTCGAGATGCTCGAACGTGGCGAACGTGCAAGCATAAATTCTACCGAGACGCTGCGCTCAGTTCGACACTCTGCTCGCAGCTTAAGCTTCGCGTACGCAAAGTTCGACTAGACTCGTAATGCCTCGTATTAGCAGTAATTTACGACAGATTGTCGCGACCTCGTTTATACCGTGTCTGTGCATTTAGTTGACTCTGCTTTTTCCTAATATAACTCATCGATTTCAGTGTTTGTAAACAAAGTTGTAAAAGGCGAGTTGCAGCGCGAGACGCGCTTCTGATCACTTCCATTGAAAATTCTTATCGCAAACGATAGCTGCGAGTACTCGTAGGTTAGGCGAATTTATAATGTGCACAATTGATCGTTTTTTAACCAGCATATCGCCAGCGCGTGCCAGATAGGGGACTGATTTATTGTACAGTCAATGTTGGTTCGCGCTGCTTGGAACTAGGATGGTCTGACTTATATGGCACTATACTACTGTGAGAATCTTGAAATACTATTTAAAACCTCATTTCCACTGTGTACATACACCGATAAACATTGTCACTGGTTATTGCATTCTCAGCGCACTGTCTTTGCATAACTTCGTGCAATGTGAAGTAACGATTAAAAAGATGGCGGCTGTTCTTCGACAATTAAGAATTTCTTGCAGGACATCTTTGGATCGACTGACCGTCACTGCAATGTTTAAGAATGAATATTCTACAGTTGATAACTTTGATCGATGTTTACTTATGTCGCTTCTCAGTGTTTAAATCGAGCTTCTTTTTTAAAAGAGCATAGGGAGCCTAGCAAAGGATAATTCGAGGGTTCCGGACTTATTATTAGACTTCGGTATGTCTGACCTGCATGGATCCGACCAAGGACTGCCCAATGACGCTGATGTAAAACCTGTCAGGACTGACGGAGAGAACTTTTATCCACGAGCCGAGGCAACAGAGTCCACATCCCAAAATGTTACTCCGCCTGAGCCCCCAGCGGTCTGTTATGTACGTGGCGGGGAATACCAAAATCACGTAATAAGCCATGAACGACATCGCCGTCCAGTCGACAGCCAACGAGGAGACGCCATAGTACCTGAACAATGCGTTTGTTAAATCCAGTGGAGTTCAATGCTAAAATTTCGCGATGGCACGACGCCACTTTAACGTGGACACCTCGTCCCGGTAAATAATAGTCCTATTTATATCGATCCGCGAATATCATTGGAATTCTTGGTGATATCGAAACCATATTTATTTTAGGCACAAGTTGAAGTGGTTTAAGTGGGAGTATAATCCGATGTCGATAAGTTCTTATCGTCGATAGAGCTCCCTACTTTGTAATACATTATTTGACGATGTTTATCATTTATTAATAAATAGTACACAGGGTATTTGCCATCGGCAAAGAACTGGTTCAGATGATTTAATTTGAATTTTAATACGGTTAAATTAAATGGCTCTTAAAGTAATGGATATTTAGCAGAAATAGGGTAAACCCACCAGTAAATGAACAGTTAAGGCTAATGAATGAACACTATTATAAAATTATGTTTGCAGCGCGAATGATTCCTCGTGCTTCAAAAATTGTTTGGATATGAAGCAAGAAATGAAAAGATGTCTCTAATTAACTTGTTGCTTACTTTAATAACTTATTTTACTCATTTTAATAAAAAATGTTCATTCACTGGTACGTGTTCATTTACTGGTACATCCACCCTACCTAACTTTTCCATAGTGATTGAATTATACATTAAGGAGGGATTCTTACAATTCACGAAAATGGAAATGCAACTACCTGACCACTATGTTGTTGATTATGCAATACTGCACCCACTGAAAGGTGCTCATCATCGTGTACAAAATAAACAGGCCGAGCATCAACCATCTTCTCTTGTACACTTTCGTCTCCAGTTTTTCCAGACTTTTATCGCCGTTTACCACCCTCACACAATTCTTTGGGCACACCACCTCCTTCAACTCTTTGTCCTCCGTCATCCTCATGTCTCTTCCTCGAAATATACTCGCACACTCCTGTCGATCAAGAGACGAATAACTAAGCCGATCCCTTCGAACGCATCCAGATTAAAAATTGCCCGGTGAAATCTCTTGTATCTTCAGTCACAGGTCTTCTCGAGTCTCGGCTTTCTTCTTGCCATTCGCGGGAAGCAGGAGGCTCGCACTTCGCCGTTGAGCTTTATTCGATGGGCACACCACTGCTTCGAAATAAGTCGATTTGCTCAAAACGACTGTTTCTCGCGTATCAGCTCCCACCTCGGCTCTGGTCGAACTGCGTCTTCCGCGGTGTCATTGCTTTTTCTTTTATCTGTGTAGTGGTGATTAAAGGAGATCGCCGTGTTTGCGCCGAGCATTTGCTGCCTGCTACCTTCCGTCTTACTTGCTTGCCGTTATCGCGATTCTTATCGCGATTCTTGTCGTGATCCACGGCGCCAACCACTGTCCAATTCGCTTAATCTGCCCTTTTCGCGGCTGATCTTCCGTCTTGATCGATCGCCGATTAAACCACTGGATTTCTGGGGAGGGATGGGATCAAACTTGCCTCGGCGGTACGCGCGGCTAACCCCAGAGAACTCGGGCAAGTATCGGGGTACTCTCTGCTGCGTGATCCAAAGGCAAACATCTGGTCGAAGTGTGCTTATTAATCTCTCTTCGTCTCGGAAAACGAGACTGTTGTGACGAGAAAGTCTCTGGCGCCAGATTACAGTCGCCGAGGTTTACCGGATGTTGCAATTCGCGATCACTGGCGGCGAAGGATGCGTTTAGACTCTCGTCGGATCTAGACGTGTTTGCGTTTGTAGGATCGAGCTGTAAACGTGAGCCGTTCAGCAAATGTTAGTATTCTGACGTTGGGCTGTTTAAATACCCTTGCGGTAAAGGACGATACAGTGCGGACAAAAGTATTGGGGCACCCTTTAAAATGGAATAACTTTTGTACAATTGGTCCAAACGACTTGAGAAGTTAGAAGGATTAGTTTATTTAGGTGACCTGTTTCGTCGATTTCAAAACAATTGCAAGTGGTCGGAATAGCGAAGAAAATAGTGAAGCTCGCTTTTTCAACTACTTTATCTAAGCCTGTAATGAAAATTTAAAAATCCAAAGTAAGTTGTATACTTGGCAATAATTCCACATAGAACATAGTAGGTATGTGTTACATATTTCAATTTTTTAGATCCGCTTTATGTCCCACGTTTACACCGTTTTCGGGAAATTCAAAAAGTTAAATATCCCACAAATAAGTGAAGTGACACGAGGTAATGTCGGAGGAGTGTGGGAAAGAAGCTTTATCGGAGGCCGAGCTAATCTATAATTTATATTTATTGGGTTTCCCAGAAATTCAACGTTATACAAACATTTGGAGATAGAAGACAGATTTCTGATAAGTTATCTAAACTCCGCCATAATCATCGCCGTTCGATGCCTAATTACGATTTCAACTTTGTGTCTTTCAGGTGTTCCTAAGTTCCAGATAGCTTAATCGTAATTTTCAATGCTCATCGTAATAAGCTATCCCTGAATCTTCAATTACCCACTCGCTGTTAATTAGCCTCTGCCACGCATTAAACTGTAAAGTACGACAATGAAGGGATATAGTACAATGAATATAACAGAAGTTTTATTAGATATTACACTTTAACAATAAAGACAATGCAAATCTGACGCTCTTCGAGTTACATAAGTTTACAATTTATTACAAAATTAAACATCTCCGTCATAATCCTCCCCGTAAACTTCGCGACATTCTTAAATGCATCGACTTCAATGGTAACATTAAAAAACGTCGGGATAAACTATGACTGACTGAATGGTGAGCACGGAAATTTTTTCATTGTAAAAATATGTCACGTTCGCCTGTGGTAAAGTACCAAAATTCCGTTCCAGCGTCCAACGAATTTCCAAATTAACATTTACCTCACGCCGAACAGAACGGCTATCCTCTTTACAATTTTATGTACAACGTACGCCCAAACAGACTGCTCGCACAATTTACACTGAACCGTTTAACGAAACGTACATTAACTTACGCGCCACCGAATACCATACCACCTACCTTGAGGATCGCTCGATTCTCGACTCTTCCTCTGTACAGAAAGTTCGCGTGAATTTTGATAATTTACCAGACCGCGAGGCGGTTACACTTTACATCATACGCAACGTCCGCCGCTCTCGCTCGCAATAATCACTCCAATTTATACACTGCACCATGCCCTGCGCTCGAATCCTCAAAATCCTCAAATCATTCGCCCACGAAACAAGCCCTCGAAAATATATTACAAACGACGGATCGCTATCGTTACACGAAGTCGAAAGAACAAGTTCTGTATGGATGAATTATTAAAGTGTCTCGTTTATGTATACATATACATATCCATATATATATCTATACACATAGTCTAACGATTAATCGACTCGTATTGTATACAATTTATTGTTTAATAGTACTATGTAACGCTTTGGGGACCGTAATTCGATACAATCGATATTTTAACGTGTTTTAACGTATGTATACAACGCACGCGCGTGTGCGTGCCTGGCTTTCGTGTACGTGTGTGTGTAGTGTAGTGTGTGTACATATTAAAAACTATTCAATTCACCGAGCAACAGTTCACAGGGCGACACTCTGAATGTAAAAACACGTGGAAAAAACACTTTTTACACTCGCGTTCGCGTCGAACACCGCGAGGAACGTACGCAGTGCCCACGCGAACAACAATCGGTTATCTTTGGCTAGCGTTCAGTAACGTTCGGTTAATTTACTTTCATTCCAGGCGAACTATTCGCCCCGAACGGTAACTACTTGGGCCGTCGTTCGCGGTGAACTCAACTCCCGCTCGAACTGCTACATCGACAGCCTCCCAGCGCGAACGCGACGGGGATGAACCTATTTACACCCCTTACAACCAAATAAATCGTTCTTTTTGCAAATTACTATTTCATTTTCCATTCTAGAGTCTCTTAGATAATAAATAAATAAACGCTCGAACCAGGAAAGGTATTTCTAGTCGATTGATAAGGTCTGCTATGGCGCAACCCAGGGTGAGGGACGAAGGGCCCTGGCACCCTCCAAAGCTTTGTAAAAAGAAAAGAAAACTGGATTTCATTGTTTAAGTAAATTTTTATAATCAGTTAGTGAATTTGACTGAATTTGCGGTAAAAATATTTATCCCTTCAACTCGGCTTTCCCAAGATTCAATCCTGAGTGCGCCGCTACAGGTACGTGGTGAAGAGGGTGCGAATGAAGCAGCACGCTCCCTTAAAATTTGCACACGAATCTACGAAGATTTCTCGAGATCTTCTTTTCTGGATTCGGTCTCGAGAGATCGAATATTACCGACTGGTAACGACGGTTTGATCGCTCCGCTCGGTTAACCGAAAGGCTGTCGACGGGAACAACGGGAAGAGCGTAGAACGGAATACGGTAACGCGTGTCACCGCGGAAATCGAGTTCCGTTCTGAGAAATGGCGCGGATGTCGCGACGGCTCCTCCAGCGTCTCTCGGCGGGCGTCGCGTAAAATCCATCGAAAAAATCGCTGGATCGTTTCGATAATATGATTTGGCACGGTTCGACGTACGCGCGGAGGCTCTCGTAGACGGACAACGGGCCCCTCTCGACGGTTCTGGCGAATTAAACACCGCAACGATGAACAATCGACCGCGTGAAGATCCAACTATTCCGTCGTGCTCGTCAGCGAAATCTCAGCCGTCACGGATGGATCTTTCTGTTTCCGGACAGCCAGCGCAGCCCACGAATGGAAATTCACCGTGACTGGCAGCGCCTCGAACTTGCTGTCGCGCCGAGATTCGGCACGACTCTCCATTAGAAGTTGAAATATTTTGCGCCGATGCTCGACGACAACTTCCCGCCGCCCTTCCGTCTGCGAGGACTAGACGCTCCTAATTGGATTTGTAAATTTCCCCGCTGACGAGATGGCGAATAATAAATTCTTTGGAGTTTCGGAGGAATGCTTGCGAAACGAGATCCCGCGTTCTCCCTTTCGTTCGGATTTGTGGGGCGGTTTGCAACGTTCCGTGTGAACGATTAGAAATCGGAAGGATTTATTAGTCGAAGTAAATATTAGTCGAAGGAAAATGAATTTACTTAGGTTTCCAGATTCTTAGATGTGAAATTAGCGATTATATTGCTTTCGCTTCAGAAAATCCGAGAAGAACTGTTTTATTTATATAAAAACCTATCAATGGTGGTATAAATTTTAATGTAACTTGTTCCTTTATCAATTCTTCAGACACTACCGAGAAACTGAAACACTTCAGTGCCACGTGTTAATAGTGTAATTCGTATTTATATTAATGCAAAATAATAGAGACTCAGGTTTCACTGGATGTGCCGACGATTCCAATATTTAGAAACGTTTAGAATTTAGAAGATTTCCTTTCTCGAGGAAGCGTCAAGACGCGTCGCGACGGCGGTTTCCTGGGAAAAATACTATTTCATGGGGCTTGCCATCGATTCACAGATAAGCCGCTGCTCCCCTGGCTGTCCGGTCGCTTCCGCTTTAGTGTCACATGTTACCATACGCGATACTACGTGGCAGCTCGCAAAAAAGGAAACAGAAGGAGGAAAACATTATTACACGAACGTCACGAACGGATCGTTAGTATTGGGGGTCGCCGGGCGCGTTATCTTCCTTCCCCTATAAAACAACGACGCGTCACGTCCTCCGCGAACGTCACATCGCCCAGTTCTCCTCGCCATCCTCGCCTTCTTCTTCTCCCTCTTCTTCTCGCGTAACGTATAAACTTACAAATGGATTCGGGGAGAGAGAGAGTTCGCTTTACAAAGTGGGTAGAGAAGGAAGGAGTCCATCGCGTTTAGTTTAGTCGAATCACTTGGCAATACTTTATCTGTACACGATAGAAATACGCGCGATAGCTCGATTAATAGCTGCGATATGTGTAATCTTTACGTTAACAGCGTAACGAGATACTCTACGTGTCTTGTCGATCACCGACCCCTCGAGCCGCACTCTTTAATTAGACAATTTGATCCCAGAACACATGGCAATGTAGTTTATAAACGTACGATTTTATTTATAATCCTCCACACACGAATTTATGTATAAATTTACAGGTGTCGTGGCCGGATCCATCCACGCGGATCCAAAACGACTATCTGGCGAGCGCGTCCTTCGAGCTACAACATCGACGTGAATTCGATCGCGGGGAAACTGAAAAGGCGAGCGGGAAAAGGGGGATTCGAGACTCCCTTTTACCCCGTTCTGATTTCAAACAGAACTTCCACTACACCGTGATAAGGAAGCTTCGTAGTCGTCGGCAGAACAAGGACACGTGCGAGAGAATTCACGTTTCCCCTACGACTGACACACACAACAAAAAAAAGAAAAGAAAAGAAAAAGAAAGCGATAAAGCAGCGTCTTCCTTGATGCAAGTCTCTCCGATACACAGCTAAAACAACTAGATTTTTCTTTGGTTTCAAGGTACGCGCATCGACGAGCCCCGCTGTGACCGTGTAGCCAGGATCGAAGCTTTAAAAACAACCCACTGTAGGTTTAATCTAATCCTGTCCGTGGCACTTACGATCGAACTGAAATAGTAACCGCCGACGAGTGCGTCATCGGTGAACGTAGATTGCGAAACGTGGAAACCGCGTCGATCCCGTCACAGCGAAATTGTCAATGTAGCGCGATTAAAGGGAAGTTCCCTTCTTATGGAAATGAAAGTACGAGCGGCGCTGAAAGCCCGCAGGGGGTGGTTGCATAAACGATTGCGAACGACAGCTTTTTACACGCTTCGAGAAGTGTGTACACGGGGCGAGTTAAGGAGGGGTTGGGAAGTGGGGTTAAAGAAGCTCCTCGTTCTCGTCCGTGACACCGTACATCTGGGGCCGTCGTTCTTGAAGCTGTTGCTGCCTCTGTTTCTCGACCTGCTGCTTCTGGAGGAGCGCGATGCTGGCGGCCTTGTAGTTGATCGGCCCGTAGGAACGGTAGTCCACGTCGGCGTAGTCGAGATCCGAGAATTCCGGCCTGAAGGGCTGCGTAAACAGAACATTACAAACGAACAGCTTAGTCCAGTTTCGGCTGTACAGTAAGGGCTTGCGGGCGCGTTCCACTTGTCGCGATCGTTTCACCGCGACGAAACCGATTCAACTGGGTCTAGTCTCGGTGCAACGGCTTGGTGGGAATGAAAAAAGAGCATTCCTCGGTGGAGTGTCTCGCCGCGATTCGCTTTGCGCTGTGTGGTTTCGTGGCGGGAATAGGGAACCTAATTGGGGGGCTTTTAATGAAAATGTACCGTTTCAAATCGTTAAGACAGGGGGTCGTGTTTCTTTGTTCTTTGGATGATTTGAAATTTTGAGAGAACGAATTGAATATTGAATGCGTGGGTTCGGAGGAATATTGTGTGTCACTGATATCTTTTGTACATGTTTTTTTGTAGGAGTATCGAAGCTGTGGGGTGTGTTGAATCTCTGTGTGGATGGTGCAGGGGTGCGGAGGATTAAAAGCTACTATATAGAAAGCCTCTTCTATGAATAGAGGTCTGTGCACGCTGGTACACGTTTTCGGATTGCTCGGCATATTGATAGAAAGTATCTAAGCAATACGACGTAATTCATAGAATACAATGTACCTACAAGGCATGTCGGACGCCAAAATGTCCTAGAATATGTACGTATCGCTCTTTGTCTGCTGACCCTCCTACGAACAAACATTTAGATACAATTGTTATGTATGCCAGCAACGATGCAAATTTCATTATTCAATCCTTTCATTCACGCTGATCCGCGCAAGCTCCGTATCGCGCCAGTTCTCTGTTACAATCGGGGGCAGATTTTTCGTTCCGTTTGATATTCGATTTTTGCGCGCGACAGGTTCGTTTCTCCGTTTGTTCGCTCGGCGATGAGATTAAAGAAATCTTTGGAAATTCTTGATAAAGAGGATTAGTCGTTGGCTACTATGAAATCTTCGGAAGTCTCATTTCACCGACTAGAATTTAAATAATGAAATAATCTTGCGGTGCACGGCGAGCTACTGTTTCATCGATCGAAACTATTCAATTTTTACTTTTAATTACCAATTCTTCTTTTATTATCACCGACCCTGCCACTTTCGCAAGTGAAGTGGTTGAATTTTTTGAAAATATTTTCAAACAGAATTCCCTCGGTGAAATTGTAAAATGAATATTGGGAATTCTATTATCTTTATCGCAAAAAATGGAATATATTTAGTCGATCGTGAAAATTGTTAAATTGGTGCGAATGAAAATCGTTTAAAAGTTGTTCGCGGCAGTAAATGTTTTCTTCGAACAAACAGCATCGATCTCTTTGTATTGTTTCAATTTAAAACATTTTATGTACCCATTACGAATTTACATGGTTCCATCGATTTTCCGTCGACTGGTTTCAATTAAGGTACTTACCAGTACTGTGACCACCGATAAAAAGAAACATAGTAGAATTAAAATGATAAATTCGTTTAGCCACAGTTATATTAAATAATGCAGAATAATACGAAGGCTGTAGAGAGCAAGCTTGAAAGTTAATTTTAAATGCCGTCAAACGTAAAGCAAACAGGAAACGCAAACAGACGTGAAAACACAATGATGATCAAATGCCACTGCAAACAAGGGAAACAAACATTTAACAATAAAATAATGCAAACGAACAAAATTCTATCTCCTTCCTACCTGTAATTGCCTCGTAAGATGCAGATTAAACCCCAAAAGTACTCATCAGTGACGTTGGTTATTTGATTTTTCTAAGGACTTATAACCTTTCGAATCTAAAACATCGTCGCGCTAAGATTATATCGCGTATCTCTTTTTATCATGATAAGCTACGCGTGCAAGCCGCCTGGTTAATTCCGAAATGTTCCGCAAACGAATGGAAATGGAAGGCCCCGATAACGTTCTTCCTCAAAGAAGTAGCAGTATATTCCACCTGCACAAAAACTACCGTCGAAAAATATGAAGAAGGTCGAGCAGAATTTCTAGTGCTAAAACGTCTACCGCGCATCGAATACTCCCTTCTAATTATTTCATCCCAACTAATTACTTCCAACTATAATTTGAACCAGCTAGCCAATTACAGAAGCAATTTTCCTAATCATTGAGTAACCCTGATACCACTCTGTACAAACTTTCTATCCTCTCATCACGTACAGCACCAAAAAGATTCTACCCACCACAAATTCAATAATCAAACAGAATATCCTTCCATACCGTCTCAAAGATCCTCAACCATTTCTCACCCCCTGCGCTATTCCATTGACCCATCGATCCTATTCCCCGCGTGGTGATCTTAAAATCCTGCGACCCAGCCAACCGTATCGAACTTTAAAAAGATACACCATATCCGATCGTAGAAAAATTTCCAAAGCACATTTTCCCCTTCCCTCCGCTCGACCTTCTTAACGGTACCAGCACTCGATCAAGGCCCACGACGCGCGACGCGGACGGCGGAACTCTCCGCGGGGCGCGAGCCCCCAGGCGTCCCCTTTTCCACTGACCTTCTTAGACATCGATCTCCTGACCGACGTCCCGGAAGTGCAGCTCGGCGTACTGCATTATCGTCGGCGCGGACGGCGATCGTCCGTCACTGATGCTCGACGACAGTCTCTTCGGCTTGCTGCGGCTCTTGGCGTCCCCGGGGTCCGCGTAGTGTGTGCCCTCGGCGGGTCCGCGGTTCGACTGTCGCTCCCATATCGGCTGGCGCGCGCCCGCCGGGTTGGGCCTGTGATAGTCGGTGGCGCACTCCCCGATGTCGTCCTCGTAGTAATGGGGGTAGGAGATCTTGTACGTCTCCGGTATGCCGAGCTCCTGGACCTGGTGGAAGCTGGTCTCGCAGGATGGCCCGTTGAACGCGTCCGACGACCTCCTCGCGTCGCCGCCGCGTCGCTGCTTCTGCTTCCGCTCCGACCTTTTGTGCTTCTTGTACTTCTGGCCCCGCTCGTTGCCGCGGCTGGCGTGACGCCGCGGCTGTCTCGTGTCGTGGTTCGCGTAGTTCCGCTGCTCCTCCTCCGGATGCGCCGCGGACAGGTGATTGACGGACTCGTGGCGCGCCAGGGGGGACGGACGGTTGTTCGCGTGAACGAAGGATGTCTGCAAGGGGCTAACTATCGAGGAATGGTAGAGGCCGCGCGTTAGTGGCAGTGTTAGTTGGCTGGAACTGTTGCTCGGTAGCGGGTAGCTGTACTGCTGCATTTCCTGCCGGTGCTGCTGTTGGTAGTGTTGTTTGTAGTTGTATAGGCTGTCGGTCTGCAACAGGCCACGGGGTTAGTCGTTGGGAATCCAGCCACGGGGACCACGGACGGGGGAAGGGAGAAGGGATCGCGTTAGTAGTCGGGGACACGTGAACGTCTAGGAGGTAAAGTGTTATCTCGCTCCTTTTTACAACTTCCTTCGTGTCGACTGATACGAGTTTGCACGAGAAGCTTGCTTGCTCCTTAACCCCCCTACCCTTAGTTTCGTGTCGACAGCCAATCAAGGGTAGCGAAATGACGATGCACAGTCTGTCGCCCAAGAGTGTACTAGTGGCATTTAAGGAAAGCGAAATTTACCCAACTCTGCTCGAAACGACGTTCACATTTATTAGCTTCTTCAAGCAAGCTCAGCTTTTCCTTAAATCTGTCCGCACATGGTACAGCTGAAATCTCTATCAATGCAGACTGAACCAACTATCGACAACTAGTAAGTGTACTCTGACGCATTATCCCCCTGCGCGACAGACCCAACTTCTCAGAAATCCCGCCCCTGTAAGGAATTTTGCACGGTGCTCTAGAACAGGCTCCCCAAAGTGGAGCGTCCCGATCCGCGTGCCCATGCTTTAAGGAGCAAACCAAGCAGATACCTCTTCACCGTTTCATCGAGATAATAGTAGCCTCGGTCCCGTACACGCGAAAAGGACTTTCAGCGGCGGCCGCGAGATAAAAACACCCTGGCGGCGCCTTTAAAGGACTCGAAATAATATTTTACCTCCTTTATGGACAAGGTTGAAAAGCTCACCGGTAAGCGCGCGTACATGTATGTGTGCCTGTGCACGTGTGTGTGTCTGTGTGTGAGTGGAAACTTACTTGATGCGCGGCCGACATACACAAGGACGGTCGCTACATAGACGGCCAGAGATCCAGCTTAGCAGGGAAAATATGATTTCCGATTATAACTCGGCTTCCAGCAACTCTACCTCCTATTTGCCCGAAGCTGCTGTTTTATATCTATTGCGGACACGTAAATCGTACTCATGCAGTAGGTGCGTTGCTAATTATTACATCGGTGCTTAAAGGAGAGGATTTACTCTGCACCGTTCGACTATCGTTGCTGCTGCGTCCCCGTTACATACAAGCCATTGAATCCCTGGCTTAATCGTTGCTGTAATGCAATCTTACAATGATGCGCTTGGAATCACCCCTTTGCTAAGCGATAAGGGGGAGATTATAGAAATACGGACCAATTAGTTGGATTCCTTATTGAACTTGTTCCGCTTGTTCGTGTTGGATGGGAACACGTTGAAAGAATTTGGCGAAATTGTTACTCAAGCCTATCGTAATTAAATTGCCCGCTGTTGCTTTACAATTATTCCCCACTGTTTGATTAAAGGAATGTACACACGAGCGAAATGTGGTGTAATTAAGCGAGTTGCTTTCGCGAATTTTCCCGCGCTATTGTGTTTATTCGCGTTAGATTTGCATGCGCTTGAAAGAATTTAACGGAATTGCTGCTGCAGTCTGGCAAAATTAAATTGCACGTGTCTTGGGATTCATTGAGAATGATGGTTTACGAGGTGTTATGCCCGGGTGCAACGAAAATTATAACATAATAAAAGACAATAGAATCCTCGCGGGGCGGAGAGATTGGACTCATTCTGCAGAGGAAACGAAGTTTCATTTCGCAGTATGTGGTACGTTCGTATTTGCATCTCCATATCCTCATCGACGTTAAAATATGCAAAATATATAGACTCTATTTAAAGGAAATTAGTAATGAAAATCCTGAATCAAGTGTATCAATTTAAGATGATTCAAGAGGGTGCAGTTCCATCTTTACCAACTTGAAGTAAATTAGAAAAAACTGTTTATAAAATTATTCATTTAACTTAACTTTAAAAAGAGAACGCTAATTTAAAATATATATTTTCACACAATAAGTAGTACTTATTGAATTGACAAGATTTGATTTATATTTTTGGCGAATTTTTCAAATCTGCACCCACCAAAAACAAAAATATTACACAAAACTGTAATGAATGCATTTCAACTTAACTCAAAACCGGTCTAAAATTACACCTGAATTGCACCATTAAACACTGTAAGAACTTTGAAATCTGAGAATCGTTAATGTTCCCGAAATCTGCTAGCAAAGTGGATCAACAATTTAAACTAAAAACCATTCTACGGTATCTGGGCCACGGCACCTTCATCACGCGCGATTATATTAAGGAACAATAGCTTCTACAAATTGCTTCCTCCAACAGCGAATAAAGCCATCAGTTTAATTATCTGCCGCTTCCCAACAAACTTTCGCGAGACCCCCCATAAACGATTCTAAACGCGCCCGAAAACCAAGTTCCTCTCCTTCATATTCGCAACACCGAACGGAAAGCACTGATGGAAATCCTTAGCCCGCAGGTCCAATCGAACCGATCGTTTAAACCACGATCGATCCAAGCCCGAGTCTCGGGAAAGAAAGGAGCAGCGTCTTGGACGCAGCAGCAACGTTCTCGATGGTCGAATGCGGGCCATCAGCAGAAAAGAACAGGAGTAGTCGACAAACCTTAGTTCTAGGCAACGAAGCGGCGTTTTTCGGCGGGAAGACGGGAGGGGGGACGTTTTGATACGTGTGTTTCGAGGGATCGGTTCTCCTGGACTTCCTGGGCGCCGGGACCGGCGGCATCGTCGACGCGTCCCGGGTCGACTGATTCGATTCATTCGACTGATTCGACTCGTTCGACTGGCCGGTAGTCAGCGACGGTGTGTCCGGCCGTACGATCGTCGCGATCGTGCTGGTGCTGCTGTTCTTATGCGGACACTTGTATATCGGTATAGCGTAAAGCTGATACTTCCTGTGGGCGTTCTCGTGTTTCCGGCAGAGCCTGAGCGAGTAGAACTGCGAGCGCTTGTGCTTCCTTCGCCGGGGCTTGAGGCTGTTGTACTTGGGCACAGGCGAGTTGTTCCTGGGCACGTTATAGTCGCTGTAGTGCGGCCCTAAGTGGCTCCTCGTCGACTCGTAGCCGGAACTGGCGTCGCAGAGCGACGTGCTCCTGCTCAGCGGCCGCGAGGGAGACGGCGAGGTCGGTACGGAACGATGCAGCGTGCCATGCAAAGCCGAAACTCGAGCAAACATAGGGGAAACCAACTAAAACAAAAGACAACCGGCGGTATACTTATCTTCGAGCTGGATTCTTTTTACTTCCACCTGCGAATGGGCTAGCCTCGCCCTCGGGGGCCCCTTCCTCTGGCGAGCGAACCTTAAGGGCTCCGGAAAAATGTCCCTTGCTCTCTCGCCTTTTTTACACTCTGCTTTTATACGTAGGTTCTAGCTTCAGATTACGCGGTTCTCTTTTTTCTCCTCACTCTGGCGAGGATTAGCGGTTCTGTTCTGTTAGCTTACCGAAGCTTCGCAGCGGGCAATCAATTTCTACGTTCGAAATCTTTCGGTTTCGGGTCATGGTACTCTATAGGGCTGGGGGTGGAAGATAGGCGGTTCTGTTAAGGAAACGGCCAGATGTTAATGATGTTCTGAGTTATGGGGTCAATTCAGTTCTTCGTAGTTGTTTGTGTCTTTGAATTAAAAGTAGATGTTTGGGTCTCTTGTTTCTGGTGACGTGATGTTTATGATATTTTTCTTTATAACGCGCTACCTGCAGGTAGAGGGTCATTATTTTTTATCACGTATCGCCTTTTGGTTATTGTGTTTTATTAGAATCTTGTCTCTCTTATAATTTCCTTCGCTTTCCAAGGAAAATGTTATATTTTCAGGTAGCTTAATGCTAAGAGACATTCGAATGCATCTCGACTTTCGTCCAACATCTTATTAAATATTTTTCCCTGTACAGGTTGAATTTCAAGCAGACATCTCGATGAAATAAAATACTAGCTCCAGTTATAAATAATCCCGTTCCCTTTCCATCAAGAATTGTATCTGCCATTTCTTCTATCATATTGAAACACTCATTGCCAGTGACAAGCCATTCGTTGTTAAATAAATAAAAAAGATCGAAAGGTCCAAACGTTGGAATACTTCTCAATATCTCAATGATATCCCAATGAGCAATGCCCCACAAAAATGGCAAGTTATCGTCGATTAAACAATCGAGCGTGGCAATAAATCAAACTCATCGCCGATGATGCACAGTAGGCGTTTGCTGAGCAAATTTGCAATATCCACGGGCTCGTGGAACATTTAAAAGTGCCGTCAGAATTATATGGAACCCCGGGGTATCCGTTTCACCGGCTGTTCATATTTAACGAAAGCCGGAAAGGAAATACTGCCGCTGATAAATAAAGCACGCGTGAAGTGGGTGCCGTTATTACTTTCCAGTGTTTCAAGAAGGTACTTCCACGTTCAATTTTAGATAACACAGGCACGATTGAAAGTTTCTACGTAGCGGGCACTCCGGCAGCTTACATTCTCACGGATCGAAATAAATCTCCGTAACTTTAAATGAATAGTTCACCCTCGACATACGCGAGTATCGTGCTCCTGGATTTATGTTGGACAATTTAGGCGATATTTGCGCCGAACGATCTCACACTTTTCCTCAGATCATCGTCAAATTATAGCCAGCCTCTTTAGATAGAACAGAGCTATGAGGTCGAATGAATTGGTAGCTTTTCGGGGAGAATGCTTCGAACACTTAAAAGTATCATAATTTTTTGAGACAATAAAATTAGGTACACTAATTTTAAATTAATTCCTGCAATGATCTTCAAATGGGTTTAAAGATATATTCCCACAATAAGTGCGCCATGGTAAGCGCACTTATAAATCCCAATAAATCAAATTGCAATTGAAGGTGGTCCAAGAATTTTGGAAAACCTATAAGACTTACGAAAACCTGCTTCTCAGTGTCTACTCGACGCACCCCGCAGAACATAACACATTTTTCTCGACAGACTTGCCCATAGTACCCAGAGAAGAGGAAACCGAGCTACTAACCTCCGTACACCTAAATCCCGGGAATCTATTGAATCATAAACGAATCAATCTCCGAACGCAGAACAGAAGCCTCCCGCGTGCCTAATCAATGGCTCCTATTAAGCCAGAAAACACGCTCGCCTATGCATCACCGGTTATTGTCGGCCGAACATCAGCTGCGTGTCGCAAACCAAGCCAAACAGTGGCGTGACAAGCTCGAAACACTGGCTGCAGAATGAAACACGGTCATCGAGACGGCTATTGTCCCCTTTGCTCCAGTTCGATCTCACTGGTCGAGAAATCGCTGGCCAGCCAGGCTGGAGAAAACTGCACAGGTCTGTCGAGGGAAAAGAAACAAACAGGGAAACAAAGAGCATACCTATGACGCTTCAACACTTTTGCATGACTTTGCATCATCTGTGAAGCATCGTAGGTGACTGGCTGCGAGTTGAGCAAAATTTCCCCCAAGCGTTAATAACGCGATCTCTATCCAAATGCCCGTGAACTGCACGGCACGCAGTTGTGCAGAACGAAAGTTTTTCGCGATGGAGATAGATCGACTGGGCCCGAGATCGATAGCTCCGCTCAAGGCGGGCTTGTCCGTGCCGCTGCACGCAGGTTCGTCGCGTTTATGACGCCCACGGACGGAAAATTAATTCGTTATCTCGCTGTAATTCTGACGAGGAGGCCCTGGACGCTGTATCGATCAATCGCCGCGGCGCGATCACGATTTATGACGCGACCGTTCCAATTGTTTCCCGCTCGCTCGGCCACCGATGTGACGGCTCGTGGTTCGCGCGAACTCGCCCGGAATATCCATTCATTAACCCTCAGCACGCACGTTCGGCGCCCCGGCTACGTCCAGGGATGGTTTTATCGATGCCGCAATTCGGTGCTCGGTTCACTTTCACGCTCCAAGGTGCACGCTGATTTTTCCTGCTCCCGTTTTTCGCGCCCTTTTCACAGGGGGAGGGTAGTGATGCTTTCGACAGGGGAGCGCGCCGAGTCGCCCGGTATGATACAATTGCCACCCCAGGGGCGGTAAATTCTCTGTTTAATAAATTATTACCGACAGGCAGGCTGGAGTTTGTTCGTTTGCCTTGGAATGAATTTATGGACGGGAATTTCCAGCTGCATTGAAATTGCTGCTGGTGAAAACATTCCACTGGGGGCGTCCCATTCTGTGATCCTGGAACCCTGTGTCGAACGTAGGTACTCTTTGAAATTGTGCGATCGAGGAATTTTCACCTGTTCCGGTTACGATTGTACGTGGTGAATTTTGCTGAAATTTAGAAAAGCTCGTGCCTCTATCATTCACGTGGTATACAACTAATTGGATAAATCGAATCAACTACTTTCCAATACTTTATCCGAAAACGATTCCAGTGATGTATAAATATTAGAAACTTCCACCACCAAAATTCCAATACCAGCGATGAAACTTTTATCGATTTCGGCGATCGTTAAACTGTTTTCACTCGTAATCCTGTCACGTTCAATTATCTACTTACGTTAATCGCGAATTCATTGGCACGTACCAGTTTGTTGGTTAGCGCGGACAAGGCTGTTGAACGACGTTCAGGTGCGAAATGTTCGCGACAGAAAGAGTACGTCGGCTCGTTTCACGGGCAAGTGTCAATTGTAAGATTTGTAATTACTGAGATAGATGATCGATCGCGGCGGCGAGCGTGTACGCGCGTGAAACGGCTTTGAGCGCACCTGACGCCGCGTTGCATCTTTGATCAGCCACGGGCAATTGTGTGTAATCACAGTCGGGTAACGCGAGATGCAAATTGGTCAACATTTATCGACCGGCTAATTATTTAGCGCCCGGAGGAAACTGATCTCTACCAGGGCGTTGTTTTCAGACCGCGAAGATGATAATAATAAGGGTCGGAGACGATGCGAGGTGCAGAGGGGTTTCGGAGTTCCAAAGGCTAATCTTTGTTACCTATAGCGTCGAGTATTTTTAAACGAAGTGCAATTAGTGCGGACGCAAGTATGCTGAAAGAATCAAGTTTCGTTGTAACTATGGAGAAGTTAATCAGCAAACAGAAATTAAAGTACTAATTAAACTAATTTTGATATTTATAAATCTATGCGATTAATTTCACAATAATAATTTAAGTTCGTCATTGTCTTTCCCCCTACGAGAGAAACAGATTTACTATGTTCATCTTTTTTTGTACCTACAATAGGTGGATGAATTGCACCCTCGCATATACCGAAATTGAAGTTTGATATTCATACCGTTTCACTAAAATATACACTGGCTTTTGGCACAGCCTCTGTGTAATCTGTGCCCTTTAGAGCACTTGAAGTCTTCTGTTTCTAAAAAAAATTGACAGAAAGGAAGAAAAGGGTGCACAGAATGAGAGCGCAGAGACGAGAAAAAGAAGAGGTCTCGTTGTATACGGATTACATTGTTTACACAGTCCCCGTCCATCGAAAGGACCCCTTTGTTCCCTCTTTTTTCGTGACTTTCTCGTCCCGTTTCGACATAATTCAACGTTAATGGATTTTCAGCCTAAGAGGAGGCCGAATAATACATAATTATTCATCGCGGCATTGTGTGACGCGAACCGGATCGCAATAAAACGGAGGATTGAAACGGGAGAAGAAGGTGGATAAGAAGAAAGGGTGGAGGGGGTTGCACTTAAGAAAAGAATTATTAGAGAAAAGGAAGAAAAGGCGTCCCACGACGGACATTATATCAGGCTTATTTCAAATTAATTAGACGATCGTCCAACACTCCTCGGATCGCGTTAATTATTCCATTGGACGATAAATACGCCGACGATTAATAAGATCGACAAGAATCCTACGAAGCCTAGGATTTGATCGTAAAATCGACGTTTTAATCGAACTGCGTTACGTAAAAGGGTTGCCTCCAGCGTTATCGTTTCAGTCCAAGGGTTGGAAATTCTACCTCTTGAATAGGTAGGAATTCGGGGTGTACCTATATTAGATCAGACGTTCCGGAGTATTCCATATTTAGGCAAATATTCTCAAGTATTTCATAGTAGAATCCCCCTTGAACAACCCTTCCTAAATACACAGAGGCTTTTGATATTCAACGGTGTCTTACATAATCCACTTGCGCGAAACACAGTTCTGTCCCATGATTAAGCTAACATCTGTTGACAAACGCAATTTCGTTTCTTTCCCATGTTATCGAATACACTCGTTTCGTATAGATAATCCTCGAATGGTACGTTGTAGCTACGCAGCCTTCCACGGCAGGTCTAGACATTCGACGCACAAAGGATGCACGGATCAAAGACGAGACTGTAATTCCCGGGGGAGCGGCGATTATTCGTGATAAAATGGAACAGACAGCTAATTATCGCAACCTTCTATTCTCCAGCCTTTGAGTACTCCCTGTGCCTTTTTTTTCTCCCATAATAAATACGCCGCGTCGAAAGCATCGAAAGCAATTGAACGTAGTGGAAAGTCGAGGGGTTGGACTGGCGGGGAAAGAACGACGGGGACGATTTACGAAAGCTCAGGGATGATGCGTCACTGTGATTCCCCGTTTCCCATCGATGAAATGGGATACAGGTTCAATTTCGCCGTGCTCGATATTCTTCTCGATATTCAAATTAAAGTGGGAGCCCCCGCGCCCCGAATCCTCTTGTTCGACCTCGCCGAACGAATGTCTCGCACGATGGCGGACTTATTCTTAGGGGATAAGCTGGATCCCGCGGTTAACACGTTGAATCTTTTGGATTTCCCTGGCGCGTATGAGAACGCTATAGTGTAAGAGGTTTATCTTAAGACGTTCTTTATAGCAGCCCAGTTTTATTGGCTTGTGACGTGGAAGATGGACGTTCTTCTTAAGTAAGGGCATTTGTCGTGGGAGACTATGGCGAGCTGGAGGTTCAACTGTGAAAATAGGTTCAGTTACTAAGCTGATGTGGTTGGTTTTAATTTAATAGACTAGACGGGGTGGAAATTGAGAAGATAAAAGTGAAAATTTCATTTAAACGAAGTTTACACTAATCCGTAGGAATTATATTTTATGGATCCTCGTGGATGATATATGCAACTGTGACTTCAATTAGTTTTAACAATGTTCGTTTTTCCATTTTATTCTGTCTGGGAATTCTGCATTGTGACAATCCTGTTTCTCGTTTATATTAATTTTTCTTGATCGTCAACGTGGTATTTATTTCCGTAATTCCAAGCTGAATAATTCCCGAAATGAAGAGAATTTACTTTCGACGTCCAATGTTGCCCAACTTACGAAAAAGAATGGTACGATTCTCGGCCAGAAGATACAGATTCGAATCGTCGAGGGAAAGGAGTTTTTCCCAAGCGAAGCCCAACAGAAATCACGTTACACTGGTCTGGCAAAGTTCAACAGCACGGTAATGTTTATTATAGAACTTCGATATCGCATTAGAGTTCCAGTAATGTTGCAGAATTGCGGAGCAGTTTCGCCGCGAATAATTCTCCTCTGGGCACCAGCTGGAACTTCAAACATTACGGAGTTCGACGTATTATTTCTACGATATTTTCGCGTTAGAATTGTTACCCGCCGTCGTTAATTAATGCGCCAACTTCCTCGTCGAAAAGTGCCACTCGGATGGTCGAACATCTTCCTAAAGAATTATTCGGAAACTACCCCAACCTGTTTCAAATTAGAATTTGTTTCTCGTTCACTTTTCCTTCTGCCTCCAATTAACTTCACAAGCTTCATTTCAAGGAAACCACAATTATAAATTCACAAGATACTTCCTAAGCAAGGTATTCCGATCCTGTTTCACCTTGATCCCCAATTTCTGATCAGAAAAATTCCACGAAACTCTGTATGCACCAGCAAAGGAGAGTGGAGTAATCAAAGAATCTAATAGTATTGGAAGTCCTGCCACGATTACGTCGATTATTAAACTGCAGATCGAAGAAGTGTTCGTTATTTTTAAACCTTTTAACCTCAATTACTCGATGCTGCGAAAAGTAGAATTTCATCGATTTCTACAAAGCATACATACCTTGACACTGTCCCAACATGCCAACGTCGCGCACACGTGACACCACCAATTGTGCATGTCAACCTCGAGGAAGCAAGCAGAGTCTATTCCCCTTTGAAACTTTGATATCGATTAGCCCAGTGGATATTCAGAACCAGCTTCACCTCTCCATTACATTTCTTCAGTGCCCAATGAAAGATGTAGGTATGCACACCGTATCGAATCGGACTGCCGTATCAGCGGCGTTTCTCGAAATGCACGATGCCAGTGAATTCACTAAATCGATGCTGCCTTGACGAAGTGAACATGTTTAAAATATCCCGGACAAGTGGCAGTGGTGTTCTGCACGGAGGGGGTCCTCAATAGTTAATAGCTAAAGGAACAACTTGCCGAGAGCTTCGGGTGTGCCCTGACCGAGACTAGAAGGGACATCGATCGAGGTTTCCGCGCGGTAAATAATAAAAGTCAGCTGAAATCTGACGTCACTGGCTAATGCATCGCCTCGCGCGGAAACAGAAGAATGTCCTCCGCGCGGGAGGAGCCGTTCAGCTTTTTACGAGGGGCCGGTAAACGCTCGAGGATGGCCAGCGGGCATGGTTTATGGTGGCTGAGGGCGCGGGCGCTGCGAGGTTAATTCTCCCTCTTATTTAATCGAGTGCCTCGCTCGTAATGACCGTATCGGAGGCGGGAAGGGCTCGCAGCCGAAGTAATTGAGTATGGACAGCAGCTGAAAGCGAAGAGGCAAGAGAGGAGTGGGACATTACCGGGGCCTCTTTGTCGGCCATCTTCGGCTCCAGGAGCTTTGACACCAGACGCGTCCTCGATTTCCCACGGATCCATATTTCAACGGGAGGGCCACTCGACGCGTCGCCGCCGATTAATATGTAAATTATCGATCGGGTGATTACGTGGCCCGTCCAAATGTTTATTTCACCGACCGCCAGAGTGAAACGCGAGGCATCCGTGACGCGAAAGCATTGCGTATCGAGTTGAAACAATATTCCCTCGTCATTGTTTGCACCCTTCCATTTGCGATCCGTCCGTTCGTGTAACAATATAACAGGTTGCTGCTGGGCAGACGGGTGACGAATTGTGGTGCTCATTTTAGGGAATTGAATTTCGAGGGGGTTCTTAATTATTTTTGGAATTCTTCCATCTGTCCGCCTTTTTTGTATTGTGTTTACTTTGGACGCTTTGTTTATCTGCTATTTCCTGATTGTTTTCGCGGAGGAATTCATTTCCCACAGTTGCATTATATTTTCTGTTGGTAAAGAGAATTTTATTAGTTATTTTCGATTTATTTTTACCCGAAGAATCTTCCATTTTTTGCTAACCCACTGTCGATATGTTCACTAAGGTTTTGTTAATCTGAATACTTTGTAATCGAAGCGATCTTGAAATAAGTCACGAGTCTTAAATGATACATGAAGGTAGAGGTAGATGTGGTTGATTCGTACTACTGAAGCGCGGGATAGGAACAGAAAAAGTGGAAACGGTCTCTAAATAGTCAGACATGTGTTTCAAATCATATGAAGGATAAGTCTCTTCGTGATTTTTTATACATGCGTTATCTAAAGATTAGTTTCGACTGAAAGTCATTCGAATTAAGAAGAACTGTAGAAACACGAGCAACTTAGTTAACTTCTTCACCCTCAAACAAGAAACTTATACCAATATCCTTAATACCTTGTGCTAATATATTACAAAACCCTTAATTGCAACAGACATGGTGAAACATTGTAGCTAGAGAATGTACATAAGGGTGTCTGCAAACTCTCGTAGTCTGAAGTTCCGAGCAGGGAACAGAGGGTTGAATTGTTTAATTGGGTATAAGACCCCCACTGGTTTAGGACACCGAGTAGTTTCGAAACGAGACAGATCTGAAGAACACCGACTTCAGTGTCCAAAAATCTAATTAAAATGTACATACATTTGAATATACAAACACTGCCGACAGAGAGCTCGGTAGCAGAAGTTTGGGATTCGCAGAAAATGGTCGTTCGCAGGTCATTCTAAATGCTATCATCCAGTTAAGTCAATTAAGCATGGTACACATCATACATTAGATTTCTCACCCCTTATCTCAACCCTGTGTTGCCCCAAGCAAACATAGAAAAATCTTGGAAATTACTGCCGAAATTGCTTCCAAACATTTCATCGCTAATGTACATAAATACATCTACGCGGCAGTCTAAATCATTTTTCCCGGTAAATTCAGAGTCAGACTTTCCCCTAAGCCACGTGCAATCGATAATCTTTAATCGCGCTCACAGGCGCAAGGGAGTTAAAGCCAGGTTGAATATTAGCGTGGAACCTTCTAACTTCGCTCTCGGTGCTCGAAGGCCCTCGTCTCGGAGTGCAATACAGCAACCCCTCCGGTTCGTTCCTTTCCTTCTACGCGCGGCACTCTGTGTTTCCGGCGTTCTCCACGTTCCCCCCGCGGGTGGGGAGAGGCAAGGCTCAGACTGCCGGCACTCGAGCACTCCAGCCTCTCATAATGCGATTATTTCACGGTGACTTTCCCGCGCCGCGTTTCGCGGCTGAGAGCCTCGAGTAGTCGCGTGCTCCTGATATTTTCGACCTCCTCCTTTTATCAAATTACCTTCATTCCGCCCTCGAGCTAGCCTCTCCTCGGCTCTGCCCGCCACGCCTCGCGTAAGCAAAAACATTTTTCTCATTATCAAGCCCCGAACGATTTCTCCGCCGGCCAACCCTCCCCCCCTCGCAGCTTTGTCATCACGACTCGATCCCATTCATTACTCCCTTCTTTCACCCCTCCCGTCACCAGCGGCTTGTTTAACTACACGGCTAGAGTGGGGCGTTAATTAAGGGAAACGGGGCGACCGTTCGACCCCCAGCCTGCAGCCTTCACCGGTTCAGTCAAGGAGACGGGGTGGCTCGAGGAACGCTCAACTTAACTACCGCGAAACGCTTTGCTTTCAATTAAATAATAATGGTTTAACGGTCGCCCACGCATTGTTCCGCGTAGTTGGCCGTTTCGAGCCGTTCCAGGGAAAACGGGGATCCCACGACCTACAATCTCTCTCTGTTTACGTGTTCAGCCTCCCACGCACCGTGCTTCCACGGGGTATTATGCGCTTCGTACGCCGAGGATTAAGAATTTTGCATTTAGCGAGCCCGGGGAATTGTTCCGATACATCGGGGGATGAATTTGTTGGCCGCCAGCGGCCTCGATGGGGTGGTAAAAAATCGGTTAACGGTAGCGATGATTACTCATATAAACTGTGGGGCAGTTAAATCTGTGGATAGGGTAAAACACAATAACCATGCGGTAAGTGATTATGCTAATTACATCTTCCTAATTTCTTACAGTAAAGGTCACTTCGAAAAATGATACCATTACTTTTCTAATCAGCATCAAAACTGGCCGTTCCCTTAACACTCCTCTTTGCGAAGCTGTTCCTCGGTGTCGCGCGCGATCAAACTTTTAAGCTACAGTACCAGGATTTACTAACCCGTTTAAATATTTCACTACTCCGTTGCATTTCCTACGTCCCGCGCTCTGGCGATCGGCAGGGCGCGTTGTCGCCGTTATCATTATACACCGAGCCGTTCCCCTTTTATCTGCAATTCTCAGTTCGCGTCGAGTATCGACAGGGGCGCGGCGTAACGCCGGTATCGCGATGTTATTAAACAGCCACCCAGGTAACGCGCCCCCTCCGCCCCACTTTCGACGTGACTGGGAGAACGAAAAAAAAAAGAGAAGGAAGCCGGGGCTCGAAACGGAGGCAAAAAAAATATCCGTATCGCTAAATGGAATATATGAATGTGGAAACAGAGGCACGCAGACGCGGGCAGCCGCGGAAGGGAGTTAAAAAAAAACGGCGCCGTGCCCGTTTTATTTCATTTTGCAACCGACGAACTGCATACCGCGGCTGGTTTTATTCGTCAGGAGAAAGTGCTGTTATATATTAAAATCCTGGGGAGGGAGGCGAGTCGGCGAGGCTTTTCGGCAGCCGGGCGCCTTCTGAGTGACATTTCATGCCACGCTGTTGCCGATGGGCGCGCTTAAACGAACAAGTTACGGCACAAAGAACGCATGCTCGAGTGGCAACACAACAAGAACAAGGCAGCAGAACCCCGTCGAGGAGCGTATCGATTCCCACTGACCTTGTTAGGCGGCGCTTGGATCCCGTGGAAGGGCAGGTTCTCGTAAAACGTCTTCGCCCCGGACTCGGGAAGGCCCTCCGACACGCTGTTCACGTGATTGTTATTCGCAGCTTGATTGGGATCTGTAAGTGCAAATGAAACGCATGACTTTGCATGATGATACCAGGGGACAGGTGAGGTCGAAGACACGCGATGGACATGGGACACGCGACGGTGTCCGTTTTCGGGGGGTGGTTTCTAGCGAACCGATCAAATGGAGGGAGCCAGACGATGGACGCTCCATTCGGTCTCTTTGAAAGCTTTCGCTGCTTTTAAGCAATTCGAATATCGCTGGGATGTCAAAGGCTTCGTAAGTGGATGGTCTTAAAAGTGTCGACGAGTCTTTTGTTTTGCGAGGGTGCATTTGTGCACGCCGAGGGTATGCTTTGTTGTTATGTTGGGATGTGTTGGTTGAGAAACAGAAGACTTGTCGAGACTTTTCAGAGCCACAGAGATTTCTGAGAAATAATTGGGATTCGAAACGAATTGGAGACCATCGGTGGAGAGGATTGTTCAGGAGCTTGTGCACAAGAGAGATAGAGATAGATAAAGAGAATTTGTTTGTAAAGATCGAGGTGTAGTTGTGAATGCTATATAATCAGTGAATATCTATGTCTATATCTACTGTTGTAATTGCACGAATATGTGGGAGAGTACAAAGGCGTCTCAATTTGTTACATTCTGGACGTCATGAAGTAGACGTGTTTTATATTCAGAATTATGAATCATCCTTTCATATTTTTAATACCTCTGGATTAACTGCAACCATCTACAGTGGCACAAATTAATTTTTATTGAAATCGTCAACTGTGCCATTTTAAAGATATTTTCAGTGTTCGACGTGACTCAATGGTAAAATTTTGGTATTGAATTTGGAAATTCTTTTGCTTTGTAATTCAATGAATACTTGGGGGCACGAAATTCTCTGAATATTATAATTGCAATCACGACGGTTGGGGTTGTTTCGATGTAATTCTATCTGGAAGATCTCTTTTCTGTAATGTTTTCAGTGTACACGAAAAAAGTTTGCGAAAGAAAAATGGGGGAAAAATTTTACCGTCGTCTTAACTGCGTTATTCTACCCTCACTTTGATAATTGTTTGTGTTCGACGTGTCTTACTGCAACGATCGCAGTATTTCAACGCCACCGTTGAGTTTTTAAGCGGCCAAATCAATATTGGACGCGAAGAGCTCCCCTGCCATGCAAAGCGAAGTTTTAATTATGTACACAACAATCATCTAGTAGCCGTATTATCGTAAATACGACGTGCATGATATGTGCACATGAATGTTTATACGTACAGGATTTATAACGAACCAACAACGAGATTTACCACGCCTGATTCATGTTTAAATATTTCGCTATGCATTTCGATATCCTTCAATCAAAATTTCAAATCCTATATTTACCTCGCAATACAGTCATATCAAATACTAACAAGTCAAATGCATCATGCTGCCACGTGAAAAATTCATGTAAATAATACTCTCTCGTGCTTACTAAATAATCCTTTGCGCTTTCATACCAAATTATCGAAAGAACACTTCTACTAACGAAATGAATCATTCCCTTCAAAGGGGCGTGCAAATGGACAGTTAATCCAATACCACGTGAATATCGAATATTGAAAATTGATTTTCTCGAAAAGAATTTCATCGCGCACTGTCAACTTACACAAGGAATCATTTTAATCAGAAATTCATTAAGACAGTTAATCCGCGCAGGATAATAAATTTTCCGATTGCTGAAACTGGACTTAGATTTCAAAATATAATTTCAAAATGTAGAGTCGAAGTGGGAGCTATACAGTAGATGACACGATGGATGTAAATTATTCAAAGAAAATGGTGTTTTCAGATAGAAGGAACAGGAGAAGAAATCTGCAAGTAATTAGGGAGCACCTTGTTGTCGAAGTTATAAAATTTAGGCTATAGAGTAACAGATGTGCAGGATATATGAAGGGGCAGGAGTGTGTACCATGTTGTCCTTCCTAGTTTCTCTGCCAAAGTTGTTTCCACCATCCGATATTAGAATATACAGATAAATGATAAAATTCTAAGCGGGACGCTCTGTAACTGCAAACACTTTTGACAATTACCCTCTTTCTCGGTCGAATGGTTGGAAATAAACAGTGGAAAGTCAGGGCGTAGGAAGGAAAGCTCCTTTTCGATTGTCGGTAGAACTTGACACGCGAACCATGCACGTGTTTGCAAATTCTTCTTACGTACCTGCGCCTGGTTTCTTTCGCTTACGGGAGACGTTGCCTCGATTCAATTCGCACGATGATTCTGCATGCAATACCCGCTGCCGCGGCGCTATTCTTTTGTAAGTCACAGCTAAGGGAAACACAAAACACAAAAAGGAAGCGATGACACGAAACACATAAAGCCTTTCCGGTTCATGCAACTGCTTGTTACGTGCAACGTACGGCGGGGATTTTTCAAAGTTTTGAGATCGATGGATTAAAGTTACATTGTGGATAATTGAATAAGTGGATTAAGAGCTCGAGACTCGAAGTACTTTGGCGCTTGCGTCTCTTTTACAAGTGTTGCAAATGTACGATTTTTGTGGATTCGTTTAAGTGAAGAGAATGCAGGGTGATACTGCGAAATTCCCGAAATCAACGATTTTTGACCTTGTTCTGCGATTTTTAACCGTTTATAGCTCAGAGTAATGTTAACCGTTTTTGATGAAATTTTACGTATGTATACAACTTACTTAAATCTACAAATGGTTTGTTGAATTTTTATTACAGGCTCACCAAAAAAAAAAACAGTTTAAAAAACGGTTTTTACTATTTGTTTTAGTTATTCTGACCAATTTTTACATTTTTTTTTCAAACGACGAAACACGTCACTTAGCAAACTAATCCTTCTAGCTTTTCAAAAAAGACTCATGTCGTTTGGACCAATTCTAAAAAAGTAATGCGATTTTAAAAGTTGAAAACTTTCTTTCGACTGTATATCACCCTGCATGCTTCTGGACATATGTTCCACAAACTTGTAAATTATTCAATACTAAAATGTACACCGAGGACTGTGCAGGCGAATAAATCACGTTGCATATATTATCAACGTCGAATAAAAGTAATTGAAAAAATGCCGGGTGAAGGGGTTGATTAAAATATAAACAGAGATCCGTGAAGAAGGGAACAGTGCACTATGAAATAATGATTCGCATTACAACTGATGATACACAGAAGCATGTGAAAATATTAATTTCTTCTTTGTTAAAATATTGATATAACGTTAAAACTCGAAATGTATAACGAAAGCAGAATACGATAATTGGTTGAATTAAATACGATTTTCTTTACGTCAACTTCGACTTAATTAACAGACTGCAAAACGAAATGAAAATTTCTAATTTTTCAAACAATATACGTGCATCATCTTAGTAACATTGGCGTAGCAAGTGCAGCATCTATGTTCGATGCACGTTTAATGGCCATACAAATGATAATAGGCGCGCTAATTACACATAGCACGCATCAACTGTTACCTTTCTTCTGCGACGCTTTAATTCAGAAGCACGTTAATCACGTGTCGTTCCGATATCGCCCGAATTCGAATTGATTCATTTGCAAATGCATCTCGAATTATGCAATAAACAGCAATGCTGTTTATATATGCTATACTTTTCGATTCAATGTGTTGTCTTTACTTTTCAACCAGCAAAGTTACTGAATTTTACCCAATTATTTAATGCACTTCGAAGTAGCGTTTGCAAATGTTTCCTTAACAAACGGAGATAAACGTAATGATTATTAAAAAAAATTCAGAGGGTATTTATTTAAAAATATATAAACCGGAGAAAATTCTCTTCCAACTAGAATCTGTAGGTAATCATGTGCGATAATTAATTACTTCGCAAAATATCTGTCCCTCAGAATTTTTCTGTAATTAAACGTTCAATGCTAAACTTTGAGAAAAACGATAGCATTGCACGCTGGTAGTTATTACTAGGGATTTAAAGGTAATTTACAATAATGAATTAAGCGAACTGTTTTTAATGTCGGCAAACTGGCGCAGAACCGCGAGTCCGTTTAATACAGCCGCGCTTATCAAATATTCGATAGCCATCGATAAACACCGCGAAATTTTTGCTTGCCCGTATTTTTAATTAACCGCACGTGTCCGATAAATCGCACTTTGTTGCGTTTAATTATGTGCCACGCCACGTTTTCAGTGCACGATCGCGCGTTATCGAAACATGGACGAAACAAAACCGATTATGGGCAACGAAACCCAAAATTTTTCACAGCTTTCAATGTTTTCCGAATCTTCGATAAAAGTGCATTCAAATATTCCCATAAATCCGTGAATTAAATGAAATCGAAACAACGAAAAATGTAAATACAAACTCACTATTTCTTTATTTCTCAAATTCCTCCCATCTCAATTCACATCGAATTCAACGCCCTGGCGGCAAAATAAGGTACCGCGATTCAAACGGTGGGCGAAGCTCGAGGAAATTAAGTTAACCAACCCTGTTACGACCCGGACGTCGTAAAAAAGTAGGGGGTGGACCCAGTCATCAAAGTTCCGGTTCGCGTGTCAGTTGCGCCAACATTAAAAGCGACAATCATCCCAAGGCGACTCACCTGTTTTCTCTCTGGAAATGCCGGGCAGAGTAGCCTGCTCTTTAAGCTGCACTCCAAACATGGCCTTAATTTTATTAGCCCTGGCGAGCATACCCTCGTCATGGAGGCTGACCATGGTCAGGCTCCTCTGCGCGCTTTCCTTCCTCCTACGGAACACTTTGGCGGGCGGTTTCGCCGCGGACGTATCCATGAGGAACCGATCGACCGACGGCTCGTCGTTTTGCCTGGCCATCAGTTCGTTTCGCAGCGTCTCGTTGCCACGGACGCTGAGACCCGACCGGAGACTGTGGCTCCGATTGATGTGCACCAGCACGCCGGGCTTTAGGGGCCATCGGGGCGCCGGGGTCGGGTGCACCGGGCCCTGAGCAGAGTGCGAGGACGCCGTCGGGCTCGGTGGCCCACCGTCTGGACTGTGCAACGATTACGTTTCTCACACACCGCCGTTCGAGCATTTCAGTTGACGAGGGCAGCTTTAACTTTCGATTCACCGGAGCAGCTTGAAATTCGAGGCGAGGGCGTCTCGAGGTTCAAGTTGACGAGGATAGCATCGAACTTGGGTTCTTGGAGAGAATTGGTCGAGCGGTTTCTGGATGGAACTGGGCCCTAACGCGTTTACTTTCGACACACTTGGCTGAATCGTCTGGCAGATATACTTCTAATAATCAATAGTTCAAATAATCAATTTAATAACACATGAGCTGATTGACAGATGGTACTTTGTGCAATAGAATCCGTAATGTTCCAGACACTAATGATATTTGGTGGCTAAGATGACTAGGATGTAACTGACGCGGCGATATTTACTAGACGGTGGGTGAGGTGCTCCCTCAGGTGTTCGGTGGGGCGGATAGAGGCTGTCATCGAAGGGGGATGTTCTCGAGTTTACCTTTCTGCGGCATATGGCCTGGGATTTTCTCTTGGTCAAGCTTGGGTGTAGGTGCTTTGTAAACAGAGAACCTCGGGTTTATGATTCTAGATAGGCGCCTACCTTCATTTCTTGAATATATCGTTAGATAGTATTTTATACTCTTAATTTAAGTAGATATTCTCTTATTTAAATAAATTACTCGTCAACTCTGTTATATATGTTCTTTACGCACATGTTTCAAAGCTGTGGTAATGTTGTTTTGAGGGGATGTGTAATGCAACAGGTTGCCTGTCTGCCACCTTACTTTTCTCCGTATAAAAATATTATTCTATCTATTTCTAAATACAAGTTCCACCATACTGGAATATTAAAATAGAAATGTGCAACATCTGATTTACTGTAATGCTCAGAATGATGTTGAATAAAATATGTCAAGAAGTGACGCAAAAGTAGGTATTCCTTACAGAATGTCAACCTCGTGCTCTCTATTTTAATAATTCTAAACCCAATTCCATCGAAGAAACGCTCATCCAGGCCTTGATCTCTCTTTACAAGAATTACTTTACCAAATTCAATTTGTCAATTTGAAGCGATTAGGTAAGTACCAGATCATTCTGATAATCCGAAACAATACGAATACTCGACTCAATTCAATTTCTCGAGCAGAATAAAACTGCCCCGCCATTTTTCGAACATTCGAACAGCTTTACTTTCACTCCAACCTTTCATCGCGTTCCCTTTTTCAGTGCTGCGTCTCCCGTCAGTGCCCCCTTTTCAACAGAAAGTCTATATAGAACCGTTTTATTTCGATTCGATAAACAAGCGGGCTGAATCAGCTCGCGAAGAGTGCAAAGTCTCTCATCAACCATTAATTCCTGAAGATCAATTCGATGTCTCGTTAACTCAACGCGGCCAGAAGATCTCGACTTTCCGCCGATCAGACGTTTGTCCCAAACTTCCGGGGAATTCTTGAATAATACAGCAGGGACAGTATAGACACAGCACTTAAAAAGGTTACTTCCCAAGATAACCACGGAGCGTAGAATCCTTTTGATTGCTTTCGTTCTGCTCCGCGCAAAGTCATCCGTCGAACGTTACGGGACCTCTCTTCCGAACTTTTTAATTAAACTTCAGCTGAGTCGCTCATGGCTTCGAGTATATTCCAAATATATTTCTCCCTTCCATTGTATTCGGTCCACGCCGACGGGGAAAAACCGTCCGCGTCGGTTGCAAGCACAGATTTCCGTTCAACAAACGAAACCTCCGAATTGTACAAACCCCCAACTATTATATGGTGCTTTCCACAGTTTTCACTGGTTTTGAAACACGAGTCGCCGCGGTATATCGAACGGGCGGGATATCCGCGAACGAAAGGCCATTCGCGATGAGAATTTCGAAAAACACAGGGGTGGGGGCGGGACACGCGACGCTGAGTTTAGCAATTCAAAAATATGAAAGTTACGGTATCATGATGCCTCGATAATCAAATTCGGCGCCCACCTCCGTTCTGGTACATGACAAGCTGCATATGCATAGGGTACACGGACGGTGGCAATTCATCAAAGCATCGCGCTGCGAGATGGTAGTCTGCACGGTTTTTAATTCGTCAGTGCTACCACTCGAGAATCATGTTGGACGTTAACTCGATTCTAACGCTGAGTTTAACGCGAACAGCGTGGACCGTTGACCATTGTATCGAGAATTTAGATATTTTACAATCACGTTGTTTCATCCCTTTCTCTTTTGAGTATTCGTACAATAACAATAACTTTCGACGGTGTTTACTGATCAGACAAATGTAAGTACCTTCCCTTCGATAAGTCACGGGACGATAAAATTGTAAAGTCGTGCTTCTAACAACTTTGTCAGTGCACATCAAATGTACCGACATCTGAGCGAAAAATTATTTTCGTATACTTTAACCGTTCACGTTCGTACAGTAAAGACGAAAAGAAAGTTTAACTATGAAGTGTAATAGAAATAACATAGTTCCAACTAAAAAGAATTTATCTTAAAATTTGGAGCTTGTTATGCAGATATGAAGGGTAAAGGGAAAACCCAGGAATGTTCATCTGTCGTGATTTTGCGATTTATAGCATATTTTGTTGGTGGTAATTGGGACTACAGAACTGTCGAATTAGAAAGAGTTAAATACCCTCGTAAGATGACGTTAAAGATTTGCTATACATCTACTTGTTAAAATCAGGAAATGTCCACTCTGCACTGGAAGAAAATACGAAATGACCCCACTCTTTGCGTAACAATAAGCCTAAGCTTCTGTCGCCAAGGTAAAACAAGAAATTATTTAAGAAGAACATTACATAAGAAAAGTAAAATCATTGAACCTTGTTTCTTGACTGATCGACTAAAGTATTCAAACTTAATTTTCTCGGTAACGCTGTTTTGTGACATTCCCTGTTTCTTCCCTTCCCCCTTCATATCTGAAAGTACGAATTTTGAACTTTCTCTTCGCTACTTCTGTATTTAATAGTCAACACCCTCCCGTGGCACGTTGAACCCTCAAATAAAGCTAAAACCTCCGCGCTGCCAAAAGGATTCTTCGCCTCGTGTCGCGATTCAAACGATAATTAAATACGAGTGCCTCTATTCTATTCATCGAGCATGCAACCCTCCACCTACCTTGCACCTCGAAAACTGTCCACGCGGCGGAATAGAATGGCAACTATTGTATCGGTGACCCGGCTAGTATGCAACTAATCGTCCCCTAAATTATGCAATAACGGCACACCGCTACAATTCGAATAACAAAGAACTCCGCCGCCTCTATTCATTTGCAACGCGCGACCCTTACCTGAACCGCCTCCATGCAGACTTCGACAGTAAACTATTATAAGCCGGAAGTGGTCACTAAATTATGCAACAGACATGCATTCAGGCGTAGAGGAAGACAGGGCGAGAAACAGGGGGGCGTGGAGAGGGCGAGAGGCTTCCTGTGAGATTGGAGATTGGAGACAATATCGTGCACACTACACATATCATGGGGGTTGCCGTTACGTTAACTCACACCAATAAAGTCGATAAGTCATCGCACCGATAATACGTACATTCAACGCCGCATACGATTAGCAGGGACACGTCGGTTCTTGGCAGGGATGAAACGGGGGTGTAAATTTGTTATTGATGTAAGTAGGTGGTAAATCTGTTAAGATTAAATAGGACGACTCCGGGAGAAAGAATTTAGAGGAAGGTGTTCTTTCTGTTGTGTCCGAAGTGAAATAGGGTAGGTGTCATTTCGAGCCAAATCGATCATTTCGTGCGTTTCGATTTTGATGAAATTAAGGGGCGACGCACAGTGGGGCAAAGTGACGAAGTTTGTGTGAAAATCAAAGAACTTTTGATAGAAATGAGACAGAGCGATGCCTTTTTTTAAATTAAAGCTGAAAGATTGCAGAATAAGGGAAATTAAAGAAACTGTGGTACGAACGTTTGTTAACTTTGAAAATCTGTGATGAACTTGAAATATTACAACAAAATTGTGATTTATCCAATACCATGTACGGTTAGATTTTTTTCTTGACATGTTGTACATCGTTTCCTGTAGATTTTGTCACGCTGATTTCAAATCCGTTTGCAAAATTTGGCTACTACCTCAGGATTTGGGAAAAAATCGATTTCAAGATTAATACAGATTTTCGAAGTTAAAAAACGTTCGTACCATAATTTCTTTAATTTTCCCTTATTCTGCAATCTTTCAACTTTAATTAAAAAAAAATCATCGCTCTATCTCATTTCTATCAAAAGTTCTTTGATTTTGACACAAACTTCGTCACTTTGCCCCACTGTGCGAGGTAAGGCACGTGGTTTTAGTTTAAGTCATCATTCTACTGGTTTTACTGGTTTCGAATTTGTTTGACAAATATAGGCTGTTCAAGCTTGAAACTACATCGAAAAGTGATCGATTTGGAGAGATACGGATCGTAGTGCGTTCAGTTGTCGCTTGATTAATCATTGAAATTTTATGTTTGAAGCTCCGTGAGGTTCGTGTGGATCATGTCTATCGTCAAGTTGAAAGGAAAATGTGCAAACCTCGTCGCGAAGAAGTGCTAGAAAATTCACTAAAAAGTAAACGATCTCGAGCGAACAAACAAAGTGAAAGTGTGAAATGAAGGATTCATTGCACGATGCTTTGTTTTTCGAGAAAGCTGATTTCAATGATAGTAAGCGTGCACGGGTGCTTGAATAATTGCAAGTCTCCTTTCCGTGTACTTCGATATAGATCAAACTCCGAACACAATAGAATCTTCCACCTCAAATTCGATAATCCCTACCAATCATCCTACACCCATACGACACTTTTTCCCCCCTTCGTGGTCTGAATTTATCTCCCAAAGTGACGTGCAATTAGAAATCATCCGTGAATACACATAACAGACATTTGTAGGGAGACTGCGAAATCAGCGCGTGCTATACACAGTTTGTAAATCAGTTCTCTCGAAATCCAGGGTTCGCAGAAGAAGCCCTTGTTTCGCATGTTCGATCGCAACTTCCGAGTGATAATTTGTTTGATTGGTCAAAAGCATCTGTTATTCTCCGTTCTGGCAATCTTGATTGTAGAGAAACCCTTTTCAGTTTGTGAAATCGAAGGGGCTACAGAATCCTCTTTGGGCCCGTCACCTGCTAAGCCGTCGATACGCAAAACCGATAATTCCGTCGATCAATCGTATAACGAGATTTACAACGGTGAGTTAATATCCCGGGCACAGCCTGGTGCAGGACTATACACACAAACACGGCCCTACTTGTGTAGTGGGTGGTGCAACATATACAGAATGCGTCTCAAATTAATTCTACTGTATCATTAGCATACCAGAGGGGACGTGCGCATGCTGCTGTTTCATAAAGCGAAAAGTACGACTGCGTTTCCTTTGTTGGGTAAGCGGAAGCACGTCTCTGCGATACAGGGTGTTTCAGAGCCGTAGGTGCAAACGTGACTGAGTAATAAAGCTCGCGAACGGATAAATTTAAGCGTCTTCACGAATTTAGGTCCGTGAACCCTTTGTTCGTTGAAATACCTATTCAGCCCTCGCAGAGAATTGTTTTGAATTTTCCCGTCGCGATCTTTTGTAAATTTCTAAACAAACATTAGCCAACTAGACGCTCTGAAACGATAAAAAAAATATAGATCCACGATTGTTTGAAATTCGTGACATCAGAGTGACATCTCTCCATTACTGAAAATGAAATTAAGCTTCATTCGCGACTGGATTTATTATTAAATATTCATGCAGAAATCGTCATTCAGTGCTCGACGATCTGAAACCTCGAATACCTCTAAACGATCCGTCCACAAAACTTAGGATATTAAAACTCTTTGCCGCTAGTTCCCGTAAGTTCTCTGCACCAGTTAAGCTCGCGCGCCCCTATAGCTCTGGCAACCGCGGTACAGCGGCCATGCGGAAGCGAGCATCGAGCCGGGAAGTTAAGGTGGCCTTTCGAAGTGAAAGGAATTGGTACGCAACAAAAGACGAGGCAGAGGAAACGACACACCGTGGATAGCAACCATGACTAAACTGAAGAGGAAATAGAAGAAGAAGGAGACGACAGGGAGAGGCCGAGAGAACAAGCAAAATGTAGGGGAACGTGAAAGCGCTGCGTTTCGTACTTACTGTTCGCGTTCCTCCAGCTCGACCACCCGATTACTGTCTGTGTTTTGTTTAGCAAGTCCAAAATTAAAAAGTAGAGCAGAAACGAATCAGTTTTCTGTGTTAGTGAGACACTACCGAGTACGAAGCCCGTGCCCAGCTGCCGCGCCGCCGAGGACTACGCCTCGAACCGAGTCTTACGTTTAATTGGGGACGTTCTTTTTCGCGTTCGAAGTTTACGACGGCGCGAATTTAATTAACGCTGACTAATTTCCCGGAGGATCGCTTTAAATTCAGACGGGTGGCGGGCGGCTCCGTGCGCCGCCGTGCTACGAATCACCCTTTTCTCCTTCTGCACGAAAAAGGGCAAGACCTATTGGACACTTTCATTCGACTACTTCATCGTAGTAAATTTCATTGATCCTTATGTAGCGAGCCTGATTACCGTGGCCGTTACTGTTCAGAATTGAAACGTTATGTAATTGGTTAATAATCACAATGGGAATTACGTTGCAAGGTTGGGGTAGAAAATCCCTAGCTCGTTGAATATGCATTGGACGCGACGAAAACGCGAGTTAGGAGAATCATTGAAGAGAATAATTAAAATTGTTGTAATATTTTACTAGAGGAGTAATCGGATTTATTGAATTGTGCACGTTGTGGAGATTAAATTTGTCGAATGTGGCATTCTGTGGTACCGACTCGCGTCATAAAAAGAATCAGAAGTCGATGTGACAATTATTTAGATTAATATGATACACAATAATCACGAATATATGTGGAAAATAGTGATTATCCTATTAAAATTTTTATAATGTTTCGGGGATTATGTATGAACTCCTCTGTTGAGTTTAAACATGTTGAATCATTGAACCACGCGGGATATGTAAAATTGAACGCGTTGCATCGACTTCGTTACAATTAGTCAATAAAAAGTATTAAAATTCAGTAAGCATTTCATGAATTTAAAATTCGATCGAGATTCATTAAATTTATAAATATTCGCCCCAGGGCCACCGTAGATGTCGGCACGAAATAATCCCAAAGATTTTGTTTCCTCGCCCTCGCAGCAGCACAGCACGGGTTCGTTTAATTAACAATTCGTATATGTACTTGTTTTTTTTGCGCTCTTTAGGGAATTGTCCATCTACTTTGTACGATTACGTGGCATAAATAGACATGCTTCTCTTGTGACTAGCATGAACTATGCGATAATAACAACGCAAAATAATGTATGCAGTGCATGATTTGCGCAGATCTGGCTGCAGTCATTCGATCACACTACAGTCTTAATAGCGTCGCAAGGTTGTTGCTAATAGTACAGATATAACCAGTGTACCTTTATAATGACATTTCGTGTCGAATAACTATTAATCTGGCAAAGTATAAATTATTACTCTGCCAACGATTTTGCTTTGATAGCAGCAGTTTCGTGAAAATGAAACGTTCTTATTGTGCACGCTGTTTCACTAACTCTGTTACAAGGGATTTGTCGAAAATATGTTAACAGATCTTTCGTACTACATGCAAAATTTAATATTCCTACTATGAGTTATCTAAAGAAATGAAGAATGGAATTGGATAATTTTAAACAAAGTATTGCTAAATATTTATATGTTTCATGAGTTTTCTTGTTAACTTTAATCAGCTTTGTACGAAAGAATTTCTGCTGTAATGCATATACGTTGAAATAAAGAAGACATCGCTGGGGATACGCGTCTGACTATGCGCTGACTATGTACTTGTTTTCTCATATTCTTTATCTCCCGCTCAGAAATTAATCGGACTGCTGAATCCTGACGTTTCATTTCGACATAATCTTTAAGAATTGTACCTTTTCCAAGGCTGTTGCAAGTAAAATTTATTCAGACTATAAAAATCGTGATAAAAAGGTATTAAATACAATCGTACTACGAATTCTGTTTAAATTTCTCCAGTTATGTTAAATTGTACACCGTTAACAGTATGAAGTTTAGAAAAGAAATTGTCAATCCACCGTCTTAAATATAATACATTTATGAGATCTCCTTGCAATAGAGTCAGTGAAACATTCTAGAGCAATAAATCTGACGTCTGCAGCCAGTCTGCATGACAGTCCATGTGTCTTACAATGTATTTTATTTATAGCCTGTTTATCCTTCTAGGGGGCAACAAATGTTTCCAACGAACTTCTCCACCCTCACGCGGTAACGGTACTCCAAAAAAAGTTAGATATCGGTTTGGATTTAAAATTACTTTGAATCGTCGGCCAACTTACATATTCTTGTTTCTTTCTTTTTTCTTAAATTCAATCAAGCAACATGCAACGTACAAAAACTGCCATTATGATTCTTTTTCGAACTTGTCATCGCGGTATCTTGCGGCGATTCGATATAATGAAAACTCATTGGAAGGCTCGCATTCTGTTATCATTTTCTGCTGTTGTGCTTTCATGAGTGCGGCCGTGTGTCTGTGTGTCGACCGTTATGGATTGTGCTTTTTTAGAGTGGACAACGTTGTAAATAATGCGAGTAAAGTGAATGGATATCGACGTAACGAGATCTCGCAGCACAAAGGGGAAATGTATGACCTACTGCGGGGAATTTACTGCGTCGCGTTGCAAAATACAACTATTGTTACGCTTTCTTTTTTGCTCTTCCGATCTTGATAATAATAACCGTCCTACGGGATGATCTATCGAAACTGTACTTCTCATGAGCTGGTGCAACGACAAATATGCATTACATGCTTGCAGTTTCTCGCCCAGGCAAACAAAAGTAACCACTTCGTACTGTAATCATTGAAACACGCTGCTACGTTTACTTTGAAATTATACTCGGACGTAAAAAAGTGGACATTTAGTAAAATTCTTCCTGCAAAAGCTTCGGGGAGAGCGTTGCCGTTTAAACGGTACTTCAGTCTTTGCAAACGTCGAGGAACTAGTGTGACTAAGTACTCTTGATTATATTAATTGTAAAACGTAGTTGTGTAAAAGTAACCTCAAGAAGTTTGTGTTTATGCCACTGCCAGATTGTCCAGATAATGCTTATTTATCGTAAAACGTTGCGATTAAAATAAATAATTGTGTTCGATGTGTGTGAGGTAATCTTCTATAATGATGATTATTCAATAGTCATTTGAACTTCTTCAAGACTCTTAGTCTGTTCTCGCTGGTTTTAAATAAATTCCAGTAAAGCATGATAAAAAAATTTTTGCACGATTTGGAGTGATTGTAAAGGACTAGTAATCTTGAAACTTTAGTGGCTATAGTTATGAGAAATTTAGTTCATCTGTCTTCAAAGCACTTGGTGCAACTGTTTTAGTATTCTATAATTTTTGCAAAGTTATCGCGATCTTGAAGAAAGCCCACTTCAAAGTCTAGGTCATGCGAATCGTTGTGAATAACAGATCACAATGACAATCAGAAAGTACGAAACGGAATGTAACTTACATTTCATCTGACTTCGTTTGCGCCGACAAACAATGAAGATCACCACGCAGATGATTATTATCACAAGTATGAGGACAACCGCGGCAACGATGACGATCAGAAGGAGGTTCCCTTCGAGTTGGTGCCACCATGGGATATGGCCTGAAATGAATATCATTGCACAGAAAATGTTAGATATATTCGGAACGAGAATCGTTGCAAATTCAGATTTTCCACAAATTATACGAGAATTGTACAAATTCACAGACTTTCTATATTCTTTACAGTTATTCTATTAAATTTTCACGGGTATTCAGAGGTTGAAAGTAAACGAGAGGAAAAATCTTACGTGTATTTCGCTTGGAATTAAAAAGGTTTCTTGTATCGTCGAATATCAGAGAATAGCTTTGCTGCGAAAGTTATTTGAAAATTTCTAGATCATAAAGCAAACGATCAAAACCCGATCATCGATTTTTTTCGGTCATGGCGTTTGGCGACGGAATAACGCAGTGCAATAGTTTCAGTTCAAATATCGGCGACAGCTGTCAAGTATTATAAATACGATGCTGAGCGGTCGATCGTGGGCGAGGATATTCATGTTTCTCCTTAGATTTAATCCACTCCCCTGGTTTATAATATTTTACCGCAGGGTACCTTTATTATGTAACTTTACGTGTGCACGAATACACGGCGCTCCATTCTAATCAATACAGTAAGATATTTCTGAAGCTAAGCCAGATATAAAATTCCTCCTTTAGCAAACTGTTACGGTATTCGGGAAAAAATGGTGCAACCAAAATAAAAAAATATTAATCTACAGTTTTAAAGATATTTTTTTGAAAATAAAACACTGCGTCTTGGTACAATAAATTATTGTTCGTGGAATAAAGTTTCTGGAAACGAGTGTTCGTTTCTCGAGGAAAGCTGCTAACAGCATCTCAGCAGAAACTTTATTCTACATTTTCAACTTACTTTTTCTTGATAAAAAATATGATATTATATTACAAGGAAAATACAATACATAAAGGAACAGAGTCGAGTATTCGATTATCTAAAATTTTCCTACAAAGTTTAAAGCAATTATTAAGGAAAAACTTACTTCGGTGTCCATGGTGAGCTAAGAAGGAACAAAAGATTGAAAACTTTTCTTATTCGCTTATCCTAGTTATTTAGTGCACCGTATTATCATTACGTTTTAATTCTCGATGCTATTTAAGTTTGCCAAATATTTTCCGCCACGCTACTTCGTCGTATCTCTTCGATACACTGAATTACGAGATACGGCGAAGCTATTTCTATGAAAATTTTAATAACTGCCTCAGAAGATGTTTATCGCAGATTTATTTAATCGTTGGTATATTCATGTCCTCCGGGGGAGGAATGCATTTCCCGAGGAAGAAATGATGACACTTAAGAAGTCGGAAGATAAACGTCCCACCGGAGGGATTTTGAATTATTTTCCCTTCGAAATTTATACGTGCTACGCTATTTGTATACTTGCGAACAGTTCGAAGGAAGCGTTTTTAATTTCTCGGATAAAGTAAAGGTACAAGAAAAATAATTCCCAACGCGTCGAGTTACTACAAAATAAAAATTAAAGAAATATCTTCTTCTCCTTTTAATAAATATGGAAGGAAATTCGTAATAATTATGGCGAAGAATTTTAATAAAAACGATTTTGTTTGATACTTCTGTAGAAGTTCTTCTTCATGATTTTTTTGCTACGTTACATTTCAATGAAAATGATAAGATGGAGATTATAAAATTCAAGACTATCGAAATTATTCAATTAGAGCAGCACGAAAAGAATACTTCAATTTGATGTCGATCTCGTTAGGTTAGAGGAGCTTCAAATTACGAAACATGTAGATGAGCTTGCATCACGGGAAATGCTCATTTAGATTTAGCTCCACTTCCCTCAAAGCTTTGTGTTTGTTACTGAAGTTGTTTAAAATTCATGTTCCTACGTATCTACATAAACCCTAATAAAAGTATAACTTTCTCATCACCCCCGATCCTTGTCCTATTTTACATTTACATACCATCTACATATTATTAACAAAAGAACCGTGAATTTTAATTAAAAGGAGCTCTAAAAATCGTTTTTCCCATGCTAGAGGAGAATTCCTGAACCGTTTGGCAAGCTAACAGGTTTAACGGCTGATTAATTATTTATTACCTGACTGGCAAAATTGGAAATTAAAATAAACGTGGAATTAATAGTAATAATGTAAATGAAGGATAAATCGACTCGAATGAAATAAATTGAAGTTCTGAATTTGAATGTAGATTCCAACAATGGTAGAAAAATTTAATTCACGAACTTCGAGTTCAATGGTGAACTATGCGCTTCAATTTTTTTTTTACGTGAGAATTACTTTCATTAAAATCTCTCAGCCCGAGTAGTCGTACTCATAATTTATTCAAAGCGACGAGATCATTGAATTGTGAAAAAGTAACTAGCTTCTACCCCTTCCGGACAATATTATATTCCAGTGGGATTGGAATAAGAGGAAATTGATCACATTCACTATCAGTCGAAAGTATAAGAACCTTTATAAACTCGGTACTCGCAAAATATCGATCTATGAAGGTCTGGCAAGGTAAGTCGAAATATAATTTCGTCTTCTTCAGCCTTATACTCTGTTAGAAAAATGTCGTTCTACTTATTAAAAGGACTGAGTCGACAAATAGCAGTGTGACAGTAAGCTGACGTCAAAAAGAATGTTAAATGATCGCTTTGAACGTTGACACAGGCAGATTGCCACAGCTTTCATCTTAATACGCTTCCCTAGCATAAAAGGAAACACTAGGTCAGATGACTTTATTCTTTTGGCTAATAGCGTATACCTTGCCCGCCAGACCGTGCAAACCAGCGTCAAACATTGGCTTTTACCACAACAATGACACTGTACTGGATGGAATATCCCCCTTTGTACGTGTACTTCTAAATTATTCATTTACATACTCTTTCCTCGCATCGTCAGAACTCTAATACGCTTAACAAAGTCGTCTGAATAGGAGTAAAATTTTTGCGAATATTTAGAGAAACGCAATGTTCAACAAAATGCACTAAATCCTGAATAGCTATTATCTATTTTTCAGGCACACGTGAACCCCCATAGAGGGCGCATTTTCGAAAACGTTCCGCAAGCTGCTTTTCTAGCTTTCCGACTGGCATAATCTCACGCTTTCAAATTCCCGCTTGGGAATTACAGTCATATAATATAATACGAGGAATTATGGCGGGAATGTAATATCAAGGGACGAAAAATAACCGCGCTGATGGAATTCGCTTTGCGTAAAAATTCGCGCATGTTTGGAATGGAATTTCCTTTATAATTAAATCGCAAATTTTAAAGTCTGCCGTCGCCGTAATGTACCAGCCACCATTATTATGAAACGCTGGTAATCTTGTAATCAAGTGCTGTGCTGCTTTTTAGTATACAGCCTTTCATAGCGACAGTCGTTGTTACAGCGCAGTGCGGGAAATATTTATTCCATCACTCGAATAAACACGCTATCGAATAAACACGATGCCTCTTTTATTATATTATTAGCACTGGGAAAATATTATTGTAAAATGTATTTATTTTTAAAGAGAGAGGGAGAGAGAGATTGCTATGAAAATTTGTACCACGTACCCTGCAAATTTCAGAGTGATAGAATAAATATTTCTTCAAAGTGTGCGAAACAACAACCACTTCCCTACCATTATTTTTTCCGCATAAAGAAAATCGGAGAATCATCTTCGAAGCGTACCTGGAATATCACGTTCACAAGGGGTCGAATGGCCGATGGAGTTGTTCGCGACGCAAACGTACGTCCGAAAATTGGTCACCGAAGTGTCCAGCCGAATATAGCTCTTCCCGTTCCGCGTTTCGGCAGTCTGCTCTAGCGTGTCGTTGTCACTCTTCAAAGACCAAACAAAATCGGTCTCCTTCGGATTAGCTATCGCAGAGCACACCACGTAATCCTCGCCGTCTATTCGTTCCTTCTCCACGTGACACTCGGGCTTAACTGTGGAGCACAAAGCAGTGCAACTGTCGGTCAACCTCGAACGAATACACCGCCGGTATTTTAATCTAATTCAACTTTCTACTCGTAGAGGATAGACAGTAATAAAAGTTTTATAAAATAAGGATAGACGAGAAACTTTGCGAAATTCTGAATTTTAAAAAAATTCTTATTACAGATTTAGAAGAATATTTGTTAAATAATACCTAATATCGACATGTTTGTAATTCTCTTAATACTTCTTTAGAAAATTCCATGTTTCCAGAATCTTTCTTTTCATTAGCGAAAGATCCATAATACTTCTTGCTCGCGAGATACGCCGTCGCTGCACGAGCCTGAATGTCCCTCAATATTTGAATGTCACTCGAAACGACTGGAAGCCCGCGCGGCAGAATGTTTCTTTACTTACATTGAACATTCATGACCATGGAAATGCTCCGGTTCCCGTGGCGATTCGACGCCTCGCAGTAGTAAGTCCCGTTGCTGCGCCTCGGCACTGGCATTTTCAAATCGAGAACATGGTCGTGGACGATGGTGTCCGTGGATCCCTCACGAAACCATCGGAAGGTGGGCTGTGGGCGGCCCTTGGCGTTGCAGTCCACCGTTTCCGGGATTGTGTCGACGGTGACGTTTATTACCTTCCTCGAGATTGTCATGTTTTCCGGGGGAACTAGCAGGAAGAAAAAAGAGGAGGCTGCTATCTATGGGGAGCTATAATTCCTCGACAGAATTCCCCGTTTGAAATTCCATCCCCCGAATATGTAGTTAAAATCGATTGAAAAAACGGGCTACAATTTCAATTACGGAGTTATCTACAACTGTATCGATTTCTATTGAAAGCTGTCGAGTCTGAGCATTTCAACAAACTCGGGTAGAAAATATCTACCCGATCCCCAGACTTTGTAGTGGCTACGCCCAAAAGATTAGCGAGAACGCCGACAGCCTGATCGCTAAAATGCTACGTAACAACTCTGGAAACGCTACGTAACTCTGTAATTGTACTTGAACGTGCAAGACTCTGTAAGACTCGTCGAACTACCCCCCCAGTGCCCTTCACGAGCCAGTCTGCCGTGAAAGGGTCTCTGTTCCGTTCGAGATGAAGAGGGACTTACATTCCACGTGAAAGTGAGTGCTGCTGTTCACCCCAGGCCCGATGCCGTTGCTGCTGCTCTCGCAAGTGAATTTCACGTTGTCTTCGACACGATCGAGCTGGCCACTTGACCAGGCGGTCAGGTTCCAGACCAGGGTCGACTGGATGCTCTCGAAGTCGTTCGTTCGCGGATCAGGGGGATGATAAACGTTCGACAGGTAGTATCGGTTCGTTTTCGAGAAGTCCATGGGCATGTCGTCCTTGAGCCAGGAAATATTGCAGATCGGCGCGCACTCCACCCAGCACATGATGCTAACGTTCGGCGAATTGTACACGTAACCGTTGTAAGGGACCAGCTTCTTGATAAACGATGGCGCCGCTATTGACAATCAAAGGAGAAGTTTAACAGTGCTTCCTGCCGATGGCAGGAAGGCAGGGGGGACATTGTTGCTCGCGAGGGAGAGATAAGGGTGGCCACGATCGTCCCGTCCACGCGAAACTCACTACACTTTCTGGCCGAGAATACGCTATCGAGCTTGGAGATTCATTAGTTCGCGAGTATGTCGTCCGAACACGACTTTCAGTTTTTCCACGTTTCGAAGAACGAAAAGTAGCACTGGGTGCTTTAGAATCGTGGATTGCGCGTGTTTAATTGTGAGAAAATAATCATAAGGGGACATATAATTTTTGTTATCAATAAAAAGTGGATTTATGGAGTTTACTTGGTAAGAATTATGAATACACGTGTAACTATCTCGAAAAACTCTATTATTTTAGGTAAATTACTATTATTATTACTACACAAGTTATCGCTGAATATTATATTATTATTTCACATGTTTGCAACAGGGCTACCATCAGCCGAAGCTTCTACTACGTTGCCGGTAGCATTATCATGTAAAATGCGGGAAGAAACGTAACATGGCACGGGTTCCCTGCATATGTATACGAATTAAATAAAAAGGAGAAACGCGTTCACACTGCTCCCAAGATACGAATCGTTAATTTAGATACAGCACCCTCTCGGAAGTAATTATAAGTACACTTTTGTACGAGGCAACTACGAAATTATACAGCCACGATTCCTTTCTCCTTTTGCTGCCGAAAAATTCTAATGGCCAAGCTCGATGAATAGTGAAAGAAAGGAGGTCTCCTCGAGCCATTTCCGGCAATTCCGAACGAGTCCGTGTGCCTTTGACCGGCCAGAAGCCACGGCGAAATTAACGTCACGCGGAAGACGAACGGCGGGTTTATTCGTCGCGGGGGGGTGAGTGGGAGCTGGAAACTTTTTCAACTAACTTTACAACTCACCAGACACGTCGATAAACGTGGTGGCCGGGTCGCCGTCGCCAGCCTCATTGTACGCGAGACAAGTGAAGTTCGCCTCTGTTTCCAAATTAACTGACTCGATGGTAAGGGTGGCGTCGTTCTCATCCGGAAGTCTGTGAAGGCCCCGTAACCATTTGAAGCCGACCACCTTCGGTCGCCCTGGGTCCTGGACGAAGCACGTGATGGTCAACGGTCGCTTCTTAATCACCTGCTGGGGCTTGTACGAGATCGAAGCTGGCCCAGGTTTGTCTGTCGTTCCAGGCGCCATGGAAATCGTATTTATATTAGAATTCCAATAGTTCAACATCATCTGGCATCTCTGCCGAATAATTTTAGTGCATCTAAGAGCCCATTTGTCGCCAGAGATAAGGGCTTAGAGCGGGAAGTTTGATAAGTTTTCCGTGTAAGATATTCCTTGTTACGTAATCAAAGTTCTAAGGTACGTAGCTAAAGACAGAAGGATAATATACCCAAGATTGAGCTTAAATATATTCTGTAGACAGGAGTGATGGTCTTAGGGGCGAGAAGACATTTAATGACTGAAATAATCACTCTCGTGATTCATAGAAAAAAAGAGAGATGATTGGTTTAATCAGAAATCTAAGAGATACCACGAGAGAAATAAATTAATGTTTTTGAAGCGGCGGATGAACAGTGTTGATTCTGTAAGATTAATCGAGGAGCAAATGTGTCAGCATAGTTGGTAAATTCGCCAGGTTAACGCGCTTGTGTTGCGCTAAACGCTGCCTTTCTAATTAAAAAATAACCATTTCTGGACGGTCAGCAAGATCGGCTGACTTAAACATAATAGAGAAGCGTTGAGGGAAATTGCAAAAGCCGTATACAGGAGCGGAAGGCAATTTCGAAACGTAGAAGATTCGAAAATTTGCATTACACAGGAATAGCATTAGCTCCGTCAGAAGGGTTCAAACATTATATAAATCGTTACTGGAAAGGATTACCAAGCTTCTGTAATAGGAGGCAGAGTCTACGAGACACGAAACTAAGTAGAAACAAATTCATTTATATTCTATAACCAGGGAAAATTATCATTCTAAATTCCTTAATCAAATCGACAGGACTGAAATCACGTTTCCCTTTCACCCCAAATTTATTCCAACGTAGAAGAATGATCTGCCGCGTTAATTATCGGAAACAATGAAATTTTCCAGCCTCTGCCAGCTCTCGTTGTATCAGACGGAGGAGGTCCTCGTGAATCTTTGCTCGGTTAAAATAATTCAGATCAACGATCTGGGAGACCCGCGGACGTTGGAGCCAGTGGCGAAGGGAAAAAAGGAGGATCGGATCAAAGAATTAAAAATTAAAGGGGGCTCACAATAGACTATAACGGGCGCACTCGGTGAAAGTGGTCCCCAGCCAGCGTCGTTTCTGCCCTCGCAAGAGTAGTTGCCGTGAAAGGAACGTCCGACTGCTTCCAGCAGCAGCTTGCTCGGATCGATATCGCAGAAAATTAAAGATTCCTCGGTGGTGGTGGTGGTCGCCGTGCTATTTCTCGTGCAATCCGGAAGTTCTTTCAGCAGGTCCCCGTCCAAGTACCAACGGACGGCGCCCAGGCTTGCTGGATTCCCAGAAACAACTTCGCAGGTCAAAGAGACGTTTAAACGGTCTGCCTCGTTCACTGCCGTCTCCGGGTCCATTATCACTTCCACCACGGGTTTATCTGCGGGGCAAATGAACAGCCAAGGTATCGAATAATTCATTATCATCGACTCCGCGCTTGGGAGCATCGTGCGAGTGGAAAAAAGTTCGTTAAAGTATCATCGAATTGAAAGGAGGGAAGGTTTCGGGGCGAAGATTCTTCTGGACCCAGAAGAAGCTGGGTCCAGTCACTGCAGTCGGTCGTTAGAGAATTTCTAAGGAGAACGAGCACAGCACTAAGTATTTGCGTGCACGTAAGTGTCGCTTACCGTTGTAACAAGTCAAGAAGAAATATGCAGGCTAATTAGCATTGTCGCGCAGGGAACTTTACAGTCTTTTGAGGACGGGGCTTAGTTATTAAGTTCCCTGCTCCATGTACCAGTTATATTCATCTACCTTGTTTGAAAGGAAAGGAGCAGTATCATCCTACCGAGATTAATTTATCATAATAGAGTTTCCAAGAAATTCCCCCATAAACGGGGAAATAGTCTCTCAACCGATGTTCAGTAATCGACGAGTGGAAAGGAAAATAAAGAATTTAATATCAGCTGCAGCACGTGATTGTTCATTTCGCAGTTTCCCCTCGGTCGACGATGAAAGCGATATTTCACTCGAATGGATCTAATCAATCTAAAAAAAAAAAAAAAGAACGAAGAGGGAACCTTCTCTCTTCTTCAGTCTATCGAACGGCCATCCACTTCGAGAGTCTCGGGGCTCGTGTATTTTTTTACGAGGTCGAGGCACGCGTAAAGATTTATGCCCGCGGCAAAACTATTCAAAATAAAACATACAATATCACGCCGCGGCTGGTCGTTCGACCCGCGATTGGGGAGTCCATTTATGCCACTATTGGCCCTGATGAACAGCGAAACAAGTCGGGCACGGAGAAGGAAGAGAGACCAGGAGCCAGCGAAGCACCTGAAGAAGACTCTCGAGTAGGAGGATCCAATCAGCAGATTGGCTGGAACATTTTTTATCCGCGAGGTAATCAAGATTTCAGCAAGTTCAAAACAAAAGAACCCGGAAAGCGTCCGCGGAGTTTGCCCCGGGAGGGGGGGGGGGGGAAGAAGAAAAATACAACGACGGCGACGGCGGGGTTAGCAGAGGGGTGGAAGAAAGATCGGCCAACTAATTTCCCGCTTTCGAATTCTACAGCCTCGCCCCACCGATTGTTTGCGCAAAATACAACGCCCCCGAGCGGTATTAAGGCTGCAATTAGAATTTCATTGTATCGCGCGGTCGAGTTTACGGTAACGCGACGGTAACTTTCCGGGAGCCGAGATGGTTGACCCAATAACCAACCCGTGGGGAAGCTTATTTAATCCACAGTGATACATTAACGCTTCCGCGAGGCGAATAAATTGTTTCGGTTTTGACCCATTCGCCCTTCTGCCCCTCCGCCTTACTTTCCGCCCCACCTTGCAAGCGAGTATCTGGAATTTCTCTGACTTTGATATAGCAGAGCTTCGGCTGGGTCTATGGGATCCTTCGTTTAATGTAATTCGTTACTAGCTTTCATTTTCTCAGATGTTCCGCGTATTTCTTGATTCCTTAAGAAAAATGTACGCGAGTCTATGACATCAAGGTAGAACACTGTTGATTAGAATGTAGAGGGATAGGGGTGTTTGGAAATAAAAAGGGTTCTTAATAATATTACGTGTAGCCCGATGTTCACGAGGAAGCTGTTTGATTGATTAAGGTACAATGGAAAGCTCTCGGCCTAATTTCTAGCACTCACACAATACGGAGACTTCAACGATGTCCTCTGAAACGGATGGACCAACAGTATTGCTCAGGATGCACCTGTAAGTGCCCATGTCACTGGGCGTCGCATTCTTCACGGTAAGGGCCGTTTGCTCCGTGATACCACCCTCGTAGTGGTCCTCGGTTAAAACTAATTCCTCGTCGTCTCGCAACCTGGACAGAAAGAAGAAACAACCACACGATAAATAACTCAGCGTTGTGCAACCAATGCGAGCATTCTGCAACTCCTTCGAATCAAACTTATGTTATTGTTATTATTATTATTAACCGTCTTTATTACTGAAAAAAAGAAGAAACCCATATTCGAATCCAACAATCACCAGAATTTCATTTATTGACGATTATAAAATAGATATTCTACACCTGCTACTTGTTAAAAAAAAAAAAAACGAAAAACTGATCGACAAAACATCTATGTACCGTGGAACGATTCAATCCCTCACCGGGTTTGTTTACTGCCACGAAAAAGATAAAGCATTCTTTGCACTATTTTCACCTCGACAGTTATGCAATTTTTAATAGCACGCGCGCCAACGATAGACGACGAAAATATTTCATAAAAAGTCGTTTTAAAGCTGCAACAAATACACTCCCCCGCCCCTCGGATTCCAAATTCGTTCGGTCGACGATTGATTTTTCGGGCAAAGTTTGTCGGAAATATCGATGATCCATGGGGAGCGGGGAAGTAGTCGTGGAAACGATGCCGCGCGATCAGCATCGTGGATCTCTCGTAATTACCGCGCCCCCAAATGTAACCGTGTTTGCTCAATTTTATCACCCCGTGCCCCGCAATTTTTTACCGAAATATCGCCGCGCAAAGCAGACGGCGAGGATCGGTCGTCGCGCGCGCCGTTACATGCATCAGCGTGAAATATGGTTTTTAGGACGCGCAGCAGAAAAATATGATAAATCATCCCCGACGGGTCCTCGGGTTTTTGCTTCGACGTTTCGAGTGCGGCCGCCTAGCGGAGGGTGGATACTGTAAATCCGGGGTATTCAGGCCTCTCCAGGTCGAATATCGACGCTATCGTTCGATGATATTCTGAGATACAGGAAGCACAATGGTCAGGATGTATTTAATCTCTTAAGTGGGTCGATCACACTCGTCGTTCATGAAAACTATTTTCATTGCTTCTGCCGTTCACGAGAAGTATTTATACAGTACGTCTGCTGCAACGTGGCAGTAAGCGGGGATCAGATGGTTTTCTATTATAGACTGTGACGTTGCTTCGAACAAATCGATGTGTAAAGTGTAGGTGAGCTATTATGGACTTGTTGTATGCGTTACTTTCTGTTGTGGGTAATGTTTTATTGACTCGATGGATTCTGCGGTTCTAAAGTGGCGATGACTTGAAAACGGCGTCGTAGAGGGTCAGTTGACCAAAGGTAAGTAAATAACGGGAACACACAAACGCGAAAGTTGGGTAAAGGCAAAACAGTTCGGAACTTTGGCTCATCGCAGGAAACCACTAGTCAACCCAAATTAATCATACTCAGCCTCTGTTGGTTGCAGTCGGTTCAAGTTGTCTATCGGTTTTTACCAGTTTCCGTCGATCATGAACAAATAGTAAACCATAAATTGTAGCTTATATTACGAGTCATATTTACGATTACTGTTGCGAATTTCGTGTGAATTGGGAAATAGGAAATACAAAGCTTGGTAGTTTCGTTTACTGGTATGACGAATTATCCTCTCGTTAATATACTAAGTAATTTTCCTCTCGTTGGTTAGATACGCGATAATGGAATATAATAGAACGAGTGATACTAATTAACTTTGCCAGATCTGAATCGATTTGAAAAAAGTAAAAAGGGACGAGTTCTGTCAAATTCTGTGAAAAACTTACTGTTTACTGCCACTGAGCTTATCTCGAATCAGAATTAAAAACTGAGCAATTGGAAACCTAAGAGCCTGAAGAAGTCTCGATGACTATGCTAACTTTGTTGTTAAGCTTCATCCGATTAAATCTGTAATGACCTGTAAAGAAACCCATCCATAGGCAATACAGTTCTATGAGACGAAATATATTTAAGACTCTTACCCTTTAGCATTTTAGTCCACTTACCAAGAAGTTTCTCAGTACTACAGCATTAATTATATTAACCATGGAAGATTGGAGCCGGTAAAAAATTTGTAATTGGATCGACGTTTTATTCGAAGACTGCTAATTAAGTTTCTAACGAAAATCAATTTCAGTCAATTATTGTCGAAAATAAGGAAAATATATCGGGTAGTTACGTTGGGGAGAAACATTGGCGCATACTGGTGTTTCACGCGTCACATTAACACTTTGAATTCCAATATTGGTTTACGGGTCGATAAACATTTTTACGATTACGTCGTTTTGTGAGCCGTAAAAAATTTCCCTCGTAAACAGCACGGTGTACGAAGCGAGTAACAGTTTCGACTCAAACATTTATTAAGCATTTTTAATCCCCTAGGTTGACAGTTTCCCCGATCTGCTGTCAACAGTGTGTGTGTTCGGCTTCAAAAAGTTACGTTTGAAATGCACACAGCGGGGACTCTAATATTCCATAAATTTCATAAAAACACGATCACACGCGTTATCGCATGCACTCGCTGAAAAATCTACCACGTTCGTTCTCTCGAATTGCCTAGAAATCCAAACCTGTCCAACCTTTGACGACTACGTTTCGAAACATGCAGAAACCCTGTAGGATTGCAGTTTTATTATAACTGAGTAACCAGCACTCACGAATAAGCTGCTTAAAATATTTCCAATTGCAAACGATAATTTTTTACCCACTGGTCTTCTGTATTACAAACAACTCGCTTTGACAAGAAATGGGTTCATCTTTTGTTAATAAATTTTTAGAAATGCGTGTCAACTGGTTTGGAGTAAATTCATCCCCAATTTTCTCGATCATTTTGCATTAAATCCTTCCTGGATTGAATTGCAAATAAACTACATCCTCTGGCGAATTATAAACATCTTCAAACTAACGCAAGTTTCAATGCACACATCCATACGCGAACAGAAAAGAACATACATATAGATGAATATGAAAATTTAATCGCGCTTTAATCCCTTGTTAGCTCGCAGCATGTTACTCCATAGTTCGTGGAACAAAGTTTAAAGCCACCTTGTTAAACGACACACCTTGTACCCGCCATACAATATCGCATTAAGACGATAAAGAATCTGTATCGTCGCGGGCCAAGTTCAATCCAATCTTCACTAGCCGAGGATTAACTTCTCGCTACTTCCGTCCTCTTTTATAACGTAGTTAGTCATGGCTGGCCGAGGCGCTATAAACTCGCGAACACCCCAGCACCGTCAATAAACTCTACGAGCATGTTTGGCGAAAAGTGAAGCTGGATTAGAGGCGAATGCTTGTAGTTCCACGGTTTCCTAACGCTTCTTAAAATAATCCGATCAAATATCATTTAACAGCCGTGTCGAGGGACGCGTTATTAGTAGCCAATGGAGTGCGTGGAAAATAAAATGGTCCGATTAGAAGCAAGTAAATTCAAGTATTGGTACGAATTAAAGGAAAATGCTTCCTTTGATGTCTCTTCGTTGATCGCAACATCGGTGTACCGATCCCCGAGGAAATGCCGCAGAAAAATTACACTTCTCCGTGGTAGCTTGAAAGTAGCAACCTTGATAAACGAGCAGAATCGTTCACGACAGAACATGCGTCACGGGTAATGAATGAAAAACATGGATTCACGTGATTTATACAACCACGTGGTAAAGACAGCTAACGTAAATTCGCGTTTTTTTTTTTATTCAACTCACGTTCTCGCGTATTTTATCAATTTACATGGCTGGTGCAGAAGTAAACGGGTTTCTTCCAACAGGTCAATACAATAGTTCGCAACGTGGAATCATTTCAATTGTGGAACCAATATTACAATTTCCTGGCAGTTGTAACTTTTGTATTTCTTTGTGGCAATCGATTTAGTGGATTAAATGGGGACTCACCATGTCACTTTCTTTAACGTAGCTGGGTTGGCATTGTAGTCGCATAATATCAGAATGTTCTCGGTCTCGTTCACTGTGATGTTCTCCGGCTTCATTCTCACTATCGGCGGATCTGCAACAGGAAAATCACATTGCTCGTTTGATGGAGAACTCACTGACTTTCAGTCTTAATTCTCTGGATATTTTCAATTATTACCGCGTAACGGAGGACACAGACTTAATAATAATTATAGTCAAGCGCAAATATTAACCGCGAGGAGACAAACAGAATTCAATTAACAGACGCTTCGTGAGAATCGTGGGCAAGGTGAGGATACTTGAAGCGTTGAGAGGGACTTATTTCGCGAAAGTTGTATGCCACAGCACGTGTCCCGTAAAAAGAGATAACTGGAAGAGATGACGTCAGTGAACGCCGTGCCAAATTGAACGATATACTGTCGCTGAAGAGATAAAAGAGAGGAGGCAGATGAAAATTTACTGACCCGACTGTTATGCACGAAAACAGGAAATATGAGAATGTGTATATTTGCTGGGCAATCGAAATGAATAAACGATTTCAACGATGAGGCACTGAATTTTTTACCAGAAAATCTTCAAGATCATAATTATTCCCAAGTAACCTCGAACAAGAATATCCCACAATGCTTGCCATCGTTTCTTAAACCAGCCTACGTACTCTGCCAACTGCCACCACCCCAAAGTACAAATAGAAATAAAAATGCCACAAAAGTGTCCCCATAATTTGCTTCGATCCATCTTTGGGACATACAGTCGCGTCGGAAAATAAGTTGACGCTCTTTAAAATCGCATAACTTTTTTAAAATTGGTCCAAATGTCTTGAGTTTTTTTTTAGAAGCTAACGAAATTAGTTTTCTAGGTGACGTATTTCGACGTTTCAAGAAAAATGCACTTGGTCTGAATAGCAAAAAAAAAAATAGTGAAGGTCGTTTCTTAAACTTTTTTTTGTGCGCCTTGAATGAAAATTCAAAAAACCCGTTTGTAGGTTTAAGTAAGTTATATACGCGTCTAAAATTTCATTAAAATCGGTTAATGTTGCTCTGAGTTAGACACGTTTAAAGATCGCAGAATAAGGTCGAAAATTGCTGATTTCCGGGTATTTTAATGAGATTTTAGACACGTATATAACTTACTTAAACCTACAAACGGGTTTTTTGAATTTTCATTCAAGGCGCACAAAAAGAAATTTAAAAAAACGACCTTCACTATTTTTTTTTTGCTATTCAGACCAAGTGCATTTTTCTTAAAACGTCGAAATACGTCACCTAGAAAACTAATTTCGCTAGCTTCTAAAAAAAAACTCAAGACATTTGGACCAATTTTAAAAAAGTTATGCGATTTTAAAGAGCGTCAACTTATTTTCCGACGCGACTGTACATTCGCGTCACTCACCCCCCATTTTCATGCACAACTTCGACCCCAAATTTCTGATCATTCCTCTCAAAAGATTCAGTTGAAGCTCGGGTGAGCTAGGGTGGCGAGTTGCGCCTTCTCTCCCCAAAATACGTGGTGGCCTGGAATTAAAATACCGCGCGTGCAGAACTGCACGTATCGCGAGTCCTGGTCGGAGGCGGAAGGCGCAGTTTCGTCCGCGTTCCTGGATATGTTTAAACGCGGCAGTGCAAAATGCCCAGGCATAAAACAAAACCTTCTCTCCCTCCCCCTTCTGGTAAGTACGTAGTCGCGAGAGTGGCCTGTCTAAGGGGGGAAAAGAGTAGTTGGAGCCGCGCCAGCGACGAGTTTCTCGTTTCCAATCCGTAGATAGCTTTCGTGCCGGTTACAAAACGAAACTTCCACCGTCGCTTCGCGACGTAACTGGAAACATCAACGAGATGTACGGCTCTCTATCTTCCTTCCCCGTATCGGCCTGCCCGGAATCTTTCGCCCATCCCACCCACTCTCGGCGCGCGTAATTGAAAGACACAAGAAGTTGCTTATAAGCGAGGGGATTATCGGCACGTCCATCAGGATTTATCCGTTTTCACGCGGCGCTATCTTCGGCAACCGCCCCCGACAGACACGTTCAACTTCCACGGTGGAAATGTAGCTTTAAGGGTCGCGAATACGATATTCGCCGGGACGTGTCGGGTTAATTAAGGCACCCCCGATCTACTTGGCCGTGGAGCATCCGTTTCCCTGGGTAGCAGTCACGACGAATTCGATTTCCCTGTTAAACTGACGGCGGACAATTGGTTCGGGATTAGAAGTCTGTGACGCAGACAAGTTCCATTGTTGTTTCTTGCAGGAAGATGATTTAATCGAGCGAGGAGGATATCGATTTAATTTTTCCACAATTATTCATTCACAGTTAAGCAATATATCGTTGAAAAGAAGGTATCACGTGTTTGCAATCTTCCCAGTCGGAATAAAATCGAACCAGCTGACAGCACAGTGTGATTATCGGAAAATAATTTCCACGGAATTCATGGCACAGAGGCATAACGAATTTCGATCGCAATAACCTCCATTGACGCGACGGTCGTAAAAAGTTTTTACAGCAATTTAAAAGTCGCGAGAATTTCGCGCCTTCCCATGTTTCTCTTGCCCTCGAGAATATGAGATGTTCCTTTAGTTACCGCCGAACGAACCAATTTGGTTAATTGAAACTATGATTATACCTTTTGCGCGGGGCGAAAAAGCAAATTGGAAAACGGCCCGACGGGACACGAATATACGCGTCCACGGGCGACGGGGCTGCGCGAGGTGTAACTTAATTTCAGGTCGACTATATCCGGCGTTGATCAAACATAGGAAAAAGGATTGGGTCGAGGAATGTCGAGAGATCGCCGTGTACTTTTATTCCTTCGGATCGCCGGAGCTAAATTAGAGGCAATTCTTTACAGCTTTTTTTGCGACCGAGGCCCCGTTACCCGAGGAAAATTTCGTTTTAACCGTACCTTTACTTCCCTCGTATTTTGCGAGAGGCAAATCTATGGGGATCATTTGTCCGAAGAGCTTCGACGACAATGGCCCGGACAGCAAGCGGGCATTTTATCGGAAAGTGTATTTAAGCCCGATTGTTAACTCCAACTCTATACCCTTACTTTCATCCCCCTAAACGCTGCAGTTTTACGATAATGTGCTTTTTTACTATCGTAATTGACACATTCTTCTCTTTCTCATAGTTTCATACCCTTTTACAAGTGGGCATGACATTATCTCTTTTAAAATTAATAAACTATTTTATTTAGGATGGAGTTTAATTAAATTCTAACTATCGGATGAAGCGAAACATTGGATGGTTATTTTATCTAATACATTTGAATTATTGTAGGTACACAAAAATACGCGTTTCTTGCTAAGGACACTTTTGCGTGGCAATATTTTAAAAATCGAATTCTTGTACCTTTGCGTATTTAAATTCTGTATTATTTCTTGAGCCCAGAAACAGATATAATTATATGTAGATGTTCATACTTTGTGTTAAGTTTAGAATCTACATATGAGTACCACTCTGCCCTCCTTAGTTAAACTGTCCTATCTAACATTTTTTCATTTTTTGAGATATGTTGAAATATTTGAAGTTCCACACGTTTTTTACCTTTTAAGTAAAGTTCGAAAACTCTACGTGCTTCGTAAAGATTTATAAACAGTTTAATGTATTTAACCTAACTTCTTTTAAAATGGCAAAAATATCTTATCTAAAACAATTAAATAACTGGTACGTTAATAAAACATTCCCTACCGGTACACCAATTACAAAAAATTATATTAGGCTATTACAAAATAATGACAACATGTTTCAATTTGAATGAAGGAAAATAAGTATGGTAAAAAGTAAATGATAAAATCTCAGTTTCCTCGGTTGTTTCAAAATGCTAGATAGGACATTTTAACTAAAGAGGGTAGCACTGTCTTCCAAATTTCTTCAAGAAATTTTGTAATGTACATCAAGCTTTGCTATCAGACGTCCTTGTTATCAAGCATCGTTCCACTCGTCGTTCCACTCCACAGCCATCGGTGGATAGAGTCGAACGTGGACGAAGCGACGCGTTTACGAGAACGAAGAAGAAAACGTTCGCTGAAAGGAATCTGCGAGAGGGGGCACATTAATTGTCGATTCGAGTGTCGTTAAAACAATTCTTCTTGCCCGACGGAGGGAATGTCGCGAATATAAATACTTGTTGGCGGACGTCGCGCAAATATCATAAATCTCAGACAAAAGGGAGGACGCGTCGTTATCTTGCTCGCACCTCGTTAGAAGAATTTAATTGCGTTCGGAGGGTTGATATGAAGCGCCACGGAACATTTTGTAGCGGGGACATTTCTTTCTGTCGACACGTAAAACTCTAATACAACGGCGAGTAATTAGGAGAACTTTCATTGTGAAAGTTCATACAACATACATGGCGAGATACGATCGATTTCACCTGCATGGTCGCTGCTTTTTTTTTAAGACTCTTTCCACGGATAAATCACTCGGAAATTGCTACATTATCGTCACATTAATTTGAGCAATCGATGCTTTATTGCACTTTTCACTGACTGAAGAATATTAACAGAGTGAAAAATGTTAATCGAATCACTGCCATTCATATGCCTCCGACTTCAGAGGAGTGTACAAAATTCTAACGCGATGATCCACTCCCCGTTTATCATATTATACCTCACTTTAATTTTTGTACCCGCGCTTGCGATTAAAGGATTTAAACGCCGGTTATAATCCATATCCCCCTTTAATGGCCGCTGGAACCTGTTAACCGTTTTCGATTTTATTACGAGGAAAGGGAAAGAGACACCATTAAACGAACTGCATTTTCACCCGTCCACGCGTCTCGAATTTCAGAAGCCATGTAATATCCACAGAGGGTGAAACGAAATGTCTAAATTGCGATATAATTGTGCGAGCGAAACCACCAATATGTCTTCGTTATTCGATCGTTACGCTTATTTTCCTGATTCGACTATTCCATCAGCGACATCTTTGTGTTGTACGTTACATGGAAATTACAGGAAAAAATTTATTTCAAAGAACGAGCATATAATGGTTCCCTATTAAAATTTAACGAACGAGGATTATTCGCCGCGCTTACCATTTTAATACCAAGACTCGCGATGCAATTAAACAGGAACTGTATGCGTAAAAACTTTTGATCATGAGAGTAACCAGGAAGATAGGAAGTAAAAAATTGAATTTGCTTTCTCATGCGGTCCAAAGTAATTTACATACCTATATGCGAAACATATGAAGCATGGAAATGAAATTTCTTTTTGTAAGGAACTTTATACCGAAAGGCAGTTAAAAGTTAACGCGTGGGTAAATGTTGGTATGATTTTTTAGTGCTGATTTTACGCAGCGTAAGAACGAAAAAGTTTATGGAAACTTCTCGACAAGCTTACAGGTTGTACTACGGTTAATTAAAAGTTGATGCGTTTTTATTGCGGTTAAACTTTTCATTTCTGAAATATAAAAAAGATGCAGCTTCTGTAAACGTATTTAAATAATAGAAGTAAATTATTTGTGAACATTTCCTTCTCTATTTTAACTCCACAATTAAACACGTTAAATATTTCAAATTATATCTGTCATATTCTTAAAAAGGTGTGAAAAAAAATTATGAAACAAGCAAAGTGACAAAAATTTTATAAGACATCCTACTCTGCTTTCGAAAATCTAAACACCGTACTTCCTTACTCTTTTTCCCCATATTGCAAATACATAAATATTTCTATCGCGCGACAACGCGCCAAGTGAATTCACATTGCTATCCCCAACATAAAAGATACTTTTTGAACATTTTCTTTTACACTTGAAAATCCTATGCACTATAAACAAAATGGTGAAAATTACGCCAGAAAAATCTAAAGCTCAATACAGCTGCATTTGTTTCAAATTACAATTTTACACGCGCCACCATAGTTGGCGCAACTAAAACGCCGAAGCACGTTCCAGAAAGAGAAGTAAACTACATTCCAATTTTTTCTAATACGTCTACGAAAACTGCCCTGCGAATCCACCTTTAGGAATAATGAAAAGGGCGCGTCCGTTCGTCACAGTTCACGAAAGGGACAGGAAGAATGGGGAAAGTTATGCTTCACTTACATAAAACTTCGATCGTCGTCGACTCCTTCATCGGCTCCAGGTTTTCAGAACGTATGACCGAGTTCTCAGCGTAACATTTGAACGTCCTTCCATTGTCGTATTCCGAGGGGGTGAAAGCCAGATAACTTACGGTCTCTGACGTGCTGTCGTTCTGCGAACAGAAGCCATTAACCGGTTAACTGTCAATGTATCATGTATGATGAAACAAAAATATGGCCAATTCTGTCAATGTATCATATATGATCAAATGGAATAACTTTTTTTTTTTCGAACGATTTCAATGAAACTTGGTATGTAATGATTTTTGGGGTCGCTGAATCTGAATTTCGCATCGGAATTGTAAAATTCCATATGGCAGACTCAAAATGGCCGAAGCAAATTGGCTGACAAACATTAAAATACTATCGGGATATAGAAAAATTGTATATAGAGGTTTTTGGGGTCGCTGAATCTCAATTTGGCATTGGAATTTTAAATTTCAATATAGCAGACTCAAAATGGCGAACCAAAATGGCCGCCAATTGACAAACTCACCCCTAAATTCTATTTTTTTAGGGGTTGGGGGTGTGTCAGATTTAAAAAGAATTACCCCCGGAATCGGTTCAGCGACTCAAAAAACCCCTGTATACAAAATTTTGTGTGATTCACTTAATTTTTCGATGGTACCAGTTTGGGCCCGAATAATGAAACGGACCGTGCCAGTTAACCGGTTAAACGAATATGAGGATCAGCTGTCGACATTTATCATGTTACGCTCATTGACCGGTGAGTCGTTCATACCGAAGCGATTGTTTCAGTTCCGTTCTCTCATCTAGAAAAAGTATTCCCGCGGTTGATCGACGAGAAAATGAGTGGCGCGAGGGTTTAACATTGCGCAAATTCACAGCCCCGCAGCGTACCTGCGCCACGAAACTGGAAAGTTATTTTAAAAGCGATGGGTTCGACGCGAATACGGCAGAACGATATTCCCATCGAGCCACTCTCGAAAATCGAACGGCCAGGCACGCGGTGCGCGTAAACTCGCCGCGCCCGCGCGTTTCATATTTCTTCGGGATCCAGTTTCATATCCCGCTGGCAGGGAAGAAGCGAAAACTGTGTTTGCTTTCTGGCGGACGCGAAAAACGCGCGAAAGAGGGACGAAGACGGGCGGAGGGGCAGAGAAAGGGAGAAACAGAGAGACAGAATGCCAGAGTGGCCACGCAATCCGGGCGCGCAGTGTTTGCGGAGCCATCACTTTAATTATTTCGTGTTTTTTCACGCCGCGCTTCGGTTGTCCCGCAATCCACCAGTCGACGCGGAAAATGCTATCTTCGCGAGCCTCCGTGGCGAAACGCGCGCAAGGATTCTCGCTGCACGTGGTCCATAACGGATTAATCAAGTCTTGCGCAATCAGCTGGGTCCGATCCTTTGAGCAACACGTATTCAGTGATTGGATAATCACAGGAAATCTATAGAAATAAAATTGAAGCCCCGTTAAACTGTGCCCGAGGTGAAAAGAGCTAATTCCATTTCACGAGATACTTTTTATTCGCTGCACTCGTGTGGAAATTAATTACAGACCATCAATCAATTATCTGCGTACAATTAGACTCTGTTAAGCAGGGTAATTAACTAAAATTTAGTATCCTGAATAATTTTGTAGCTTTCTATGTGGGTCCATTAAGGGTGGAGCCCTATTTAGGACGATAGGAATAAGGTGATTCTGGGGAATTTTTTTTTAAGAAACTGTTAAGCGGATCTTTTCCAAACTTTCAGGGTATTTTAGTTCACATTCAAACAAGAAAAATTAATTTTTTTTTATTTCAGAGAAGAAGTGGGGCCACTATAATTACAATCGCCAATTTGCAACTCCGGCGCGCGAGTCCTAACGAACGTGTTCATATATCTCCATTTCTACCGAACACTTTGTAACGTAAAAATTAATTTTTATTGTTTGAATGTGAACTAAAATACCCTGAAAGTTTGAAAAAGACCAGCTTAAGAGTTTCTTAGAAAAAAAATTCCCAAGAATCACGTCATTCCTAGTCGTCCTAAATAGGGCTCCCCCTTAAAACAGACATATGTGCAGGTTATGATATACGTTTTGAGTAACCAAACAGACCGTTTTGTTAAAAGCAATTTACCACAAATCTCATTGGTCCAGATAAAATACAGTAAAAACTGTGCAGCTTACAAATCGCGAATAGTATCTACTGCATTTTAGTAAAAAATGCGATAAAGTTAATGGTTAACAGTAAATGAAATACTACTTAGTAGTTGTGGAATCCATGTGGAATCACGTTGTTTAGTGTACAGTTCAGAAGGTAATTAGTAGTAATGGCGGTCGCGTCACCGGGTAAGTCGTTTTCTAAAAATCGACCAGCCAAGGTGATCCGATTTCTTATTCAGCCATCTAAGTTGAAGCGACTTTATAGCCTCAGATATTGCCATAATGGTTTTATGATGGCGACGAGCCGTACAGATCCACCACATACGCGTTATTACAGCGTCGCCGAGTGAAATGACGTATAATGATTTTTCGATGCGACAAGCCGGGGACACGCCTTGCTCATCTGTGAAATCGCTTTTTCGCGCGTGACTAAGAGGATCCGATACCATTCTGTCACAGACGTATGAATAATCGACAGCTGATTTCTTGAAACCAGGCGCTTCTCGTGGGCACGAGGCTTCAAACTTCAAACTTCGCGAAATCTGTCGATTTGAACCGTGAAACGTAAAGCGGCTCCTACACGATTTAGGAGTCTTGAGACATGCCTCGAGACAAGTCTCATCGTGTAGAGCAAGCTTTAGAGGTGTGTTGTAACTTATGCCACAATTAAAATGGGGACGATTCCTCGTGGGAAAATAGGTTGAAACTGTGGAATACTGTTTGTACTATAACAAATTTCTTAGCAATTAAAAATAGTTCCTAAAAATAAATACCATATGTTGGATAATTACTTGTTATTTGTAGAAATTATTAGAGAAAAATTTTGATGAAAACAGAAAAATATCTGTAATCATCTGCACAGTGATAAAATTAAAAAGACGTTTCTTTTCCTCCCAATTCTCCCTTATTGGATTGCTAATGCTCGAGATTTCTGGAAAACCTCGGTTATACTTGGATAGTGAACCGAAAACACTATTTATTTTGCTGGAGCCCTGCCAACTTTTTTTTCTTCGTAATGAAAAGTTCGATATGAACACACCCAACATGCCTTTGAGGTCCATGTCGATCCGATTAATACGGGGCGAACAATTTCCACGAAATCCATGCGAAATATACCGAAAACGTCGAGCGTATTTGAATAATTGCTTTCTCGCTCCAACTATTACCAACTACGAATTCTGTTTATTCGGGGAGCGAAGTAGTTTATTGCACGCGAACTCGCTGCAAGAGACATCGAGTCAGTTCACAGAACGAGCGCGGCACTTTGTTAGTTAAAATATGAGTTTGACCAGACGTCCAAGTCCATTAAAGCGCCTTTAGAAGCTAACGAAAGAGAATGCTTAAGTAAAGTATTCTTAATCTCGTTTCGCCACGAAGCGGAGCACATAGAATTACAAAGGAGGTCGATTCTATTGAAAGAGTTATCAAGATATTGAAAAATAAATTGTTGTCGAGAAACAAGGTTCGAATCTAATTAACCATAGTGGTGAAATAATCACCTCCACAACGGTATCCTTTACGAAACGGTATTACTTTCTAAAGATAATCTGAAAACAATGTAAAGCATTCGAAAGCAAAATCGAGCGTCCTCGTTGATATTAAAAAAACAGAAAGATCCTCCGAAAAATTCTTCTCCACATATTTACTTAAAGGAAACCCGATGGAACTGAAATTCATTTTCTTTCACTTGCCATCCGCATGTGCAACAAACCCTAACGCGAAGCCATTAGCGGACAACTATGGAGCGCGGGGATTTTCCTCGGGCACTGCATTTCGTTGAATTTTTCAAGTCAACAACGACCGCACTGTGGGCAGCTCGGATGCTCGCCGAAATGGACGTACTGTTTCTCTCGAGATTGAATTCCGTCGCCGGGAATACGTAAGGAGACACCGCCGCGTCGCTAACGAAGGGAATAAAATGTCGGGGCATCGGTCTGGTCGCGTTAATTTTGCAAAACCGACACGTAGACTATCGCCCTGGATTCGTACTCACGTTCTCGTGCACCTCCGTCTTGAATATCTCGAATCTGTCGTTGCTCTTGTCCAAGTACTCGGTGCCGTTCTGCCAGGTGACGTTCGCCGCGGGCCTGGCTGCTCGTACCGTGCACTCGAGCAGGATCTGCGTCCCCCGCACCACGTGGCCCACCACCCCGCTTAAATCCATCTTCAGCGGCCGGACTGGAAAAAGATGTCACGTCGTAGAAATATTTAAAACCGCCCCCGAGAGACACGAGCGTCGCTGGAATATTTAAAAGACGGTTAATGTTGGAACACGCTTTACACCGTGACACCGGCTGACCCACTTTAGCAGTGGAGCGACACGCCATGGCGTCGAAATGTGAAACACCATTTGCTGCTTATCGATTTCTCCAATTTCATTTTTCAGCCTCACGTTCGGCCGTGATTATATTTCTTTATTTGAACGAAAAGGAGTAGCAATTATAATTATTCGAATGGGCATCAATTTGAAACTTCGCGAGGGGAATGAATGGCTTTTAACAGACTTCGTGGAAGCTGGGAATAAATTTTTACATTATTTGAATTTCATTTTATTACTTTTATTGTATTTTATTTTTGAATGATAAGTAGATTGATCTTTTTCTAGAGTACGAATTGCACGGTAGACGGGTATGGGATACTTTTTAAAATATTCTATATTGAATTTGTGCTTCAAAAAGTATAGTTTTAAGGATTAAAAGAGGTTGCCCTGTACAATTGAAATTACAATTTTGTTTTCCTCTACTTTCAGATTCCCTAACACATAACTGAAAACGAAAGACTCGTGGGAATGACTTATAACACCGTCGTATCATGTAATAAAATGATTTCGGAGGCTCTAAAGACAGTATGCCGCTCGTTACAACGCCCATTTCAAGAACGTGTTGCAGCAAACGATCAAAGTTTTCCAGTATCTTATGAATAACGACAAATCTACTTAGAAAATCACCGCGTAAGGCGGTGTATTTCCCCCATTTCTTCGTACCCAATCGCAGCTACATATTAACCTACCGAAGCGTGGAATGCAATTCGGAAAACTTAGAAAGTCTGTATACAAGAAGTGTAAAAGAGAAACTACTTAAATCGCTACGATTATTTCTACCCCTCGGTTGCAATAATTAAGTTTATCCACTTAAATCCTAGAAAACACACTCCTACGCAATGTTAAATGCAGAAGTAGAAATTAGTGGTGGAGAACTATCGATGGTACTTACGATAGTTATCGATGGTTCTCACTATCGAAAACTATAGATGGCTTATTTTCACTATCGATAATTATCGGTATTAAAATTCGTAGGTTAGTCAATTAAAAAATAATAACAGCTGAGATTCAGAATCCTAAATTTAATTTGTAATATTATTACAGATTTAATTTGTAATATTATTACAGATTTAATTTGTAATATTATTACAGATTTAATTTGTAATATTATTACAGATTTAATTTGTAATATTATTACAGATTTAATTTATAATATTATTACAAATTCCGATAGTGAGAACCATCGATAACTATCGTAAGTACCATCGATAGTTCTCCACCACTAGTAAAAATAGAAAGAAGCTTTATTTATTCTAACGCTTTCAGTCCACTACATCACCTCAGGTTCATTGAAAAATATATCACCAACTGAAACACGTATTATTTTTAAATAACGTTCACCCAGTTCTTCTTTAAGTGCCAACGTCGTCTCATCAATGATTAGCAACGCGAAAACTGTACCAAGTCGTTCGAAAGGTTCGTCGCATCTCGGGCCCTTAATTTTTCACGCGATTCGACTCGTCGAAACCACCCAACGTTTCATCCACCAAATTCGCTTAAACTTCGCTTTAGGACGGCGCAGCGGATAAAAGCGAAAGAAAATAAACGACAAGCCCGGGCAAGGAAGGCATTATTCAGAAAATCCAATTATTCGGTTACGCGGACTTGACATTAATGCAACCTTTACCCTTCGCCCTCTTTCATGCGGCGGGGACGCGAAGCCACAACTGATTCATGACGCGTCCCCTACGCTCCCTTGCGCGCGCGCGCTCATTTATGCAGGGATACATCGCCAGATCTGGCTAGTCTGGATGATCTAACGCAACAGGAGCGGTGAGCTTCGCCGTCTGCATCTTGCATGGCTCGTAAGAATAATATAAAAGTGTGCAGGCGGCAAGGCTAGGCAGCTGCGAGGGTTGGGGGGAGCAAGATGGAGTAGCTGGGAGGGTTGAATAAAGAGGGGTCGTCGATGGGCGGCCGAGAAAATGCAGGGAAATCAGAAAGTCAAGCTGCACGAAGAAATTCGAAGGAATCTCGCCATTATCCGGAGATCAACGCCTCCCTTTTGCGAGACCGGCGACGTTTCCAGAAATATTGCCACGGAGGTATTGAATATTGTCACTGCTAAGGATCATGAACGCTGAATTTATGAAACGGACATTACCGTCGTATTGGGTATAAATATCACTATATATATCACTAAATATATCACTTTTTTGTTTATATGTGGGTGACGGTCGTAGATTGGGAGTTAAGCAGATTTAAGCTTCTCCTTGCTTCTAAATAGCGATTGCTGCATGAGAAGCCTACGAATACTCTGACTTGCCATTAGAATTTCAGATATATTCGCTTGGCAGAAATGGCACTAGTTTAAAAAAGATGATGGGAAATGTTTGGTTACGTCAAGATCGTAAATAGACAGCCATCATCAGTTTGGCTTGAAACAACAGGAAGCTTATCGATCCCATTTCATTTCCAGGTTAATATTCTCCGTGGTCATTAATTGGTCAGTGCAGGCACAAGAGCGCGAGTAACTTGGGGCCATGCCTGTAGCAAATTAAAGAAGCTCAGACACCGAAACAAATTACGAGTCTGAAACTCATTACAGCCAACGAAACCGTCTGAGACGCCGTGTATCGAACCGGAACGACATATCGGATAATTGGACAAGCGGAAGCTTACGGGTGGCGGGAGTTCAATAAACGTATCAATCGATTCCCAAGCACGTTTTATTTCTCCGTTTGATATCGGTTACGTTTCCAGTTCGTACCTCCTTTTTTCCCCGTTAGAGCGATTAAATGGTCTGCCGCTTTTCTGTTTGTATTTTATTCGCCGCGGTTCCCTTCGAGCCGACAGCGTCTCGTTCCATGTAACTTCGATTGAACAATCTCGGGGGATAAGTCCTTTGAAACGTTTCCTCGCGTGGGTCGAATTACACATACGCGGGAGTGACGGACGAAGAACGAAAGTTACGGAAGTTTGTTTTAAGAGAGTATTACTATATTTATGGTGGATACGTGTCTTATTTTGGTTGGATGTGCTGAGGGGTGCACCAAATCCTTGGAACGGTAGTGAAAGAATTCCACAACTTTCGACCTCCAGGGATTATATTACAGAGATCCGTTGATTCGAGTTTGTTATTAGTTTTTCAGTGATGATCGTTAGCTTTTCTCTGGAACGGTACAGTTTAAGGGAGTTTCGTTCAGACGAGGAATCATTTCACCTACTCGACGAAGAAATATTCATTTGGAAATATTAAACCAAGGGTTTAGTATGTACTTAGAATTACCAGGAAAGGTAACTTGACTATATCGAATTTCTTCACCTGCGAGACTAGGCGATTCAAAGAAATCATGAAATCACATTCATGACTCACAGTTGTCGCCAGGATTCGTCCCTCGTTATTGCCAAATTTATTCCTGATACATTCGGAGCAGATAAAAATGGCGAATGGGGGAAGGCGCAGAGTTTCCAAGGGTGCAAGCCTTCTATTATACTTTGTGCTTTCAACGGAGTTCACGTTTAGTGAGTAGTAAAATTTCTAAGCGCTGGTGCACGTTTATGTTCGCTCGCTATCGCAAGAATCGTAAAATCACGCTGGGATTTCGGAAACCCGTCGTAAAGTTCACGAGCGAGGGGCTTTCGTTTGTCGTGTTAGGCCGACAGGAAATGGAGAGAGGAAGTTCCAGATGGAAAGTTCGACTTCTGTCATCCCCCGACTGTCTGTGTAATTGAACTGCGACCGAAAAACGTGGTACAATTTGCGGGTCGCGTTGCAGTCGGTCTCTGAAAACGTGAAAAGCTGTGTAATAAAAACCCGTCGACGGAAGTAATTTGAAAATTGTCAGAAATTCTAACCCTTTCTACGTATCGATACGATTTTAAAGAACCATGGAAAAATATTGTCTTCGTAGTCACGCCAGTATTTTACTAAATTATCAGTTCCACTAAAATTTCTTTAATAAATCATTGATATCGTATTCATTCGATTCATATCGAAACGAATAAGTTCCTTAGAAATGCAATTGCATTTGAACAATTGCATCACAGACCTTCATTTACTATCTTTATTGCACTTCGCTGTCAAACACCGATAAGTGTTTAACACTAAACCTACCAGAGCGGTCAAATGACCGCTTTGGAGACTTTAATCAAAATTATTAAATTCCAGGTTTTCATTTTTCTTGAACTTACTGCATGACTTTTTCTATAATATATAGCTATTAATTTTTCAATATCTATCTCTCTTCTTCTTTCATTTTTCCTGATAATAATATGTACTATACCTTTAAAAAAAAAAAATATAACGTTTATTTGAAAAGCGGTCATTCGACCGCCATCGGTAGAAACAGGTATATATAAAATGTCGGTAGGTTTAGTGTTAATAAAGAGAACCCAATTAAGGTTCGATGGAACGAAGTGACGCATAAGGCTAACACAGAATCCATCACATAACGCCAATTTAAATTTCGATGTGCATAGGAAGACACACAGAAGCGTGAAGATTTCAAGCACCATCTCGATCACCGCGAATACCTCCCATCCTTCTTTTCAATTGCTCTTTCACCTCGCCGCGGAGGACCGTTAGAGGCGAGGGATCCATCAGTCACGCCAAGGCAGTCGCTAAAACGAACTATTTCTTTGCCCCTTCCCCTTTTTGCAGGAGTCGCGGGCTCAATTTCCGGCCACCCCGTCGAGATACTCGTTGTCGTCACCTTCCGCCGTGAAGAAACATTAAAAAGTTCGCGTGCGAGGATCCTTCGGTGGCCCCCGGCGCGAACCAACCGAAATTTCCCCTTCTTTGTACCCGTTTTTCCGGCGCGTTGGATACACAGAAGAAACGTTTTCCCGGGGGTGATTACACGAGAGATAATTCTCGAGCGAAACCGTGGAGCGGGCAATCAGCGAAACGACGCGGGGAGGAACGTGAAAAGAAAGACCCGTCGATTCGGAATAGAGGGCGAGCGGGAAATCTAATATCGGGGATTGCGTTTGCCTTCAATCGCGTCGCCCGCCCCTCGCGACGACAAGAAAGCGGGCGGAAAAAATGACAAGCCGCCCGTTCCTCGCCTTTCTGCCCCGGCTCTTATTTTTTGTAACGACGCTTTCGAAACGTACGTGCCCGCGAGCACGAAACCGTTTATCGACGTTCGTTCGTGCGGTCGCGTGGTGGGGGGCAGGGAAATTTTTCCACGACGGTGAACGAGATTTCCCGGGGATAATTGAGGAAAGGGAAAGCAGTTTTTCACGGAATGAGAGTTAGAAGCGCGGCCCTCTTTCATCGTCTCATCTGTAAAACTTCCCTTCAGTGGTGATTAGGATTCTTTGAAGCTGTGCTCGAACCTGCCTTTAAACTCATTTCTAACAATCAATATCTCCGCTTTCCACGATCTTGTTGCACCGGGGCTTTATTTAATTTAGTTCATTTTCATTCGTTTCAAAGATGAAGTGACAGCTGATCGATCCTAATAACTGTGGAGTTTAAGATGAAGTCAATGGGGATAAATCTAAAAGTACACTGCTACCCAAGAAAATTACACAACATTTTTCATTTGTTCATTTGTTTGCATTGCAGACACTTTATATAATTCAACCCCAAGGTCCTCAAAAGACTAAGTGCCCTTTGTGTTAGACTCTAAACCCGAAAGAATTATTCGACCGCGAAGAAATCTCACTGGCCCTCGTTCTCGAATTCAACTCCCTAACTGTTTGTTCCCCAATCAATTATCCACCCCACCCCTAAAATATTTTTCCCAGTGTGGAGGAGCCACGGGACTGGGAGAGTTGGCAAGTCCGCAAGCCGCGGCGAACTGAGTTTTTAAGTCTTGGAAACGTCGGGGACGCGATTTCTGGGTCTTGTTTGCCCCTAAGTAGAGACGGTGTCTGCAAACTCGGGCAGGTGTCTTTCAGTACGGGGCTTTCTCCTGAGCTGACAGGTCCTGTGCCCTGACTTTTGACAGCAGCTGCTGCACCCACCGTGAGACTTTCGCAGATACGTTGCGCCATTCGCGATGATTCAACTTTAAATCTGCGGCAAGTCGTTAAAAGCGGCTTACTTAATCGATTCATTCGCGCCCCCACCCACGCCCTTCCTCCGAAGTTTCTGGTGGGGACGAGCGACGTCGATGCACCATCTCTATCGTCGATGCTCGATAGAACCATGCAGACTCGGAGGAGTTTGTTTCACTCTCAAGTCGTTAATTGCCCAAGAAATTCTTTTGCACTACTTTCTCTTCAGTTGGGACGAATTCGGTGCACGACACAGCTGGAGTTCGTATAAAACTCTTCTTCCTAGATGTATTGTACTTCGCGGAAATATAGTGGCTAAATTGAAGTCCACTTAAGTGGATGTGCAATTAACTAGATATTCTGGAAGGCGCAAGATACTGAATATGTTCTTTGGCGTCACTTATGGAACTGTATTCACATACCCTGGGATTTTAAAACATTAGTGGTTATTTAAAAAGTAGGGGAAGGGTGGGATAGTTGATCAGCGGGGATACAGGATCACATCAGTTTATATCACAACTCAAATAATTAAATACAAACAAAGCAAACCATTATTATTATTTTAATAATAAAGAAAAACTGTGATCAACTATCCCACCTTTCCCATATATCTAATAGATCGCTATACTTTTGCAAAGTGCAATATTATTCCTGCGAATATTTTACTGTGGATATGAAGGCTGTTCGAATGTCGAGTGAAGTTTCTAGAAATCGAACTGGATATGCTTCGTCGCAACTTTCTACTTCCATGCGTCTTGCAAATGTGTAACTATGGTAACTTCTGTAAAACGATCTGAAACTCCGTGCTGATAACAGAAGCACCATATGCCTGTTCTATTACTAAAGTACCTGCAGTGCCATTTTGCAAGATGAACAATTCTCTCTGAACATTTAAACGTCTCGCGTTTCAAGTAAAAACCAACAGATACCCGTGGGGCTACTTTTAGCTAAATTTCACCCCCCCTCGATTGAGAAAAAGAGAAAGAGCACAGCTGTCGAGCTAATCTCGCCTCGCGTGCAAGCATTATCGAAAGTTTTTCACAAAAAAAAAGGGAAGTGGAGTGCAGGAAAGTGGAGGAAACGTCTGCGATACCGATTACTGGTTCAAATTGTTCCACCCTCGCGTGCTCGCGCCGCCCTCGTTTGCGGGGAATCCAAGGAAGTATCGCAAAAAAAGCGGTCGTTGTCGATGCGTCGGCGGCGTCGATAATGGCGGCGGATCCTTCTATTGAATTCCGGATAAAAATGGTCATTATTTCTCCGCGATTAAAGCCATAGACGGGGCCGGGGCCAATTCAGCTGCACGCCGCTTAGTAATCTTGAGTAATTTATGGGCTATCGCGGTTTTAAATGCAACGACCATCGCGAGGGTGGCGAGAACTGTTTGTATGGAAACAGCGTATCACGATGGCGCGGGACAATAACTAATAACGTAAATAACTATATAAATAAATAGGCTTTCAGCTCTTTCGACCGTTCTCGCCTACGAAACTCGACGTGGCTATCAACGCGGCGCAATTTTCGTGAAAAAAAATGAAAAAAATGAACAAATCTCGTGTCGGTACTGTAAACTTAAAATTAGTAGCACAGAATTTAATGTTACGTATATTAAAGTGCTCTCCACTTAGTTTGTTTCTTGCTGTATACACTCTCAAGTATCTAAAGTGTGTCTAACGTTGGATTATCTGGAGATTAGTTCCAATAAGCAAATTAGAAAAAGTCCTTTCTGTTGTTAGTAACTCGCGACTATAACAAATATTGGAATTTTAGATTGTTCTGTTTGTTGAATCCCTACCGAGCCTCGAGGATTACTGGAGCCCCGTTAATTTTAGAACTCAGATTTAAACGTAGTTAAACAAAGTGTTTACCAATGCAAAATGAAATAATTACAAATGTAGCGGGGTGCAGAATAACGGGGAACCTTTCGCAAATCGAGTGTTAAATTACACGTGTATCGGCTTTGTTAATTAAACTCTTTGTAGTCGAAATATTACAACGTTAATTGTGCACGTTGTGCAATTTAATTGGGACCAATTATTTAGCGGGCTTCGCGCTTTCCCTGCAAGTCACCCGCGGTGCTATTATTTGCTTGCTAACGAGTAAATAAATAATTATTAACAAAATTTCTATCGAACGCCCAGTCTCGACGCTGGCGCAACTTTCGAAATGGGAACAGTTTGTCGGCTGTGTAATAATAACAGAACGTAATTCAGGAATTTAATGTCGTCTGGTTCGATCAGGAATTCACTGCTTTTATTCATATAGTTATCTCAAGGAATAATTGATCCCGTAGCGGAATACCGTGCGCGTCACGTTGCCTCTCTACCAATTCATATTTAACAGCAAATCCTAAAACAAGAAACTAGGTATAAACACAGATTCTACTTAAAATTGTACATTAGTGATTAGAAAGTGGAATTCTGAACGCAAGTGCAAAACAAATGCGAGACTTGCAGGTTGCCACCCCTTAGCTTTTTGTATCATAACTCGTCATAAAATTAACGTATCGATGATTTATGGTATAAGTTGGAAAGAAGAAGCGTAAAGCTACAATCCTGAGCTACAAATCATGTAAACTCTCGAAAAAGAAAAATTATACTGCAAATTATCGAAAGTATCTAAAATTGACTCCTTGAAATTTTGGCTTGCAGGTTGCCACCCCCTAGAAAAATTGCTGAAAGTGTAAAACAACTCAAACTATTAAATTTTATTAATAAATTATATTATACAGTGGCCTTTTTTTGTTATTTGCAAAACGATTGCACATTAACAAATCAAATTAATGTCGATTTTTCAGATTTTGAAAATTAAGAATTAGAAGCGTAAGTTGATCATTACTCGTCCACTATGATCTTCTCTACTACATAAGGTAACTACCAATGAGAGAATGAACTACTCATACGATCTCTTAGTGAAGAATTAACTTCGCAGCACAACGCTCTATCAAGATCAACTAATTCCTAACAGAGCAACAATTTGCCACCCTCTACACACATGATTCGAAGTACATAGTCATCGCCATTACATTTTAATTCTTGACTCAGGCCTCTCTTACGCACCTCTCTGATTCCATCTAAATTACAAACTCTGCCAGTGTATCATCTTTTAGACAGCAGAGACAGAAGCGCAATTAGCGTCGCGATAATTCTTGATTTTGCTGGGCACCCGATACGTTCTGCCCTCCCTTCGCCTCGTTCTTTCCGTCGTCGTAATCCCGCGGCAATTTGTAAAAGGAGAACGTCTTTCGCTCGCTACGCGACAAACTCTCGAGTTTCTGGGATTCACAGGACCAACTTATTTGCCTTCAAGGCAACCGTGGCATCCGCGTTTCCTTTACACACAACCAAAATGCACCGTCACGAGCGTGTGCTTCTGATAAAACGTAATTATTTACTCATTAAATCGCTACTATCAGGAAGACCGTTTCTGTACACGGAGCCAGGCAAATTATGCACCGTGTGCATCGTTCAGATCCGTAATTGGTAGCTGGGAAACATTTGCCGATATCGACTTTTTCACTTTTCCCCGTTCACTTCAACGGTGTTCCGTTTCCAAACGAACAGTGCGTTACTTCGTGCTTCTACAGTCGTACTTGTTACGAATAATGGGAATTTCCGTGTGATGTAGACTGCAATTTAATTGGTGCTCAAGGCTATCCTATTCAATTTGACAAGTCTGAATTTCTATACTGCAAGTACGAAGTCGTAATTTCGAAGGTGCACATTCGCATTCATCTTTCACAGTGTTTTCTAATGAATATTTTTTTGCGAGATTGAGTTAGTAGCAATAATGTATTCCAATACGCCGTAATAATCATATAAAACAGTAGAAATGAATTTTTTTCAATGTGAGTTAGTCCGTTTTTGCTCTCAATGCCTAATTTCACACCACTGTAAGTTCCCGTCTCACCATTAAGAATAACGCAAAGCCTTCTCCTCTCTACGCTACGAAACACCTCTTTCTGCCACGAACTTTATTAAAAAGAATCATGCTAATATTCCATTACACATTCTCGACAAAGTCTCCGTAACGGAATTATTGAAAAAACTTTGCGCGCATTTAAATCCCCACGACAAATTGAACTAAGTAGCTCACAGCATTATATTCACTCCCAACGAAAGAAGAGAGACCATGCATAATTTGTGTAACATATACGAGCGGGTGTTGGGAGATTCTCAGGGGCAATCAGGACCCCGGTTCCAATCGCGGCGCTGAATAAGTGATCGTCGCCGCGTGCGATCGAAGATTACCTGGCAGCCGAGATCGCATCGAGATACGATCGAGCGACGGGGCTCGAGATTAAAGAACCGAGAAATCAAGCCTATCTCCTAGATTAGAATAATTTATCGCGCAGCTGATACACGTTTCTCGCGTGCCGCGAGCCTCGGCCATCGTGGAACAGATCGCCGGTGAGCCATTGTAACAGCGAATAAATGGCTGGTTAGAGTCCCTCCGCCTGGATCCAAAAAGTTTCCCCGGCGTTTCTCGCACATCTCTCTTCGCGGCGTAAAGTTCGCCGAGTTATATCCGTTCGGGGGTTGGCGGCGAGGCGGGGTGGCGTCGGGGGCGGTGGAAGGGGGGAGCGCGGACTAACGGCAAGTAGATTAAGAGTTAAAGTTGCGATGGTGAATGTGAAAAGCCTGTTTCCAACGCCACCCCCCTCGCGGCCCGTCCTCCCTCGCGGATCTTTCGTCAAATTGCGATAACGTTGTTGCGCGAGAACGCGAGGAAAGAGATTCTGATTCTTGCGCTCCGCGAGACGTTTCGCGGATTGAAGATAACGGGCGCGATGGGGAGATAGACTTTGAGAATGGCTCGCGTTCGTACCGTTGGGAATACGCGGCGCAGGATGTGTTATACGGTGGAATCTCGATAATCTGAGGTGAACGCGTGCTAGACTGGCTCGAATTATCGGGAGCCGGGATTATGTGCGACTCACGCACACTTATGCACGCTCACGTGCTCGCAAGCTCTGGGGCGGAGAATTGGGTGCGAGTGGAATTGCTACGGGAATGAAAATCTTGGGCAGTGTTCGGTATAGGGGAATGATAATACGGCTAGTTAGGAATAATTATTAAGGCACCTGTGTGGTGTAATAGTACGTACTAATGTGCCGCGTTATATCCTGCGGTATTATTTACAGACTTCTCCGATGTAAATCACACGGTACACAGCGCTGGGTGTTCGATTATTCCATGCAGTAGTTACGGACTGATATGGATCAGACGTTTCGCGTGGTGCCACGTAGTGATCTTTGCTTAATGCCGCCACTACGATACCTATATTGCCCTACTGAACACTGTGCAGATACCCGATACGATATAACGTATTAGGAGTACCGCTATCTTGTCTTTTACCGAAATTAAAGATCTGTATCTTTGACTCAAATGTGTAACATGCTGGATCGTCTTTGATAAATTCCCGTCGCTGTTCCTAGTCGAAGGGGTTGTTTGAATTTTAGTAATATGTATCGCGTGTTTCGAGGTAGTCTTTGTCAGAGGGAATGTTAGAGTAAGAGCTATCCTTCGTTGAAGGTAATTTATAATATACATTTGTTGTGTTACTTACAGAGAGGATGCTAGGGGGCCTGATGAGAAATAAACACCAATGCTCCTTTCCGGAGGACGAAGTATGGTGAACACAAACCGAAGGACATACATAGGTACTTACAGCAACTCACGCGGCCACCAAAACAAAGTAACTGAGCGTACGCTGCGGGCTTCAGTTTCCGAACCCTTGTTACGTGCGCCCCTCCATGGTTTTCGTTGTAGTGGGGAGTAGTAGGCTTGTGGAAGGTGTTGTGGGATTTCACCATTCTCGGAGTTTTGTTTTCAACACAGGCTTGGTTCCCAGGTGGGGAGGAAAATGTTATTACCTTACTCGGGGCAAAAAATGGTGAGCGCTGAGGGTCTGGGGTCCTCAAGTATTGCCTGGACGATAGTCAGGTCTTGTTGATAAGTCGGGCCGAGTGGTCATGTATTTTATTTATAAAATTCATTCAGAAATCACTGTTTTTTGTATCGTGAGTTGGAGGGCACTTATGTGGAACAAGAAGAAGTGCCTATATTTTGTATAGGAAACTAATGCACTTGAGAACTTAGTATGAAAAATAGGTGAAGAGGGAAGGAGGGAAATATCTTGAGGATTAGTGACGTGTAATAATTGTAATCGGGAGAAAATTTAATTTCATTTGTTGATAAATAAATGTTTAAACCTCCTCCACTGTTTCGCCGAAGTTTGGGTTAAAGGGAAGAAGCCTGATTATTAAAGGAAAATGTAAAGGGTAAAGTTGCAGTTTACATACTCGCGAAGTTTAAACTCTTTTAGTTTTAACAAACGATGCAGAAAGAACGACTTCTTTTTGGCGCCACGGCTGGCATGATTTATGACTGCAACCAGGAAGGTCATAATTTACTGACGGTTGATTCTCTTTGACTTCGTTCGTAATTCATAGATCATACTTAACTTTCAAACTTTCGACAGAAATTGATCACAAGCTGGGACTTCCTGTATCGCTGTACCAAAAAACATTAATCTTCGGTTCACCCCTGGTCGTTAAGAGAGGGGAAATCGTAATTTATAATTTAATCCCTCCGTTTAAAGCTAGTGCGCGGATCTTCGAGAAATTTCAAACTGTTATCAGGCTCCTTTGAATACTTGATACAGGCTGCTCAACAACGCCCAGTCTTACCCTCTTGAGGGAATACACTAGTTTCGATGATTAATATACTATTAAGAAGATGCAACACAGACTTGACTTGAAAGAGTGACCCGAAAATGAAGTCTTTTTTAGCCCCTTTTGGTCCCACGATTTTGGAACTGAATTTCATGTGAAATGATACTTTATGATGAGACATCAATCACGACAAATTTTCAAGTTGAGGTGACAATTAGTTTCTGAGATATGGGAAGTGAAAGAAGTGAAAATTCAATAATGTATGGACTTTTAAGTCATTCCGATAATTTAAACAATTATTTTCAGGGGTTTTCCTGACTGCTAATAACGAATTTGAAATTAGATTTTCAAAATTCACAAAAAAAAATCAAGAAATATAAATGTCTGTGTAGTAGGTGCGTTTTTAATATATCGTTCACAACGTTGAACCGGCCATTTAATTTTTTTTCGTCAGATTTGAAAATCTAAATTCAAATTCGTTATTAGCAGTCAGGAAAAACCCTGAAAATAATTGTTTAAATTATCGGAATGACTTAAAAGTCTATACATCGGAGCGTATGGGCTGATATGTTATTGAATTTTCACTTCTTTCACCTGCCATACCTCAGAAACTAACTGTCACCTCAACTTGAAAATTTGTCGTGATTGATATCTCATCATAAGCTATCATTTGGCCCTAAATTCAGTTCCAAAATCGTGGGACCAAAAAGGGGCTATTTCTTGGGTCACTCTTTCACCGATGCATAGCGATTGCAAAGAAAGCTAAAAATTGAAATTCGCTCGAATATTCCCTTCCACGAATTTCCTTAGCGCGGAGAACTTACCCTTACGAATTAAAGTATCCTTCCACGAACATTCGCGCATTAATCGCGGAAAGATGGTCCCCGGTGATCCTAACGAACGCGAGATAAGCCTTCTAAAATACCCCGGCAAGCTACGGTGGGAAAAAAAAAACACAGAGCGAAGATTTTATCTGAGCGGGAACGGGTTCATTTCCACGAGAAACAATCGATGCCAGTCGAGAAGAAGCCGAAGTAAAAACGAATCGACTACTTTTCACTCCCCTTTCGAAACTTCTCCTTGCAGCTCCGAAGAGTGCTCGACGAGATGTCCAGATAATGAATACCGCCCTATCGCGAGGGAGCTCAACTTCGCCGGGATTATTTCGTTCTCTTCGGTCGATCGAGGCGGCGATAAAGAAACGCTTATCGCCTCGAGTGATTCACTTTTCGGGGACAATAGGGTCCGCACCCGCGCGCATGCATCTATATCACTTACCGTGAACATCCAGCTTGACGTCGACGGTGAGGGGCTCGGCGAGCGCTATACTGTTGACTTTACACGTGAAAGTTGCGCCGAGGTTCTCGCGAGCGATTTGCATCACCAGCAGGCTGCTCCCGGTGCCTATCCCATCGTCAGCGATCGTCGTCGAGCTGGTCGCTGAAACACACGAGCGCACCGGGCACGTTTAGGGGTGTTTTTTTTTTTTCAAACGAGTTCGGGGACGGGGGTGCGTTGCAAGTCGATCACGGGAGGAAATTGAACGCGATTTTTGGCGCTGGTGAACGAGCCAGGATGCTGATGTTAAGGGAGGGGGAAGGGATTGATGCGAGCGAAGTCTTTTCAAATTTCAAGGCTCACAATCACACGTTTTCTCTTGGGTCTTCCCGAGATTTCTTTTCAACGCTACTTTTTTTTAGATTTAGGGGGTGAAATGGGATTTATCAGGCAACTGGAGAGGGAGTGATTCTTTGAGAGTATGAGTGGTGTGGAAAGGAAGTTGTCCTTGTCAGGTAATGGTGGCATAAGTTCATTTGAATCTTACCTTCGAGTGGCTGGTCGTCTTTAAACCACTCGACCAAAGGTACTGGCTTTCCTTTACCGCTCTCGCAGAACAAGGAAATCGTCGAGCCTTCGTTTATAGGTCCTAAAGTGGCGCCCGTGCTTAGCGTGTTCTTTGTCTCTTCGTCGATGACACGAACGAACGCAGGTTGCACTGAAACAGAAACGAAAGGACGCGGTTGAATCGAAACGCGGTCAATTACGAGGCTGTGAAGTGGCTTCGATTCGTTCTACTATTATTGCTTCTATTCAGCAGACACGGTCGCTTACGGTGCAGCACTTATTTTTTTCGTCGTTTGTTTGCCCATCGGTTTTGTCGATGAGAATCGAAGGGATTCGGTGCAGCATGCGAATAATAGGTGGTTTAATAACAAACGATGGGCTTCGAGATGCTCCAGAACGCTTCGAATATTATTACGAGCCTCAGAAAACTCTTATAAGCTCTTCTGTTCATTTAAGTCAATGGATTACAGGTTAACTTATCAGAGCAGTGAATGACAAACGGGAAGACTAATCGATTATTGCGAAAGGATTAGAGGCAGGACACTACTTAGCTGAATCGATTGAAAATTATACAATAATAAGTAGTAGATAGAATAAAATAAATCAATTCAGTTAATTCTGATTCGTGTGTATAGGTACGTTTCACTGTCTTGCAAAGTTTCAAAAAATTTGGATCTCCATAATATATTAGTATATTCACGGATTTTTTATACGAATAAACATCGCGAATGCATTAATATGCGATTAATTAATATTCATCTAGACGGGTAAATATCTCATAAATTCTCGTACCTTTATTAAACCGAATTTCATCGATTGTATTATATCGTGCAAATTCGAAGAATGTTTTGTTGAATTAACGAATGAATAATCAGTATTTTAATAAACCTTCAACTGACAATGCAATGATTTTCGAAGGACTTTGCGTGCAAATTATAATATGTCCATTTGTACCCAAAATAGTTAAAATGCAAGAGAAAATAATTCGCATTCAACGTTTAAATGGCGAAATTAAATTAAACCTCGCGTTCACTCAGATTAATAATTTCTTATATTATCACATCGTATGTACCTCATATCAAAGCATTAAATCTATCTACAAATGTTTAAAATATCTACCAATATTTCACTGCACCTTTTCCACCATCCTTACCCTCCACGAACATCTCACCAAACTTTGCACCCCCAACTCTGTCCACCACACAATAAACACTAATTTCCCACGTTGCCCAACACCACTTAAAAACCAGCATTTCAATCACCCACTTGTTTCTCCTATGAGAACAAAGCGACGAAAGGAATCAGCGTTCATTGCCCCCGACACCACGAAGAATTCGTCCCAAAGAAAACCACTCACACATGAATCCTCCAACAAACATACCCCGTGAAAGTCACAATAAGGAAAATCTTCAATGTCCCCGGCCCTCCGTTGTTGGCCGCCGGAGAGCAGGTCTCTTCCCACCTGCCCCTCTCCCGAATTTAATATCTCTCAGGGTGTCTCCGCGGCGGGTGCGTTTGAATCCAGTTTTTAATTCGAGTCTACCGCCGGAGGAGTCCCATTGTGGAGAGAGGAGTCGCGCCCAGCGAGACCAAAGGGACGACCGGTTTGAAAACGAAGAAGAGGATTGAAGCGGACCACCTTCTCCCGGGGACGGGGCCGTCTGTGAATAAACTTTTCAGCGCGTACAAGTGCTGCTTCCGGGAGCTTAACTCGCGTCGCCAGTGCCCAGCCCCCGTTCCTCCCCGTGAATTCAGCGCGCGAGCCACTGAATGTCAAGTAACTGTTTTCACTGAAAATTCATCTTGCGAATTTACGTCCGCGCAGCGTCGTAACTTTTTATTGCGAGTCCCAGCCGGAAGTCGTTGGTGGACCCTCCGGCCGGAGGACTTGGACCGTCGGGGAATCGATTTACGGCGCGGAGTTCCGTTCGACCTGCGACGCGGCGGACGTTTTAGGCCAACCTAACTCCCCGCCGGAGGAGGCGTTCATTTCTTTTCTGCACCCTTCGTCCAACGATTTCCTTCGTAGTGGATTTTTTTTACCGCCTCGTGGATTACCGCCGCGGATATTGGCGATCGAACATGTTACGGCGAGAGATAACGACGACCCCCGCGATAAATTAATATCCTCGGAGGTCTCTGAAACGGAACGCGGTATGCGCTAGAGACACTGTAATAAGAGTCTGGACACGAGTGACAGTTCGCCATGTTTGATCGAAATCCCACGAGAGAGAAAGAGATATTCACCATTTCACTCTTGACCACTCTTAACAACTCTTACGTTTATGGCGGTAACTCTATGGCAATGCATTGCGCATTTAAATAAGTATAATAAAAAAATATATATCAAATAGAACACAAGATTTGGTTTTTTACTTTATATCTTCATTATCTTGGTATAATTGACAGATTTAAAAATCAGAGGGAATAGATGAAAAATGGCAGGCCAATCAAAAACCCAAATGCACATTTTCAGATTAATGGATAGTAAAATATCGACATAAACGTAAGAGTTGTTAAGAGTGGTTAAGAGTGAAATGGTGAATATCTCTTTCTCTCTCGTGGAATTTCGATCAAACATGGCGGACCAATCAAAAAGTGGCCTCCTTGTGTCCAGACTCTTATTATAGTGTCTCTAGTATGCGCGTGTGTCGCGAAGCTCCGTCGCGCGATAAATGTGCGCTTCGAATGTTTGACGCGCTTTGAGTGTCACCGCGTCGGTCTTGGCGGGTGTGCGGGCGCCGGCGATGCTGCCTCTGAAGCTTAATCGAATTGTAAAGCTGCGGCAAGTCGTCCTGTCTGGACGGGGGATTGAAATATTCATTCGTTTGAACGTAGCTTCGCGGAGGGGCGGAGTCGTGGATGTCTAGAAACTATTGCAACGGCAATCCGCGCACGTCTAGCATTCGACGAATGTTGTTCCGCGGAGTTACTAGGACTCCACTTTGTTTGTGTAATAATCGCGGAGCTCGACGAAGACGGCGACGCCTCTCCTAGTCGGATATAATGGAACAGAGGCATCTTGCGTTTGCCTTGATTGCCACGGATACATGTCTGTGTTTCAGGCGTAAGAATATACATTCGAATTAGAACGTAACGACATCGAATTGCTCTATCTCGTGAACCTGGAGCTAAGGAAGGCGCGAGATGCGGTTGCACGAGGAGCGCGCTACTTGTCATGGGCCACTGCGGAGTTTCTCTAATCTAGCGAATCGCTAGGTCCCAGTGCAGCGATTTAATAATACGAGCTGAAATGAGCTCTGAGAGAACGGAATGAGAACGGGGGAAGCTCTGAAGAAATACGAAACAGAAAGAATGGAAGGTTCCGGGCAGGTTCAGAGACATTGCTCCCACTTGTGAACCGAGATTAAACAACGAACGCCGGAGATCTATTGCGGTGGCGATTATCTTGTGACGAACATCAATTGACGATACGAAGGGAGCACAGGCAGCATGAATCAAATTTCTTGCATATGCCTTGAGTAGGGGAAAGATGGGATAGTTGAACACAGTTTTTCTTTTTTATTAAAATAATAATAATGGTTTGCTTTGTTTGTATTTAATTATTTGAGTTATATCAAAACAGCAGGTATGCTGAATCTCGCCCACTCATCACTTGATTCGTGTAACTTGTGGTGAATAAAGACGATTTATTATTATTATTATTATTATTATTATTATTATTATATAAACTGATGTGATCATGTATCCCCGCTGATCAACTATCCCACCTTCTCCCTAATGTTAGAAGAATTGTGGAACTTTTCAGTAAAATGCAATGTCAATTCTTCCTTCCAGACATTTTCGATATTTTCAAATTCATCGATTTGTCGGAGCCTCTTCGCATCCTTTCACTGGAAAGGAGTTAACAACGGGCGTGCATCATAAACCGTCTCGTCCACGAAACAAACGTGCCGCGGGACCGCTAATCTCCCTAAAAAAATCTGAGAATCGTCACGTATTTTCCACGGTGATGTCTGACACAAGCAGAATCTGTCTAACGCGGAATTTCGCGAAGCCTCTCGTCCTCCACTGTGTTTCCCCGCACACAGCTCCCCACTTTATTAAGCAAATACCGAGAAGAGGTCGACGTGGAGCCGCGGCTGCAAAAAGTTCCTCCCTCTCTCAAAGTCCGACCGTTCCCGCCAAATTTTCATTTTTCCACGTCGAAAAAATTAAAAAACAAACATCAAGCGAACAGAAACATATGACGTTCGCAAAGGCGGTCCGCCCTGTGAGACTGATTTCCAAAACGCACGATCCGACCAATCGTATCGCTCGGATGGCTGTGAGTAGTGGTTACTCTTTGGAGTCAATCATTGTTGGCTGGCGAGGTCTGTTGGAATCGGTTTTAATAACGCCAAAGAGACTGCGGAGGAGGCCGAGTTTGACGTGTCTTCTGGTTTGAATTCCAGTTCACAATTGTTCGCAGGGCCGATCGAAGCCCAATGATCCAAAGGGGAGCCTGAAATCCCATAATTTCCAGCAGGCAAAGGACCTAATTGGATTGGCCGCGAGACCAGTGGCCCTTCATACAATTTAAATAGAGCTTGAACTGGATCTCCGTATAGTTCGGTACCGGTAACAGCCTTCCATCTCATAAATTGGCCTTTGAAATGCGTGGAACAGAGAAGCCCCGGGAACCCGCAGGAACGGGTATTGCAATAAGTTCGACAGAATTACGGGGCTTAATTATAATTTCACCCAGGCGCTAGTCGACGAAGGACTTGGAAGGACGGTACTTTCACTGTTTTACGATGATTTTCGCCCGCTGCCGCGAGGACTCAAGGGTGGGGCAGTTAACGCGTGGAAATGACGAGCTTGCCTGCGTGATTTAGAGAGATTTATGATAATTGTTAATTGATCCTGGTCGCTGCTTACTTTTCATTACAATTGTTGCTTCAGTAGATATCGTTGAGTACACTTTTCATTATTTACTCTTCCCGTTTTCTTTGACGTTGGGGTGCGTAAAGCATCTATACGATTTGAAATTCATGTGGTTTATAGTCCAAGTGAATTTTTGTATGAATGTGTAGATTTCATCGAGTGTTTCTTTACAACACTTTCTACCTGCATTTCTATTCAGAGTGGTCCAATTTCTGTTTCCGGAAACGTCACTCAATGGAAGTTATTTCATCGTATTAGTTTCATTTTTACTTATAAGTGAATTAACATCCCTTGCGCTTCAGATATTACGCTAATTACACCAAAATGCTTTTAGGATGCTTTAAAGCATAAACGCACGACGCGAAAGGTAAAACGTGACGGATGGTGAAAGAATCGCGTCGCTTATATATACACGAAATGAGTTTCAAGTTTTCAAATTTCATTCCATCCACGCGAAACGCGATTTTCTTCGCCCTCTGCGTTTGTATGGAGGACATATAGAAAACTTTCCAACAGGCATTAGGTTGATGTGAAAGTTCCCCTATACGTTCTCAGCGTGTTGCATATGCGGAGGAGCTGAAATTCTCGTAAAATAAAATCGAACCCGCTTTTTGCCCTTTTTGAAACGTTGAACAAAACCTCACAGACGCACATACGCGATATCAACTCAACAAAATCAAAAAGAGATATGACGTTTCCGAAATGGATTGCCACCCTTGCAATTGAAAATTGGGGAATATTAAAAATGAAATTGGAAGTTATTATAAACATGAAAACCTACGATTGCTAAAATTTGCTACGTGGAAATACAGTTAAATTGATTTTGGTCAACCGATTCAATTTAATTGTACTATAGCTATTAATGAAAAATAATAAAAAAAGACTGGGATCTTCCTCACCCATCTATGGGAATTATGCAGAAGCTGACTGAGGCGTCTCCGTTGGTTAAATAATAACGTTCCCGAGCGATTTTGCATTTCGTGCCGCGGCTGGTCGACATATAAATACACGAGATATTCGTCAGAATGGTTTCCACGCTAAAGGCACGTGTCGTTTTAAAAAAAGGAAATGAGAACTGCAATCGCCGCCAGCAAAGTTTCCGCGGCAAGGACAACGAGTGATACTCGGCGCACGAAGCTCGTACGAAAGGAGAATGCAGTGTTTAATTTCGCCCCTTAACTGTGTCACTCAGTCGGAAAATCGTGCCGAGATCGAGCTTCCACCGTCGTTAAAGCTATCTCACACACGCTTTTACTTATGGTCGTCGAATCCACAAGGCAGAGTAAAAAACGTCCCCCCATTCCTGGAAACTCACATTTCTACATTTGTATTTTTTTTTCTCCGACGCCATAAGAATTATAGCCGACTGAACTCAAGAGAAATTGTGACATAAAAACCAAACTGTTTCGTGTACCAAATTTAGATTAAAAATCGATAGAGACTGTCAGCTCTGAAGCAGCTGGCAAATAAAAAAGACAATTTCCAACAAATTTGTACATCCTCGCTAAACACATCTCATCCACATAGAATAATGTGCGACAAGAAAAGTAACGAACGTCTAGTGTTCCCCGTTAATTATGTTCTGCTATAATAATGTGTAATAATGGAAAGCCGCGCAACGTGTCGTTAGTGTGGATGGCGAGGCTCGATTGAAAGGCGTCTGTTTCGACCTAAAATAACGCTGTCCATGGAAATGAAGGACAAACCCAACGATGCGGTGCATTTACATGGCGACGCGTTTCTCTGCAAGTATGCAATTTGCGAGCTTTAATGGCAACGCTATTCCGTTTGTTTTTATTTAACCGCATTCATGGTCGCTGACGGATCTGCCATCGAAACGGTGAATTGTTTTTCATTTTGCGCGTTATTTTAATTTTAAGCTGTACCACCGACTTATGCGACGTCTGTTTAATATTTGTGGGAATTTTAACGCGCATCAAATGAGAATTTAACAGAAAATTTGTGATGCAGGTAGGTTTTGTTCATTTTTCACACATTCGACTTTCACAATAAATTTCGACCTTCAGTGTCATGAAATTAAAATTAGCATATTTGAATCCTAATTGATTATTTCATGCGTACTGAACTGTCGGAATATCAACAACTTTGAATTTAGAAGGTGATCTATTCAACTATTTGTAATTATTTGAAATTATTTTGTAAGTTCTTCATTCAAGTTTCGCTATTCCTGTGTTTCGCGTTTCCTTTTGCAAAGCAAATGTTGTTGCATACCACTGTAATTACAATAAACTTTGAATGGGTGAACAGGTACGGTCGAACGAGTTCAAAACACGTCCCGCAGTGGCTATCGCAGAACCGTAAGAATATGACGAGTGTAATGGCACTTCTAGTAGTTCCCAACGTTGTTGGCGCGGCGAGGACTTAACGTGAAAATTTCTGCGGTAACCCGACTGCAATTCGCTGGGAGAGCGTTCATCCTTTCGTTTCGCCGTCGAAGGGAATGTTCTCTAACGTGTTCGAACCTAGCAGCTCACAGTAACTTCCGCAGCGCTGCGAATTTTTAAGGAACCCACTCAACTTCGCATCTTCAGAAAAATGATATTTGTCTAATATCAAATAATTTCAGAGGCATTCGAATTCTTCGAAAACTTCCATTTTTCAGGAACACGACGCATCGGCTTTATCAATTTCATTATTCAATATTTATTTACATTTTTATACCATTTATGCATTCCATTACAGTAGGATCTTCTTTTGTTCCTATCGCAAATATCTCGGTTCAAGCTTTGTGAAATTCGGAATGATTGAAAATCTGGCGGTAAAAATCACGGACGATTTAATGCAGTCGAGATAAATTGCGATACTTTCGTCGTCGTTAAAGAGGCGTCCACTTTCGTTAAAGAGTAATTCGATGTAATTAATTAAATTGTTTTTTTTCTATTTATACCCACTTTTCCGCCGCCAGTTTACGGCTGTCGTTCAAACGGACATATTTATCATGGTTTGGTTCACTCCGGTGATGCTGCCGAGTGGGATCCTCGGTTTCTGGCTAAAATTTCAAAGTAATTGGCATCCCTTTCATGTAGGTAAATTCAACCGCACTTTAATGGTATGACATGTTGCGTGTGTCAAGATAACCGGTTCAGTGGTTTAGCCGCTACCACTTCGGATTAGTACTGCGGCTTTCTCGTTTGTCGAATTACTGGGATTACCCAGATTACACGGATCGTACAAGTACGATACGTCTAATGCGAGTTATTCCGCGCATATCTTACCGCCAGAGATCGTCGACGTTTAATCGATTAATTAAATTATACGGGGTTTCGAGTTTCGGTAAATGGAAGCTCGCTCGCCCCGGAAATTACAAGGTCGTTCTTCAATCGAATAGCCCCGTGAAATGGAAAAGTTTCTTTCAGCGTAGCGAAGAGGGTCGATTAGGTATGAAAGGAACAGTGAGCGAGAATCATAAGATTTTGTGGAGGATATCACTTGATGGTATTTAATATGGGCCAAGCTACGACACTAATTTTCTAAACAACAGTCGTTTTATCGTTGTGCTGACTCTAGATGAGACTCTCTCTGTATTAATATTGCAAAAGGGAATGTTTATTTAGGAAGTTTAATATTGTATTTTAATCGAAGGAGGACTCAGAATGAAGTGAAGGTTTCAAGAGTTGGACTTATTATTAATGTACCCTCTGTAATATATTTTATCTAGGAAATTCATTCTTCTTACTTTAACTACCCATCTCTTACTCTTTTACATGCAGTGTTGGTCAAAAGAAATTTTGAAGTTCGTATTGATTTAATTTTTTTTTTATTCCTAATCAACCGTACTTTTTAATATTGAAATAAAATGACAATAAGTCTTACCAGTGATGTTGAGTATGATATGCTGGACATTGTTGCACTCTCGATTCACCGCCAAATATGTGGCCTCGCACTTGTAAAGTCCCTCGTCTTCCAATTTCACTTCTGCAATCTTCAGGAAAGCCTTCGACGAATTTGTCGTGTATTCCATGTCCGACCTGAAAGCACACGATCCAATTAATGGAGAATTATTATCACGCCTGGGGACAGCAATGGAAATTGAATTGTCCAATGACAAAACGATGTGTCCCGTTAAAATAGCATGTTTCCTGATCAAACAACATTCGTATTCAGAACAGATCAGTCTGAATAACAACACTAGTGTTCTTACTTGCAGACAGATTATATACGGTTCACTGTTATTAATGGAACAGATCTGCAATCCTATTAGCAGCGGGTAATGAATAGAACAATGAAACGCATCAACCTGCTCGTTATGCTGCTAAATCGATAGTGCTTTACTTCTACCACTAAGGAACAATGGTATTAGAATTTATACAACACAACTGTGTCTCCTACCGCGGCAATGCCATTTAAACGAAATTACCACCTGCTGAAGCAGAGTCAAGCAGAAGTGACTTCTGAAGAATTGTGAAATTCATCTCACCGACACGACCAGAGTGCTTAATGCAGTCGAATAGTAATACCTATAGGGCATACTGTGATTTTATTGTCCCCAATGCGCCTCCGGCAATCGTAGCTGGGAATATTCTGCGTTTATGTCGATGCTGCAGTTTCGGTTTGTTAGCATGAATGCTTAGAAGCTGTACCCGTGGCGTGTATCTCGTGAGCGACGCAATGTCCGAATGGCCCCGGTAATTGTTATTAACTAGCGCGTTTGTTCATTAATGCGATGCATTTCTGTTGATTGCTAACGGAATGATACACACGCCGCCTATACAAGTATGCTCAACTGTATGTAAAACAGTTTGCCCGCGTTTCTGCATGTGCGTGCAATCTACTTATAGATACAACTACCAGCACTTGGAGAAATTTGTAGGTCTACCGAGAAATTGCCAAATCTTATCACGAATTAAGAAGACAATATACCATCTCCGTCCGAATAAAATTACCTTAACCTACAATTTGAAAATTTAAAACAAAATAACCGGGAGATGGGTGCAATTTTTCACTTGTTTAAGGATAACTATGGCCTAGCACATACTATTTAAAAATTTAGTAGAGAAGGATAATTGATGTAGAAAATTAGAAAATAATGATTTACACACTTTTGCAGGTGAGAATCGGTCTGTAAGGTGAAAAGGAGAATGCTTGAGAGATTTTTATCGCGTTCGTTGTAATTTGAAGAAAAATTGTCTTCACCGGTCATTGTTTCTTTGTGAGCTGCTTCATCAAAAGGCTGGACTTAATTTACCAACGAATTGTATTTCATCGAGCCGGTTTCCCAGACTGTGAGATAAGTCTTTTTACGGAATTCTTTGAAACGTATGGAATTTTTTAGCCCCCTCACCAAGGAAGCCCCTTTCGCCGCGAAGCTTTCAAAAACCTTCTGCCTCGTGTTTGGACGAATCGCAATCTTTCATTAAACTTTTCACGATATTTTGTTCGGTCCCCGCGAAGGAAGCTTCCCTTTGATCTCTACTCTCTTCGATAGCCAAGTTATATTACTCGACGTTACATTACGTTCCCTAAAACGTTACTAAAATATCTCCGCGGTAAAAACTTTAGCAACGGTGCCATCCAATATTACTCGCCCTTATAAAAGAAACGGTACCTTTGACCGTGCTGATTTTGTTACGTCTGACTGTAATCGCATTGAGAAGTCAGTTTAATTTAGAAATTAAGCCTGCTACCTTTACGTAATAAACACTGCGAGCTAATTTAAAATGTAAACGCCAGGAATGAAATAATACCGAAGGGACGATTTAAAGGAATCCTGAAACTAAAATTTCTTTCTGTTAAATACAACCAATCGACAAGAAGTACCATAAACCGGCTTCCCTCCACCACCCGAGTATCGAATTCAGCTAAAAACTGCGCTCACTATAAAGCTACCACATCCACGTGAATTCTACGACGAAACGGCAACGAGTCGAAACGTTCCACCCGCGCCTTAACTCCCAGCAAAGTCTGCCCTCAACCACGCAGCTAGACTCGCGGATTCCGCGGGAAAGAAGCAGGAATCACACTGACTTACCACACAAAGCGAAAGCCCGCTGCCACACTCATAATGGATAACAAGTGAAACGTGGCGAGGCCTTTGATCCGCGTGCAGCACGGTATTCAGAGCGAGCAGAGCGCCGGCAAAGTGTATCAAACGCGGCTAAACAATCCCTCGGCCGCGATTCCAAAGAGCCCAGAAAACGCCCGACGACGTGACGCGCCCCCTCCGTCGTACTGTGTCATTGTTCGAGCGGGTTAGTCGCTTAAGTAAATTTTAAATCCGTCGCAGCCGTCGGCCCAAAACTGCGCTCCGAATGGGAATACGCGTTTTCCATTACGGCCCCCTTCCCGGCGGAGATTTTCTGCTTCATCTAATCCTCTTTGGCCAGTAGCAGGGCAAAGCCGAGGCGTATCCGCGTTTATCGGGAACGCTCGAGCACGGTTCTGTAATCAGTGCCATTCGACGGCCAACGAGGGACCGGAGAAGTGTCATACGCGCGACCGTGGATCCAGTTTCGAGTCGTATCCCGGCCGATTGCTGATCCTCTTTCGAGGCAGCAGCGTGTCGACGACAGGGGCGGCACTTCGGGGGAGCCTCACAACGGCGGTTGAGTGTCTTGACGAAGGGAAGATCCGAGTTAATTGTAATTCTTTGAAATTTCCGAGTTTCCCCGAGCGATCGACTTGTATCTACAGATTCATTCCCATAGAGTTTAGACGGACAATCAGATCGATCGCGCGGAGTTCTATGGCATTCGCAGGGTATTATACGTAACGGGATAATATAATCGCTAATTATGGGCGCAGTTAAGATCATCCTATTAGCGAGAGGGGACCGCAGAGGGCCTCTGGCATTAATCATGCATTCCATTTGTCAGACCGGCCGTCCTAGAGATTGACGTACGAATGGCCACGAGCATTCTGTCACATCCTTTGCCAGCCCCGCCGGCCGATATCGCGCCGTTCACCTGCAATCGGTTTCTAACGTGCGGATGACGAACGCTGTCAAAACGGCTACGAACCGCTGACAAACGATCCTTTCAAACGCGTACGCAGCGTATTCACCGTTCGCGTGAATGCACTTCGTAAATTTGCAGCGGTAGCTTGTGGAATCAGACACTCCGAGACGAGAAGCACTTTGGGAAGAATAATTGTACTGTCATTAAGATTTTGGAAGTTCCGAGGGGGTTAGGGGGACGGGACAGGGAGATAGGATTGCGCGAAATAGATGGCAAAGGGCTTGAAGTAATTTCGGCGTATCGCTGGTCTAACGAGAATTTCAAAGTGAACCTCTTTCTGAAACTTTTAAAGACACTGCGAATGTCGGGGACGTTAATTACCCGGTTCCGCGAAACTAGGCCGGAAATAGGTAGAAGGGGGGGGTCAGCTATTGCGGAGATAGAACACGAGGAAGAACATTCGAACTTAGCCGGTAACGAATCAGTCTGAAGGAACGAAAATTACCTGTTCCTACTTCGACTATCCTCATTAAAACGTTAGCTAACTCTAGCTAACTCTTCCTTTCGGACGAAGGGAAAGTTTAGGGGTTTATCTAAATAAATAAGAATATTGCCTACGCATTAGGTACAGATACCTTCAGATTGTATAAAGAAGGTTCTTTACGGAAACGATTTTGTAATTGGTAAAGCACAGTGGGGTGGAATATTGAATGTCTGAGAATCCTATTCTATTATGATATTGAAAAGTTGCTTATTGAAGAGTTCCTTCTTTCTTTCTTTCGCTCGTGTATTAGTGAAGATAGAAGTCTGCCGAATCGAGACGGTTACGGGAGTATCAGGGAGAACGATATCAGTTCGAATTGATTTTTCAGGAAAGAAAGTTTGTTAGTAGCAAGTGTACCGTGCAACTTGAAGTTGGTGGTTCGCGAGATTCGACGACATCTGGCGCACCAGAAATTGTGGGACACCCTGTATTGTCTGTGTTCCATTTACGCGTGATATTGTTTGACTATAGGCGCGTACTGTATATGATCAAAGCAAGGGAGATATTAATCTGTTAACAGCCCGATGTTTAGATAACAGCCACTGTAGTGTATAATAGACGGTGAGTTATCAATGTTCAATAGGTGAATGGGAAAACGTAGCGAACACGTGACGTACTGCAAATAGATTCCGACATCGATACTGATGAAAGCAATACCTACGTGAATCTTGCAGCAAAAATCGAAATTTCTACTCCACCTTCTGAAAATACTGTTACCGTATTCTCGGTTTCTTACTTTCTTTCCTAAGAAATTCTTTTTCTCAGCCAATACTCGGTCGTTCCCAAAAGAATTATTCGACAGTATCGAATCAGGATGGATGGGAAACGTTGGACAGTTCTCCAATCGATTATTCAGTGATTTCAAATACACGCGAATCATTTTTCTGCAAATACGAACGAGCGAATGGAAAGTAATTTCTCGAGAAATTATTTCGTAAACTTATCGGTTGAACGTGTATTTCGCTCGTTCGAGGATAAGAACACACTCCCGAAGAACATTCCCTTCCCCTTTAAACGACGCTTTAGAAGCCCTTCAAAGTCAGAGAGTTATTATTTGAGGTCAGCTTCCACCGTTATCAAAGTTGCAATAGCGAAAATCCTCGAAGCCAGAACACGGGTCCTGAGCTTCTTTTATCGTCCCCATCAAACCGAAGCCGCTCACAAAGGCACGGAGAGGTTAAATCCGCCTTAAATACCTACGACGAGTAATCCAAACTCGCGATTTAATGAGCCCGAAATCGAGATAGAACAGGATAATACCGCGGGTCAGGAATTACATTGAAAACGAAACGGCTCCTCAACCCTTTCCGACCCGGCAGAGTTCGTGCTTCCGCTAAGATGCGCGAAAGCACGATAATAAGTTACAGATTTTATCCAGAAGCTCAGTCAGGAGAAAACTTTTCAATTATTCAGTGGCTTGCGTTAATCTCTTTCAGGGGAAGAAGCACTATTTCAATAATGAAAAGTGAATTTTCATTCATGTTTCAATCAACATTTCAATTAGATTAGTAATTTAGTTTCTGAATGATTTAATTTTAAAGCGACTCTGTCGTTAAAATTTTTCTGAAAATCGATTTCTTTTTTTTTTACATATATATATCTATAGTATAGTTGAAAATCGATTTCATATCCTCGAAGAACAAATAAATAAAATCCACAAAGTTTCTTTACTGCTAGTTGCGTACTTTTTAAAAAAAATTCTAAAGATCACCCATTTTTTTAGCAATTTGTGGGGAATGTCCCCTTAACCCTTCGTGGTCACACGGGGTGTATTGTACCCCAAGAGCAATTTTTTATTTGAAATGCCGCACCTTTACATCTTCCAAAGGGGATTTGTCGCAAAAAAAATAAAAAAAAAATTTTAAAAAAATCTGTATTTTACCACAACGATGGAAAATCGCTCATTTTCAACTACAAATTTTAGCATATCAAAATTTACATTTCTAGAAAAATTCAATTCGACCATGACTGTGTAAGTATTACGAATGTAGAATTATCCGTGAAAAGTTAAAAGGTTCAAAAATACGAAAATGGTAACTCAAAAAATGACGCTGGGGTACAGTGAACCCCGTGTGACCAACTTGTGATTATTAGAAGGTGTGACCACGAAGGGTTAAATATGTAACTGATCCTTTATGTCTGGCATGTGCCTATCACTTTTCAGACGTGCTTTATACGACGGTGTCCGAAAATGATGGGACACACCAACCACGGCGAATTTAACAGACGCCACAAAGAAGTTTAGCACAATGTCGCTTGGAATGGGAGTTCAATGTACTCGAGGCAGTAATACGACCGTCAGACCCGTCTTTTATGCCCATATACATAGCCAGCTTCCATTCTCCTCAGCTGAATTCTTTCCGAGAGAGATCCATGTCGGAATTCATAAGAAATAGTGCAGCGCTAGGCAAATACGTCTCGGAAGGCAGTCGTAAGTTCCAGGCAATTTTCTTCCGTGCTGTAATCACTCCTCCTATCGCGTCTTTGAACAAGGGAGTCTGGGTGTCGACGAAAAGAAGCCAGAAAATAAAGGAGCGGGCGCGGCACGATAAAGGCAGATGCACAGAAAAGCGGAATGTCAGATAGACACTGGGGGGTAGAATAAGATAAGCTGAATAGTATGTAGTAGGTAAGTAGAGAGGAAGGGAACGATATAACCAGATGTGTTAGTAAATTCGGGAGAGATGGAGGGGAATTAAAGAACACGAACGGCGGTGCGCAACGAAGAAAGTAGTCGGAAGGAAGATACTGATGTTTTTGAATGCACGCCGTATTAATGCACTGCTCGTAGCAAGAACCTGCACACCTTTCATGCGAGTATTCACTTAAATCCTTTGAGAAGCACGGCGCAGAAGAGGGTTTAGCGAAAGGGGATAGACGAGGGGTTTTCTCAACTGAATTTCGTAAATTCAACGTTAGGATATATTGTGATCTAAGTGGTCGCCACTCAACCACCTCAAATATCTGAATTTATATTCTGCGTTGCGGAAATCTCTTACCTATCCTCAAAATAATATTTCTGAACACGTTACTTGAACATCGTCGTGGCAGTTTTATTTGGATGATTCTGGGGGACTTTCGGTAGCTTTACTTTATAAAGGCATTTATATTATGACTTGTTCGCGGAAGGCATTCGTGGTGGAATAACGAGAAGAACGAAAAATAATTAGTGGGTTAAGTCGTTCGAATATGGGAAGAGCTTGTCCAACTGTATAATACGAAATATAAACCCTTCGAACGGGAAAGTTTCGCGATGAAAGTTGTCTGTATTGCGACGGCGAACCGGAAATCGCGAAAGTCTTGGGAAAGTCAATTTCCCCGGTTGGTGCCGAGCGTATCCTTAGGCTTTCTCTCGCCGCTTAGAAATATTCTCTATGAAAGTATCTTCAGACTCATCTTAGCTTTAGAAAACTGTATTTTGAGAGAAATGCTTTCACAGAGATTGCCGAGGATAAGGAAGCGTGTTAATACAAAGATGGAGAATTCGTTCGTGTGTTCCTCCGCGTATCCAGCAACGTGCCCCACGGCGACAAGGGAAAAAATCCCTCCGAGAAACCGTATAATAATATCTACCATCTTATTCCTGTGTCATAAGAGCCGCATGTAAGACTCTAATTGAAAACTTTTTATTAACCCGATGAGAAATGACTGTTGAAGAATTTTTCTACCTAAACCACACAAATCTCCACCTAACTAACAAGGAGAGAATTTTAGGTGTCTGCCTCCGATGATTTTGATTTTTGGATATGTTATAGAGGACCGAAAAATAAGAAATACGTGTTTTTTTATTTTTCCCCGTTTTCATATTTGGGGGGTGAAAACTGCGTTCAAAGTTAGGGTTGAAAAATCATTTTTGTGGACTTTTTGAAAATCTGGTGAGTCAGTCATATTTCGCATTCAAAGACACAAAATTCGTCCATTCACACTATTCCCCTATCTCTAATAGTTCTCGAGATATTCCACAAAAATGATTTTTCAACCCTAACTTTCAACGCAGTTTTCACCCCCCAAATATGAAAACGGGGAAAAATAAAAAAACACGTATTTCTTATTTTTCGGTCCTCTATAACATATCCAAAAATCAAAATCATCGGAGGCGGACACCTAAAATACTCTCCTTATAAGCTCCACACTTGTTTACCCGAAAATATACAATTATATAATCCACACCTACCGAATAATCAATGTGCACATTTATTCCTACCGAGTCAACAAAATACTCGTTTATTTCCCTTCCTAAACCCAACATATTCGACACGTTTATCAAAGCCAGCCCATTAACATCATTAAATATTCCTGAATATCGTCAGCAACGCACATAACGAATATTCCCTCGCAGCCTGATGAAAAGTCGGACTGAATAAATCTACGTGCTGCAATTACGGATCCTGTAATAATTACGCCGTGATTAAACATTTTCCGTATTCCATTCTGCTTGCGTCAAGTTTTCCGACTCTTGAGTACCATTATTGTTCATTTTGCGAAGAAACCGGCGGGTGTTTTTTTTTTTTTTCTCCGCGGGAAAGGGAAACGGAAAAGGACGAAACAAGACGCAGTTCCATTCATGGGAGCGACGACGTCGGGCGCCAGAAGTGCTTTCAGAGGTCGCGTTTCAAAACCTGGCCAATCGTGCTCCACTTAAACCACTGTCGCGGACTCGTTCTTATAAAATTGTCCTGGCACCGCGATAAAAACCGTGGCCGTAAAAGAAGTGGGAGGCGGACAGGAGGCAACCGATTAAATCGGATGGCGGTAAATGAGAAAAGTTTCCGCAAGAGTTAACGGATGTGGTGATAAAAGTTCCGAAATGTAAATGAACATAAAGCGTTTCGTTGTCCCTCGTCGTATTTTTTTTTCACTCCTCGTATTTTTTCGTCCCTTTTCGACCCGGCAATCCAACAGTGTCACGCGATAGCCGTCCATCCGAATCCGCGCTGCCGTTTTCAATTACATCCAGCAGTGGCCGGGCCGTCGAGGATTTTTATCGCGTTCATGCGATTCGGCGACAACCGGGGAGAAAACCGCGAGTAAAATTGTCGATCGCTGGCAATGGAAACGGGGATAATAGAATAATGAAGTTCCGGCTAACTTCGCTCGTTTTTTTTCGGTCCTCCTCCATTCCGAGTGCGGCTGGGCTAAGGATGCGCGGTTAGATAGTTGTTGCGCTCGCGTGATCTTGGAAACGCGGCTGACGAAAGTTTTACAAGTGCCAGACATGCCAATTTTGGTGTCCGGTGGGTGAATAGAATCGCGGACGTAAATATTTGAACATTCGTCGCTACGCTGACGTACGAAGAGACTTTATTCGTGATGTACGGTCTTATTATTCATAATGAATGCCTCCTAATGGCGGTGTTTGGCTTGTACGTCGACTGGATTTTTTCGCTTGTACACGTACAGCCAGTTTCCCCTGCAGCTACGAATTAATGAAAGGATGTTGAGAAATAATGAGAAGTCGAAGGAATGATTCTCTGTTTCCTCGCTACTAATATACATCTACAAGAAGTCTGAAGCTACCCGCGGGTAATCGAGTAACTGTACAAAATGACTCGCAGTTTAAATTGGTTCGGGTAATTGGATAAAGCAAATGAACGCGGTAAGATTGAAAGGAGTTCTACCTCGGATGAGGAAATCTTGCGAAAAGCAGTGTTTCGACACTTCGAATCTGTTTCGATGCATTAATCGAAGGCTGCGTCTTGGAATCACCTATCCATCTTGCAACTCTGCCCTCCAAGCCGGATTTACTAATATTCCCAGCATTTAATGCTCGGAGGTATTCCGCGCGGCGTTCTCGACAATGTGGCCATCGCGAAATTTCCAAAGACCACAATAAAGCATAGGCAGAATTAATAATCTTGCTTGCACGGTCTGTTTGCCGAATATTAGGCTGCTCTCTGATACGCCGCGCGTTTGTGCGCTTTCCCTGAATACAAAGTAAAGCAGACTTTATCCCCGGAAACGGCCATTACGCGCAAAGTCCAATATTTAACCAAAATGCGCACGTTCTGCCAGGCGATCTATATTATCCCGTAAAGCTGGCAGCACGCTGGGTGTCGCTTTCAGAATGCATTCCATGCTCGCGCCAATTACAACCCTTTAACGCGAAACGCTAATATCTACTGCCTTAAATTCCCAAGTCCGACACAGACGTATGGAAAGGCTGGCAATGAGAAGCCACAACTTTTCAATTCATTGAAACGCGGGAGGAAAAAAAATTGGAAACCTACCCCTTTCCAGTGGTCGACGATGAAAACGTTCGATCGCGTAACCGCTGGGAAAATGAATATTATATTGAAGAGATTAAAACGCCAGAATTATTATCCCCATCAGCGGGAGCTGAAAGCTTTCGGTGGGTGGGGGGTAATTTTAAGGAAACTGAGCAGGTGGTAATCCAGGGATAGATCGGGAAAGTAGGCCAAACGCGAGCGGAGCATGCGTTCTATTCCGATGCTCTTAATTTTTCCCGAATACATACTCGTCTCGGCGACGACCCCGGCTATCTACTAGTCAGACCAGTCGTTCCCCGCAGAAACTGCCGACTTGAATATCACCGGAAGATATTACGCCCCCGCATTAATCGCTTTCCTTGGGGAAAATCCGGTCGAAATAGCAACACCGTCGAAGGAACGTGGCTCGTCTCACGCGCGATCCTCGACGTCGCAATCCAGGGGCAGCTTGAACCGTAAAAAGATGAGACTAGTAATAGGAGAATTATGGAAAATGCTAAGTTTGCTTGTTTCTTTATGATGATCGTAACTGAAGAGCAGTACGAAGAAGTGGCTAATCGATTTGGTAGAGAATTGAATAATGGACTGTCTAATTGCTGATTACGCGGCATTTTTCTTTGGAGATAATTAGAGACATAGTTGCGATAAGAACGTGGAATATTGTTCAGGAGTTATTCAGTTCGGCGCACAGTTCCGTCGTAATTAGACGATCATAAAAGTGGTGAAGTATTGAGAAGAAATTTAATGAAGATATCTAAGAAGCTACGGCGAGTTGTTTAAAGTACTCTCGATGAAAGAGCAGGTCGAGCATTATGTGTCTTCGTTATCAGCGACGGCTTCAGTCATAAGTTCCTTTCTCGACTAAAACGTCCTCGACTTCTTTCGAGGACACGCCGATAAAATTAAGTAAGATTACGATTACGCAGGCAATCATTGCGATCTTTTCTGTCATTCCTTCATTACTCCCCGTTCTAATGAAGCAGCATTGAGGGAAGCAGCGTTCAAAGGAGATCCGTCGACGTTGGAAAATAATATCAATAGTGTTTCTGGTGCAAAAGTTAACTTAACGCGATTTAAACATTTCAACTGCAATTACTCTTACATTCGTGCACGTTCCTAAGGCGTTTGTTAATCCGAAGGAGTCTCACTCAAAGGGATTATAGGTACAGTAATTCGTCGTTAGTGTCACGTTTTTACCACGCGTTATAATCACGCTCAGTATCCCCACCATTTCATGGCATCCTTCAGTCGAGAGTGAGAGAATCCGATATATGCGAGACAGAACAAAAGAGACGACGCGAAGTTGTCGTCGGCACGAAATAGTATCCGCATCGCGTTAGTATTACGCTGCCAGCCCCGATCGTCGTGATTCTAACGAGGCATTACTGTACATACCTACTCTCGATCACATCGCGCGGCGTCTGACCACAAACGATCCATTCTCCTGCTGTCTGACCTTTCATTTACCTCGCCCACTACTACTTATAATCTTACGAATCATTCACGCCTTTCCCTGCCACATTACATATTTAAAATGTGATCTACTCGAAAAATCGCGACGAGTAAAGTCTGCTCACATTAACGAAGCATAAAGGCGAAGAAAATGGAGTGAAAGGTGTTAGTCCACCAGAAAGTTCATCGAAAGGGGAAGAATCAGTAACCAATCAATGCCCGATTAAGAGAAGCTTCCCAGCGGCAAAAATGCTGTTGTATCATTAGGGATGGAAGAAAATCGCGAGGGTGGCAAATAAAAGGATCAACTGCTCCGGGGAGGAGGTACGGCGTAAGCTCCTACGGCAGAAACTTCGGCGAGCGTAATGACAGTTGTAGTGCTCGCGACACCGTGTTCCTTGTTAATACGACTTTGTCGTCGTCATAAGACCGGCAGTAAAGTTTAGATATATTTTACCTGACGGCGATGTCGTTGTTGCCACGCGTTATTCCGCCGTCCTCGCTGAAAATGAGGATACGTGTCGCGCCGCGATACCATTTGATGCTGTGAAGCCCTTCGCACTGCGGCGATTTCAGTACGCACGGCAGTTGCACCTCCGTACCAAGTTCAGCATGCTTTTCGCTCTTCCGCCACGGCTCGCTGCTTCCTGAAACAACAACACACCGAAACGCTATGAATTGTGCCCGGTTTGCTCACTCGTTTGTTTGTTTGCCCGTCTGTTTGCAAAAAGGATGATGTTCCGTCGAAATCATTCCGCACGCGCGCCACTTCCACTGACGCCGCCATTTCGAGCAGCTTCAGTTACAATACCCGCGAGAGTCATTAAAATATCGTCGCGATCCAGCAGAGGGGGATGCGAGTTGATGTGGGATCTAGGGGTTGACGATTGTCATTAAATTAATTGAAAAGGGAAAAATGAAACCGGTCGGGGTTGGAAAGGATTTTTAAGTTTAGGGGTAGAAGCGACTTATATCCTGATTTTCAAAGTTGTGAAAAATATTTCTAGTGCCTTATTTCCATGCGAGGCTAAAATGCTACGTGCAATTTTGGAAAGTAGAGTGCTACTGTGCTATGAGAGAAGGGGAGAAGAGTAATAACGTGTAACGCATTTACGGGTCGCGACACCTTTTAATTAGATTCCGTAATTGCGGAACTGCGTTGTATCACAATTTTTTAAGTGTGATGCTTCGGAGGAACACATTTTCACCGTTCGTTATGGTCCGGATGCGTTTATAAGTGTTTGCGGAACGTCAGTACAGAGGGGATCAATCTCGAGGATGACAAAAACGCACTTTTCTGAATGATATACCTACACACCGAGCGAACGCTCCAATATTTCTCTCCTATCGTCGCTAAGGCTATAAATACAGTATCCTTTGCATGGAAGCACGAAACGATAAATCAGGAGAGAAATCATAACGTACTACGGAATAGGAAACAATTCTCTGTTTTAATCTGAAAGGGTATACTCAAATTTACAACACTGCGAGCTTCGCTCCAGATTTATATTTTGCAGATAGCTCCTCCATAAACCGGAATGCAGGCCACTTCAGAAGTTCTCGAATTATAAAAATTCTGTGCCATCGCAACATGCGGACACTTTAAATATAATCAATTTATCATTGCGCTGCTCCTTTTACACATCGTTGTCGTCGCGAAATTATTACTGCCTCGAATATATTAATTATAGTCAAAGGTAAACTGTGAAAGCCTGCTCTACCAGGACTGCTCTAATCTACATACAACCTGAGATACCGCGTTGTGAACGCGGCAGTAAATTCGCCAGTCACAACTTATGATAAACAAGAGCATAATTCTTGGTTAATTCGCGCGAAAACTCTGTACACTGAAGGGGGGAGGGCGGGAAACTTGCGAAACTGGAAGCTTCTTGGAAATCGACGATTTAAGATGATCTATTAGCGGTTTCTGTGACACGCACACACACAGGCAAATTCCCACGTCGCATCGGGAACTTCCCCTAATTCTTTTAACAAGTTCCTTGGAACTTTTGATCGGGAAATGTTGTAAATAATAACTGGAGGATATCTCTCGGGCGCGTATCCTCCACAATATCTTAAACAAATAAATACGAAAGCAGCATGGCCGTGCACGTGGAACGATTCGAAATATTATTTCCCTGCATGGAATTCTATTTTACGCGTCTTATCCGTTTCCTCAATTTTCCGAGGGTCGTGCCAACTGTTCCAGCAATCCCCTCTACGAGCTGCATAAACATATCGCCCATAAAAATCCTCCGTTCGCCATTGAATCGAAAAGCTGTCTCAAAGGAGACAATAATCAGACAGCGGCTTTCGCGGCTCGTACGTTATCCACGTATCGAAAGCCGATAATATTTTCATGATAAACTACGCAACGGCCGAATCCATTCATGGGGAATACAATACCCTTGTAGACTGGAAGGGAATGCGCTCCAATATTAAATTACTACGCAATATGCTGCGATACTTTGGTTCGCGTAATTATCATCCCTTTCAATTCAACGTTAGGTAAATTTTTAATTTCGCGTCTGTAGTCCTTTTAGTTTCTCATAGAATACTGGACTACCTTCTTCAACATAATGCCACTAATTAGAGTCGTTTCCTGGCCCACGACGAGCCACTTTACGGATCCTCATATAACGATACCCCACCTTGTCTGATTCTAACATCTGCTTCCACTTCTTCGGCGGGAATCGAACTGCCTGACGTTCCCGCGGAGAGGCACGTTACTTATGTTCCACGAGGGTGCTTGAAGAAGACACGAAAACGTTAACAAGGGAGTAGGTATCCAATACTATGGGAACGAAAATCTGTTGGAGGTGGGACGCGCGGATGGTAAGTGCCAGAAGGAAGGTCTGCTTATCTTCAAGGGGGATTGGGCCCTGAAACCATATCACACCGCAAATATTATGTTCAAGTGGTGAATAATGTAGTGTGTCTAGAGGGTTCACATTACGGCTTCCTCCTTCGTCTCTAGCGACGCGCCGGAGTAGTTGTTTTACGGTTCCTAGGGCGAAGAGAATCGTACCGGGTCTCTTAACTCGTTCTCTGTTCTAGAAAATGTATCATTATCTACCTCCCTGCATGAACGTTGATACTCTATCCATGCTCGAGAAGCTAGCTCAAGTGTGATTTCAGCGAAAATGGGAAACACGTTCCGTTAAGTGGTCCCACCACTTTTGATTGCACGATATATTCTTTGTCAAAAAATTCAACTCCTAAATCTGCCAACACTGTACTAGGAATCAGGAATTAGTGAAGCACGGACCTCCACAAACGCGCTCTCTGTTTTCACAGAAATCACAATCGGCGGCGATCGCACACGTTTAAGGAGTTAATCAAGAAACTTGCAGTCGGTTATCGGTTCAGCTGATACACCCCCGCCGCGATAAATATTTATCGCGCGGAATTGCGTGCATATATAATGACTCTCGGTGGATTTCCACCGGCAGCGTCGGTTACTTCGTTCCGAATTCCTGGTATCCTGTTGCTGCTGGCGATGCAGTTCCGTCGGATTTCTACACCCGTCTACCGACACTGTCTTATCGGAACGACGGTGTTCTACGTTAATGGTACCGCGTCAATGGGCCCTTTGTTGATCAATAGCGAATTATGGAACGAGAATGGGAAGTGAATAATGATAGTTAAACAATTTTCAGTCACAGAAAATTGTACTAAGGAGAATGTATCGAAGTGAATGATATTTACCTGTTTTCAGGGGAAGTCTAAAGTTTAGTTAGAGTTAAGGTGTGTTTCATTCAAGTTGAAAGAAGAAATGCGAAGGAACTTATGGGAAAAGTTGATATTATCAACGAAATATTGATGGTGTTTATGTATTTTTACAAGGTTTGTGATATGCAGAAGGAAAGACTTTGTACCCTTCTTAAGAAAGGGTGTAAGTTAAAATTTTTTAGTGAAATTGTTGGAAAATGGACGATTGTTAAATTCTTAGTTATTTAGTTGTCTTTTAGTTAAATAAATTTTTAGAGTAACGCGGGATTAAAGAGTTACAAATACATATATTAATTTCCATACTTAGATGACGATTTGGTGAATGCGTCTGACCATACAAAGTCTATATCACTTGCTGCGTTACGCTCCGCTTGCATTTCACATTCTACTCGTATTTTTGTAATATATTTTTCAATCATTTTAAAAGTATAAATATTTTTCAACAATTTCATTTAAAATTCTCCAGATACAGTTCTATTTCCTCTGAAATGAACGAACCACTTATACGATATAATGTAAAGAAGAAAGTGATATTCGTGAAACCTTCTGGAGAAAATTTAGTCGAGGGCTCTACAGATTATTACCAATTGCCCCTTCAGTTTATTAATTCCACGATAGTGTTTCGGCAGTCAAAGGCTGAAGATGCCCTGTCTTCTCCTCGTATTCCCCCTTGGAACATAAAATTAAGCATTCCAAGTGCAAGTCCTACTTAAAGGCAAGCCAATTCGTCCCAGCTCGCAATTAGACGAGAAAAGTCGGTCGACTCTATTAAGCAAGTTAATAATCGGTTAGGATCATTCAACTAAATTGATTCCACTATTTAAACGACTAAACTGTTCGCCGATTAATCGATTAACCCGGCGGTACTAATTACGGTAGAATACACAGGACTGTGCAACAATTCCGACACGGTTGGCCGATTTTCGAATATATTCCAATCGAATAAGTCGCCTTCGTTTTGTGGCTTGCATATGTAATGCTGTTCGCAAGAACAAACCGCGTACCTATACGCCCAAATAAATCCCCTTTGCCAATGGTTAGATTGTCGCTGGCGTAAAACTGAGCGAGTCGAAAATCATTCGACCATTTTCATCCGTTTTCCTCGGGGCCACGACGCGAAGGAATGAATTACTACGAATCGAGGAAGTCGATATTCTTCAGTATTTGGAATTTCCGTTAAGGAACTAGTTTCTGATCAGAGGGCTTCCCACTTTAATATTTATTTTTAACCTAATAAAACTTTAAATCATAGACTTTTTTATACTAAAATATGAATTAATGTTTAAACTTTAAAGAAAAATTTTAATAAATTGAAAATAAGTATAATTTAATTATTTATAAGGTACGGAATAATGAGGTGACTACTTAGGAACTAGTTTTTGATCGTCTAAAATACATGGGAACTAATTTTTGATCAGGTCAGGAACTATAGTTTTTGATCGTCTAACTAAAATACATAGGAACTAATTTTTTATCACGTGAGAAACTAGTTTTTGATTATCTAAAATACATGGGAACTAATTTCGTATCGGGTAAAGATAAGGATAATACAGTCCAACACTTGTCTGGACAAAATAATTAGATACTAATTAAAAACAAAGTACTAAATAATCTTATTTTTAGTATTCTATCATCTAAATTTAATTTTTTTACAATTTCATAATATCCTAACTTATTTTTTATTCAGGTAATCTAAAATTAATTCTCTTAGTTCCTTAATAGTACCCTTGCAAATTGAAGAAAGTCACTCTGAAAAGATTAATTCATCGACTTATATTCACTCAATTTAATCCTACCATGTCCGATTAATCCTGGAACTATTCTTTCAAATGCCCACTGTATCTAAACCAGATATAGGTACTCAATATCTAGAAATAATTTTCATCACACATCCAGCCATACTCATTCACATGACTCCCTTTATCCAACATTAGTCACCGTTCGTACCGATTTAACATTTTAACGCAGAAAGCAAACAACGAGGAACGAGCCATTGGAGTCACGAGCTACGAACGAGAACTGATTCCCAGCGATCCTTCAAGTCCCCATTTCCATTATGCCACGCGACTGTTTCAATCTCGAGAAAACGAGCCTGAATTTATTAACGAAACGCGAGCATTTATCACGATCCACGGCGGACGGTTTCATTTCTCCCGGCGAAATTACGTATTCAGGTGTCTGAGCCTATCAAAAGGTCCGGGGAATCGCGCGTGTCCCCCGTCCCGCTCCACGAGTCTCGCGCATCGCGTCGCTTAGGTGACTGCCAGCGGTGAAGCAATTTTCGGCTGAAACTTTTTGCATCAACATGTAAATTGCCGGCAGAAATGGCTGGGCCGCGGGTAAAGACGCGAAATACTTGCCGTCGCTGGGATAATGGGGAATTAGATGATCCGTCATAGGTGGAAACGCCACGAATATTTCCCCGGGGAATTCGCCATCGACCGGGAACGAACGGTTTTCGTCGAACGTACGATCCACGCTGAAATGGGAAATGGAAGAGACGTCCCTCCGAGGAACTTGAATTGAAGTTTTGCGACATGTATCAGCAGCTGAGTTTGCTAACTTCACTGGCTGGCATTTATTTACCCGATTTATGTATACGGAGGACCGCGAGCAAAGCGTCAATTTTCGATAGCGTTGATGGATATTTGGTGATTCAGTTTTTTATTAAATAAAGCGACAGAAATTTGTAAGTTGATATTCTGTATCAGTGGCTTCGAATGGAGATGTTTTTTCTGCGATGTTTAACAGTTACGTATTTCTTCCAATTTCCCAATTTCCCTGGCTTGTAACTCATTCCCTAAACTTCTTCTGCGAGGCTAATTTAAATAAAAATCAAATCTGTTCCTAATTTATTACGCAGCGCAGAGTTGCACTAAGCTCGCGTTCGTGGATCAAATTTGAAAGCCATCGCGGGACGAGTTACCGTAGAATTCTACCTACGTCCATCGAGGCGCGTGTGGATTTCAGAAAACGCTGCATCGGTCAAAAGGAGACACGGCAGCCATAAAAGGCACAATTTCGGCAGAAACGGATCCAATAAACTAACTTCCACTATATACCCGCTGTGTTATACTTCCGGAAGATCCATAAAATCCAGCCAAGTCGTTACAGAACTGCTCGCCGACAGAGTTTATCTTCGACGCAGTTTCCCTGCTAGCAGGCATTCGCCCCACGAATTTGCGCGTCGGTTTACGTCGGGATCCCGAACTTTCGTGCAAGCCCCCGTGACCCTGATGCGAAATGGAGCACTCGCGACCTCTTACGCAGCGAAGGAGGATCGACCAGCTGACAGCGATTAAGATGCCCCCGATACCAACGAATCGCTGCAGATGCAACAGAAACTTCCGTCGGATAAGCTTCGACGAATAAAATTGAGAAGCTCCGACGTTCCGCCCACCGGAAACCGTATCTGGATCACCGTAGGACTCGAGAACCAACGAGGTACTCGGACATTTTCAAAAAATTTCGACATAATCTCGGCAGCGTGGATGGCTCGGCCATCCTCTCTTCCCCGAGCATTCGAGTCGGTCGATTTTACAAGGGCTCCACGCCCCGAGGAAATTATGTTACCTACGTGGCCAGCATGAAATGAAAATTTCGATCACTACCGATCGCCGAGCGGAATTTTAACCGATCTGCCAACGCCACGATATCGATAGGGTTGAGCTACACTTTGAATCGTACGGTACAGAATTAGTTTTCGATCTTGTTCATTGATCAGTGGGGGATTTGCTACAATGTTCATCTTGATATTGGAAATGTTCAAATTTTTTAGGGGAAAACCGTAAAAATGTATTCGTTTATATTGGAAAAATAACAGGAACTCGAAGTTTGAAACGTTGATACGGAAGCTTCGCAATTTTCTCGATGAATTCGCAATAAATACGCGAGTACCTTTTTAAAATATGTCTATCAGTTTGATCGTAGATAATATTTTTAAACGGATTTTCATGGATCACAGAAGGTCGCTTTTAATTTCAGAAAATGTCCGAAAATTGACATTTAGATGAATTCGTTTTGCGTGTCGGCGCACTTTAATCAATTTTTTTTAATATGATCATAATCAAGAGAAACGGGACCGTGGAAAATTCTGCTTCATTTGCTAAAAATACATCGTTCGCTCCAATGCGCGTAATTTGATTAAAAAACTCATTTCGCCATTGCAAAGCTCGTAATCACGCTTCACCCGCAGTCTGACCGCCCTTAATACATCTCGCTTCCTTTTTCTAGTTTTTTTCCACATGCTCGAACACATACGATGTATGTACACACATGGAGCGCATTTAGTTTAGGAAGTTTTGATTACAGGCCGAACAACGTAACCTACATGAATTATTTCCCTTTTCCGTGGAACAAGCACTTTCAATGTAATGGGCGAGTAATGCCGACAGCAATGGCTATATAATTTTAGATCCGGATTCTATGACAGAGAATTTTCATATAAGAGAGAGTTGTGAAACCCCTAAAACCTAGCCATTCATTTACTATGCCATTTTCAATCGCGCGAGGCTGATATTATTCCAATTATTCTATATTCTACCAATATAATGTGCAGTCAAATGTGGCAGTAACGATTCTAAAATTTAAAGGATTTGTGAGGACTGTAATTGGTTTCTCATATTCTTTGAAGTTTCATCTGAATAGGTACTATTTACGCGCAGATTTGAAAGAATTCATAAAGCATCCGGCGTTGAATGGAATGAAACTTCGCATATTTGTGAAATAATTCAAAGCAGCGAGAGTGCATATTTTTAGCCGCAAATACTCGAGTTTAAGAAGTGAAAGATTTAGCAACTAATTAAAAGAATCATTTCTGCCATCTGTATTAATTTGTATATTTTTAATATTACGAATTTTCATGAAAGAAATCCTTGGTATCTTCCATGGGTTAATCGAATATTGAAACACTTTTCTGATTAAGGGGATTCAGGGGCAAGGGTCCGTTTATCAAACAGTAGTTGCCCAAGTAACATTTATCTTGATAGAAACGAGGTGGACGCGTAATCGTAGTTGTTAAACGTGCCTTATTTCGAAGTTTATACTCGAGCTACATTTCTTTACGCTTTCGTCGTTAGCAACTTTCTCCTGATGGTCGAAACATGGCCACGGAGTTAATGGACTACGGTTAAAAACGTATTCGTTTCTGCACCGTCATTACAATGTTTTGTCAGGGGCTGGACGAAGTTCGATAAATGACGAAGTTTCTTGCTGTGCCAAATTCACGATGCATCGGGTAAAATTTTGAGCGTCGCGGATAAAAAGCCAGTATAAATAATTCCTCGATAACGTATATCGTAAATCGTAGAAGAACTGAGGCTAATTACGGGAGAATTAATTAACCTCATAATGGCTTCAGCCGTTAAATTGAGAGGCAGACTTTACAATCCTTTCGTATCATATTTCTCTTGTAAACACTCCGCTCTCCCTTCTTTAGGTCATGATACATAGTTAAATTCGTTTTCATATTAACTATAATATGCGCGGGATAAAAATATGTAGGACTTATGTTTCCATTTAAATAAAATATTAATAATATTGGGGCAATTTATAAAGACAAGAATATTATTTTGCAATGAGTATTTTATTCTGGAACTATGTAAATACAAATGAAAATATCCTGTATTTGTATATTAATGAAAATGTATATAATAGATGGTGTGACTCACCATCGACTGAATATATGTTTAGAGTGACGCCACAAGGTAGAAGAATAACCAGTCCTTACCTGGAAAAAAGAAAACAATATTAGCTCCGTAATTCGATGAATTGTATTGAAATGTTGCTGTATTCCGTTTCATTAAAAGTAATATATTTTCAGAGAAATTACCTACTGATTTCGTGGATGCTAATGTCTCCAGGAAAGTCGAGGCAATTTCCCCGCATCTGCGCCTAACAACCATACAATTGCCGCGTGACCGTAGATATGACTTTAATTTACTTCAACGTTCCTATTTACTGTGCTTCCCCACCGAAAACAATGATAGCTCGCAAGTTCCATCGAGCTGCGTTTGTTTTCCGAAACTTCCGAGCAATTATTTCCGCTTCAAACGACTTTGTCCACAAGTGGTGTACCTATTGTCCGATTTTTCATAATACACAACAAGTGGAGGAGTTAGTGTACAATAATTATACAAAACTAACAAGAGACAGAAGTGTTGCAGTAGATAATACGATAAACAATAATGCCGTGAAAAATTACTTCCAGACGAATGTTTCATTTGAAAGAAGCGCAGTTGCGTTGCTGATCCAACAAATATATCCTCCGCGTTTACGTCTAACATAGTCTAGCTCGAGTCGCCAGGTGCAAGACAATAAGCTTTCAATTTTCGCATTTCTCGATTTCACCGAGACCGTGCCGTTATCTAACGCGGAAAATATTCTTCACTTGTTTGAACATTTCAATTGCAGGAGTCCTCCTCTGGAAAGTAGAGTTTACCAAGGAGATAGAAACTGTAATTCCGCGGAATTGCATGCTACCAAGCTACACAATTTTTCATGGAACAAGCAAAACGGATTCGAATCGATGACCGGCCACTTTCTGGCAGACGACCAGAGACGGTAAAAATATGCCTGCCCAATACGATCTTTCCTCCCTCGCAAACGATTGCAACATGCTTACACATTTTTTCTACAAACTGGGCTCACTTTTTCGGTTTACGATTCCACACAAAAATTCAATTCTCTATACACCGAAATCCCAATACTATATAACTTCCACAGTTTCATTTAATCACAAGTCACCGTTCTACGACAGAGATCTTCCTTGTAGGAAATCCAAGCAATTTATCAGTGTTTTCTTAATACACATTCCTCGTTAAATCCACGAAATTCTTCCAGCCAACCTTCGTCCCCAGACCCTTCGTTTCATTCCAACGAAAACTTCCGTACCACCGCAACATCAAACTATTCACTTCCCTTTCTTCGTCCTCGATACAATCGCCCGACACACAGTGTCGCGGCACGTGTTCAAAAAGGAAAAATTTGAGTTTTTAAATTTTGTATTTCATTCCATGGAATTGATAGTAAATTGATAGTCCTCCGATATAAGAACATCATTAACTTAGTAGCATAAATAACGGATTTAAGGTTAGTAATTATTACATTCAAAGTCGAATACCAAATGCAAGCTGCCACAGACTACATATAAGAAATATTTACTCACTCTATTTTTGTTGTATTTATAAGTTCTTTTCTCTTTTTTAAAATAAGCAAAATATATCCTTTTTTCATTTTATTAATTAAAAATTCTTGCTTTTAAAGATATGGATACGTATCAGTGGCTCAAATTATTGCTTTTTTGTCGGATTTTCTAAATTCTGGAGAGAATTAAAAAAAAAGAAACATATCGGTTTTTTAATTTTTTGACTATAATTAGTTCTTTTTATGCCATTTAATTTAGTATAAATTTTATCTGCTCCTGAGTGCTCCCACATAAGAAAAAATACACATAATGAAATGAAAAAACTAGGCAAATCTGTGCGCGAATATTTATTTTTAAAAGACACTGAGCTTTGAATTTCTTCATACTCAACTGCTAGTGATGAAGATGTATAATAAGAACGAATAATTTAAAATTTATTATCAATACGAATTATTTAAAAAATGAAATTACTTTTTTTATAACTGTTTCATATGTTTATTATTAATTTGTGTTTAAATGTATTTGAAAAAATACATATTTTATTTTTATTATCTTCAAAAATATTTTTGAATGAGTTATTTTATGTTAAAAATAATTTTTTGGTGTATAAATATGATTAACACATCAAACACGTGTAAATAACTGTATCTTAATGGAAAATTGATTTTTTTTCCTATATACTCGTTACACTGCGCGACGGTGGCATCGATTCTCGATGCCCCAGCTCACGTCCGATCGAATGATTCTTTACCAGCCGATAAATAAGAAGGGTTCCGCTCAGAGGGCCCATGAAATTAGAAGGTTTTCGAAGGATCGACGGGATCCACGCGGGTGTCGGGCATTAAAATGTAAAGTAAGCTGCTGCGGCGAGAAACGAGCGTCGCTCGGGAGCACCTGCAGATAACGACGCCCCATCACGGGGCACAGAAAAACTTATCGACCCCGGATGCTACGACATCCTGCGTGCTTAACCCATTTCGGAATTATACAAATTGCGAGGGCATTAGCATAAGAGCCGATGCCGGGACGGGTCGCGGAATAAAACTTATCCGCGATCATGTACCGTCGAAATGATGCACGACGGGCATGTTAATCGCGGAGACTTCGGGCCGACGGTCTCCGCCGCGATAGTCGATGAAATCCTGACACGCGGGCTGCATCCATTAGGCGCGTCGCTCTCCTTTTTCGCGTTTCCTCGGCCGGGGGCGACGGGCTCCCGTCGCCTTTCAGGATAAATATTTGCCAACTGGGATTTGTTCCCTCGATGGGGCAATGCTTCGTCGAAGAGTCCTTGACGAGCTTGTGTTGGTTGCGCAGAAGGTTTTCGCGAAGTATTCCGGACGTTGTAATGGCTCGTTTGGTCGGGGGTTGAAGGGGAAACGGGCGCTGGTTGGATTACGCTTCCGGGGGACTTCCTGAATAGCGAATTGTCCGATTTTATTGGGAACGGTGTTTTGAATAATGAGGATTGGTCTTCCAAGAACGGGCGTTTGTTGGAGTTGCCGGTTTAGTGACTTTGTAAAGTGTAATTGGAGCGATGAATTTGTCACCAGGGACGTGGACTTATTTCGTTCTAAGAGCTCGAAATGAAATAACGGTGGGAAGGAGTAAATGAAATCAGAAGTTCACCTGTGAATAACGAAATGCACAGGAAATTTGTCTTTCCTAATTAAGCGCAGCAAATTGAATACGAATAATGAATCCCCTCGAACCGGTGGAAATGAAACAATAATGTATCCCGCGTTGATACATTAATAACTTGGACCGCTATTATCTCAGTCGGACTACTCCGATTTTACAAACGATTTGTAATCGATGTTATTCTCCTCTGTCTCGCGTACGGCGAACCTTTCGGCATTAATTTGAAAATGGAACGATCGGCGCGGGGATTACCTTAGAAGGCAGAGATGTTTCGAAATGAACAGCAAATAAATGGAAATCGACAGACGGGCGAATTTTATAATTAAATTCTGTTCACTTTTCTTACGGGATTACCTACATTCGGGATGTTTGATTTATATCGTGATTTTAATCGAAATAAGTAAAATCGTTGCAAGGCCAATTAACATCTACCATAATAATAGTTACTTTCAAGTAAGTGGACAAATTGTCCCAGTAGCTGAATGTACCTTACAAATAATTTCCTTTTACTTAAAAACTTGACCCAATGGAAGAACTGTTTAGAAAATTCAATCATCTGAATAATTCCTCATAAATTCTTCTGTATTAATGAAGCACACTTACATTTACTTCTCGCTTTAAAAAGTTAAGAAACACACACTGGCTGGCAGTCTCTGGTCCACGCCACTCCAGGTGCCTATCCAACGAAAATAGGATAGTAATCGCATTAAAACCATATCTGGCCAGGGCTATCGGATTCTAACGAAAGAAATCCGACCGGAAACAAGGGTGAGTGTAATTGAAACGCTATCATGAAGCACATTCGGCTCTACGGCGAAAGCGTGGCGCCATCGAGGATCCGATGAAACGAGGGACAAGAGAGGACACAGGAACAAGCAATATGGCCAGGGCCACCTGAACGAAGCCACTTCTATTTCCGCCAATTCGAACTCCCCGATGCCGTTAGGAAACTCATTGTTGATACATGCTTGCTAACAAGTTCGTCCTCGCCGTACGCGCCAAGACGTTTCACACAATTAAATACCTAGCAACGAATCAAGGAACTTTGGTTCACTCGACGAGGATTCTGCAGTATTGATTTCGATTTCAAGTTATCGTTAGAAACTGAACTGGCACTGACAGTGGAACTGGCGAGAGAATTTGCTGTTTCTTTGAATAGCAATCAGAGTGGAATCGTATGCTTTGGCTGTTGGAAATCAGAATTTTTATAATAAAATAGAGAGTTTCAACCTTTTCCATTTATTTAACTATCAGTATCAACACCGCAGTCCAGTGTGGAGGAAAAAGGGAAAGGTAAACGCGTCCGTTTCCATTCGGTTGAATATATTTTTCTGCCTGTGCGGGAGAGGAATCCAATTCACACAGAAGTTTGAGGTTTCGATCCATCGGGAAGTAATAGCCTTGGGAAAAAGAAAATATCGTGCCCGAAAACTCGATTGAGTATCGTTGATCCGGTTTATTCTGCCAGAGAAAAAAAAAAAGAAATCCGACGTCTATCCCGCCAGAGTTGTTTACGTCAACCGCCATTACCCATTCGCAAATAAAGATCAATTTGGATTCATTTGAAACGACGAGGCTTAGCCAGCAGAGGCACAGATAGGACTCGAACGATACCACGTATGGACACAGAGAAACTCCGGTAAGCTTAGACTTAAGCTGCTTCTGAAAAACTGCCTCTCACTGCGGCCAGGGCAGGCTTAGAAGCGGTTATTCTCTCTTTACCAGTAGAAGGTACGGCTACAACAAAGGAGATAAACAGGTGCCGCCATATTTTCCTATTTAATCATTTTCATCCCCTTAAATGGCTGTTCGTTCGCCGGTGTTCCCGTAATCGCCATCCCCGCGATCGAAATAAATGCGCCACCGTTTCTCCCTGTCCGATTGTTTATCGTTCGTTACAAAATTCGCCGGGCAAAGCGTCGCCTGAATAATTCCCGCAATGAATAAACTGCACGCCTGCTCCACGCGCGTATTCCATATTTAATTCCAAGGGGGTTTAAATTATCGCGGTCGCCGCGTTGTGCCACGATCGCCTGAGATCTGATAAAAATTGAGGCCAGTCTGCGGACCTTCACCATTGCACCGTTATGGCGTTGGCTCTCGTGATTTCAGTTAATGAATGTGTAGCGTGTTTTATGGGACTTTTAATGCACGGAGCAACAGAGGATTGTAGCTGGGTAAGTTAATTGGCTAAGGGAGCTTGCGAAATGTCTTTGCTCCATTAATTCCTCAGCACCTATGCATCTATTCAATCTTCAGGCCTCCCTTTGCATCTTCCACGTCACCTTAGGCGCGAAGAAAATACAATGTACAAAAAATCCCCGGCGGGTGAGCAATAATGACATTACTATTCGTCACAGAAACCATCGAGAGGAACCGTGGATGGAAGGGGCGCGTTCTTTTGCGCCGATGGCGCGCAGACGATTCGATCGCTGATAAATCTGATTCCTCCCCTTTGAGGGAACACATTTCCGTCATCAACTGTGCCCCCTTTCACGTTAGACGCCGCGATTCCCAGAGCGAAAGGACAATACACGACGCTTTGCCACGCTATTGATCGGCCGCATACTTTACAGTCATCCCTTTTGTGCTCCCTCGCCCCGTTTTCTCGCGCGTCTAAAGAAAACGTACGCGCGCCCGGCGGAAAAGGGGTGGAATGACTCCCACCCCCGACAGGATATTAGGCCGCGATGATGTAAACGTGAAAGGGTGTTCGCGCCTCGCTCTAATTTCACCCGAGCCTTTTCTCCGAAAGGTGCATTCAGACCGTTAAAAGGATTAAGAAAAACCAGGCTGAATGGGATTGCACCGCGACGCGAGAAAGCACGGGAAACGCGAACTTCTTTGGCTACCACTCGCTTTTGCGCGAGAGCGCCCTCCAGTTTGGGGGCCGCGAGCCCAGTGATCGTTGGTGTACGATCGCCGGCAAAGTGAAGAGTATATTTCGATCGGATTTAGCCGGGGAGGATTGTCGAATCGCGATAAAGCTGCTGTATGAATTATTGGAGAGGGTGAATTTGAATGACTTTCTGTCAAGCAGCAGCTATGTATTTCTGATTTGACAGTCCGGATTAAACGTGAACATCAGAGAAGTGGTTTAATAACGAACGACGGGAACCGGTATAGTAGAATTGTAAAGAACAACGAGGAAGTGGGAACGAGGAAATAAAATACGGGGTCGTGTTATGTACGGAGATCAAAATTCTGTGGAATTGTGCTTGGCTAATTCTTTGGAAACATAGTTACCGGGAATTTTAAAATGCATTCGGGGACAATCGTTTCCAGGCGACAGGTCGCGAATTTGCCATTTTATTCCCATGCAATTCGGGGGGAGGGACATCGCGCGGAAGTTCTTTTCATCAATAACGCTTCATCCTTTCATCCGCCATCGGATCTAAAAATCCGAGGATCATAATACCACGGTCGGGTGGGAAATCGTAAAATCGATACGCGTCCTTTCGACGCGATCGGAGGTGTAAGGATACCGAAACTGTCCGAGTGGAATCGATGGCGCGATTTTTATAAAATCCTATGACATGGATAACGGGTTATGGACTTTTCTTATAAACAAAATTATTAGTACCATTATTTACACTGTTTTCATATTTCATTAGGTAATTTCCTTACGAACTTTATTTCGCGTTCGGACAATGACATTCTCAGTGACATTCGGCTTTTTAATAAGTCAGTAGATCCTAATCTTCCTCGAAGTGGTCTGTTTTTGCAATTATTAATTTGTAAAGAATTTCAATAACACCGATTAAAACATGATTTTTAATCTATGCCCCGCGGATAATAATATAGTGGAGTGCATGCTGAAGTGTGTCATATCAATTTTTCTCCTCTCGAGCACAGTCGTTATTACGGCGATGCTATTCGCTCTTCATAAAGCATTTCGACCGCGGGGCATGTCATTTATGAAATTTATAGATTAACCGATATCGACACACTCATTTCAGAAACATCGAGAGTATGGTAGAAAAATTTCAAGATGAAGTCTTTGCAAGAAGGGAGAAAATACGAGATTGATTTCACCGTGGAATACCTTATTTTGCAGAAGCTGCCTCGCTGTTATTACAGAATGAAATAATGCAAGCCCGTTCTCATGCGCGAACAACCATTATACGTCCTCATTATACTGTGTAACGCGAAACCCTTTGTAAAAATTTAATAATAATTTGCCATTTCTTTCTAGAATCTAGATCGTGAAAATTTTAGAATGATTTTCAGTTTCAACGCTGTTAATAGTACGAGTGTAATTTTTCCTAAAAATCTATCCGCACATTGCTTCCACTGCTTCAGCCATCATGCCCCGTGAAATTTTCAGTTCGATCCACTGTTACGCTAATAAGGCTTTTATGCGGACACCTTTTCACAGTACGGTCGGGTCAATTTATTTCAGAGCGTGCTATAATGCTTTCCCTTTGAACGAGGCAATTTTACTATTAATTTCCATTTAGCTGTTAATAAACTTTTTCCGAAAAGCCTGTCGCGTTGCTTGGCGGGTGCGATGACATTTCGAACAGCCACGCGTGCACTTTACGTACGAATAATTAACGCACCGTGCATCGACGGAACAGAGGAGAGGGGCGCGTGAAAAGGATCTAGTTCGATTTCACGGATCGCTTGTATCGTTCAACAGAAAATTGTCGTTATCGTTCTACGCCCATATCGACTTTTGAAAGCTTTTCGAGCAATTCCCAGTTACCCTTTCACGATACACCATCTATTCTATGCTCGTTAATCTACCCTCTATTCCACTTTTCACGATTTAAAACTAGAACGCGATTCAATCAGCGCCAGAACTCGTTGAATCTACAATTACTCCATCCTTAGATCAATTATCTTCAGCAATCCACTTTATATGAATTTCTTATTTCATACTGCATATCTAACAGTACTTTATACCGATGAAAAATTGAAATGCATAGTCTCGTTTTACGGGCCACATGGCCGTTCGGATGGCCGTCCCCGCAGACGAGGCCGGAGCGTATTCCGTGATGTAGGATCGAGTCAGATTCAGAATACACGCGGTTGCATCCGGCCGCGGCAAAGAATCGCTTGCTAGCAGCTGAAAAATCTTCCCGGGCACGTTTCCTAACGTGAACGAATACCTTTCCCGCTGTCTTCCGCCAACAATAAGTCACGCGTCCCGAGTGATAACTCGACGTCTGTTTGTTTTGGAGACAACGTTTCAACGCGCCCGGCAAAAACCCATCGGTTCGTTCCTTTATTTTACAGCGACCGTCGAAAAATGTCTGACGATAAAAAGATTCGCGGTCTGTTTCCGGGCAGCTTCACCCCGCGTTCGAATATATTTTGACCCCGTAGTCGCGCAAGCACGCAGTGGCTCGTTATTGGCGACGAAAGCTTTTAAAGAACATATCACAAGTTCCGAGTTTCGAGCAGAGCGATTACTAGGAATTTCTACGCAAGAGCTGTTTCAAAAGAAACAGCCGTCTGCTCATTCAATTGGCGTTTCGTTTCACGTCTATCGCACCCCAGCCTTCAGCTCTAGAATCACAGATCAGACTCACACGAACGACTGTCGCGTAAACAATAAAGCTTGAAAACGGAACGCACAAATGTGACGTCGATGAAGCTTTTGTATAATAACGTCCACGAGCTGTCGCGGTTGCCACTCCTCCCGCGCTAGACTCATTACTTATTTCGAGTTATTAGTTTCGTGCCAGACTTGTATACATCAATGTGATTATTAGCCTAGAAACAGGCTGACTAGTCAGCCAGGCGCAGGGGCGCCGTGGCGAAGGAGCTGGGGGAATTATTGAAACGGCGGATTTCAACATTCCGGCTCGTCCTCGCTTGCAGGAGTCGCGGGACGCTCGTCGAACCGTTGAAATATTACGAGCCGAGATTAATGCCCGCGAATTTCTCTATAAAAATTTCATTCCCAGCCGGCGGCACGATAACGAAACGGACTGCACCCGGGCTGATGTATTTCTGAAGAGGAAACCCAGCCGGAGTTGTTATTACTGCGAAAACAGAGCAGCAAGAAAGGTACGTTATCGAACGTCGCCTAGTCGTATTCTCGCTGTTTGCAATATCACACCGTAGAAAATTGTCGAGAGTTATCGGTGTAGGCAAATAACGGCAACACCGTCGATCAGAAAATGATTCTCGCGAGAACGATGCTCGCGGAAGCTGACGAAGAGGATTTCTCTCCTAGGTTCTTTGGTTTTTGTTTCTAATTTAGGTTCTAATTAAAATTGAAATACATGCTAATATGGGAAAGATCGAATTGATGAGTGTCGAGAGCAGCTGACACGGTTTCGTAATGCAGGGTTACTGGCATTATTGTTGAATTCAGGTAAGGAGCTGAAAAGCTTTTAGTGTTCGTATTAGATATCCAATTTCGGGTGGGGTTTTAATATTTCTAGGAGAATGAGCTCGTTTTCTTCGTCAAAGCCATTTTGTACGTATGGAGCGTAAAAAGAAAATTTCGCGAGAAAGAGCCTCCAGACTCCCTTAAATACGAGATTTCGGGGAACACGTGCCTTGAAGAATATTACATTGCGCCACGTATCTCGTCATATTTTTTCAACGCGTTTTGGAAACTCAAATTACGGGGAATAAATTCTTCGGTACGTTGTTCCCAGACGCTACCGCGTCGAGATAGCAGTGGCCAGGTTTTACGATAGCAGAGTTTTAGCACGGGCTAACACGAAGCAGCTTCCACGCCATATCCAGCAAGCTCAGAAGATGTACGAACGCAAATGCGCAGAAAGCACGACTTTATAGCGTATGGATCTAAACGATCACCTCCAGACGGTTGTTTTAAATATTTAGAAAATATCTTATTTCCCCTAAAATCTATTACTCGTTTGAAAATTTCAATATGACGTTTCTCTGCAGCAAGCAGAATTTGTGAAGATAAGATTGGAAAGTGCAAGCATTCTAAAATTGTCACTTGATTTCTCAAGAATCTCTGTTTTATTAGTACGTATTAATATTTAGAGGGTATGTACGTTTGTTATTCAGCGTGTCGCAGTGATTAAGTGTCGTAGTTAAATTTCCATAGAGACACATTCATGCTTACTGGCCGTGCGACTACGTGCTAGTAGTATAAACCATAATATGTCAGAAGTGGGCTCTAGTGGCTCACGCATACCTTCCAGTAGTACATACTACCAATTGTCAGAACAAGGGAAGTCGATGGCTTTGCACATCAAAGGTAAATCCACCATTCTCACCATATTCTCGTAGCTTCTTGAAACTGCAATTTACCAACCAATAACTCTGCAGAAAATTATATTTCTCATCTATTCATTTACCAACGATTTTCTTTTTCTACGGAAATTAAACATTTCATCCAATAAGCGACTAAATTTCATTTTAATAAACTAAACGATTTGAAATGAATATTGAAAGAGTATCGAAGAGGAAAATTTATATTAATAGAAGTTTAACTACTGACCCAATATTTATACTTCTGTGCTTCTTGCAGATATGCAGTAAGCATCGAAATCGAATAGCAAATAATTTAATGGCATCATTTCAATATAGATATTTGTTTAATTCGCCTTGTTGACTGTTCTCTAATGTGTTAGCATTTCCAGTTTGACTTTGATTAGCCCAGCTAATAATTTCTGCTCCTTCCTGCGTTTCCAGCTACTAGAGAATCAGGAGAAGTCTCCTCGTACGATGCAAGCTTTGCAGACTTGAAATCCTACCATGACATCGTAAGTCTTGGGCTTCCACAAGCAGCTCTAATACCACCGAAGAGAGAGCTTTATTTTTCGAGAATCATTCGGATCTGGTTCGTGGGACAATATTTAGAATCACATTTGTCGACGTTCTGTGGATAGAATTTTGTCAAGAAATATTTCTAACTGTCTCCAGGAAATTAATTGATGTTTCCCACGAAAAAACATTTAAATTATTCCTAACACAGATTTAGAAAGAAATCGAATTTCTGAATTGCTATGGAAAGCTGTATTATAATTATTCGATATTCTATTCAAGCTCTGAATTCACAAAAATCTGAGACAATCCTCTTACAGTTACGAAATGATTCCACGCATCAAAAAAGATATTCGTGTCTACTTTCATAGTGATTTTTCATTTTTTAGTACTTGCAAGCCCGTCGAGGCAGAGTTATTGAATTTTATAAGCGTTGCAGTATCTGCTTCCGTAAACTTCACGATCTCTCTGCAAAGAAATTTTGTTTTGTAAGAATTCGACCAAGTAGAAGTTAACTTGTAGAGGATTGAATATTTCTGGTGGCGACCGATGCAAAGGATTCTGTCACAGTGTGAGAGCGTGGGCAACGTGACACTGGTCGACAGTGCCAAGGCGATCATCGACGAGCAAACACGTATCGATGAAATTAATTTCATCACGGACCATCATGAAATTAATTTCACAACGGGATTGGATCGCGTTGATTGCGCGAGAATTTCGATCAAATTCCCCGCCATAAAGTAGAGCCGATTGCACGTTAAAATAAATTCAACCACACTTCCCTCGAATTTAAGGAAAGAGGAAATCTGTCGGATTGTATTTAACATCGATGCCATGCTCGCGAACACAAATCTCGCGCGTTCTCATTGCAACTGATTTAACGGGAGAAGCTTAGTGCACCAGGAACAATGAATAATTAAACTTTGAAAGCTTATTCTACTCACCCACCCCGAGGAAGAAAATAATTCTCACGATTTGAACGATCGATTAAGTGTACCTACTTTCGTTGCAAGTTACAACCACTGGTTTTGATAAGGTGTACTGGTAGTGGACGTTAGTAATTAATTTCGTAATTTAATGGCTCCCATTTAGAATTTCTTCTGTATTAAAACATGATTACAAGCGGCTTTGATATTTCTCGTATTATTTGTGGAATGCGTTTTAAATCGTTTTGAATTAAATTCTGCCGCCGTTAATAAATTATTTTATCGCGAATGGATTGAAGAAACTTCATGAATTAACTTTCAAGGTAGTCGCAATTTATTGCAACTTTCTGCCGGGAAAGTAGGGTCGTGATTTATGTTCACATCCTCCATGCAAAGGTAATTGCAAGTTTAAACAGCTTGCGTGGAGAAAAAGGAGGTGAAGTTTTCTACGAAGCCGTGCTTCGTTGGTGTTTATTCATTCACGATCTCCTGATCGACTGACAGTTTTCAATCAACGATCACTTGGAAGTTTCGCAAAATATTTAAATAATGGTAATATAGATTCAACTACGAGCAATTTCATTCCCTTTACGCAATACATTTAGACGGACCTGAGTTTGACTTGCACTTTAAAGAATATTCGATATATGCAGCTTCATCCAAACTTGGAGAAACAAAAGAGAATATAAGCGGAAGAAACGGAGGCTCGAAAGTGCCAGGGCGTTCCTCTGCTTCCATCCTTTTCCGTAAAACAAACTCCGAGACAAACAAACACTCTTTTGCGTGTACAATTTTGGTCCCTGTTATCCTTCCGTTCTTAACAAAGATTCTCCCTCTCCCTCTCTCTTCACTGATGAAACGTCGTTTATTAGGCTACTCGAGCAGAGTGAAACTTGAAAATAATTCATTAAACTTATCACTCGACTCGTTGCATAAATGTTAAATGCCGCGAATCAGGATGCTAGAAAGTAGGGCTGGGACTATTCGAATAATTTAATATTCGAATATTTTACAAGTATTCGAATAATACGAATAAACTTCGAATATTTTACAAGTATTCGAATAATACGAATAAACTTCGAATATTTTACAAGTATTCGAATAATACGAATAAACTTCGAATATTTCAGTATTCGAATGTTATTATTCGAATACTATTCGAATAGTATTCGAATACTTTAATATTCGATTAGTATTCGAATACTTTAATATTCGAATAGTATTCAAATACTTTAATATTCGAATACTTGGATATTCGAATTATATTCGCCAAATAATTGAGCAACTGAAGTATTCGAATATTCGAATACCGAAAAATTCGACAAATAGTCCCAGCCCTACTAGAAAGGAATCGGGAGGACAGCTGGAAAGCCCAATTAAAGTGAAACCAGATAACGCGAACACTATTTTTCACATCTTCGCAACAATGCATTCGTGATGCTGGAAATTGTGCAATAAGGTGGAAAAATTGGATGCGAGCTGTGTGCATCAAGCGTCTGCCGAATAAAACAGAAATGTCGATCGCCTCTCTTTCACCTAACAAATTCGTCCCTGTCGCGGTTCAAATACCACATTCAGTAGCTTCCGCTGGAACGAGCCTATTTCATCCCCGTCGAAATCGCTCGGCGCACACCGTTCGATTGCAATCACCACCGCTATCTCCCCCCCCCCCCCCAAAAAAAAAAGAGAGAAGGAAGCAAAGGGGCAAATCCGTCTAAACGGTCGTCGAACGGCAAGGGCGCGAAATATCGGAAGTTGAAGGAGCTGGTTGAACCGCGCCGATTATGATAACGAGGATAAATCCAGCGGAACGCGCGGGCGAAACGATGGCTCGAGGATACGAATTATTCAGCCGTCGTAATTTAATATCCCCGCCGAAAAGCGTGCTCCTCGTGGAAATCGTTGAACTTCGCGCCCAGTGTCGCGGAACTCGGCGAAAGCAGAGGGAAATGGAACGTAATCGAAAAAAAGGCGCCGCTCGAAAAGGGACCCGCGCGCCAGCGTGCAATTAAGCGCCTATTCAGAGGAGACAGAATCGTATTCAGTACATTAGAGAATATTGACACACTTTTCAAGCTGCGACGAAGGTAGTCAGTGTCACGGCTAGTGGAGCGAGGAAGCTCGTGGGGGATGTAATGGTCCATTTCTGAGTCAAGTGGCTTGGGGGCGGACGATACTTTGAAATCAATGGATAGGTTCAAACAGAGCTACAGAGGCACTTTCCACGAGCTAACCGCACATCTTGTCTGCAGTAACTGCGACTTTGCACTGCTTCTGTGTGAGAGAAAGAGTTAAAAATAATTTCGCGACGATTTGATTCGTCATATCTGTCAGAGAGTAATTTTCAAATAACTAGTTAACTCTCCACTAATATTAATAGGTTAAAAAGAGAACTAGCAAATCTGTACCATGCGAATGTAGATCTTCGCACGTGATAAACTTCTCTATTTCGTAATTAAGGTAAATGTCCCCATTAGCGACCGTTTAAGAATGCGACTGGTTCGAAATAGTAATTTTTTTACTAATATAGGACAATGTTTGAATAAAGTATGGATCATTGTATTTTTTGAAGTCTCTAGTTTCTTAATCAAATTGATTTTAGAGTGATATTTGACTATTTATACAATAATTATGGTGAAAATTATATTGGACCTGATGTCCCCTTCATTGTTCAACTTACAATTTATCGATTCTCTGCTACAATAATGAAAGAAAATGAATATTTTCTGATTATTTTATAATTCTGTATATATTTCCAGTTAATTTGAGTAACTTACTGCATGGATCCATGTATTTTTATTGTAAAATTTGCCAGTTTAATGATATCTGTAGTATAACCTCACGTTATTAGAGTCTGTAAAATTTACATGTGAATTTACTTAAAAATGAATGTACGGTTACATACATAACGTATGCAACTATAAAAAAAATACCTCTAATAATAATTTCTAAACTTTCTGCTTGATATTTTGTTTTCTGTGTTGCAATAAACAATATAAATGAATAATTGGTCACTAATGGGGACATCTACCTTACTATTTCTGATACATTCACTTGTCAGAGATAGAGTAACCTACATAACACGGAGAGCAAATGAGAGACGCGTGAATATCGCTGGAATAAGAATCGTAGGGCATAAAAGGGCCCTATGTCGCCTGAAAAGGATGTAAAGTGTCCCCTCGCGTATTCATCGTAACTCGGCCGATCCGGCGTAAAAATTCCAGCGTCGAAAATATGTCAATGGCGCGATCCTTGAGCGATAGAATTGACACGAGGCTGGCGAAACTCGGAGCGAGTCTCTTGCCCGGGACCGTATATTTTGATTCTGTTTTCGCTGATTGAACGATCTTAATTGGCTCCGACCTCGTTCCATTCCGCGCCAAATACCGCAATCCTATGCAGGGGATAAAGTGGTTTCCGATGGCGGCCTATCGCTGACCATCGAGAGGGTGCACGCGGTGAACAAAGGTTTTTCCTACCGATCACTTTGGGCTCGCCATGTTATGGCAGCAGCTTCAACCATCGTCGATTGATCTTCCGATTTTGAGGTCCGTTGACAGATTGTTCGATTTCGAGGCTGATCGGTTACGAACTGCCTTGCGATTACGCGTAATGGAGCGGTGACTGGCACTTTGGGGGAAGTTTTTTTACGGTGTTAATGGAAGCTTCGAGTGTTGAGTGTTGCAGAGTATCGAGAGAGATAAAAAGTGGCGAAGCAGGTGAATGTCTGTGAAATAAAAATGGGATGGATCCGCGATGATATATTGAGATATTGGGAATAAGAGTAGGTACTATGGAAAGGGAAGTTTATAGAGTAGGGTGGGAAGTAACTTTAACACTTTTTGAGATGGTAATTCAATTTCCCTTTTAGAATCGATGAACTCTACCTAGGAGTTTTTCTTAACAAACCATTACTACTAATTCGTGAGTTTGTAGTCAGCGAAAATACTCTGGGAGATGGAGATTATTTTTCCGAAGAAAGTGACGTATTGGAGGGAAGATGATGCAGAGCGAGTGAATCGAGAACCACATACTTAGAATGTATAAGCGTACTTGTTTCGAGAGGGAGAGGTAACATCGTTAGATTCAAGTTTCGTCGAAGATTTATTCTGCAGTGCCTGTTGTCCCAAGGAAAACCCCGAAAGATTATACCGTCGGTCGCTCCGCAGGGATGCTTCAGTTAAACAAAATTGTCTCGAGGAGAATTCCATCCTTTGTATTGAATACCAAAGTAAATTGGAAAGAGAAGCAAGTACCTATTATTTCCATCTAGTGAAGAATTTCAAAAGAAGAAATGTTTCTTTCCATTAAACCGTCTCCTCGATCCCATCTCATAAATTAACAATTTCAAATAATTATGCTTCAGAAGCTTTATGTTGTAACATGCCTGCCATGTAATAACAATTAACTATGATAATTATTTGAGCAGAGAAAATGTTCACGTTCATTAGTCGTGCACCAGCATAACTATAGCGAGGAATCATAACGTGTCAGTTACAATTTTCAGTTAAAAGAGGATCTCGTTTCCTTTGTCACAATGTTATCATTTTTAGAATTAATATTTCTGTTAGGAAGAAATTTTTCCTGTCGCACAGAATAAAAATATTTATATTCTTTTCAAATGGTAGGACAGTTTCTTAACGCGTCTGACCACATACGGTCCACATTCACTTGCTTCCTTGCACTTACCGTTTTAAGTGCAAATCAATCACAGCTGCCTGCACCACACTACAAGTGCAAAAAAATTGATTCACGTAAATGCTTCTGAGTTTTGTGAAATCTTTTTGCACCTGAATTAGCCAAACAGTTTGTACATATTGTCTGTTGCAGTAGTATGACCCAGCATTTGTTTGGCCAACAATTTGGTGCCAAAGGAGATCAATGATTCCCTGTGCAAAAGTAACGCTACTGTCACAGTACTCCATAACTTTTTTTAAAGCTGTAGTATGCTAATGAACGGCTCCACAAAAACTGTTATATTCCTGAAATTTTAATTAACCCTCAATATGCAAATAATGCCGCTTTCCGTATTGGTGCACAAAGCCCCGCGAAAATATAGCTTTTTATCGGATAAACGGGCGATCATCGTTGAATTTCATTTCAATGGATTAAACAAAGTGAAATGCAAATCGGAGGGGAAAAAATTGATTCATACAAGAAAATTGATGGGCGAGGTATTTGTACGTGAAATCGAACTCGCAATCAGTCAAGAAAATTACAAACGCCAGTTGCCCTTTGAGCACAAAGCCCCACCCGATCACATTTTATTTAACTTTAACATTTAAAAAATTCAAAGGATCGGGCTCATCGCGGTACAACGAGTCCCCCCCGCTCTCCTCCTCCCTCCCTCAAGCACGAATTAATTGGATAAAAAAATCTTTTACCTCGGAGGTAAAAAGCTTTCCAACGATTGAGCGCCATTCTTTCCGCGATGGACGGAAAATTCATTCTCCCTCTTCAAAAAATGCAATTAGAGCATCGCTTCACTGAATGAAGTCGCGAAGAAAAGACACTCACAGTCAGCTACGTTCGACTTGTATTTCTACTATCATCGTTTAACTAACAAAAAGGGAAAGGATCCTCTTCCCTGAAAATTCAATTCAATATTTCTCTATGTCGTCCTCTCTCTCTCTCTTCCACAACCCACAAACAAAAACCATTAACACATCTTTACGCAAGGAAAACCTACCCTTGACAACTCAAAAGGGCACTCAACTGGATCGACTATAAGTGTGACAATACCTTTTTAAACGTTTGTTTACATCCAAGTAATTATCTCGCAGATACCAAGAATTGCTTTCGAGTGAAGACCCTAAGGGCGAATTCCACTTACACCTAAACGCCCGTGAATTCCATTACCTATCGCTACCGCGCGGGCGATTTGGGCGCAAGTGGAACGCGCCCTAAGTAGACTACCGAATCTCGCGGTTCGTACAACTGCCAATCGGAATAATTTAATTACTGTCGATTCCCATGCAACAGCTCGAGCAATTCCCCGCGCTTATTGAACTACAACAACTTACTGGGCCGATTTTTCCGCGTTCCAGTCGTCGTAACGATAACCGTGAATCCCGAGGGGCTGCAGCGCGCGATTTAATCAATTTCGCGCGCTTATTAAGGCAAAAAGTCAACTGACCGTGCGGTAACCGGCAATAATAATACTCGTAAGCGTAACGTCGCCCGACCGTGACGTGATTACGCTCTTCGATTTTATCGATCCTAACCCAGCCGGAGCGGCAACTTTGTCGCGATAAGAAAGCCGGGACCCTCGCCTAGACGTCGGAGCGGTCTCGCGGAAGGAAAACACGCGCGAGAGGGACTAGATTTTCCATTATTCGTGAAATAGATGTAATACAGATCTGTCGTATTGCTTCTGTCCATTTTCTTCAACGGAGGGAAACACACTGTATCCACCATTGTTCGATCCTGCCCCTCGCGCCAGCTTTCAACCTACCTGTAACTTCGCCGCGCTGTCTTTCAATGGGGAAAGCTTCTCGGTACGTATCTATCGAAAATACATTTTCCATGGAAGACCATGGTAACGGAGAAGGAATTTCTGGGAACGCGAGACTCCCACGCGAACATGTGGAGTTACATATTGTTCTAGAAGGTGTATCGCGATGACGGCCGTGGGACGATTCTGCTGAATCGTTGAATATTATTTATCTGGAATATAGAGTGTGCATTAAATGGATGTTGCGTGGTATCAGAGAAGAAACGCGTTCCCCTAATTTCTTTGGAAGGGGTCTCTGTAGTTTTGGCAATGGTCTGAAAATTATTAGGGAATATCAAATGCTTCTAAACTCATCAGATAACACAAAACGCGACATCGAAAATCTCACGAGGAATCACTTAAGAACCATTCAAGACAGAACAGCGAGATATAATTTTAAGCAGACTGAGAAGCGATGGCTCGACTATGAAACGTTAGTTGCTATAAAAGAATCAAGTACAACGTCTGCAGTCTTCGAGATAGCTATCGTTTACAAGCGAGCCCGTACAATCTCTCATAAAATATTATTGCTATATTTGAAAGTAACGTTAAGCTGATCGCTCGCAAACCTGACACCGAACGGTGGATAGAAAGGAACGCACGCGAATGAATATTCCTTGGTACGGCGTTCCATATTCTCATGGGTACGAAGGATCGTTTGAATTCGTATTATTAAGCTTCGAGGACATCTTGAATTTGAATAGCGATCTCGATGGTACGATTATTAAAGAAGCATCGCTGATCTCGATCCTCGGGAAGCATCCATTTGCCTGTGAATAATAATTCGTCTCGATAGAGCGCGCACTCGCCGAGTCGAGCAGAAGTTTCCGAGTTTCTGACCCTCGACGAGACGGTAGCGTAAAAACATCATCAAGCAGAAGATTCTTATTTCCCTCGTCCCGTTGAACCTCACGAAAACAGCTCGTCAGGTTTCTTGTGGATTCTTTACTCGCAAACGATTCGAGGGAATCACGATCCCACGGGGGTAATGTTCGAGGGAGCATTCGGAGACGATCGCGCGGATTCTGAATCGCAATTAAAATAATTCAAGCTGAATCGAAGCCCGGGCGCCCGCATGCAAATAGTCGCGGGGTAATTTAGTCGCGTTTATTTGCATAAACGTTGGGAAATTTACAAACTCCATCGGCCATCGCCACGGGCGAGCATTTTAAACGACGTTTCCCAGCGAATACCGGATGAATACGCAAACACCAGACCTGTGAATAATAACACGGAAAACCGCTAAACAGATAACGTTGTCAGCATTTATCGCAAAGCGAACGATTCCTCCGCCCCTCGGTATTTTCTTTCGTCGACATTTTCGGGCGTGCAGAAATCTCTGCGATTATGGTGCGCCAACCGACTATCTTGGCAAATAAACCTGTTTCGCTGGTACGGGTACCGTGATCAATGGAAACGATCACACGTGCGTTACGTGTGCGCTATCAGGCTGAAGTCGTGACAAAGGGGTGGAGAAAAAGTGAAATTGCATTCCTGCCGTACTCTAGTGGGATGGAAAGTGAAATTGCTGGTACACTTTTCGTAGTAAAATTGTTGAGCTCGCCAAATTGGTACTCCAAAGTTCTACATTTTATTATCCTAGGATTCTATCAAGTCCGGTAAAATCAAAGTAAAGGAGAACTTGCTGTGAGGTAGTGGTGGAGAACCATCGATGGTACTTGCGATAGTTATCGATGGTTCTCACTATTGAAATTTGTAATAATATTACAAATTAAATTTGGGATTCTGAATTATTATTTTTGAATTGACTAACCTCCGATTTTCAATACTGATAATTATCGATAGTGAAAATAAGCCATCTATAGTTTTCGATAGTGAGAACCATCGATAACTATCGTAAGTGCCATCGATAGTTCTCCACCACTACTGTGAGGGTATCTGTTGATAAGCAGTGTCAGTTGATTCGTTTTTAGTCGGGAATTCGAGATTCTAATCGGGATTTGGGAAAACTTAGTGCTCGTTTCTATTTTTAGCTGTGATTGACGTATCATAAACCCTCTTGAAGGACAGCATTGGATTAAGGGATTGCGTTTGCCACATTCCACGTGGCATGTAACATGTTTGTGTGCGATGTACGCAGAATTTAGGAAACTGTACAGCAAATCCCTATTCGTGTTCTATCATTTCCCTTTGCTACCATAATCCTCAGGGAATGTAATATTGTAATATTGCTGTAGCAGGGAAAGTGTTATATATATTTGCTATTAAGAGTAATCTTCGGATTTTAGTTCGTTGTACATGTGAATTTATACGTATATTGCAAATCTAAATCACTTGAATTGTATGAACAAGAAGTTCGCGAATACACGTGTTTCCAAGCTTGAACCAAAATTTCGTTGCAGACTGATAATATCATTTGAAAATTGCAAACTGATTGAGACAGAAGATCGAAGATGAGAAGGTGGTTTAAGGAGAATAAATTTCGCCTTGAGTTCATTTCTGAACTCGTCAGAAGGACCATACATTTATATGTAAGACAAATGTACCTTCGTTACATACTATTTTCTCGACAGTCTGTTTTCGACTGTCGCGCAAAACTACACAAATACGAGGAGCGTGGCGACGTGACAAAATCGTTTCAATACAGTCTAGCGAAATGAAAATCCATCGCAATTACGCGCAGGGGATCGTTAGTCGGCACAGTGTTCCCGGTACTTTATAATTCTAAATTTGCAATCGCGTTGCTAGAACCGTTGCTTTGTGCACGATGAAAATGAATCCCATCAATATTGCGTTTGGCTTGTGCCGTAGATATACATACAATTACGTACCTCTCAAAGGATCGAACTATGTACGTACGAGGAGAAACGGGAGAAGGGGAAAGCGACGAGGGCACGAAGGGCGAAATATATTCCAAGGTACGATAAATAGAAAAATTCCTGTTGCTCTCGGACGAGTGACACGGGAATGGAAGTTAACGTGAAAAATCGTTCGACGGTAACGCGTAGACGTTAACGGACTTTAATGAGACTTTGAGGTATGTTCCTAGTGAATTACTCGATAGACTTGTGTTCGCGTGTTCAGATTTTCATGCTCCGGCGTGGATTATTCATGTCTTCATTGTGTTCTATTAATAATCCTTGTGAAGATCGTATCGAGCTTGTGTTTTCTAAAGGTGTCCCAGATTTTTCTACCAGGCAAAATGGTTACACTACTCTTCAACGTGTATCCCACTGTACTAAGGGAGAGTCGGGTAAGTACGAACACCTAAACCAAAAAGCAAAGCTACTTAAATTATATATTTTACCCCACTGTCCCCTACTAATGAATAGTACATAAATATAAGGTACCTTCTACTTTTTCTCAAGGCATCTCACCTTCGTTTGATGTAATTTTTTTACTTAACTCCCAATTTTGACTTCCTTCCCTACTGTTTCCCTTTAATTCAATCATTGATTGCTTTTTGGTGGTTCCTGTGTCTCAATCGATTTCATTTGAACCTTTCCTTTCGATTATTCATTACTCGCCTATTGGATGCACCGCCCAATTGTCCACGTTCAACAGAGGAACGAAACTTGGTGAGCACTGGTTTAAAGGGATGATTGATGGCGACGGCGAAGTGACCCTAACGCTTTGGAATTAATTAGCGAGCTTTCCTGATTGTCACGTTTTCTTAATTAATGTTTCCTGGGGACGAGGCCGCCTTCGATCAAGCAGATTCCAATTTCCTGCCCGGCTATCTTTAAAATCCCACTTGTTGTAGTCCTAGGAAGTCACTGAAATTCCACCCCTGAGTGATCCTCATTACTAGCAATAAGTATTAATAATGCATTCTGCCAGGGCAACCAAACTAATAAACTGCGTGATAACAACCGGTGATTGCATCCCTTCAAACCCCATTAGCCACAGGAAAATGAGTACACAAGACACCAAAAATAATGTTCTCCCATATCCAAGAAAAATGACTAAAGGTCTAATAAGAACTTGAAGCAAAGTACCTTCCCTCTAAACCTCGCGACACAAGCAGCACAAAAATCAATACACAACCGGTGAAATCATTTCACCGATCATCAGCCGCTAGAAAAACTCACCCTTGACCAGCCGAGAGAAATGAGGGCCAAAATAAAGGAACAACCACCCTGTTCCAATCAACCACCATACATAATTCACTGGAAACTGAACGGGATTTCGAGCTGGGCGGTCTACGAAGCATCGTTTAAGCATATACCGGCAAACAAATGCGCGAAACCCGATGAAAGGGAAATAGTCTGTTTTAACCAGATGTAATCGAGAAATCATCCCTCCGCGGCGCGGAGGGTGCCCGTCAATATTTACTTGCGTCTTGTTCCGAATAAAGCCGATGTGTACGAAGCGTCAACATAAAGGAGATGCGCATGAATTCATGGCGAGAGACGTACGCGCGTACATGCATGTATGGATCCGTTACGCGCGGGATTGTGTATAGAAGGAAACGAGGCCGCGTATCTGTGCTGATAGCGGGGGGTGGCGGGATAGGGGCCGAGGGGGTTGAGCGCGGGGTGGGCCATGAAAAACGCATCGTGTTTTGCCCGGAAGCGGCACGGAATAAAAGAGCAGTAAATGTTGACAAACACGCGGATCCCGCTACGACCGCCGGCGCAAGATCTTCCTAGCGGCGACAGCCTGAATTATTCAACGGGCTTATTAATAATTAATACTAACTTTTTCCGGGTCAAAAAGTAGCGAGTAGGGAGCCCTCGTCCTGGTAATAACGCGGACAAAGTGGAGGGGTGCGTCTCTCGGTGAAATTTTATTAAAACGCAGAGCCGCCCTTTGGCCGTGCACCGCTTTAGCTATTTAAAGTCACCGGAAGCGTCGCTTTCCCTTGAATCTCGAGCAAGAAAGAGGGGGGTGGGAGTGGAAATTGTTAAGCCAGGATCGAGACGAGCCTCTGATTTTTTGGGAACAGCTCGTCAAGGGGTTTTATCGTTGGGTGGGCATTGTTAAATATTTTGTTTTATTTCGAGACCGTAACGACGGAGGGAATTCGTCGAGGGCTGCTTTTTTTATGGTACCTATGTGAGAAGCACTCGCGGCCACGGTAGAGATGAATAGTTACTTCCCCTTTGCTTATTGCTGGATGCTGAATAATTTTCCTTGCGATGTCTCTCGTTCGGCAAATAAGGTCTCCTTTATTTCGGGGAATATTGAAATATTTTCATTCACGTAACAGAAGGATGTTTCATACCTTTCTATGCTTTCTATGAAACGTCAGGCGTCCCTTTGCTACGCGAGATCTGCATTCAAAAAAGAATGTAATATAATGCGAAGGTATTGCGTTTCCAGAGACAAACGCACGTGTAGAAAGGCATTCCCTGACATTCGTAGATTCGCTTTTTCACAATCGCTGGTCTTAATTAATATTTCCGCCAGTGAAAATGAAAAGCTCTTTTCGACTCCAAGATTGTCAAATACAAACGAATTCGCGAATATTAAATGAGTCTCTCCTTCCTTTGGCTTTCCTTCCCAAACTACGAAAGCCTCGAGTAAGATTTCTGAAACCAAAGGGACAAAAATTTCTAAGTTAGTAACAGCTGGTGGAAACTTAAGCGCAGATGTGGTGAATTGACACGAGCACGTATGCGTAGGTACTATGGGCCATTTGCAATTCCAAAAGTTCCAGGTCTGTCAAGTTTGTATATACGTCTTGAGGGTGAGCTTTTAAAAGTGAATTTTCATCCTGAACCGCCCTAAGTTCTTCTAATTCCAATGGAAAAGAGATTGCCTTATCGCTTCTTAAGCAAATTGTTAACACGTATTTCCTGAGTATCAACGTATATTGGATAAACTGATGCGCATTAATTACAGTCGAACCCTGAACATCCAAACTAGCCAGTAAACAGGATATTCCGATAATTGAAGGACTACGTTGCAACAGAGTCTACAATCCTTGAATCACACCGATATAATACGTGTAAACCAGAAATTACAATACTTTCCTTTTTCCTACACTGTAATTGCTCCATCCTCGGAAGAAGAAAGTTTAAAGGATGAATGGTAAGGAAGATATCACGTTTTGACAAAAAGGAACTATGTATATGGGGAGACCGGGGCTAGTTGACTAACTTGGAACATTTCTAATTTTTATAAGTAGACCATTGGTATTTTGTTGACTTGCTGCAACCAAAAGTTTACAAATTTAGTTTCGAAGTATTTGTGGGGGGAGAAGTGGACTTGAGCAGCTGAACTCTTTGCCTCGCTTACATTTTGAGGATAAAAAAAGGAATTTTTAGTGGTATTCGTATGCTCAGTCGAATAACCTCGTCCGATATTGTTAACGTGTTATGGGTCGTACGTACAAAACCTCCATGCACCGGATAAAATAAAATGCTGTAAATTATAGTCAATGTATCACGTTTGCACAAAATATTCACGAAAAAACATCAAACAAAAATTCATAAATAGTCGAATGAAAAATATTTACTTCGCACCGAGCTTTTTAGATTTTTCATTCTCACTGATAGAACACGCATGTTTTTGTCACGGCGACACATTGACTGGCAAGTTGGTTATTCATATACTTCAATATCGCGAATCGCAGCATAATATATTCCATAATACAAGAATTAAAGGGAATTAGTCAACTAACCTCGATAGTCAACTAGCCCCGGTTTCTCCTACATATTTATGTATCTGAGATTATGTCAGTAGGCACAGAATAGACCATTGAAGATCGAAATTATTTATCCACGAGTGTAATCTCAAGACGTCCCTGTATAAGTGCCCTACCCACATATAAAATTCACGACCAACAAGCCCGAACCCCCGAAAAGTAATCTAAAGAACCATCTGACCCAATATAACTACGAGAACCCACAACTTTACCCATCAAAAGCTCCCATTGCCAGAAAATCTGAAGAGGATACTCGGTTCCCTGTTCATCGGCAACAACCCTACCCTGTTATTCACATCCAGCCTTCTCCAGTTCCTCTTGCAATTCAGCACGACAAGAATAATGTTCATTCGTAGCCTCAGCTTTTGTCTGTCGACTAATCCTGCCCTGTATTATAATATCAACTTACTCGATTTCCTACCAAAAAAGGGGATCGGTTACCCATTGTCCGGGACCCTTGCCACGTTCGTCACAATTTCGAGAGGTTTTCCATTACTGCTGCTTGCAACGCACAACAGAAGCGAGCTCGTAGGCGCGCGACAGTGCGGTGCCAACGCATTCTGTTCCCGCGGATGGGACTGTCAAGCCTGTTCGCAGCGGTTCATTAATATTTTCTTCGTGTCGGGAAAATTGATGAAGGGCTCTCGATTATCCCGCGACAGGTGGGAAATGGTTGGCCAGGTAATTTGCGGGGTGACGGAAGCGCTCGAAGGTAATTGAGGTGCGCCCCTGCGAGAGACAACGTCTACAAAACACGCCGAATTTTTACGAGACCGACACTCGAAGCGGGAAACGAGCTTCCCCCTCTTCCCTTTGTTACGTTTGCCCCTCGATCGAGTTGGGGATGGAGTCTAATTCGTTTTATGACAGGTGCAAACGATAGACGGACTTAAAAGCGACCCCTCGTGGAAAGTATTATAATTCGAGTCAATTTAATTTGTCACCTAAATTAATTGCGATGACAGTTGTACCTTTGGAGGAGGAGTTGCTAGATGAAATTCTCCTGAAATTGTCTCAGAGCCACAGCGATGCCGCTTACATACCTGAAACATAAGAACAGAATAATGCGAATACTGTTCATTTACTTTGCTGCACAGTGAACGAGATATAATAGCTTCAGAGTTAAAGGAAAGGGGTGAGATTTGTAGTTATACGTGGTGGTATCGTGAAACTATTCCCAGTTGATTAAACGACGCACTGGATTGCGTAATGTAAACCTGGGAACTGAAATTCCCAGCACACACCACCTTCGAATTTACCAGCGAGGCTTGTTCACGGAATGAAGAGTCGCGTCTGAATTAATCAAAGCAGGAACTACACGTGTAGGTGCAGCGATCGCGTGCGCATTGCCATCGAAATAGTGAACGTCCTCCGTGAAAAATTGCGAGCACGGCTCGATTATCGTTCAAACAGCCTCGTCGCGAATTAATAACACCGCCACATTTAACCACAGATAAAAACGGCTTTCGATTCGGAGATTACACGCTGAAAATACGCGATTCACGTGCCTGATACCATCTTCCCCGGCAAAATCCATTCCCAGATAAAGCTGTGCACAAAAGCTTTCCATTCTTCCTGTCATGCCGGGATTGGCTGTGTAAAGCATCGATAAGCAGAGAGATGATTCAAAAAATAAGCTTGCCTCTCGAAACAAAGCACGAGCAGACCTGTGCGCGCTGACGAACTTTTTAGTTTCCATGATGAACGGTAAAGCTTCCATTATCCGACGTCGCTTTCGAACCTTCGTCACCTTTTGATATTTTGTAAATGGAGCGATCAATCGAACGATCAACTTCCGTGGGAAATTCTATTTCAATTGAATTGAATTGAAATTCTACGAGAATTACAGAAATGATTCGCCAAGCATTGCGAGAATTTACAGATAATTTGATTGTAAGACAGGAAGTGTAAAATAGAATTCAGGTGTAATTTTCTCTGAATTATAGACGTCTTCTGGCTTATACAGTTTATTTTGTAACTGAGAATTTAATAGGGACTTCTAATATTATTAACTTTTGAGAGGAGCACGGCTCATGTTTGTGCAATCTTTCGTGTCGAGTTTAGGGATTAAGGTTTCGCCCGCATTCCCATTTTCAGGGCAAGACCCACGTAATCGTCGATCGAGCCAGACATTTGTCAGTCACGATGGTACACACTGGCGAATTGATTTCGCATTAGCGCGGATTATAGAGAATCGATGCAATTTCTGATATCAATCAGGCTATTTCCACCTTGTTTTGATTACCTCTGTCCAAGTGGCACGGTATGCAATTTTCGTGACATCCTGTTGCTACGTGTTCCCCGTTATTGAAGAGCATGCAATTACCCCCCATTGTCTGCTTAATTATAACTGTCTAAGCTGACGAGGTGCCTGTAATAAAAGATTGAATGCGCCCCGAATAAAATTCGCCCCTCGAGCTTCGCCGTCCAGCGACACGAGCCTTTATTATTTAACTTTCGAAGGAGGTTAATTTCCCTTTATTACGAATTCTCAAACGAATTTCGTCCGTGAATAGCGCCCATTAAACTCGCTTCTAACCGAACCGTGTTGACACAATCCGCGCCTTCGATGCAATTAGACGTGAAATAGTCAATCATTAAATATTTCGCGAGACATTTGAGACATGAGACACTAAATTCGATTCCCGCGATTATATAAATGTTCCGAAATGACCAAAGTATTCGATATATCTAATTTAAATCTCCGGATATAAATTGCAGATTGTAGCACAGATACGTCGGAACTTCCATCACGTTTTCGTTAGAATTCATATTTTGCCAAAGGTATAAATTGCAAAATATAAATTCTTCCATTAGAGTACCAAATTCTTTAATTATTTCGTGCAATGTATTAAGAAAGCAGAGCTTACCATTTATCTGTATGGAGTATATTTAATACGTTGCAACGTTGTCGTTGTGCAAGGGAAAAAGTCAGCCACTTTTGAGACGCGACGTTCCGTCGAAAGAAAGGGCCATGGAAAAAGTAACGTTAGGAAGCATCAATCGATAAGAGTGATAGATCGACGGATGAGTCGTGATTGTATGGATCCTATCGGTCGATGAAAAAGAAGAAAAGTAGGAACGGGAAGAGTTTGGAGAAAAATGAGAGGCGAACGAGGGAGGAGGGCGCGTGAAAGGATTTGTACACGTGTACCTATATACGAGCTTTTAAGAAACTACCACAATGCTCGTTCAATTAATTTCAGCGTTCACTATTCATCTTCAATGCCACGGCACGCGAAATCCGTCGCAAAGTCGCGGTGCTCGTGACTCGTCACTTAAATCGCCCTTTGGCTAAACGAAATTTATATCCGCCAAAGAATTTCCCCTGGTGCCTTCGATTTACGGGACCGTCTCCCAATGGACGTGCTTTCTGATTTACGGTATTTTTCTATATCTCGAATTCCTCAATTTGAACGGTTCCCCAGAGAAAATACCGCGAATTAGCGCAGAGAATGTAACGATGTTCCACTTGACGGTGGGGAAGTTGATTCGGAGAGTTAAATAAATATTATTAAGCACGATAAGATGATTAAACGAATTCCTTCGAAAGTGAGGAAACGAGTCGTGAAAGGAAAGTTCACAAATCTGTCATGTAGTGGCTCGCTTATTCGGAGAATTGAATAAAATTTAATTGACCGTAATCTGGTAAACGGTAATCGTCACGAATGAAGCAATAAGAGTCTTTATCTCCAGTAAAAGAATGGCCAGGGAGCAAAAAACGACTTGGCGCTATCTCGAAACTGACAAGCTATTAAAAAGACTGATGAACGCGAATAACGCGAAGCGTTTCTTGCTTGCATTTTTCAACTTCATCCTCGTCGCAATTACCGCGAAAAGTCCGCGATACTGCTTCCACACTCGTGTATTCTTTCTTTTCTCTCTGAGCGTAGAACGCGCCATTATTTTGCATATTATCGTGTGCACGTAAGGGAAAGGTTTCTTTGTTACGGGGAAATACAATACCGACGATAATGTAAGAAAATCATTATTTAACGAGCGAGTGTTATTGAATACGAAAGCGCAACGCAATATTTTTGTGCGTACGAATAACAGTGTGTAGCGTATACAGTTCTACCGTGTTGCCAGCTGGATTCTCTACTAAAAGTTACCACAAAATCCTGATATTGCGGAGCATGTTTATTCATGTGAAACGTATCTGTTCGACTGACCACTGGCACACTTGATACGAGCCATTACGCACGCGAAAACACGCAAAATAATAGGTAAATGTTCCTGCAACGAATAAACAAGTAACTCAAGATATTAATAGAGCATTCCACTCACGAGTCAGAAATAATTTTGAAGAGTTTAATAAAGGATCCATTTCCCTGACAGTATCAGACTATCCAAATAAGGATAGGCAAATATTTCTCATTTCGAAACACCCTGTACTTTGCCGCGAGGTAGCACGATATGAACGATATTGCGAGAACGTTGCAGAATATTGCTGAACGTGATTGCGCCAGGCAAGCCCTTCATTATGTTAAAGTATAAATATATTATATCAAAAATATAATCCAGAAGGTAGCTAAAAAATTAACATGCCACTTTGAAAGCGCCAGTGTTGCGGAAAGTAATAGCTAATAAATCATTCGCAAACATATCTGGAGCTCGTCTCGTGTCAATAATCCCCCGCACGAGGGGATTCGTTACACGAGGATAGAGATGCATCGCATTTGTTTAAACGGCTACTCGTGTCCCGTCGAACGCCATATTTATTTAGTGTCGCGATCCTTTTTTTTTTGTTCTTTTTATTTCGGCACAGAATAAAGAACAATTTCATTAGCCGCCAACTGTACCGTAAATTGCAGCTCACGGCTACTATTTTAATCTTTACCTCGTTCTCTTTTATTTACAGATTATCCTCATGTGATATACAGCATTAATGCAACAATTTAACGGGGGACGGTGATCCCCTGTCCGCCACTCGGCCGGTCACTATGAGTTATTTACGAGAAAAGCGGGGCGAGTGTACGTAAAAGACCGATCGTAAAATATCCGATTGTGAAACTGAACACGCGCGTGGAAAGCCTTACGCCCGGCCAACTGCGCGCACATTGTAAAGAATGAAAGTGGCCGATGCATGGCAGCATTGTTCTCGATATTCAACACTCGGAAATCGCCTTTCTGAAACGAGACGAAATGGAGAAGGGAGTAAACGCGGTTCCGTTCCGATGACAATTGTGGCGCGCGGGCGCGAACTTCATTTATTCTATTCCGGGTCCTTTTTCAGCCGCGAACATGCGTCGGGTAGTTTCGGGGGCTATTTACGATAGAAACATGTATTTACTACCTTCAGCCCCTAAAAGTACGGGAATTCTCGCGGCAGGAAAGGGGCATGCAAATTTATTTGGAATTTACGAGTCAGAGGTTGGCTGGCGCTTTCTGCGTGGCAAATGGAGTCTTTCAAAAAGTTCTCACGTCGTTGAGGAAGAAGGAAATGTGCACGGGAGGGCACTCGTGAGCAGTAATATCCTTCATTTCGTTTCGCGCCCCCCACACTTTGAAATTTTCAGTTCCACCAAGTGTTTCAGCAACCCTTCCCAGCCTGGTTAATGCCGCTACATATTTTGGTGACCAAGCCCCGTACAAGCTCAAGTACAGTTCCTTGCTTCTTGTACTCTTTCCACATTTTTCTCGGCCGTCCGAATTGCCCATGTTTCTGTAGTCATTCTTCTCCCAACCTACCACTTTTTTTCCTACCCGCTGAAGACTTCTTTAGCAAGCGTGGGAATAAAAAGTCAGCCTGATACATACAGGCGGCAACGAAACATCCACCCGCGAAGAGCAATTGAATTCAGTTTATTACTATCGAAGTGTTTCCTTACTACGCAGGCCCCGAAATAATTATGCATAATTACCACTTAAAACCGGCAATGAAACACATTTCAGCGTTTTAATAATTCCACCGCGGCAAACGAATTTTAACGCGACTAATGGAGAGGCTCGAGCTTGAAAGCGGGAAGCTTTTCACCTTGACTCGCGTTTTCACTTTGACCTATAAAATATTAATCGAACTAATTTGACGGCCATTTCAGCGGAGGCTGTGAATCCTCCGCGATAAGAGGATTTTCTTCCTGGAGGGAAATTAAGTTTCGACCCGTCTCGCTGAATGCCGAACCCGAGCGCGAATTTTCCTGGGCCGGGGGTTGTTGCACGCAGCGACGCGGTGGATTTATTCTGTCGCGAAACTAGCGTGCCTGGCCCGCGCCCGATTGTAATCTCCGGACAAGTCGACATCCGAACGAGAGAATCTGCCGGTATTACTGGATTTCGGCTGGTGATTAAGCGTAACGCGTTTTCCAAAATTCGTCGAGTTAAATTATGCCCGGGAGAAGCGACGCGTTTACGGGCGTTTTAATCGTCTCAATGCGACGGGATTGTAGCACCCCGCCGACTCGATTAATAGCGGAAAAACGGGCGAACCGTTGAAGATCGCTTTGACAATGCAATTATTCGACGGTCCACGGACGTGGCGTTTTTGTCGATAAAAATGATCGGGGACGTAGTTATGGATTCGACGTTCCTGATGCTTGACACGCGGACACTCGATAATGTTCTCGCAATTCTCAGTGTTTTATCTGCAGTTACGTGGATTTTCATGGTAGTTCATTCTGTCAGACGTAGACGCTTGTTCGCTAATGAGAGTTTGACAGTTGGTATTATATGGCTGTCGTGCGTGCTTTTAAATTTATTTATGCCATCCCGAAGGTGACTAACTATTTCAAGTTAAAAGATTTCAATTTGCTTCGGTCTGCCCAGTGAAATGCTGCTTAAACATTTAGTGAAGTGGCGATCGTGCGCTGTGAAATATTTATTCGTCCAGCTTCGAAATGAATTGAAAGGAAAGACAGGTGGTGCCTGGGTGTTGGCATTGATAAGGTGATAATAGAGAGGATAAATAGGAGTCACCGATGGGCTTGCAATTTAGATCCATTACAGTATCGCTTGATGTATAATCACGTTACAACGACTGTGCAGCCGGCCCTGTTAAAACGTTACATTTAGCGAAGCAACCGGTCGTTGTACAATCAGGGTACGTGGGTAAATGCCAGCAAATAACGAAATCATTGCGTGTACAAGCGATCAGCAACGTGAACGGTGATATTATCGAATCTAACCCGGGGAGTAAACTGGACAAGCGTTTGTGCCGGATAATTATAAAATGCTTTAGAATCAACCGGTCACACGTTAATGGCAAACTAGGTACAAGTAGGGTCGTTGCGGGGCGTACAGTGACACGTACACGGTGATTAATCAGAAACCAAACATCTGACTGACTATTAAGCGCGGAAATAAAAAGGAGCACTATGTGTCAAAAGCAGACAGATGGTTCCAAAAGAAATTATGCATCTGAAGATGATATATTTCTTAAGGGGTCTCCCTACTTTTACGGACGAAAAATGACGCGAACTTTGGGAATTTTTTCAAACAAAACCATTCAGTATATTTAATTCCAGCTTTGTGGCTTTATTTGTCAATCATTGTAGAATATGAAAAAAAAATTGTATGCTAAAATAGTGGTTATATCCGGAGTTATAGTGCTTCAAATAGAACGCCTTACAAAAATCATATGCGCATTGTTAGCATTAAATCGGCCGTTGTAGTTGTCTGAAATAGAAAATTTAAAAATATGTGTAATCTGTATGAGTGTGGCTATCGTCCGAACTAGATTCATTGAGAAATACTGAAAAGTAAAAACAAATGGCAGAGTCTAAAGCAGACATCGATTTCTGCAAAAAATTCCTTATTTTTTTAAGTCCCAAAAGTCTAATTTTGCAAAAACCGATTTAGTTTTAGTAACAACGAGAATGGGACATCTACTAAAGATATATATAGCAAGTTTGAAGTCAATCGGGTGATTGGTTTTTGAGATATCATGCTAACCAATTCGAAAAACATCATTTTGAGAAAAACGCGTTTAAAGTTTTAGGTACCCTTGTACTTAATTAATTTTTTTTTTAAATGTTGCCTAAATATGTACAAATATATACATAAAGTTTTCAATTAATATAATTTGAGGGTTCCTCTTAAAAAAAAATCGCAAATATAGCGCTCCTTTGCAGGCCGCCAATGAACCTTAAATTAACAGTGTCATTAATGATTTGTTTTAGGTCGAAGATGAAATGGATTGGGTATTTGAAAATCGCAGGTGATTGCGCTGAATTCAAACGAAAAAGCGAATAAAGCGTACGCGATGAGTTCGAGGATGCTTCGTACAGGTTGCAGTTTTCTGTTGCCACGAACCACCACGGTGTTTGACCGCGTTTACGCAGCGATTGTAATAAATAAAGGCGTTCCGTGTGAACTGTTACGCGAACCGGATGGGATTCGTACGGCTTCCTGTTATTGGCTTACGAAATCTCCACACGAACGTGGCCGACATACGCACCGCGTTGTTACGGCACAGTTATCTGATTCCAAGCGATCCACCGCAACACCATAGCAATTGAATAGCACCATTCTCATTATAAAAACGATCACAGATTTCATTATCAGATAAGTGTGCTGCAGCATGTTTTCGTGCAATTAGCTCGACTCTGAGTTTCTCAAATCTTCCGGGAGATACCGTGCAAGCTTTAATCCATAATCTAAATTAATCGTTGAATCAATATACAAAAGGAAACTATGGAACAAACACCTATACGTCAATATATGTATATTTTATACCGCGAGCAACGACTAGAAAGAAGGAAAAAGGGGTAGAAATTAAAACTCCATCGATCAACTCGAACTTTACCCAGCTTTCAAACTCTGTACCTATCAAACTCTCAAACTCTACGAACTGCTCCCAATTTTGACGAAATTTCTAGTACCTGGAATGAAAACCGATACCAAAATCTCGCGAATTCCTTTATCCAAGTTATTTAACAAATATGTATTCGGGAGCCACTCATCTTTCAACCAATAGGGAAGCAGAAAGAACATTCAAAAGGAAGACCGGTTATGTTGTCTTTCAGTAAGATCGGTTTCATAAAATTGGTTATTGTTGCCGCGATATTGAGAATTTTTCACCCACGCGAAACATGTTGCCCCCGTTAATTTTTCAGTTGTTTCGCGCGCCGCGAGGATCGCGAATAAATCGCGTGTCACCGATTCCTTGCGATAAATTCGCGATCGAAACGTTCTGCAAAAATCGGACCGGGCAGTCATAACGGCGGACGATAAAGCGCGGCGGCGTCCATTGTGTTTGGTTACGTCGGCGGTCGAGCTGCAAATAAACGCGAATAACAGGGAACGTTATCACGACGCGCGTTTAATGAGCCAGAAGCTCGTCTAGCGCCAGTCGAAATCGCATTTGAGCACGACGCCGCGCAAAAAGGGAACGGCGAGCGCAATCGACGGGAATACGTCGCTTAAAATAAGCCACTCGTGAAGCCCAACTATTTGATGAACACCTAAAAATACTGACGCGCCTCGCGCACTAGAAATCGTCCGCTCTCTCTGTTTCGCCCCATTGTCGCCAATACATTTTAAACACTTGGTGTCTCGCGGTTCGCTGAAAATACGATCAACTTCGATTTCGACCCGCTCCAATTCTCTTATTTCCACCGAAGTCCATTCGTTTTTAGACCTGGCGCGTTCAACTGCTGGAGCTCTCTGTTTGAAACCTCCGCTCACGAAATTTGTAAGCGCAACCGTTCGAGGTGATTCGAGGATCCCTTGTCTTGAGGATAGGTTAAGTATTTGATTTCGAGGAACGAAGAGAATGTAACAAATAATTTTATTGAAGAAAATTGCTATAGGTATTCGTGGCTGCCACACTTGTATAGACAACTCGGTGAATATTTTATATTATTCATAATTTTAAGAAGATAGAAAGTGGTATGGAATGGTATACTTTTTCTGTGGATTCAGCGACGAGGGGAAATATTTTCTGGCTCTCAAGTTCGAGCGTGCATAACGTGGGTAGAATGGCTGCGAAAAATTTAAGTTAATTCGTAGTTTGCAGAATTTCCACGCCGAAGAAGACGCAAACATACCTATGAAGCTGAATTGACGGTTCCACTGAAATTCGCTTGAAATCTACAAAAAGAGACTTAAAGTGAGGTTGCTTCCAGAGCTGACCAAATACAAATGGCAGACGTATGCAAATTGGATGCAAAAAGAATTCCACGTCCCCAAATCTACCACTAGGAATCCGTTGATCCTCAAACAGTGGCCTGCTACAACGTATGCACAGACATGTTCGCCGAGTCAGAAAGTTTCCTCTGATTCCTCTGACACGTTTGCGATATTCCCGACATCCCATTCTTATAAGCATGAAAGGAGTTAATTCGACCGTAGATTAGAAGTAAGCAATCGATGTCTCGTCTCTATTCTCACACGATTCATGTGACCTGATTCAACATCATTCAATTATTTCCAGTTCGAAGTGGACGTTGTTGCCCTCTTTGTTAATTGAGCAACGTCGATTTCAACGAAATAAAGAAACAGGATTTTCTTAGAAATTGCAACTTGTGATCTTTTGAATTTTGTAATACATCCTAAGTGTATAATACTCTTTTGTGAGTCGTGAGTGATCGACAGTAGATACATATTTCACGTGCTATGTAATTATATATCATTTAAATATAAACTTACTGTGTAGTATTAATTATACCTCAGTTTCCTAAAAAAAAGAGAAATCAAAGTCCCTGTTCATTGACCTGACGAAACAATTCTAGTTTATCGCTCGACAAGCGGAGTTAAATAATACCCCGGGGTACTTATTACGCCCGATTACACCTGAATGTACGTGCTCCTATTATGGAATTATTCTTTCGTAGCAATGAGTAATATTTATTAGCAGTGCAGTGAGAGAAGCAACAGAAAAATTTCTACGGTTAGTTAGATATTATAGAATCTCATTCAGCTGCAGCCACACGCTAATATAAGTTGGATTGATAGACACTCATTAATTAGCTTCATTAGAGATACATTTGGTCATTGAAATACATTCAAGATAAGACGACATTGAATCATCGTTGCAAACTTTTTGTTAATTAACCAACTACAGTAATTGTAGGCCCAACATTGAATATGCGTTGGCAAACTGTCGTAACTTTTTGTTAATTAACCAACCATAGAAATTGTAGGCTCAACATTGAATATTCGTTGGCAAAATGTCGTAATTTTTTTTGCCGTAGGCCCTATGTATGGAATTTATAGACAAAAACACTAATTACATCCCAACTAATTGCCAACTGTTGGCTACTATTGGCCAACCGAAAATGCTACTAGGGAAGGGTTCCAACGATACTCGAACATCTTGAAACAGCTTGCAGGATTTATAGTCCACTCGACTCGCTGATGCCCTTCGAAATGCCTCTCGACAAACATTATGCGATTACTGTTAAATTGCTCAGAGCACCGATAGGCAAGAGAGCACAATGATGTTAGTAGGTATTTATAAGCATATTTGGTTGCACGATATTATTTCATTGCAAAGAATTTATCTTGCTTCACAACGACAAGAGCAAGGATCTAATGCGAATCAGAGAATAAGGGTTGTGAACCATATCAATATTGAGTTGTAATAATCATTTCATCTTTTAAATGTCGGGAGATGAATTTAAAAAGTTATTAAACTTTTTATGCAGTTTTGATTGGATATGCATGCATGCGATTATGTCGCGTCAAACGGTCTACGAATTTATATTCATTTTTTCGTAATTATCTCGTGCAAGAGCATCCTAATAGCATTAATTACTTCACTTGTTGCATTTAAATTACGTTAAATGTGACATAAAACGTTGGCATCCTCGTAGTTGAATCGATCCAAAAACCTATTAAACAAATTGCTATAATGAAAATGTGGAATGATAGCGACTGCGTTAACTTGTTAATCAGATATAATGGCCAGACTTTGAGGCACTGATTATTATAATGAATGCATTAATCATACTGCAATATTGGAGACGAGTAATTTCGATCAGCGTATTAATAGAAATTCCGTGTGTACGTGTGTCACGTAGAATTAATAATTTCACAGAGTATAGTTAACGAAAAAGTAAAAAAAAAACACTTCTCTTATAGAATAAAATGCCTCACCAACTCTGTATTGATTCTACGTTTTCTCTCTAAAAATGATTTCGTCCCATGTTTCGATCGTTAAAACTTTTCGAAGCGAGCGTGATTTTGTTTATTAAAAAAAAAATTAAATTCCCGCGCGGTGGTGCACTGTCAGAAGTTCGCATCATCGTTACATGACAGGTTTCGAAAAATTTATTAAACTCTATACCATAGGTCTGCGGCGTGCTCTCCAAAATTGAAACAGAACGATAAATTCGTTTTTATTTTCCTGTTTCTGTTAGCATAAGAATAAACTTCGCGAAAATTATTAAAATTCGTTTAATTCATTTCCCTAACGAACTCAATTCATAATTAAGTAAAGTAGAACAATATAGACACATCCTTAACATTTTCAATTCAGGACGAAACTTCCAATTATTATTGAAAGCAGAAAATTTTGAACTCCATTAGGAATATAGGTATAAAATTATCTGAAGTGGAAAATATTCTTCGCTTCCAATTATTCCCCCTTGCAATGAAATCAAGGACCGCGTTCAATTTAGGGCGAAAAGATTGTCAATTTCACATTTGTAATACAAGTTGATTGGTTTCGTATGAATAGATGCCGCGGGTGGTTTGTGCATCGGAGAACAATGACTCGCAGCGAATTTAACGATCAGGAAGACGGTCCACTGTCCTACGAGTAATACGATTCACATTTCCTCGAGCGACAACGTCCGCAGGGGGACTTTTGATAGTCGCGTTCCTCTGTAGCATCGAAAGCTTTACAACTTCGGTCGAAATGTTCTCTCCCCTGCAATTGGACTACTTCCAAACCATCGGCACTAATTCTATCTGACTTACAAACCACGTCACCGGATTTGCAGAATTTCGGAAAGCGAGAGAGCAATCGACACATTGTACCGGGGACAATCTGATTGAAGTGCACTCGAAACGTACTAACTAGGTAACTATTCTGTTCGACGTTAATGGAATGTCGGATATCTTCGTCGTTGTTGATAGAATTACATTCTGGCTGAAATTACAATTTCTATAGGCTGCCGGAAAAAGATGGCGAGAATAAGTGGCTGGGAACTTGAATGAGACACAGTGCTGGATATAATAGGAAAGAATCGTTTAACCGAATAATTTTTGGGTTAATAAGGTACCCGGAATTATAGAAGCTTCGGTATGCCATCTATTAACAACCAGTAAAAATGTTACCATTTTTTTAATGTACAATATTCCCCTCATTCTGCATGTTTGCTGTAATCGACAGAATGAAAAATGTTCATACCTACCACAAAATATTCGGAGAATTTTCTTCCTGCAATTGTTACACGAGTCGATTTATTGAGCCAAATTTCGTTAAAAATGTGTACGGTTTCACACTTTCGGTATTCGTTTCAACATTTCCTTTTTTAAATATTTTATTTTAATGCTCGAATTGTTATACAATGAAACCCGTTTTTCTGTAGGTAAATATGTTCCAGCGGTTGTTTCCAACGATCGTGTTAGAAATTCGACCAGGCACAGAGCACCGCGACCGGGAAATCTCGATTACCCGGATGTGATTGAACACACTTTCGGATATCGGAACTTCCATTAAGCGAACATTATATTATCTGCGCGTGCAATAAAACGGTAACGATCGATTATCTGTAAATAATTTCGCGAATTAACGTTTATAATAATACGCACACTCGATCTGATAAGTCACGTCGCCTACGATTTAAATTGTTAATTACCATCATAATTAGTTCAATGTTTCAGTAGACGATCCGACGGTGGTTATTACGATAATCACGCATAATAATTAATCGAGGGCCATATCTCTCGCAGATTATCGGCTACGTACTAAATTCGAAAAAGAACCGATTTAACTCCATAATACTATCATTGTGATAATACTTGCATTCTCATTAATTCCTACCGCAAGACCAATATTAAATCCTCCCTTTCAGCTGCACATGTGTGAATTATTCGGGCGCAAATTAATAAATAGTAATAGCAGACTTAAATTTAAAATTATTCCCTAACTTAAACCAGAAAGCGTAATATTAGAAAATTTAACATAGCATCAATAAATCATTAAAAAATGCGAAAATGAGCGAAAACATGCAACTGGAAATTAAAAACGTCCGCAGCATTGAAGCACCGAAAGAATCTCCGCGAACATGTCGACTTTCCTCGATGAAAGAGGGACCTAAATACATACGCCGTCGCAGTCCACAGAAAGAAAATTGCATTTCCCTCTGGGGACGATTAAAATTTCCAACGGCTCCGAGCTTCTATAAACTACGCACATTATTCATCGCTGCTTCGACGGAACTTCCACCCATCCCATCCCCCCCTCGTCCGTAAAAAGTAGAATTGAAGATATCAAAACCGTAAAGAAACTAAGCACGGTGGCACCGTGAAACACTTCCTTCGCTACATATTATTCCCTTGCCGGCTTAAAGAGCCCGACACCGGCTTTGGAGCGGTCTCTGTAAAAAGGAGCTACAAAGGGGAGAGAATAAATGAACTCGGATGCTCCCGCGACTGAAGCCTGCGCCCCGTAGTATTCAATTCCTCCCTTTAATAAATGCGCCCGGGGCTTGGCCGGGTCGGTCGACCGGTCCGTAAATTCTGATATCGTGACCGGAAGATGTTTAAACCGTTATTTTGGGCGGTTTAACAAGCGGACCGTCGCGTCGCCGTCGCCGTGACGATGAATTATTTCGTGACGTCGGTGCACGTCAAACGGGGAGGCACTCATCCTTAAGGGATAGCCGGTGCCCGTATGAAATAATTGTTGCCAGTAACGCGCGCCTCCACGGTTTACCGTATGAGGGCAAGTAATTACCCGTTTCGCATCCGCAACTCCATTAATTCAGGAAGGAGAAGCAATTACTAGCAGAGAAGCTAGACCCAACTTCCAGCACTTTGCACTGTCCTACTAAACAGCTACTCCCGAATTACTTTCGTATTACTATGCCTTTGTGGCGCATGGTAATTAATCCTTTCCTCGGGGCGGCCTCCACCCCTTTGCCGTCCGCCAACCTGGCAACGGGCGGCGGAAAAATTTCGCTGGACAACGATCAGGCAAAAGCGGTGCCCCGATCGGGGAGATCGATGGGAATGTCGATTCGCTTGGGGTTTCCACGGTTTCCACGGTTTCCACAGTTTCCACGGTCTCCACGGTCGATTTGGGCATTGAACTGTTACGATGTAATTGGAATTGGGAGATTTGGGAGAATAGAAGCTAGGCCGAGTTTTAACGAGCAGTCTTTCGGTATAGTTGAAAATCGACCCTTTAAAGATAATGGAATTTCGCTTGCAGAAGTACTGTGTTTCCTGGGGAACTCTCCTCTCGCGGGGCTTTTCAAATATAATTGGAGCTATCTGAAGATGAAAGATAGAGAACAGCGAACACTTTTCGAACTAAAAGTTTGGGTGGACGTAGTTGAATTTCGGTTACGTAATTGGGTTACGCCTGCACCTGAAAGTTAAGAATTTTCTCCACGCATCTTTATTTTCTTTATATGCCGAGCTCTTGTTGCGTGGCTGTGTCGCGAGTAATCGATTTTTATATCCATCGAACGATCAGGAATAATGAATTCAACGAGAACTGATTTCTTTCAACTATTCCATGATAAACCGTTTGTTATTTATTTCACCCAGGTAGGGTAAACGCACCAGTAAATGAACAGTTAAGGCTAATGAATGAACACTATTATAAAATTATGTTTGCAGCGCGATTGATTCCACGTGCTGCAAAAATTGTTTGGATATGAAGGAAGAAATGAAAAGAAGTCTCTAATTAATTAGTTGCTTACTTTAATAACTTATTTTACTCATTTTAATAAAAAATGTTCATTCACTGGTACGTGTTCATTTACTGGTACATCCACCCTAGATGGTTCGTCTATGAAGTTTCGGCCGAGGCTGATCAGTTAAAAATACATCGACTATTTTTTTCTACGAATGGAACTAAGAGAATGTACCACACGACGGACACGATTAACTTGCACCCAGCAGCTGAAGAATTTCATTTTCAGCGCTTCAACCATGAATGAAATTTAAAAGAACGAGGCATTTAATCTACCACATGACTTCGCCTGGTGGGGTTATTCCAACAGAGAGATCTTCTCCTCTCGCGGAATTACTTATCCGTCTACAATTACATTTCAGCTACGAAAATGAAACGCTCCAGCCGTTTTATTCCCATAGTTCCCTCTTAATTCGGAATTTCACTTGTAATTTCAACCGCGGAACGAAAACACGATTCATTCCGTGTAAATTTCGCTGAATGCTCGACTGATCCCGATAACCAAATCGTCGAATTATGCCAGTTCCGGTATCCCTCCCCGTAACTAGAAGACCAAAGTAGTAACTTCTACGATAGCACGTGAAAAAATATTTAACTAAAGATATTCCACATTGCTGGATATTGGTCTCGAACATTACTGGCGTATTTTATGCTTCAGAATTCAGAAAAAAAGATATCAATTTCAAGGGATTACGGTATACGGGTATAATCGAATATTGAATTCTACATTTTCCGCGTTCCTGTAGAATGAAAACGTGGCGGGCACATCTACACTTTTAAAAGCGGTGCGCAAAGTGGCACGAAGTATCAAATTCGTAATTTCGTTGGGTACATTTCTCTGTGCATTGATCAGTTGCCGCGTGTACGATCGCAAGTATGTATATCTATGGACGCGAGATCGGAAATTCACGTGTTACGTTTCTGCAATCGTGCTTTGTCCCCTCGCGGACTCTTTGTCACGAATTCCTTACACTCCCTGGCCGTATTATCGTCGATACACGTCGCCTTTTGTTTCATTTTCGCATCTGAATCTGGCAATTGTTTCACATGTTCCTCTAGTCTCCTTAGAGTATCCCGATACCCCGTCAGTCGCTCGTGCTTTCAGTTCTCTTTACCTTGTTGCATTGTTCCGTTCTTTGTGCCGGCGCCTCTCTAGATTGCTTTCGATGCCGCCGCGTGCACCTTCCCCTCCCGACCCTTACCCCCCTTCGATTTCCTCTATCGACAACCCGTTTTTCTCGCAGAGTTCCACTCTCCACCGATTCCCCCCCTGTTATTTTCCTTCGCATCTTCGCGTCCCATATCGACGAGCCAGAATCCCCGGGAGCATAAAAGCGTGCCTATAACCCGATACAGCCATCCGAAACGTATGAATCGCGCGTATGCGCCGCCCGCGATTGTTTTATTCAGACAGAATTTGCTTTTAATCGACCATCGTGAGTCAGAGTTATATTTCAAGAACGAAAGAGACAGAGAGGTAATTATATCTGAAAATTAAACTCTTCAGGGGCCACGCTATCGCTGATATGCAATTAAAAAGGGAATATTTAAGTGGACACCTGGGTTCTATATATTATCGATTTTGAACAGTATTTCTCGGGAGTTGAGCTGTTGCCACGCCTGTGATTTTAGGGTCCCGATAAATCGATATAATTTATTAATATCGAACAGGTCCACCGATGGAATATTTATTAAAATGCATTAATTATATTGCAATTCATCATAAATCACGAGCACGCCTTAATTACTTAATAATTAATGAAACCCAGGCACGTTGCTAGAGGTTATACGTGGAAATGCATTGGGAATTCTGTACACGGGCTTCTCATTCAGTGCCTTTAATTATTCATTAGTCATTATCTGGGTCAGTTCTTTAACGTGTCAATTGTGGAGAGAGTGTATCATCCCTCTGTTATAATCTGTTTCAACCACCGACAAACGGATTCTAATCGCGGTTCGGCGAGCACTCGATTAGACGGAAGATTTATTTCGATCCGAGTACCGCACGGAATTCAAATAAAACAAAAAATATCGCGCGTTCCTCGCGAACGAAACAAAACAAATAATTTGTGTGACGGAATATGCAGCTTCTAAATCGATACGAGTGTGCATTCAATGCCATACCTTTTGCCTCCGCAAATAGGATTATACGAGTCAAGCGCGGTCTCGTTTAACAAGCAATGTGAGACTTTCGCATTCTATTTTTTTTCTGTTTTAATCAACATTTCCCTCTGAATTAACTACCAATTTTCAACTAAGTAGGACGACAAATAATAAATACGCGATCACTAAGATATTCTTGCCAGAAAAATTAGGAATGAAGTACATATTGTCGAATGAATAAAGCACGACATTCCAACTGCTAGTAGTTCGTCTCAACGACCGCGCAGACACGTACACATTCGGGGCTTCTCCGGGATTTTTGCGAAGGCGAAAGTGTCGTTCACTTTCGTTACGGTCGCCCAACTTTTGGAGAGGAATCCTAGGGCCACGCTCGCGCGTCACCGCCAAAAAATACTTGACCCGAGAGCAAACAAAGACAATTGGACCGCGAGCTTCAGTGTCCGCTGTAAGCCGACGTACACACGCTTCAGCTTGGGGTGGTTTTATGTCGCATCTCCGCTGGTCGGAGTGGGTGAAAGCAAACATTCATTCTGTCCCCTTTATGCCTTTTATGTCCCCTCGTATTCGCAAAGATGCGTTTCTTCGGCGAGTCAACGTCACACGAATCCCAGCGCACGGAACGCTTCATTATTGATAGTGCTTTTCTCTCTCCGCTGCGAAACTCCTTACATTCCACCCACTGTTTAATTCCGCATGCTCCCCTTTCAAATTGTGCGACAGCTTCGTTTATCTACGATTAAGTGGCAGCGCGGAAACGGCTCACACGAAACATCCGTCGATTTTGGCATTAAGGGGGGTAACGGTCCGAAATGTAAGGGTGTTTTCGGGAATTTATTTCAACCAAACAACGCAAGTAAATCAATATATTGCTCAGTATACTTAATAGTGTACATATCGAAGGGTGAGAAATTTTTTTTTTCAATCGAATTCATAAATCAAAATTGACAGTGCCCAGGCCATATGGTTAATCCGAATTCAAAAACACAATAATATTCAGAAACTAGAAGCCTGCCTCTATTACGTGACGATAAAAAAATTCAAAATTGTAAAAAATTACAAAATGGGGAATCACTGAAAAAAAAATCATGTTTTCGGGGTACAAAATTGAGGAAATGTTAATAAAAAGAATAGAAGAAGGTCGAAAATTGAAAAAAACTGATCGTCACGTAATAGCCACGGGTTTTCCGTACAAGAAATGTCCTTGACCATGTTAATTGGACGTATAGTTTTCTCTGTAAACTGTCAACGCGGTTGAAAAATGTAATTCTGAAGAAAACGCGTTCAATGTTCCGCGCGGCTCAGTCACGCGTTTGACCCCGCTTCACAGAAAATACTATATCTCCCTCAATTTTGCGAATTTCTTCATAAAATTTGGAGACAGCATTCTCGAAATGTGCGTCTTTCAGAAAGTGTAAAATAGAAAAAATCGATTTTTCACATTTTTACAGTGCTCTCCCCCTTAAATTCCAGAAGAACGAATGCCAAGCTTGTCTAAACACGCCGATTCAGAATACTGCCAAAGCAACCCCTGCTCCCAACCGCAGCACCCCCATTTCCCTACTCAGCGACGCAAACAACGCCCCTCCATAATCACCCCTAATCACTCACCATCAACAACTTCAAATGCTATCCCTGGTGTACACACTCTCCTTATCCAAAGAACTACTTTTCCCGTGGAGCGTGCAAGCACTCGGTAACCGCCGCGCTAAAAGGACTCTCGCTCACGGTCTCGGACAATCCCTCGTAACTGTCGAATACACGCTCCCAGCCGCTGACGACGGAGTCGCCGGTCGTGTGACGCCTCGACTTACCCTTTGGGCCTAATAATTCCCGTCACCGTCCATTTCATGCAGATTCCATCCGGCTGTAAAACGTTGCCGCGCCACGGCAACGTATCCCCGGGTTCCCCCATGGGGGTATTACTTGGCATCGGCGTGTCGCTTTGATGGCGGGCCCCCGTTTACGCGGCCAGAACGAATTTCCCGACACTTGGCCGAGCGGAATCGCCGTATCGCCGGCCGTTCCCGATGCTTTATAGCCTGGCCCTTGGTATTGTAGCAAAATATTAACGCGAAATGGTATTGCTGGCCCGGGGTCAATGCACTTTTGGCACGCGGGCCTGCGTTGCGCGGGCTGCACGAGGGATCGTTACACATGTACGCGGCGCACACAGAGACCGGACCGTGGAGACTGACAATGAATAAGTGCAGCCAGCGTCCTGCGCCCGGCCAATGTTTGCTGCACATTTGTCGCCCGGCGACATCGACATCGTCTTACCGCTGGCAATCTCGATGAAACAACCGCGCTCGCTTATCCTTCCCTGCCTTGGAAATCCCTCGTTTTTTCCCCGACGAATCGAATGTTTCTAGCCTTCATCGACACGGCGTATCCGGTGATCGACGTATGTACTGGTCTTGCAGAACGATTTTCGAAAAAAACACTATGTGGGAATACGGAGAGGGATTTTCTCGCGACAGATGTATCGGACTCTGGGGTTGGCGTTGTGTAGGGAGTTTCTTGTGCGATGTGATTGGAACATTTGGCGGAACTGATCGTTTTTAGTCGATTCAGGTAAATGATATTCGGAAATTTAGTTTTTGTTGGTCGAAGGGTTGAGGAGTTTCGATGAGAATATTTATCTCCAGTGTTAATTAAACAGCATTGATTACTTATTGATATCGGCGCAATAAAATGAAAGAGTCAGCTTAATTGTTCGAGCCTCTAATTTCATCTTGGCCATCTTTGATTAGAAGTATGTAATTGATTTCTCGATTTCACTTTTTTCCAGAAGTAGAAATTTACTAATATCGACAGATCGAACGCCGTGTCTGCCTCTAATCACCCTGCTTCAGATTTCCATTGATTACATCGACTTCAGTTTAGTTCGGAGTACTTCCTAAACGTTCTCCCTAAGTCGATTAAACATAATAGCTACTCCGTAGTGCGATTCTCCCGGCGAATCCACGAATTCTGTAAATTCGATGCAAGGTTGCAGCCCGAAGTAAATTTTCTCCATCTCTCATTGCACCTTTACCTACGCAACCCGACGATACTCAAACACAAGCTAACCAACACCAACAGCCAGTAATTATTTCATTCAACTCTTGCAGAGAAACAACCTGCCCCCGAAATCTCAATCTAAAACCCATTCAATCAAGGATTACATCTACACCAAGAATTTCGATCTACCGGAGTCATAAAATCCCTTTACTTACATCAGGATTCGGAACGGTTTACTAGTAATTAATCACTAGAAAACCGAGGCCCGTTAAAAGCTCGATAACAGAACCCCCAGCTAATAGAAACGTTGCAGCCGCGTACGGGCTCCAGGAAAGGCTGGCACCGTTTTCTCGGCAAACAATTAGCGACAAAATGACAGGGATAATTGAAGCGATGAAACGGTGCGAATCATTGACGGGCGCAGTTCATCCGACGTGGCTTTCGGTTCGATGGAGCCGCGCAGATGTTATGGGTTCCGATGGTCGTCGACTAATGAACGTCGTCGCAATTTTATTACCGCGCTGTCCGTCCGCGCGTCAAATCCATTATATACGTGATTTTCGAGCTGGGGGCGCGTCGAAATAGAGGCGCCGCGAGTTTCGCGTTTTAATCGAATCTATCGTTCTCGCCGTGGCGAAATTATAATGTTTTCCAGCGACGTAAACGCGCGCCCACTCGCGCCATTAACAGGCGACACCGATCGGGGCCGGTGTAAAATGAGTTTCGACGATGCGACTAATTTCATCGATCACGCCGATATACGCGCGTGCACGCCGCGCCGGGCTCGTGTTTGCATTTTTCCGTTATCGCGGCGAAGGCGCTGCGGGGTCCGGCCGCTGGTAAATTGAAACCGATCCCCACGGTTTCAATCGAAATTTCGATTTCGCGGATTAATCCCCGCGCGACGTTTACGTGTCACGTGTTCGACGGGCGGCCCTCGAATTTTACGCCACGCGTGACAAGGCTCGCGAATCGCGCATTACGTTTTTCCAAACAGATTACTCTATCGGTGCCAGCTGGCGTAATACCATTTTCTGGACAGTATTTTCTTGTCGAGGTGTTGGCTTAGGTGTTACGTTTTACAGCAGCTGTGTTTAAGCCGAGGCGTGTGTGTGAGATTCTCTTCAAGCTATTCGTAATCATGGGGCGAGTAGTGGACAGTGGTTTGCTGGGGATTGAGTAAAATAATGGAAGGTAAATGTGAAATAAATGAGAATCGAAGTTTTTAGATTCGGATGTGTTCGACAAAATTATGAATAAAATACTTAGTGCTCGCAAGGGTAGGGAAGTGGATTTGTATCCGAATATAAAGCTTGCGTGCTCGAGGATAAGATATTTATGGGAATTTGCAATTTAAATTCAACACGTTTAAATGAGGAGAATACGCAAACAGACTCGAACCTCGTGCATTTCACTAAAACATATTTGGTAGAATTTAGAAGGTGAATTAAATACCCTCGCGGCAGAATATTCAAATCAGCCCTTGACACTCGTATATTTTAATGCAATGCATTCGGAACTATGTGGAAGTTAAATTAAATACGCGTGCATCGGAATATTTAAATTGCCCTTAACGTTCGTGTACTTCAACGCAGAATTCGCACAAAAACTTCCAAGTTCCGGGACGTTAAGTAAAAGAGTCGTTCCAAAGACGGTGAAAGTAATTTTCAAAAAATGGCAGCCCCCTTTTTGCTTTAGAACAGCAGTACTTTATGAAGAAGGGGATGTCAAAGAGGAAGACGCTGCTTTGGAGGTTCAACCGAGTGCAACTCCAATTTCTTTCCTTCTTTTCGAGGAGAAAAGATGTACACTTGTTGCGAAGCAAGCTAAGCTATTCCAATGCAAATTACTCCAACGAAAACGATTTCAACAGTTTTACGCGAAGCTTAATTTATAAGCACGCTGAAAGCGCAGAAAATTGAAAGATCGCAATTACAGATTTCCTAACCCTCCGTTAGGACAAAACAATAGAAAGTATCATTCCATCGAATTTCCAATGAAACCATCAGCTTACGAATTAAAAAACTGGGAAACCCAAAATCTAGGAATCTGAAATCTAACGAATCAAAAAACTGTACCGTCTGTGGAAAAGTCTGGAATTTTCACTACGAAATAATTTATATGGGAAGATAGATTTCATCATACAGACGCTCGCAACAAACCATACCCTTTTACACTGACACGAGTGAAACAAGTTCTTTTTGTGGATTATGTCCTCATTAAAGCAACCAACTTCCATATTATATTACAGCCACGTATCATACAAATGTACATATTAAAGCCATCTCTCACGAGCAGGACTGTGTACAAAACATTTCTTCAGACCTCGAATACCTTTGTGATGGCTCTGAAAAGATACGGAAATGCTGCGAGACCGACACGCAGCGGTGACTTTATTACGAAGACTGTGTTTGTCGAACGTTATCACGCTGATGCAATGCAATCTGCTAAATTGCCAATCTAGGAACTCTTTAGCGTCGTAGAATCCAGAACGTCACTGTAAATCTCCGCTAATGCGTTACATCAATTCGCAAGCTGGCGCACGCCATTCGTGCTATAATACGACGAACCTGCAATCTCGCAGTGCAAGCCCCGCGATTTCCACCCCCAAGCAGACTCCGGGACGTCTAATAAACGAGCAGCGACTAATTCTCCGCCGTTAAATATTAATTTGTTAACGCACCGCCCGCGCACTCCGCGCGGGAATTAAATTGATCAAGAGTGCCTGCCGTTTCGCGCGGAAATTCGCATTTAGGTGTACTGATTCGGAATGCACGTTTCCAACCAGCTCGGGATCCATTGATTGGTATCGAGAATGGTGTCGCCGCGGTGTAAAGTAAATATGGCTATTATCGAGGGTGTATGAATAGAATCGCTTGAAAACGAATATTGTGTCGTGCATAAAAAAGGTCAGGGTGAAAAGAACAATTTGTGTTTGTGGCAATTTTTTTTTAACGACCCAGAAGAGTAATCTTCACTGTGAATTAGGGCTGGGACTATTCGAATAATTTAATATTCGAATATTTTACAAGTATTCGAATGCTACGAATAAACTTCGAATATTTCAGTATTCGAATGTTATTATTCGAATACTATTCGAATACTGCTGTATACTTTAATACTTTAATATTCAAATAGTATTCGAGTACTTTAATATTCGAATAGTATTCGAATACTTTAATATTCGAATAGTATTCGAATACTTTAATATTCGAATGGTATTTAAATACTTGGATATTCGAATTATATTCGCCAAATAATTGAGCAACTGACGTATTCGAATATTCGAATACCGAAAAATTCGACAAATAGTCCCAGCCCTACTGTGAATTATGATACCTAATATTCAGAAATGTATCGTTAATCTAGGTTAATTTTATAAACATTTTTGATGTGCAACAATGGATTGAAATAGACAGTTACGAGTATAACATGTATCAACGACTACAAATTGTTATTATTACTATGTAATTTATCCAATCTTTCAAATACTGATGCGCTGGAGAAAATCTAATTTCCAGACAGCTATGCGAATCGATATATTGATCTACTTCTACTTAATATTTATACTATTCTAACGAAAAATTCGATAATTCTCATCTATCAGAACAAGAGGTGCATAATTTTCTACTTATGCAGGAAAAATTCGATCTCCCCGTCTGGTTAAATTATTGGACATATTTCCATGACTTTTTACTCTGCAAAGGAATTGTCAGACTGAAATTATTTCCGCGGTATGATAATCTGTGACGAAAGTGATGTTGCATAGGGGCAATTCGGATGTCGCATTCGTGGCACTAGACATATGATCGGAAAAGTGATTGCTCGCGTCTGACAGCCACGTTACAAACAACATATCGTGTTTTAGGTGCTACATGAGCCGGAAAATGCTTTTCCGTTACTCCGGAAAGGCGATCAAGACGTTTGTCGATGGTTGTCGTTTCATGGGATTCGTATTCCTCAGCGTGCCATGCTACTCGCATGAATTGCAACGCAAGATTAAAAAATGAAAGAAAAACGAATAACGCGACTTTCATAAATTACAACGAGTTACAATTTTTGTTTCGTTGAAGACACCAACACAAATTAGGTGAAGATTATTTGACTAAATAGTTCGAAAAAGTATAATGAACCGAGTGGAACAGATTAAAACAAATACTCCATTATAAGAAACCATTTCACATCATATCGATCATATCTCGCAGTCGATGTCAGAGAATTTGGTAAAATAGAAATATGATATACTACGTGAAACTATGATTGCTTTGGGTCATCATTCCGCTGGTTGCGAAATATTTTAAAAAATATTCCCCTGCGATATTTCTGTGTCTAACGAAACAAGAAATAAGCATCGTCCACATTATGTGATGCACCCAGTGCAGTGGTCTGCAGCCGTTTCGAATCCAGTGCACGCAGCCAGTAAAAATATGCATTCTTAAATTCTGTTTGGCCCACGGGCGCGCAAACTTTCACAAATATTCGCTGCGACTACTCGTGGCGAATGAAACTCGCGCGGAGCAACATCTCTCTCGAAGAGTTTGATTAAAAAAGGACGAGCGAGGAAAAAGGAGTTGACGGGGAGGCAGACTCTCGCGAACGTCAAAACTGCCAGGGGTAACGCCTACGGTTCTGGATGATGACGCTTGAATACTAATCCGGAAACTCCGCGGAACAACTTGGGAATTTAGTTTTGGCCACGCGATATCCGAAACGAGCTCGTTCCACGAGACGACTGCCGCCTGTACACTTTCGCGCCCCGAATTAAGCTGTGAGGGGAACTTCACGCGATTAACATGTTTATAAGATTCGCGAGGGGGTGTGCGTCGATCGCGTTCACCATTAGCGAATTGTTTGCGCTCGTCCCCGCTCGCCTGAACTGTTGCATTCACCAGCCCCGGCGAGACTTTAAATGGGAACGTAACGTTTCAATGATTTTCCCCGCGCGAATAATTTGAAACGATTATTTCGTGTTCACTTCGCTGAACGTTGATCATCGGCTTAACACACGTGACCACGCAGACAGGAATGATTTTGTTATTCGATTGTGCAAGCTACCTTTTTAAGTAATTTTCCTTGAAAAGGAATTAAGAGGAGTAGTGGACACAGGGATACAAGATCCCATGCTGGTACCCTGGAACTTTCTAGTTCTGATCGACAAACTTTCCCTGATTATTTGTATTTCATCCTAAAATTATCTTTGAACGTTTAAAATCTGGGTAGACGCGAATACCAGGAGAACGCAAATTTTTAATTCTGGGGGCTCTTAGAGGAAATTGAGAAAGTTTCATCTAAGAAGATATGATATTAGAAGATTAGATTTTTCTGTGGGAGAAGTGGAAAGTTGGAATAAGAGACTCTCGAAGAAGTGAAGTGGCGGAAGGCCACTGCGTAATGAGAGAAAAGTTATACTGTCAGTGTGCACTGCCCAATATAAGATGCAAATAGTAGATAAGAAAACCTATGATAACGAGATTACGTTTATCCAATAATTAAACAAGGTACACGTTTTTATATAGGCACGAAATGTGCGCATGAACGTCAATTCGATTGAACTGTTTTTAACGTTTTTTAAACTTGATCTGTATAATCAGCTTTTTCCAAGAATCCCCGACTTCGTCATTCTAGCTTAACAAACAAAATTCTATTTTCTCTCCTATTGACGAAATAGCCCAAACAGAAACATGTCTGGCTGCGAATTTTTGAAGGGAAACAAGTGCTGGATCTCTGGAATTGTAAATAGCAAATCCTTGTTATCGGACGTGGCTGTCTCTGGCTCGACGTCCAACAGTAGCCGTTTCTGACGTTCCCTGTCAAAACCCATAACACGCTAAATTGAACTTTATGCACATTTTTTCGAGTCACGTTATTGCCACTTGCAGTTGCATTGGTCTACCTTCTGGGGGAATATTCGGCGGTCAGAAAGAAAAAATAACTGAACAGTGAATTCTACATTACGCAGGAAAGAGCTACAACTCGAGCAAATTTTTAAAATCACAATATGCAAACAGAATGGTTCACATGGTTCTCCCGCACCATGGTTCACAACGCAGCCGATGAAGAATAAAAAGTTTTTTAATTGTACTCAGTAATGAATATTTCATCCTTGACTGCGGGGTGTCCACTTCGATTCACCGCGCTCGGCCGATGATTTCAGTCGCGCGGCTCACCTGTTTCAGAAAAAAAACAAATTCCGTATTCGTAATCGCATCGATATGGAATTGACACCGATGGATTCGTAATCTTCATCCGATGAAAATTATACCAAATAACATGTAAATCGGACTATTTTTAACGAAGTTATCTTGAAATTATGCAAATCAATTTTTCATGTGATTTCCTTTATTACGGTCCGAATTACGTCGTCCCTGGTGTTATTTTCATCGGAGAAACACGAGGTATCGATTGGCGCCGTTTTCGAGAAGATCTCATAAAAAATGCGGAATATGCATGCTTCTCACTTTTTAATGGTATTCCAGCCCCTTCGAGGATAGAAAACTATAACCAACGGTGAGGTCTCGCGCAATGTTCATTTCTCCACGCGGTGCCGGGCGGCATCTGTTTTAGGAAACGTGAGAGAATCACGCTGTACGCTATCCGAACCACGTTCGGAAACGCGGACTTCACCAGTCGGATTGCTCGGAATGAAATTAAACTCCCGCTATCTTGCTCGCGAATCGTATTTTTCACTTAGCTGGCCGTAAGCCCTGCTGGAATCGAGTCAGCCTCGCATGATCTCAAACATTTATGAATTCCCGCGGAAGAAAAGTTTCAGAAGATTATATAAAAGTTAGAGAAGATTAGTTCCCCGTGCTTTTCCATGTTCGCCCTCCCCCCGGCAAGGAATTATGAACGGGGCTTGTAACTCGGCCGATTTCCCCCCTCCCCCCTCCCCCGTACTTGTTCACGTGTCAATTAACGCCAACTTGTTAGCGTTACGTTTCCACCTGGCTCTCCGGTGTCGTGTATCCGCAGCTCGCCAATTCTCCTATACACTCGACCGACAGGCAGAACTTGCGCGCGTGCGCGCGGAACACGCCGCCGCGTCGAAAGGCGCCAGGGTAAATACATATACCTACTTCCTACGGATGTGTGGCAAAGTTTTTCGATGCACGGAGGGGCGTATAAGGAATAAAATTGGACGGACAGGTGAGAGGTGAAAGGTGAAGGAACTTTTTTTACCGTGGTTTCCTGGATACTCTTGGGCATCGTCGCGACGAAGTCAGCCACTTGGGGACGGGTTCAAATTACCCTTGGGACAGAATACCTTAATCGATGCAACCGGCGTCCGATAATTGAGAAGAGTACAAGAGGAAGCCGATGTGCAAATGCCGTTTCTGTCCAATAAATTGCTATTCACCGTATCGACGGTACCTACGTGCAGCAGCGGCTAAGTACCTCTTGAAAAGGATTCGTCGAAGCTTGCAGGGTTGTTGGTTGAACGCATGAGAACTACAGGTGCACGGGCTCTGATTAATCCAGCTGGGAGCGACGTCCGCAAGCGTGACCGCGTCTTAGTTACAAGTCCCGTGTCTTGCGAGTCTTCCGTGCGCTTCTATTCCGCCATATGCGATTGCATCGAGTATCCAATCACACGCTCGATCAACCAAACCGACGGTATCGGTTTAATTATGGGCGCGCGCGATGGAGTATTGTGCGGAGCGCCGGGACGTCTCCGCCTGCTCGGACGCCCTTTGTTTCCGCAACCGTTTCAGAAGTTTCGAGCTGGTTTAGCCGCTATCTTGGCTCAGACGGTTCCGCCGATTGCACGGTTTTGCATTTCACCGGGCGTAGCCCGACCCAATTTGGAAAATCCCGCAAATCGGGCCGCGCGACGTCGAACCCCACCACCCCTCCGGCTAAGGGGTTCGGGATCCTCTGCGGGAATCGGACGACAGACGCTACACCGATAAGCCCATTACGTCGACGCCAACCTCGTCTTCTGGTTAATGAACTGAACTTCGTTTACACCGGCACCGTCCGCTGCCTCCTATGGGAACCCTGCCACCATTTTCTGCTAGCTTCTTTGGAGCACGTTATACGCGCGTTTCGCGTAATTCTCGTTGTTGTATCTATGTACTTGTTGCTGAGGATCGCGACGTGGAGTGACAAGAAGGGGTTGCCGTAATACCGGACGCAGATTTCAAGGAAAGGAGGATTTGAATAATGCCAGTTTTGTTTCAATTAGGCACGTTCCAACTCCCTCTGTTCGGAGATCAAAGTGTGTGGATTGTTGAGACGGCGTGCAAATATTTTGCCGGAAGGAACTCGCGACTTTATGGTCGATATTGTTTATTCAGCTAAGAGTTTCGTAGTTTCATCGCCAGAAATAGAATTCGATAGGAAAGTATATCTAAGGATTTTGTTTGCATATTTTAGTGGATAGGACTGTTTTTGGAAGTTCAAGGGTAATGTAAGGATTTCGTAAATGAATGAGAATAGGGTATTCTCTATTTGTTTCTTAAATAAAATAATCTTAACCAGAGCTATAATACGTTCAGTAAAGAGGACCAAATTGAAAACAGTCGACGTGGAAAATCAAACGTTCCAGACCAATTCCGCGAATTCTACTACTGTTAGCGAGTGGCTTCATCACGTGCTGGTGATTATCATTTCACTCGATTTTTAATTAAATTAAATGGAAATTACACGTCACCGCGCTTAATCGTATTAAAGCTGCGCTACTACGAATGTTTCTGTTATAAATTCAATAATGAATTCAACTATGTATATTAAAATCCGGATAAATTTTAGAAAAACATCCGTTTCCACTTTCAAAGCCATCAAAAATAACAGAAGCACTTTACAAATGAATGTGATGAATTATAAAATTTTTAAAAAGGGCACTTTCTGGCGATGATTTTATAAAATATAACACACGTCATACGATGGCCTATTTTCCATTTCCGGTTTAAAATTTCGATTATTGATTTAATAAAGATAGCCACCATTATCTGAGTAACATATTTCATTCATGTCTTAAAATATATTTATTTCTGCTCACCTTCCGAATATCTAATTCTAATTTTCTGACGTATATTCAAATAAACAGAAGTTTAATTACAATCTCCGATGGTCCCATTGCAAAAAATACAAGAATAATTAAAAAAAAAAAAAAACTGTAGTCCTTCATTTACATTCTAATATCAGTGATGAAAACTTTACCTCCCACCCCATTTTCAAAACTGCATATTAAAAACTGAAATACCTATGCCTTCGGCACGAAAGCATTCGAATTTCAAGCTGATAAAGGGAACAGCTAATTCCACTGCAGTCCTCGTACCAACGATTATTTCAATACAATACGTAGTCTACGCATTCCAACCTGCCAGGCAATACAGCTTCTACAAGAAATCGCGTAATTATCCGTGTAAATCCATACCCTTCTTTTACTAATCCATCGTTAGTAATCAATCCCACCCATGTCTGTCGACCCTAGATTACGGCACGCGCGAATTCACGGCGCTCGCCACGACGGAACGGAATGACATCTCGTGACGGAGGGTAGCAGGGGGTCGTTCGCCCGACATCATAAAGGAGAGGGCTTTCATGAAGGGAAAGAATTACTGTACGGCATCATGCGCGTAATTTTCATTAACCCCGAACGCCGATAATAACTTATTCCGCGCGTAAACGAGCTTCAGTCAGGTCTCGATACGACGATAAATTCGCCAGTGGCGCCGACTCGATGAACAATACACGCGGCAAACGCGCCGTAACGCACGAGGGGGTGTAAAAATAACCCAGGCGAGAATAAAATCCCCCGACGATTTTCGTGGGACGATCAAAAATTGAAGTCTTTCACGTTCGCCCCGATGTATGACAATATTGTTACTCGCTCCCCAGTGCCTGTGTGGCGCGCGCGTTGTATCACAGCCCGTCATCCGTTTCCCGCTTTAACGCCGTGTTCTTTGATCGAGAAAACTGTCACGTGTTGTTCCATTCGAAAGGAAGAATCAAATTTTCCGGCTTTTCCGCCGCCGAGTTTCCAATCATTGAATAAACCCGCAGACTCCGGTACAAACGGCCACTCTGTCCTTTTTAGCAGCCGCTCGCAGGAGGTTGCGTTGTTTCATCGATGGCAGGGGATTTGGGACAAAGAAGAACTGTGACAGCCGCGATGACGGTTCCCCGAACGGGATCCATGATTATGGGCGGATAAGCCGGTGCTCGCGCGAGGTCCCAACCCTCTGCGATTCAACGGGGTGCGAGATAATTCTACGATTAAATTGTAGAACGGGGGTGGATGATAGGAGATGTGATAGAACGCAGAAACTTTTGGTAAATGTTTGAATATTGTAATAAGTACGATCATCAATGAAAATGTGAGCATACAGTCGCACGGTGGATTTATCTCTGCTCATTTAAATTTAAATTCTATAGATTCTTTAGAAACCTAATTTATGATCGTTTCAGATGAATTTAAAGTAGCGTTACTCATTTTCTTTACTGTTTTATCTTCAACGCTTTTGAATAAGCATATCGCTTAGTAAGGAAAGCTGCTTAATTTTCTTTAATTCTCCGGTATAATTATGGATTGGTGCATTGCAACAATTGTGCCATGTGGTAAGTATCGCAATGCATTCTCTTTAATATCGCACCTCGTAAATTCTCCATTAGCAGAATCATACATCAGCTAGGTGCAGGCACCCCGTCAGAACTATTTCGATCACGACATGTACATTTATACGTAATCGATCGTCTGCTTTATGCAGTGAGTGGTTAATAAATCATACCGCAGCTGAATGCAACTGCACCTCGTCGCCCATATTGACTGGCCGGTTTCGTGCTTCTCTAATTCGTCTTCCATCCCCTGGCCGCGATATTTTTTACTGTCTCTCTCTCTCTCTCTCTTTCTCTCTCTTTCTCTCTCTGTCTCTCTCTCTCTCTCTCTCCCTCTATCCCCCTTGCGTATTACGATACTAATGGTCTTCATTGTGCTGGTGTTGCGTCGCTCCGTGAAAAATATCGCCCGCGTTATTTATGATTGCCCGACGACCATCGAACCCCTCCATCCCTCTCCGCGCGGATGCCGAAGGGAAAGCCACGGGCCTCGGATTAAGACGGTAATGGAAGGGTGACCACCCTTTTCCACCATCACTCGTTCTCGGAACAAATAATGCAGACATTAAAATGGTCTTCGAACTTCGCCATTCTTTTATTGCGTTCGAAAACTTGTAATGCGTGTAAAATTTTCTTTGTGTATTGCTGAATTAATTTCTTTTACAATAATTGACCACATAAGCTACTTTTTAAGAAATAACACTGTTAAGACGAATATCCAAAGAAATAATACTGTTAAGTGGAGTGAATTGAGCTCGTCGAATCTCGGGCATAGAATCAAGTCTTTCATGCGAACTTACCGTGAACCAAACAGGTAAATAAATTTACCGTATAATTAAGTATCTGCGAGTGTGACTTGTAGTTACGTTAGATGTAGCGCGTCCGAGGAGTTAACAGGGTTTAAACAAAAGTTTGCTCGATGCATAGAGTACAGATAATCTGATTAAAGTGCAACTAGCTGCTTGATTCCAGAGCGAGAGGGAAACTAGCCTCCTCCATGTGTAAAATGCGACTGGTTTGTTGAGATATTGATGTGCCTATAATTGAATGGTTGCGGTTGCAAAATACGAGGCTATCCTATACGGATTAATAGAGTTTCAATTTCAATGATTACAATGTGTAGTTTCTGTATCGTACTCCTGACATAGAGCTGTAACTAAATATACATATAGCACTGATTCCCTTTATGGTACAAATCGATAGAGTGAACTACTTAAATGTGTCGAATCCCCCGTTTATTTATTAAGCCAGCTATATAATTAAATTCGACTTTTCGCCTCCAGTAACGTCAAATACAGAAATAGAGAAATTACGACTTGCAGATGGAGTGTATTGATATTCAAAACCTGCTGCTAAGGATTTTAATGGTAAGGGGCTTGATTTCTATTTCAGTCGTCACAGTAACAACATTATGGATCATGAAGTTACTGCACGATTGCACGTATCGAGCTACTTAAACGATAAAATCTGTCGCGCAGAACTGCATAGCAGCCCCGTAAACGTGTCCAATTCCGCCGCAACTTTTTCAAACTTATCTTTAAATACGTCGCGTAAAAAGCTTGCAAGCAGCTACAGCAACAAGATAATCTCGTCGACCGTGTATGGGCGTCCAAATACATTAGTGCGACTCATTTAACACAGATTGCAGCTTTTAAATATTCCAAGATTAAGAAATCACAATAATTCTTATTCAACCAACGACACAATTTTCCCGCAAATAATCAAACTAATCTTCCACAGACCTAGCCACAAAAATTTCCCAGATATCCTGCACTTTCATTGAAATCGAACCCGCCGTTCGTTTCAGAAATTTATAACAAAATTCACGTGGAATAATTAAACTGAAACACGTCCCCGCAGTCCGAGCTTCATCCCTTCGTGGCTCCGGCAAAAAGTCACGAAACCCCGTTCGCGAAAGCTCACCGAACGGCTGACCCCTGTCACCCCAAGTCACCGGCGGGTCGTTCGAATTCACCGGACCGAATCTTCCCTGATAAAAGAAACCGCCGTATTTCCTACGGCCGCGAGGAACCACGGACAGCGGCCCATTCGTTTCTCTTATCGTGCTCTCGATAAGGTTTACTATTCCGCGCGTGTCCACCGCCGCGGCGAGCCGTTGAAACAGATGACGAAGGGTCCCACGTATCCCGTGGTAAATATCGCCGGCCACGGCCGCTGCTCTATTGTGGAAGCGAGGGGGAGCCGTGTAGGAGGACATTGTGGCGTAAGTGGATACCCCGTGACAGAGGGTTAAGGTCGGCGACGAGTGGAACGACGCGGGGACGTGCGCGACGGATTCTCGAGGTTTGACGTGCCCCGGACAAAAAAGGACGGGGTATGAGGCAGACGATGCTCGTTCCTCCGAGAAAGAGTAAGAACCGACCTGTCAGTGGGGTTGGTCTCCATTGTTACGGGGAACATAGAGGCCCCCAACACTTTGGAGACTGGATTCCAACGATTCTTCGTTCTCGCCGACCTGTCACGGGATACCGGCCACGGATCGATGGACTGATTGATCGTTCCCCCGCCGAAGATATACGGGGACTTGCATGAGCTGCGGGTCCCCGATTTCGAGCGAATTTTGCCTAGGTACAGTTGAAGGAAGATCGATACGGTTCGCAGACTACGACTATTGTGATCATTCTTGGGGGTAATTGAAATAATAATAATAAGTCGTCTTTATTCTTTTATAATAAGTGTTACAACGAGTTCGACTTTGATTGTCATTTTCTTCTTTAATACATGTTAAATACTAACCGGTATGGGGTAACATTGGCACATCATATAAAGAACAGTAACAGGTTAAGTTTTACTACTCTGAAGTCAGTAAAGACTAGTCCCTACTAGTTTTAAGCTAGTTTTCCCTACTAGTTTTAAGCTAGTTTTCCCTACTAGTTTTAAGCTAGTTTTCCCTACTAGTTTTAAGCTAGTTTTCCCTACTAGTTTTAAGCTAGTTTTCCCTACCAGTTTTTCCACACTATCGCCTGGGAGGGAAAAGCATTACATGACTAGTAGGGAACTAGTAGGGATTCCTAGTAGGGCGCTAGTTGCACCAAGGGAAAAACTAACTAGTGCCCCACTTTTTCCCCAGTTGTATTTCTACTAGGGAAAGTACAGAATGGGCGAGGCTCGGCGCAGCTGTTATTATGCCTAACCCAATGCCGAGTTGCTTGGTAAAAGAATATTCTGTCGAGTCGTTTCGCGGGCAAATTACCGACGAATAATTCCTTCGAAGACACTAGATATTACTCACGGGTATCGCTGGTATCTATGATCGAGGTAACTCAGTACCATCGAATCAGAATCCTCCATTCAAACTCCCACTAAAAACTCCATCGATTGCCCGCAAGGAAAACTGAGCACGATGATAATCGATCGTCTCTACTGAATCACGATGGCATTAATGAATTCAACCGGGGACGGCAGTCAATCACGGTGTGTAATGAACGAAAGAATCGAGTCACCGTTCGAACGTGGATTCTCTAAGGGGAGGATTTTCATTAATATTTCACCGGCGGTACGGTCTCTGAATACGCGATCACCGAACGCTGATTAATTTCTCGCGAATGAATTATTGTGTCCGGGCCGATGGATGTTGAAATCGGATTGGTGTGACAATGGGGTTACTCTTGGCGATAAGAGGCTTAATATCGCGACTGCCCGAGAAGTTTGCCAAGTCTGCGAGTTTTTGCCGTTTTTATCTCCCCTTCCCGTTACGTTCTCGCCGATCGAAGTGGGTCAGACCTTCTAGCTACGGAGGCGCGAGTAAGTCAGCTATTTCGCCGTCGATCCCTTCGCGCCCTTACTGGCGATTCATCCTAAATCAGTTACTCGAGCCGCTGTTTCCAGATATCCCAAGGCTGCGGGCAACATTTCGAGTATGCAAAGGCGATCGATCGTTAGTTTGACACCGTTCCTTAGTGGAAACTGATCGTTTTATGGAAATTTAAAGCCCTACACTTTTACATTAAACTGATCTTGATACCGTCACGCGACCTGTGTCGAGGTGAACTCGACACGACGTTTTACGCCAGTTACGCAAGCGTTACTCGATCATTAAGGGCGCAAACGTTGAGCAAAGCAGTGCTGTGTGGCCGAATCGCACTTAGAGGAATTTCAGTTTCAATGTTTTACACCGTTGGGACTTGAATTCAGGGATTGCGCTTAGAATTGGAACGGACTCCGGGTTGAGTCACTCGATCACGACTTCTGTTTCTGTGCTGCAGCAAGTTCGCGTGAAAAGAGGGAGGGTAGAGTTGTATGGAAGCCAAGAGTCGATGGTTTGTTTCAATTATAGTTCATAGTGTGTCCTGTTTAAGTGCCAAGATGACTAATACACTTCAGGAATGCACACTGGAGTAAGGCACACTGTATTTTTAATCGCTCAGCATGCTGGTAACGCAGGAATGTTTTATGAAGAGCTAGTGTGCTGATAGAATTCTGAGAACCATTGGATATTTAAAGAAAATTGTTAAATTACTGACAAGTTGGAGCAAGATAACTATGATGGTTTATTTAACAAGAATATTCGAAGCAGTGAAATAGATATATATTTATAATGAATACCTTGCAATTTAAGAGCGATCGCTCTGCCATATTGCAAATAGCACGAGGACACGGTACCAATTAAAATATTTAAGCGATCGCGCGAACCTGCCATTAGTTTCACGAAATTCATCTAATTACGAAGATCCATTGACCCGAGGAACGAGGGAATCGCAGAAGTTCCCCGTTCCATTGAGAATTTTCAACTAAGTTATTTTCATTATTTAATCAGCCCGGGCCCCGGAGAAAGTTAATTAGCCAACGGCGAAGAAGATCGGACGTATTTAAATTTTCCCGGCAACTTCGTAATATAATATCACGCGGAAACGCGATAATACAAATCCAAGGGGCCATCAAAATGTACCTTGGCATTTTAACACTTTCAGCTTACGCCGTAAGTCGTACCTCTACTTTTCTTGCATTACCCGAGGGCTTAATTCATAACCGGCGCGTTCGTTGGGCAAACTGCACCGCCGAGATTCGCGGGCTTCTAGTTTCTTTACGTAAAACACGCTCTCACGCCCACGCAATTTCGAATAACCGATAGACGATCTCTGGGTCTGGCGCAATAATAATTTATTGGCGGCTGGACGAATTTACGCGGACCGCAGCCGTTGAGAAACAATAAAGAATCAATACGTTCACCATCTAACCTGATGTTTCCCATCTAATCTGGCAGACACTACCCTATCCCGCCATTAAGTTGTCGGTGAAGGCAAAGTGCGAATTACGCTCGTACGTTGCGGCCAAAACTCACGCCCCCGTTCGCTCAAATAGAATATGTGTTTATGCATTCATAGGGTATTCCTGCTTCCTTCTGCGCTGCATAATAGGAATTTGATCAGACGAATTGCAGCTGCGTGTAATACTCCGCCTGCAGTCGTATGAATTCTAACACTGTAACACACTGGAGTTCGTAATGAACTTTAGTCATGAACAGCGGAATATTTTCATATTCCTCGATCATATTAATGATACCTGGAATATTGTTGAGCTTGAGCGGTAAAATTGTTTCACGATCCTTGGGGCATTGCATACCTATTGAATATTTTTCTCGTCTACTATTATATTTATGTATATCATTGGAAATTCAAATGATTATTAACCGGCTATGGTTAACCCTCGGTTGTCACACCTACTTTTTCGAACGCCGTTGTCACACTGGGTCAAATTGACCCTGTGAATTTTCAATAAGTTGTTATTTAAAAACTATTTGTTAAGTCAAGTCTCAAAAATTCTGAAATAATGTTTGAACATTGTAGAATATATGCCCATCGTTGAAAGTTGACATTCAAAGTGTCATCATGCATAAAAAAAATTTGAAGCAATAAGAGTTTCGACAAAAAGGTTTTTTAATTAAAAAAACGCAGGGTCAATTTGACGCAGTGTGACAACCGAGGGTTCATATCCACAGCGTTTCGTCCGTTAATTTCGTAGGTACATTCTAAAGCCAATGCGTCTGCTTCGTTTTATGACGAACGGATATTATGCAGAAAATAGCATTGATGCTACTATTTTTTTTTTTTTTTTTTTTTTTTTTTTAATAATACGTGACCTACTGAATTATTAGGATTGCAAAATAGTTTTTTTTCTTTTACAGCTACGTTAATTACTTTTCGATTAGGAAGCATAATTATTTTACGGAATTATTACAGTGCGCGCTGCATAGTTCCGCAATTTCGCAGAACTGTCTCCCTATTTCACCGGTATTTTAAACTCTCGTTAGTTTCTAGATTAACGATACTTCAGTTAACCGGTTTTTCGAAAAATATCGAATTTTCCCGCAGCGCAAACACGATTGCAGAACTAACGAAATTTACCGGTGTGGACGTAATTGCGAAAACAATAAAGCCCGCCATGCTGAACGCGGGAGACGAAAATTTCGTCAACCCGAACAATTTTCATTCCCCGTGTCGCCAGGAAACCCGTAAAAGCGGCTTGCAACGTCCCATTTATCGTGTTTAAACAGAATTCAGGGGAGACTCGAGGCTCGTCTCAGCGCGTTCTCATCCATAAAATAATCGCAACCCCATAAATTGTATAGTTTGTCGGTAGCCGAACCGTAACGTTTAGGTATTTAATTATTCCGGAAACAGGAAGAAGCTGTATTTAACAACCCGCAGCTCCTTCAAAACCAAGTTCCCTACCTCTAGGCTCCAAGCACCAGGGGCATAAAAACGAAGTCAAAGCGACGTCATACTCTCGAATAACGGGCATAACGAAGCAACATTCTTCATTCGTCTCCGCGGTATGCTACGTACCTACATACACGAAAACTCGAAAGGTATTCGTGCGTGGTGAACGTAAAACGAAAAGGAACAAGGGTACACTATTCTGTTCGACAAGATAAAGCTTCTTTTCACGTCGAAAAGATCGATACGTCTAGAAGAGTGCTACACGTCTGAGCTGGTAAAACTACACATGCATCTTCCCATCGCTTTTGCTAACAAAAGCGCGACATCTAGATACAAGATGTCTGTTACCGACGCTTACAAATGCGCGCATTCATCCTATCGAGCCTTCGACTATGGGTAAAGTGGATCAAACGAACCACCGAATGAAATTCAACCGAAAACAGAGCTTGCTACGATCGAAATGAGACCGTTCGCCAAACTTTCTATTCAATACGCGCATGTTCCGATTGATATAGGGTAAAGAAACCAGTAAATGACCGAATTGTTGAATGAGAAGCCCAGTAAATGACCGCATATTTTTATTAAGAATTGTACTTATTAATGTTTGATTAATACGCAAAACTAAAAATATGGGATATTAAAAGTGCCACTACACTCTATTTATAAAGAAATAGTAATTTTTAAATTTATAATTGACATTTCTTTGCCTAATGGTCATTCACTGGTATGCGGTCAATTACTGGTTGGTTTACCCTAATTCTTTTCACAGCCATCCACAATACGTACAAATACGAACCACGACGAATGCTTCGTACCAACAGTGCATCGATCTCATATCGATTTCATCCGACGCCCAAGTATCCCCTCGGGTTCAGCAAACTCGCACAACCACCAAATCCCTAGATATCACCGAATACCGCAACCTGAGTAACCGATACTCATCCGAATACAGAACGCAAATGCTCATTTCCTCGGTAAGAAGCAGCCACACCTCCGCCTCGACTCACCCCTCGCCAGGTTCACGCGTTCCTTGCAGCCTGCAGCCCCCATTCGCCTACTTGCCATCCAGTGGACCCTATCGACCCCGGGAAGCAGCCGGGGCGGTCGCATCAGTCTCATAAACCGGCGTCTGTCGTTAACAGCCGGTGTCTGCGAGGAAGTCGCGCGATTCCCGTCCAATTTCGAGGCTGGATCTGGAGTTTCCGCTGCTGGAATTCAGACAATCCGCCGAATCCCGTGCCAACGGCTAGCTTTCCGTCGACGGGGAAAAATTCACCTCCCCCTGCCTTGCCCCGTCGAGCGACTCTCGCGAAGGGCGAGGAGGGAGCCGAGAGAGGATCTCCTCGATGGGGCGAGAAGAGCGTCGATTCGCGTAACCTTACACCCCCCTTGACGGGGAATAAAAGTGCGGCGGTCTAGGGTCGGGAGGGGAAGCGACACTGTGCCAGCGAAAGTCTCCCAGCGATGTATCAAATTTCTTCTGGAGATCGGCCGCGCATATGATGCGTGAAGCCGTAACGCTGCTGCGGCGCACGGTTTCTCGCAGCTTCGCTGCCTCACGACGACACGAGACGACGAGTCGGTCTCGGTTTGCTTCCCGCCCGCCCGTGGGAACGGAACTGTTCCACGAACGGCCCCGAGTGCCATTCCCGCCCGAGAAATATCGCTTTATTTCGGAGCGGAGCCAACGGATATTGCGGACCGTTTACCGGCCGACAAGCCGCCCGTTAACCTTTATCTTATATGCTGGAAAAACGGCTGCTACGGGGGAAACGGGGCCTCGATACGCCGGGGCGGTGAGATATTCCTTTGCTTTCGACCATCCGATCCTAGGGACGAACGTTGGATTCCTACCCCTTCAGAGTTTTCGCCCGGCTCTCCGCGGGGCTGTACTTAGGGTGGAATTAATCGATGAAGATTCAGGGGATGGTTATAGGACTGTCCGTTGTCGCAGGGATGCTGAATGAACTGGTGACACTGAAGCAGTATCGTGGATTCGTGTAACAGGAAGTCTGAGGTGATACTGTTTAGCTAGATCGAATTTACCGTTCCCTTGGCTTTAGGTGTATGCTTGGGCAAGAGTTTCAAGCATCGTAGCCAGTAATTCCGCTGGCAGTGGAAACGGAAATGTTAATGTAACATTGATGAATTCGGAGGTTGCGGATGGTGGAAAGAATAATATTAATGGAGGATGTATGCGATGGCAGTTTAAGTCACACGGCCAACGAACAATAAATAATGGGCCGCGCACGCATAAAATGTGACGCAAAAAAATTACAGGATGAAAGCGCGTAAATTCGGCCACGTCCGAGGGTAAAAAGCGCAGATAAAAATGATAAACGCGTACGTGGGACGCGTAATAAAAACGAAAATTGTAGGCTGCCCGGGCGTAACGCGAGCATGCAAACGGATGCTCGAGCACCAGTCCCTGTCCCTTTAATTTCCAAGCGATATTAATTACCAAGCAAATGTAGAAATAACACGTGTTGCTTGCTCTCTGGATAATACCCTGCTACCCGTTCCGCGGATTATCCCATCGCCGCATTGAAAGTTGCTAAATTATTATAAATATTTGCGTACGGCAGCCACCGTTGTTCTGGTAATCGCGGAAAGCTTCTTTGCTATCGATTGCCAACAGAGCCGGGGAGAAGAGTAATTAATATTTCACACAGCGAGCCGTGTCCCTCAATTTGTCAGAAATTTAAAAAAAGCATCATTAATCTTCGCTGTGGTTCTGGTATTCGCTTAAATATTCAAAAGATTTTACCTCACCGAGGAAGAATTAGGGAATTCAATATACGTATAGGGGAGAGTAGGATAAAAAGAAATGCTCAAATTTGGTCGCTCATAACTTAAAATCGGAAGAAAAACAAAGACACGGGATTTCAACAGGAGTCTGAAGTGGACCTTAGACTATAAGAAAATCAAAGCCTTTGTTATGAAAAATATTTGGCAACAATGGAAAATGAGATTTACCGGAGGTATTGAAATCTTCGCCTCGGTTAAGTGGAAGGGTAAAGCGGAACACCCACTTGAAGACCATGTAAACGTACAAAATCTTTATTTTCATGATTTAAAAAGTATTCATTTATGTAAAAAAAACTATAAATATATCTTTTAGGTATAACTATTACAAATAAAATATAACAAAAATATATATTATACATGCAAGAAAAAATATTTTACCAGATAGCATAAAAATTACTGAAAATAATCAAATACACATGGATTGTTATATGAATTTTAATTTTTAGTGCATTGTAAATAAAATTGTTTAACTTAAACAATTTTTATATATTTTTTTATTTACTTTTAAGTTTTTATTTGTGGTTATATGCTGATTGCATATCGATTGAATTGATTTGATTTGAGGTTACAGGCTGATTTCAATTCGTTTGGATTTGTGGTTGTGGGTTATATTTATTGATGACTGGATAATTTTTTCACTCCTCCCGTATCTTTCATAATTTTGTATTGTCATCATAACTACGCACCCCTGCAAAGTTTCAAGACAATTGGACGACGATTCCAAGTACCTCCAGTATTTTCGATTGTGCGATAACGTTGGAATGATCGTCCGATTCTGTTAGCTGTTCCCCCTTTAATACAAACAGTTTAAACGCCATACACGTAAAAGTGGTAGAACTTTCTCACGGGCCTGTGCTTCAAAATGCTTCAGAACGTTACAACGAAGTTACTGGAACGTTTCGAGCGCTGCGGGGCCCTCTAATGTCGCCTATTTCATTTACTTCTTCCACTAGTTCATTCCGTTCGCTCCGGAGCGAACGGTAAATCTCGTCTGCGCGATGGAATAGTCGCAACTGCGGTATCCATCCTACCACGGTGACAATGTACATGTTCGAAGCGCGCGGAACGTCAACGCAATTATGCGTATGGATTTCGCAAACCGCAGTGACATCAGTAAACCATGCCAGGCCGACGAGGGGAACAATCACGTTAAAACCCGACACCTCACGCCGACACGTTACTTGACTCGTGTCAATTCGATGAAAAATGGCTTCCGCAGAACGCGCCTCTCAATATCGGCTGCTTCCACGTTCCCGTTGAAAGTGGACGCTTACCACGGGCGCAGCAGACAAACCGTAATGAATCGACGATAATAAATAATTTATCAAGCAAGCGACGGTAAATAATGCCTCAGTCGACTACCGACACCGCCAGTTGCCGATGAAAATCGACCAAAAGGTACCGCGAGTTTACTTTCGGTTAGGTGGAGTTTACTTCTGCTCTTACTGGGAGGCAGTTTTCTCTTTTGAGTGCAAGCATCGGTGTGAAAGCATGGGGCTTCAGTGTTATGCAAAGATTTGTCGACGTTTAATAAAATTGGGTACTTGGTCATTATGGGTTTGTATGCTGTGGAATTAGTTCCAGTGATTACCACTAAACTTGCTTTCAAGGAAAAATCTGATTCGTTGAAATGTTTCTGAAATAAAATTGTTTTAGAGTTGACCAAAGGTGAGCTGTTTGGTACAAAGATTTTTTCAAATTTAAATCAACCAGATGTCGGGATTGGGTTCGAGAACAATATTAAGATTTTTTTGGGGCAGAACTTTTTTAGATCAAGGCAGCAGGCCATACAGAGTTCTAATTGAAATACAGATTTTCGTGCAAACTTTTGCGCCAGCAGGTTCCCCTTTTAATACCCCGCAAGCAGAACGTTAATTAGAACGATTATTTTAATTATTTTGCCTGTATCAATTTTTCGAACGTACAGTCACGATTAAAGTTAGCAGCTAGATGAAAATAGTTCTGTGAGTCTTTCTGAGCGGGGAAAAAGTTTCGGCGAAACTTTAAATCGCAGAACTATTTCATAATTTGCAATGGAATTTTCAAGCGAAGAGAATTAGAGATTTCTTGCGATACTTTTGAAAACGAAACAAAGTTTGTCGCCAAAGTCACTCTTAATAAATCTAGCTGCCTAATTCCAATTTCCTGATGCTACCAATACATGTCAGAAAAAGCTCATTACGTCGCGCAGATGTGACTTATTGTTAGTTTCAACGACAGTTGAAAAGCACACGCGAGGAAGAGGCGAAGGTAGGAGGCAGAGAATAAAGGGAGTGCACTCTTGGATTTCCGCCTTTTATGTCGCCCTATGATTCAAGTGTAACCTTAACAGCGCACATTCGTCCTGAGAGGGTGCGTAATATTACAGAGCAGGATGCGAAAGGCGTGCTGCGTACTACTCGCGACGGCACGCGTGCTCGCCTGCGTGATCACTGAACCTAAATAATAGTGCAGCCGCTTGAGAATGATGCGATTATTATAGGATGTATCACGTGCAATCAGCTCCGCGTTTCTAGGCCTCGCAGTGCACCACGGACTTGCTCAACCTGAATCGGGAATATTGACGAAACACAAGGTCCCTGGGAAACAATATAATCATACCGTTCCTGTTTTTCTTAACCGGCGAACGAAATCAATGTTTAACGAGTTCGTTGAAGGTTTCTCAGAGCCACGCAAAATCGCGTGGCGGATGTTTCGCGATTCCCTTCCGTGATAAGCTGCTCACGTGGTTAGCTTAATTCCTGAACTTCGTTTACGCCAGATTTGCATAAACAATGGTGTCGAAACACGTCCCGGTTGTGAAGGTTGTTTTAGCGCAGAAAGCTCGTTATATCTAAAATATCATTTGTGCCCCCTTATAACGCGCCAGAAACGCAAACAGTGGATGCATTAATAATCGCTGAAGAATGGCCCAGTTTCCTTTGAGTGAAATTAATCGGGGGAAAGCATAATGTTATTTGAGGACTTTGAGCCCCGTACCTTCGGAAAGTGAATTAATTATATTAGTGAATTAGAAGCATTCCGGAAGGATCTATCGTTACACAAACTAAGAGAATATTAACTGGATAATTAATGTCTGGAGTAGTGTCATTTCTTTAAACTAGGTCATTAAAAAGCATGTAGATTTATTAGAACCGATTAAAATACCCCGAAGAGATTTAAATTTCGTTGTTGCCCTGAATATATTTGGCGAAACTACCTTTTCATCTATCTCCTGTACATTTCCACGCTCGTTTCCTTAATTCTGCACTCTTCATCTTCGCAAATCGCTTCGCTCGTCTTCATTTGAATGTACAACGAGAGGAAATTCATTACTAAATTGGCTCGGCATTTGTGGACGGCAATTTATCTCCGCCTGCTTCCCCGTCCACTTAGGTCAGTTGACACGAATTCGGTATTAACTTATCCGATGTTTTTCGACTTGTAGCGTATCATTTAAATTGACAGGGAAATGACAGGGAATTGACCCGTAAAATTTGACAGGGAAATGACTTGACCATCTAAAATTGTTAGAGACATCGAAAATTCTTCGGAATGACATTAAGTGGTCGAACCTTCGAAGAAATCACAGTTCCGGATTATCAAATGTGAAGTACTTTCATACCGCACACCGAGGCAACGAAGATATCGTTACAGCTGCGGGATATTTTTCGACCGAGTATTTAAACATTCTCTCGATAGGAGTGTGTACTCGTTTCAAACGACAGCAGAACGCTTTCAAGGAAAGTGGCAGAAAGTTGGATAATTTAATTGGGTCTCGATTATTGTCCCGAAATAGTGTTCACTGGAGAGAGAGAGAGACAAGTTCTCATAAGATTAGCGGTCTTAATATCTGTCTGTATCAATATTTTCCACGAGACACGTCCTTTTATCGACCCTTTCTCGAACAATGTATTGCGCGCTACCGTTCTTTATTGAGTCTAACAATGGTCCTTTGTCATGGCTTCTGCATTCTACGCGTCGACTCATTCACTTGAACCGATATAAAAAGTTCTCCACCAAGGGGACGTAAATATCTCATAGCCATCCAGTCAAGTGGACTTCTTAGATACTCCGGAAAAATATTCTTCCCTACCTATAGCTTCAATACTTTCCTTCAGGTGTTTTAACGTAACCCTTCTGCCCTTCAGGCAAATATTCAAGCCAGTACAGTATAAAAATTGTGTGATTCATAACCATAAACAAAGCTCTCAATAACCAATTATACTCAAATGTTCCTATTTTTTTTATAGCATGTCAAAGTACAGAAACGATGAAACGTTAAGCTTCTTCTTTCGAAGATAGTATACGCTTTCAATACATTGCGTTAAATCTGGCGATTAATCGCAGCTTTTATAACTCAGAAACTAATTTGCTAATTTGTTAAGCTTTTGTCGGAAGCACAAATGTGCGCGAGTCGCGAATAAATCATAACCAGTCAGATTTAAACGCACTGTAAATTTGCCAATTTATCTAACGCGGACATGTTCGCCTGACGTGCACGCATTCGTTATACGAAACCGTCTGGTTGGAGTCGGGTCTGCGTGACTTTTAACTTTACTTATTTTTACCCCTCCTTTTTTCCTCTGCCTCTACTCCATTCCGCGCACGAAGGACACGAAGAAAATGTGTATCTCGAACGGGAACGGGCACAGTAATGGAATCGATCACGTGGCACTAATATATTCCTGTTTAAATTCAGCGAGGATAATTCTATTTCTCAGAAACTTTCCAATAACAGCCTCGCCAGGTCAGAAACACTTCGTTCGATCAGCATAATATTTTACGCAATTCTCCGACGACACATCATTTAATGCTTCCTGAATTCAGGCATCGAGATCAAAGGAAAATTAATTTTTCTTATTTTAAATAATTAGTATAACCTGTTGGAATACATTATTCCTACTAACTCAATTTTGCAAAAAAATGTGGGTCAGTCCGTTTTTGTTCTCAATGCCAAAATTCATGTTGCACGTGAACCTCGATAACGTTACAAAAATCTGGGCGCTCCACGATCGTTGCACAGTGCTCGGCGTTTCAATGACACATTATAGGAGAAGTGGCGTAGTCTCGTTCGATTATCCCCGAAACGCCGTGCAGACTATTTGCCCCGCGGAAGATTATTTCAAAGGAAAAGGGATTGCGGCCTCCAAGGTCCCTTCTCGTTTCACAAATATCCCGCTTGATTTTCCGGTTTCAAACGGCTCTTTCTGCTCGAGAGCCGGGCCAGCAGTTTCGCGACGATAGATAACGAAGCTCAAAGGATTTTTGGCAAATCTACGTCCGCTCGGGCTCTCGACGGTACCGCGGGGAGACCGACATTGAAAACTGTCAAATGTTTGTGGCGTATTGTCCCGGGCTTCCGGTCCTCGGCCCGCCGTGGATTAGTGCATCATTAAAGGATCTGGAAACGCACAGAATAACGAGATCTTCCTCGCAGCGGTGGTCGAAAAATCGACAAAAGGAGACTCGGTCCTTTTGCGCTTCCGAATCCAACTCGTTCCCCCGGCTGTTTGCAATCCCGCAGGGACTCGCTCTTCATCGAGTTGCCAGCTGGGCGCTCTGATGACTCTTTTAATTGCAGGACACTGGAAACGTTGCTCCAGTAACTGCGTAGTTCGTGCAAATGTTACGTACGCTAAAAAAATAATCGTGAATACGAGTTGGACGATTGCGGCGCGACGACAACGGTAACATAACTTGCGTCGGAGTTTACCGCGACCGGTCGTTTTCACCGGTGCCCATCTTTCTCCTCGATACACTATTTCTTGGATTTTATGTACACTCCAGGAAAAATCCTGCTGCACGTGGCACGCTGGTATGCGACGCAGGAGAGCTGTCCAAGTTGCTCATGCCGAGGAGCGCGGACCCGTAAATCCTCAGCCATTTCGACCGAGCTTGGCCTTCCCATGGATTTAAGATGGGTTTACGATACGATAGGGGAAGTTAGTTGACATTCCCCAGGCATACCCAAGTTCTGAGAATCGTACGTTACCCTGAGATGCAGGGGATGACTGTCCTCGAACTGACGTTGCCCTTCCGTCTGCGACGTAAATTCTAGCCCATTCGATCTTGACAGTTCGCGGAGGGGTATGAAATGCATCGCTTCCCGCTGAAGGTGAAAGTAAATTAAAATTTTGATAATATTCAAATTAAAATTTTCGACCGTAAATATTAATTAAATTGGTTTCGGCGCACTGATTCGGTCACTATAATACGATTATTTTATTTATTTAAGAATAAAATTAACTGACACAGCTATTTAGCAATTAATTATAAAGCAATCCGACGTTTGGGTTTCATCAGCAAACGCAATATTATACTTTTAATCTCACTTTCCTTGAGGAGGGTTCAAATCAAGAACCGAAACGTCGGATAGCTTTATAATTAATTGCTAAATAGCTGTGTCAGTTTATTTTATTCTTAAATAAATTAAATAATCGTATTATAGTGACCGAATCACCAAACCAATTTATGTAAATTAAAATTGCCTAACAAGGAGCGTCGACTGGCGAAAGTGTAACGTTTAAAACAGGACATATATATGGAAGCTTCGATTCTTACCTACGAATCTCGCCTCAATTTTCCAAGAAATGGATGGGTAAGCGGACAAATAGACAGCCAGATAAATAGGCGAACGGGCTACGTAGATAAAGGGAGGGGGCGGATCGGAGGTGGAAGTAGTTGTGTTCTAATTAAAACGTACAAAATTGCATTGTGTACTACGCCGTCGCTAGCGGCGGATAGCGCAGCAGCTGCCCTTAAAAGTTCCGATAACTTCCGTTGTGCTCCTCCACAATTCCATTCCATCTCTGTAATTGAAATGGTAAGTTAGTTCGACCTCAAAACAGCCTCTTTGTATTTCCGTAACGAGGAAGTTCGCGGCGCTATTAAATAACGCCTTAATGATCGCCGAGCGATAGGGGTCCTTCTCCCTCTAACTGGTTGAATTTTTGCTCGCTGCGAGGCGCCTCCTAACGCCACCAACTAAACTTCGAACCGGTTGCCTGCAAATTGAGCGACGGAACTTGCGGACATTTAAACCGTCGCAATTAAGCGGTTTAACGCGCGCGACATTTTAAAAAGGGGCCAGCCAGTCCCTCCTTCAAGACGTATTTTAATTAAAACCGGCGGACGCATCTGATTCGTTCGTATAGACCGTTTCGCGTGGGGAAAAATTAAACGCAGCCGACAATTAAATGCACGCTGGCCAGCCAGAAGTTTCCAGGGGAACAGCGTTCTTAGTTCTGCCTGGCGGGAGGCTTAGATAAGTTTTTGACAATTCGGGGTTGCCGTGTAAGCAACGGGAAGGAATATCACCGAGGAACAACCGTTTTATTCGCGGGGGTATTTGTAAGCAACGAGAATCTTTTTGATGGTAATGTTAGGAAAAAGTTGAAGATTGTGCGAAAGGAAGTTTAATTTCAGCGAAGTAGTTATACGTCTACTTAAGCGACTCTGCTTGCTGAATATCTTTTGAAATCGTGAGTTATAGTGAAGGTGAATATGAGAAGATTTGATTGAATTGTATCCAACCACGCGCTTCACTCTGTTTGCTCAGTGGAAACGAATGGAGAGGATAACGGGATTTTTTTTTTAATTCGTTTTTCAATCACGTTAACAATTATTCGTGTAACTGCTGTTAGGAAATGTTCGTGTTTCGACGACAAATCCCCCACAGTCACGTGCCAACAGGGGTCTGATAGTATCGAGCAGCAAACTGCTTTAAAACGCACTATAAATGTGCACGTCCTATGTACGCTGTAAAATATACGTTGCCGAGTGTGTACACTGTTATATAGAATGTTAGCCTACTTTTCCTTGTAATAAAACGAAATAGATGGTACCAGGAAGCTTATGGAAATTCTTAACTCATAACGGCCTCTTTAGCTATACATAGATTCATTTCCCCATTCCTATTTCGTGTTATGTTATCAATAACATCCATTAGGTGATTGGAAGTTTACATACTCGAGACTCGAAAGAGGGGAGAAAACTGTGGGATATGCTAACATGGCAAACAGTCGTATTCGATTGAAGGAACATGATTATATTCATGCATCCTCAAAGAATATATCTTCTTCCCAGATAAACAGCTTTGATACCATCAACTTGTTAATTGTTGAAAAACAGTCGTGACTGAACTTCGCCTGTGCTTGTGTCTTTGTTTACTTTCGTTCCTTGTTATTTTCTTGTTTGCAATAAAGACGCTTAATAATAATAATAATAACTAACGCCAGAAGAAGTAATGAAAAATTTTCCCATCTTTCAGGGAAGATGAGACTTCTATCAGAATGCTACACTATTAGTGTTTGCGCGAAATCAGAGCAATCGGTTCCTATTTCACTCGATACACACTGAAACCGACTCGTTAACGGAGCTACGGTATACGCGAAATTTAAAACCTCCACGTCCAAAGACCGTCAACAACATTCATAAGGATTTCCCCGCAACGGCAACAACGAAACCCGAACTGCACTCGCCGAACAGGCCGTTGCATCTCGTAGCGAATAACAGGAAACACCTCTAAACACCGATAAACCACTCACCGATGACCTATTTCTTATTCCGCTGCACCTTCGGAGATGAAACCAATCAATACGAGTGGCCAGTTGCGCGCTCACAATCAGCTCACACGTGTGTCTCGCTGAAGTAATGATCGCGGTCGCGATTGCATCGAGGCTGGCACACTCGTATCTCCTCCGGGCCTTTAATAAAACAGCAACAGCCTAGGCGTAGGTGCTCGTAAAGCCTTGGAAAATGTGAATCTTTCTACCGAGTGCGCGGAATACAAGCCGGCCCGTGTAACATGGCGGCGACAGTTTGATCAGGAAAAGCGGCACGACCGCGTGATCGGTTGTAGATTGATAACGGGCCGAAACGAATTACTGCAATCCTCGATCGTTTGGCCGCGATTAATATCCGATTCATAACGGACGCGGAGGAGCGGCGCCCGCGGATTGCGAATTGCAGAAATCGCATCGCGGAGAACGGCCGAGGGCTCACCGCTGTGTATTGCATTCTACCAGCCCGCGGACTGATTGCGGCCCGCTTTCATTCGGCTTGTTGCACGATTGCTTTCTGATTTCGCGCCATCGAGATTCCGATATTTTTACGATCAAGGATTATCGCTGCATATCGGCCGAGACAAAGGATTTCCAACGGGGCGAATAAATTTCTGCCATTCCCAGACCGTTGCCCGGTCAATGAAACCATTCCGGACAAGGATCAATGGTTTCCGGGGGCGGAGTGTGTTCAACTGTCTAATCCAGCGGTTCTTATTTCTGCCCCGATATATCTCGCGGCCCTCAGGCACTCTGGCCACCCTCGTGGACGTCCCCTTAGAGTGATGTTTCTAAATGTATAAAATAAATAACACGGGATTGCAAAGCAGAGGGATTATAGTGAATTCGGGGGTGGAGCTTGGTGACGATAAAGATGTTTTTGTTTTCCCACGAATCGTGAACTTTCCCATCGATAGCAAGTTAACCCTTTAACGCCCAGAGTCGTTATTTCAAAATTGTGAGATGATATATATATATATATTAGTCTATATATACATATAATGGTTCTATAGGATAACTAGATCAAAATTGAATATTGATTATTTCAATTTTTCTCCATTCCGTGCCGAAAGTTAAATATAAACAGACGATAGAATTTTACGCACATTCAAAATGAGTGTTGCACCGGTGCAACACTGGGAGTTACAGGGTTAAGAACCGTTTGTTTAACCCTTCGCGGTCACACGGGGTGTATTGTACCCCAAGAGCAATTTTTTATTTGAAATGCCGCACCTTTACATCTTCCAAAGGGGATTTGTCGCAAAAAAAGTAAATTTTTTTTTTAAAAAATCTGTATTTTACCACAACGATGGAAAATCGCTCATTTTCAACTACAAATTGTAGCATATCAAAATTTACATTTCTAGAAAAAGTCAATTAGACCATGACTGTGTAAGTATTACGAATGTAGAATTATCCGTGAAAAGTTAAAAGGTTCAAAAATACGAAAATGGTAACTCAAAAAATGACGCTGGGGTACAGTGAACACCGTGTGACCAACTTGTGATTATTAGAAGGTGTGACCACGAAGGGTTAATTAAACTATTTATGTATCCAAGTGAATTGTATGCTTTGAGTTACTTTGCAATTGTTTGTGCTCTCGAATATTTAATGAATACAGTTTATACCTAAATAGCAGTATTTTCTGGAATTTTAGTGCAGTTCCAATTTAAATGCCTGTTTAATTTGCATCTCGAAAGAGATCTAAGTCACACGTCACGTGTTTTTTCTACTTCACGGCGCGATTATTCCCGTCCCCACTGGTTTTATTCTACACCAGAAAAACTATACTTTTCGTGTAATCGAATTACCTTCGTGTTCCTCCACGACGTGCTGTCACGTTGCTTTTTTATCTCCTTCAAATTTTCGCGTGAAATGCTTCGGACATCGCGTGCTTTCGATACGCTGAATCAATGGAGGAAATTCATTCGCGGCACGAACGTTTAGAATAGAATCCGCAGATTTTCGACCGTCGAAAAAAATAAAATAAAAAACGAAAAGCGATAGAGAAAAACGTACCTCGGTGTGGCGATACGTGTTTCGCGCTGTGGATTGTTTTAACACTTTCGCCCGTCGATTCAACAACAAGGATATAAGTGCGCTTGAATTTTAAAAGGATTTTAGGTATCGGTAACCAGAACACACAATATGATAATAAAACGTAACAAAAAATCCGTATGACGCGGACTTTATTTAAAGAATTCAGTATACATTCCTGTCTTTTTAAAAATTTCATGCATATTCTTTGTCAGGCTGTAAAAGTAAGTATCTTAAGATTAAAGTCGATGCATTTACTTTCTAAGCAATGTAAGTACCTTCGCGAACACCGACCCGTTTCCTCAGCGAAGTAGGGTATTTTCCAAAATCACTTTCCGTCCAAAATTGCGGCCACTTTCTTCCTGAATATCCGCGCTGCCTGCTCTCTATGCTCAGTGTACTTAGTCCCTAAACATCGGTGCATTTCCTTTGTACTTCAAGGTACAATGCTCTTACCTTCTAAAGTTCGGAGGATTTCCACACCAAAGTATAGCGCGCTTACTTCCTAAAGTTTGACACACTTCCTCCGTAGATCACGTTCTTCTTTCAAAGTTCGACACGATGTTTCCCTAAATTTCCTTGCACTCCCTTTTCTACAGTCCAGTACGTTTCTTTTTCTAAACATCCCCTCGTTTCCCCAAAGTTTCGTCTAATCTATAACAGTGCAGGTACATTCTTTTCAATATTCCAAGTCCTTTGGCTTTAAATCTTGTTACAACCTTCCCCTAACGTCTAAAATATTCTCCTCCCCTAATACTCGCGATACTTTCTGTTAAAATATCGTTGAAATTTTTTCCCTCAATCTCTGTACATTTCCTCGCCTCTCCGCGAGTTACAGTAAATTTCCTTTATAAAGTACTTCCTCTCTTTTCAAGGTTCCACTGTTTCGTTTCGAAACCTCACTGTACCTTGATTTTAAACTTCGACGCACTTTCTCCGTTTCCCTCTAACTTTCAACTAAGATTTCCCTTCTTTGAATTCTACACAAGGCTCCTAAAATTCTGTGGCATTAAAAGTCCATTTTAAAAACGCATCTATGTTAACCAGAACACAACCGCACGGTGAAATGTATCTTCCTCTTCGTCTAACTGGCGCGTCGATTCCTCGCGACGTTACCTTGTAAATGACAATTGTCCCGATTGATTCAAGCTCACGGTCGTCAACTAATGAATATGCATTCGAAGCGGCGGCGTATAATCGAAATAGGGGCAGGGTATTGAAATTTCTTTCCATCTGCGTTTGTTAAACCAGTAACGTTACTCACGGCCCCATTGGAGCGAAGTGGACGTGGAATTGTTAATTGAATATTACTTGAAGCTTATCGCGCTTCGTTTAAGCCGCTGGCGAATGCTGAAATGGAAATGAATTGGCGATACTCTCGTTAAGAGCACAGCGCGCTCGTACCGTCGCGTAACATTTTTAGAACGAAATGTAAATTTTATTACACTACCTCTGCAATAAACATTAAAATAACGACGGACGAGTAAATTCGCTCCAGAGGAATGGAAAATATTAAATCGATTCTCGTGCCCTTATTCGCACAGCGACTGGACTAACAGAACATTTATTTTCTCTGGCAATTTATAATTAAGCAAGCTCAGGAGAAGATGGATTGTAACAAATATTTTTCAGCTGCACCATTAACAGCAACGTCGCTGTATATTTCTCCAAGAAGGAAGAAAAGTGGAAATGCTTGTTTACCATGGTCGAATAACGCGAACGTGGAAGCGTAACAGTCTCCCAGACTCTAATTTTCATGGACGACATCGCTGGCGTCATTTTCAACGGCTTAATGCATCCGGCTCGCTTCGAGGGAGTGGAAAAACCTGTGTCCATTGTTTGGCACGTAGAAGTAGAAAATGTTGGTTTATGGACGGACTTTCGAGAGTCACGTCCCCGTACGCGATGATTTACGGGGACAGGGGCGACGGGGGTGCGAGATTACTAAAAGAGCAAAAGTCCCTCAAAAGGACGATCGGAGTCTGTGCAGCGTCTGGAAGGAAGATATCGAACTCGAGCAACTGGAAATGCCAATGTTTCTATCATCAAGCAGCCAGCGCGTGACGATAGAGGAAACAAACGCTTATTACATTTTACAGCCCAACTGTTCCAAGATAGACGAAGACAAGACAAGCATCCGCAAGCAATTGTGATATCTTTTATACATAAAACGGCGAACTATTCGTGGATTAAAATACCTGTTATCATTCAGAGTATCGGAATCATCCATTTCCTTGGGAAGAGATCTGTTCTCTTCCGTTTGTAGAAGCTGTTTTAAATATAGGAATCCTTCCCTGGCTCTGTGATAAACATCGTTATTAATTTAAGAAATTTGCAAGCATCTAGCGATTCATGCATCTCGGGAGACAGGTTTAAGGCGCAGTAAACGCAGACGTTTAACGACCTAATGGGGGTATGAGAAAGGCAGGACACGTCTGAGAAGTGGAAGAATCCTAGTCGGTGCACTTGAGTCTCCAAACGAGATTGCTTGCTCTCAACAGAAGCCACCTTTCTGTGGTCGTCTGCTCCGACGGAGACGGAGGGAGAAATGGAGGAGCAGGTACTAGGTTGCCTAATTGCCCAATGCTGACATAAACCGCTCCTCTTCTCTCATAGAAATGGCACGAACCGCTTCCCCGATCCGCTTCAAGAGGTGCAGACCACTATTCTGATATCACCGGGGGGAGAGGGAGGGCGGGGAGCCAATGAACAGCCATAGGTGATGAATTATGAACGAAGATCAAAGACGGCCGACGCACCACCAGCGTCCAATTCACGGGCAACTTTCCTCTCCACCGGGAACTTTCGCAGTATTATTTTTATTCCCCTCCCTATGATTATACGGCGGGTGCATCAACAAAAGCTGCTTCAGCGGAGTTTAATGCTTTGCGGTGGTAAATTTTCGTTGAAAGTTTAAGTGAACGTAGAATTAGCATGAAATTTTCAAGCTATTGATGGAGAGGCACCGGAAAATACCTGGCAATCTAAATCTTCTCGCCGAAATTTAGTTGAGTTCTATGGAAATTTGCTTTCAATGGGACGCAGTTTAAAACGACAGGTACATAGAGCCGAGGATATTTATTCCAACGTGAGTCCTTCCCACCCGGAAAGAATACTTACCTTAATAAACACTTCACGTAGAAGCGAAATATTCTCCTTTCAGTAGCCTAAATTTTAGAAACTCCGTGTACTACTGTCACCCAGTGCAGAAAGTAGACTTATAAAATATCCCCTTAATGCTACCGATAGAAAAGAAAAATCAGCCACCGGAAACATAAATATTGATGATCAATAATGCTCAAGACTTTCCATATAAATCCCGAGTCCCTCTACGGTGCTTCGCGAACGCACCGAATGAAATATTCATTCCGATGAGTATCACTCGATCCCAGGGAAAGGAAACATAGTCATCGGACTCGTGATTTCAGATATCGCGTGGCTCCGCCGTGCATGGGGGATAAAAAAAAAAGCGCCGCGAAATTCGAGGAGTACCTTCGCAGCGGGATCCGATCGACGAACGCGAGGCAAGGGAAGAACAAATTGAAACGCGGCGGCGGTGAATCACCGTCACGAGTTCTCGGTTAAAAAGCCCTCCAGGAAGCCATCCGTTCAAGGATCCGGGTATTATAATTCAAATCGTGCGCGCAGCCCGCGAGCATCTAATTCAGCCGTGCATTGTGGCCCCTGATAGAGAGCGATTCGCGTTATCAAGGGTTCAATTAAACCCCGCGTAATAACGCTAGCGACGAAATCAAGTCGACAAGCGTATAATGAAATTAACCGCGAGCCTCGTCGCAGGTGGAGCGGATGGGAAGCGGGGTGGGCCGAGGGGAGGGGAGGACCGGGCCGGGGGTGGAAGGTTGGGTATGAGAAAAAAAAAAGAGAGAGAAAAAAAAAGGATCGAATTCCTGTCGCTGGTATTCCGCGTTACGTCACTTCATTTGGAAATTAGGGAAATGCCGTGTGGGAGGCGGTCGCGAGAAGCCTCGAATATGCAGATACGAATTAGCGGTCCCGTGCTATTTTCACATCTGCGAAATGCAGATGCAGCGGCAGAGGCGTTGGCGCCGCTCCAAATCTTCGCTGCACCCTGCTGCATGCCCGCACACGCGTGCGCGCCGCCTTCGAGCGGCGTGCGTGTTGTTTTCGTTCCGCTGTGTGCAGCGTGCAGCCGAAACGATCCTCCGCTCTTTTTTCATCCCCTTCCGCCGAGAACTCGGGCAAACGGCCTCCGTAACGCTGCGAGACCCCATCGTCTGATTTTTCAAGGTCCACGATTCGAGAGGCTCTCCCTTTGAAGCGGAAAACGGATGCCAGACGCGCCGAGCGCATGGGAGAATAGATGATTTCGGCTGCTGAAATATTTCTGTACCCGAGGAGAATGGAAAATGTTCTCTTTTTTCTGTCTAGTAAGCGTTTTTTTAGCTTCTGTTTGTATCGCGGACCGTGCTCGGTGCCTCCGGATCTAGTACGTGTGTTCTACCTATTGTGTACGTGGAAATTTTGTAGTTTCTTGTCGATGAAACGTGCGAAGTGACGGGAGGTTCAGCTTTAAGGCACAGTGTTATAAATACGGAATTGTTGGATGACGACATCAGCCATGTAGTGGCTCTTGGCACGAGGATGGAATTATTCTCTTGCTCCGGCCTTTGAAATACAATACAAAAATGCAGGAGCATTTAGACTATTACTGACGAAACGGACTTTTGAAGAGCCTCAGCAAAGGGGATGTTGATGTATGCTTCGTTCAGGAAACTGGCGCTAGCCTTGACACCTCTTTGAAGAACCGAGGACAACTAAGCTCTTTCATTTTTATAAATTATACGTGCCTGACACGATTAAAATAGTTTTCGTGGATCTTTTAAGCTCGAGCACTTGTTAATGTAGTTAACGGTTTCATTCACAGCGTACGACGGCACACGTTTATCTGAGGATTTTTGGCATACGTAGCCATGCTTATCGCATGAATCAAGACATTTGGCACGAGTATACTGCATAGCAATAATTTCTGGGTTTCGTTTTGCCTAATTGGCACGCTTAACTGTGAATAAGCATGAAAAATATGGTACGAATCTGTGTTGCTTTATATCAACGGTAATTGGCCCTTTTCTTAATGAACAGTCATAATGGAGACTCTGTAACTTTGAGATTCTTACTTGCATCATTTAAATTTACCCTGCTTTGTTTAATTTACAGACGATGAATACATTGCGCTGGTAATACCTTGAGGACTCGCGAGGGGCCCCTTGAATTTGTTATAAATGTTATACAGCCCTTTGCTGCTTGAACAAGATGGATTTTGAAGTGCTTCTCCCGCCCGATGCTGTGCACTGACGTTAATCCCCCAGCGTTACACGTCGAAACATTGTTTTACGTTCACATCGTACCGGCCTGGTAATCGCCCGGAACTGACACTGTTTTAAAACGTTTTACTGCAAGCTTCTCCCTGTTTGAAAGGGAATTAACATCAAAATCGTTCTGTTCATCGGTGAAATATTAAAGCCGAGCGGCTAGCGCTTCGCGCTGAAAGATTCATAGTAGTCGTTTCTAACGACGCGTCTCTCATAACGCGACTTTGACTGCAAACAGGTGGGTAAAAAGTTGAAATATGTACTCTGAATGTGTAGATCTTCTGCAGACTGAGAAATAAAATATCAGCGTTAAACTGTAATATTATATATACAGAATGTTTCACTAGCTCAGTTATAAACATTTCGAAATGAATTTGAATGGAACGTCGAATTTAAAAGAATAAATAGCGCTGTACGTTGAGAATTTTAAAATGAAATTGTTACAAAATTTTTGAGAGTTTCTAAAGTTCTCCTTAATTTGAGTACATTGTATTAGAAACAGTTTTTTTTAAATAATAAATATGACACGAGTTAGAAAGCTATACACGTAGTGATATCGGTTTAAAACCGTGTCTGGCCATATACAGTCCTTCTCTACTTCCTGCCTTGCACCTTGTTTCTCTCTCCTATCCCAATCGTATGGATCGTTATTTAGCTACGTGCTTTATTTACCAGGATCCTTCAAGTATTGTCCCCAATAAAAGTATTCCAACTGACGGAAGCTTCCATTAAGATTTCCACGAATTATCTTCTACGGAAATGAAGTTTCTTCTAAACCCCGGAAATAAATTCCACAAAACCGTACGTCAATGTTAAATTATTCTGTTATAACTCAGAGTTATTATAGTATTGCTGACTGTTTCATGCTCTTTCATGCAGCTAGCATTTATTTTCCAACTCTCCCTGAGCGATATTATTCCGCTCCGCCTTTGTTCCTGCTCTGTTTATTTTTAAAAGCTTCTCTATTCCGGATGCGTGGGCGCACGAAACGATAAATAATGAAAAGGCTAATTTAATCCTGGACGCGATGACGACAGTCGAATTTTTACCACGGTTCGCAGAAAGAAGCGTTTAAAAACACGTTGCAAACGTAATTCACAGGAAACGAGCGCGCGAAGTTTCTGCGATGTATCCTCATAGTGTCTTCTACAATTCCTGCATGAATATCTATCACAATGAACCCTAACTTCCTTTAAATAGATTTACTAAGAGCCCTCTTTCCTTAATCGCCAGAAGATTTTCGCGATTATTCGCCCGAAGCTGCTGAATGATCAAGGCTTCCAAAGCCACGCGTGCTGAGAGCCGAGAGTCCCGAGGATTAATCGAACGATAGTTACATACTGCTCGACATGGGATTACAAGCGACGATACCTTGCTTACAAGCAGACGTCGTAACCACGGTGCATCGGCTCAGGCGTTGGTCTCAAGTCGCCGATATCTGAGGCAAATCCAACTATAAATATACGAACGTACGACTCTTCAGCAAAATCGACCACGGCTACGTTCGACTCTTTGGGGACCAGACGCCCGCGTACGTTCCGTATCCGTCCTCGGATATCATTTTGCTGGTTGTGTCTGACATTTGACTGCGTTTCGCGCGGCGCCACGATGGCAGGAGCTGCGAAATCTACACTCGCCGCGCATAGAACGATCCCCGGTGGCAGGCGAAATGAAAATGACGCGTGACAGAATCGGGAGAAAAATTTCGAGTCCGATTAATTTTGGGAAATCGCGGTTCAGAATGGATCAGATTGCCAAAGATCGAACTAATGTATTATCTTCTTTCAATGGTGGATGCTCTAGGGGTCGAATGGGGAATAAAACTGTCGATAGATTGCGGGGTTTAGAAGATATATGAAGCTGGGAATTTTTAGACTGAACAGATTGAATAGCAGCTTTTGCAGAATTTACTTACTAAAGGGACGGAATGCGAGGGTTCCTGCTTCGATTTTCCGGCAGTTTTCAATGCAGATGGCAAAGTATTCATTGCCAAGCCTCCCTTACCTGCAACAAACAGAATCGAGTATTAAAACGGTGGCGCTGTAAATAGTTTCGAAGGTATCACAGAGAAAAATGAGTAAAATTCGTCCCAAAACTCTTACGTTATCGATTCTCGGCATTGCCAGTAACTTGACAGAATTATTTCGAAATTCGTGATCACTATGTCCCTTCCTGCACTTAACGAAATGAGGACTGTGATCCAATTTATAGTACTTTCTGCTGCCGTAAAATATTCATGCCCGTGATGCCGTCCACCTTCGAGTTTACGATTTGGGTCGCCATCCAAACGCGAGCTTTATACGGCGATATAAATTAGACCGTATGCAAATGGACGTTGACGAAAATGTTCACGTACGTTCGGTGCACGGATTTGGACGTAAGGTTTCCATCACTACTAAATGGAGGCATCCATTAAAAACATTCTAAGTTACAGCACAATCATCAAAATGATTACGCTCAACCATCAATCTTAAAAATGCATTAAGTTTCATTTGAAATTTCTAATTCAAATCAGATCGATATTTTGTTACATTCCAAATACTGCGGTGATAAACTAACCATTGAAACATTTCTATGTTCAACGCCTTATAGCACAATCATCAAAATGATTATGCTCGACCATCAATCTTCAAAATGCATTAAGTTTCATTTGAAATTTCTAATTCGAATCAGATCGATATTTTGTTACATTCCAAATACTGCGGTGATAAACTAACCATTGAAACATTTCTATGTTCAACGCGTTATAGCACAATCATCAAAATGATTACGCTCAACCATCAATCTTCAAAATGCATTAAGTTTCATTTGAAATTTCTAATTCGAATCAGATCGATATTTTATTTCATTCCAAATACTGCGGTCATAAACTAACCACTGAAACATTTCTATTTTCAACGCGTTGTTTCCCCGTCCGAATTCAATTTGCCCGGCTCTGGGTAATCGTATTAAGATAGAAACGCATTTGAAACAGTAATTCTTTGAAGTGGGTAGGTATATTGCGCTAATGGCGTGGAATGATTCGTTTTATCCGTAACCGTGCGCAGCTAGGATTATATTATGGCTCACCTATCATCCTTGCCCACTGCTTTCGCGCGGCCTTTTCCTGCTCCGCAGCCAGAACGGTCCTTCGATGATACAAAATGTTAGCCGGGGTGCGTTTGCGAGTTGAAGCGTAAGCAGCCGGCGAGCCACAGGATTGTGGGAGTTTCTGATTATATTGACGGATTAGCATAATATACCTGCGCAGTTGCACCACCAAGGATTTAACTTTCCCGCAACTGCCGCGTGTGACTGCCAAATTGCCGCTTATTACCTTAATTTCCAAGTGAGAAGCACGCGAAAGTGTAGCGCCGCCGAGGCGCAGCCTCTGCATTAAAGACAAACAAGCATCCCGCGACTTATTTTGGCAGGGGAGAACGGTTCACTGCGTCATCCCCGACGATCATTTCGTAACGTTCCCCGAGGATTTATAAGGGTTGTTAAACGTGGAACGCGTTATCCCACCCTTCTTTTTCGTAACACTGTCTTCCAAATATATGCTTACACTTCCCCCATTCGGGGATATAATTTGTAGTACAATTGAGCAAGGGGAGACGAGTTTATCTGTAGAATATACTGTGTTACTTTGTAAAAACTTGGACACAGTTTCCAAGACCAAGAAGTAGCGCTGCTGGTTTCAAAACACAGTAGAAGCATCTCTTTGTAGTGTTCATTCATTATCCCTCTCGACTGTGAAGAATGGTTTTGCGACCGAATGGCTTGCAGGAGAAAATCAGATTCGCGCAAAGGGTTGCTAGGCGGGGTAATAAAAAGTAGCGTGAAATCTGTGTAACTCAGGAGAAACGATATTTGGACACGACCCCATTTTCTTCGGGGCTGAAACGTGATTTTCAATCTGCAAAAGTGGCCCTCTACTTCGCCGAAATAGCCAGCTCACGCCCTTGTTCCTATCAGTCATGAATATTAGCTTAAAAGGTTCGAGATCCTTTATAGCACGGGACAACACGGCACAGTTTCTAGACAAGTTTTAGTTTTTATAATGGCGGCATCCGAATTACGTCACTGATCATTGGGCAAAATATTTCGATTCGAAGATGAATGCATGGAAGTATCGCCATTTGGGGTAACTACCTACATAGCCGTTTAACCGTTTCCGCCACATAAATCTGCGAGGCAAACGAAAGTGGTCGACTTGCTCGGTTCGTTTGATGCAACGACCATTTTCATAATAATCGCTCCATTATGTGCTCTCGACTGCAGCTAAATTGTAAGGAGCTTCGCTCGAGGCAAAAACGGGTAATCGAAACGCAGGAATTGGTACTTTCGTGCATACAAACTCTAAGAGGAACTATACTGTAATTTTCAAATATACAATAAACTATTATAAACTGTTAGAAAATAGATAATTCACCTCTTAATTAATTCTATGATATCTTCGTTAGATCGAACAACTCAAAGATACGCTATTAAGTATCCAACATTAATATATTTTATAGTCCATCCTGTATACAATCCGCTCGAATCGCGACCATTTCATTACACGTGGGTTCTGTGGTTTAACAATCAGTACTCGGAATCCAAGCAGGCGAGTATTGACTGCTGGATAAAAATGGCTCTTTCAAGAACACACTCGTGATCGACTGCCGCGTACAAATGGCGCAAATAAGAAAGTTGATAGCCTCGATCGTACACTGTAATATTCCCCTGTCGACGCAATCGCTTTCCCCGATGGAAACTGAGGGCGCAATTCGTGGACGTCGCTTAAGTGTAACACTGGATTCGCGGAACGTCGTCCTTGAAATCGCAAGGGTCTTCCAGGTCGTTTCTTTTGTTCATACTTCGCCATGCCCGTCTGGGAGAAACGGCCTACGATTTTCCACGATCAATTTAATTCGCTGGCCATTATTTCGGCCGAGTCATTCTACTTCACTCGAGGTTCACTATCTCCTGCTACTTCACTCGACCTCTTCTACTGCAGCAATATAACGTACAATGAAAAGCACATGGATAGAGTGTTATAATTTGCCAGCAACAGCTGGCAGACGAGAATATGTTGGTGTTTTAATAAAACATGAACTAGAAGCTTGTACATACGCTCCAAAGTACGTGTAAAGATAAAATCTCAGTGCATTGAATTGATTGGGGTGGTTCGTACGTACGTTAACACTAAACCTACCAGAGCCGTCAAATGACCGCTTTGGAGACTTTAATCAAAATTATTAAATTCCAGGTTTTCATTTTTCTTGAACTTACTGCATGACTTTTTCTATAATATATAGCTATTAATTTTTCAATATCTATCTCTCTTCTTCTTTCGTTTTTCCTGATAATAATATGTACTATACCTTTAAAAAAAAAAAATATAACGTTTTCTTGAGAAGAGGTCATTCGACCGCCATCGGTAGAAACAGGTATATATAAAATGTCGGTAGGTTTAGTGTTAAGTTTTTATATTAATACATTAGTTATTCCATGTTACTGCAAACTTTTCGTTAAAGTTCATCGTGCGCGCAGAGCTAACAGTTCATTTCAGACTGGCACTTCAGGTGTACAAGGGTTGCGAAGTTTGTTCGACACTGTATGAGAAGCTCAAAGCTCCTGAATCTTGATGAACCTTGTTGTACCAAGTTCCGAAGTTTTGGAATCTGATAGTCGAATTAAGATCGCGAAACGGGAAGAATTTCAAATTCTGATAGCCAAATACGATACACAATAGAGCTAAAAGACTATCGCGTTGTGGGAGGCTGTGCGCTGTTGACACGTAGCCAAAGTGAATGAAGATTTTATCGTTAATTGATACTAAAAATCTAACGAAGCACGAGGCTTAATGGTTTACCATTCTCCTTTCCACCTTGCTTTCGCAGGTTCCCCGCGTACGTGTAACAGGGGACTTTTATTCCACCCGACACATTTCCCCGCGAGGGAAATTGTCATACCGTACAACGTTTCCACCCTCTTTCCAGATACAAAATGCTTCTGTGTAAGCTGCGATCAAGCGGAGGATTTGTCGCTTGTACAACAGGCGTTATGTAAGCATACCTTATGGCTTATCTTATAAAATTCCTATGCACAACAGAAGGAATAAGTTCTCAAACATGCGGCCACTCAGGGTATTACGGGAGAAATATACCCGCAGCCACTAATGTTCTTATAAAATCCTCCGCTGTGCCGGCCTCTATATCGAGCCAATTTTAACGAAATATTCCGTACCGCGAGCAGTCGATCTCTCGTTACCGTGCAATTGTTACATCGCACGCAGCAGGCAAACGCTGAAGCGCCGTTTCGAGGCACACTTAACCCGATAGAATCGGCTGGTTCTATCAGCCTTTGCATTAATTCTACCTGCTATCTGCCTGATAGAATTATTCCGTGGTATACATATGAGCTTCCGCGGCTACAACGTGAATTTTACGTTGCCAGCCTTTATCTCAGATATAGGGGTACCCTTCCCCTATTAGGTAGATAGTAGATACTATTGTCAGGCAGACCGTGGGCACTGCTCCTACGTAGATAACAGGATCGTAGAACTGCACCCCCATATCGAGATAAAGTCTAGCGGCGTGAAATTCAGATAGCAGCTAGAGGACCTCCTCGACTTCCTCCGATCTGCCACATCAGCCTCGAGGTTTTTCGGTGTATCTAAGAATTGTTCGGCCGCGGGAGGCGAGTGCTCGGCTAAATAATTACGTCAACTTCGGTACCGTCCGCCGGGTTTCATAAACAGAGGAGCGGATCCAAGGCGCCCAGGTCAGGGTTGCGTTTCGACGAACTCAGCGGCCGGTATTTATAGGGTGCCGGGTTTCTTAGGAAATCGCGGGAAAACGTGACGTAACGTACGTAATCGACGGTGGACGTCGGCCACGATGAGCTTGTCGGGCGATGATGGGTACGCACGGGCGGGATGCAGCTCTGCGGCTGTGGCTTCATGCCAATTTCTTGCTACACGAAAATAGGTGGAGGTCGCAGACCAGAGACGGTTTCCCGCCTAGCCGCCAACGTATAGCCGTGTCATGAAACCGCACAAATGACCGATCGATGGACGGCTCGCTAATCTCCGCGCTCCTCACGGTGTACATCAGTTTTCCTTGGTCCTGGCGGGTCTCAGACTTTCGGTGGTTGGCTAATCGGCTGCTATTAATATTCATTCGGGGAACCGCCATGCTTCAACCACCGCAACAACACGTGCAGAGGGGGAGTTTACACGTTGCCGGCGATGATGTAAACGGTGATGCGATGGAATTCGATGAAATTTCCGGGGATTGAAATTAATGAAGGAAAGTATGGTATGAGGGAAAGAGTGGATGACATGGAAGGTGCGCGTAGACGAAGGGAATGAATAATGGTGTGGATTCGTTGTTTCTCAAGGATAGTTTTGTGCGAATTGTCCATCGCTGGACGACTGGTCGAGGTTTGTATAAGAATAATTGAAGGGAAGCGGTATTAAATTATATCATTTCCTAACGTTCGCAACAATGGTGGGTTTTGACAATGAATATCCCGCGGTACGTATACTATTTTACGGAGCACAATGGAGCGTGTCCGATGCGACAGTCGCGATAACTTAATTTACGGTGGGGCAAGTTTTTATACAGACTGGCTTACAACGTACGACGAAATCGAATAAACATTTATCGTGGCATGTATCGGGGGGCAATTTATATTATTAAACTGTCGCTCCGAAATAGCGGTGGATTTAAATTTCTGCTCGCCAGAGCTACGCTTGGAAAAAGGTCGAATTGCACCGGGCGAATCGCGGCGGTACACCGGGGCTTTTACGAATTCCTACCGACGCGTTTTCTAACGAACGTTGATAATTTTAGCTGGTATTAAGTAAATAAATTTTTTTTACTATTTAATCGTTCACGCACGAACGATTGGAATACGTTCCAAAAATGTCCGATTCGCGCAATGACGTAGTGGGCAATCGAAACGGCGAATTAGATTTTTCGCGAGGCGTTCCGAAAATATGAAAAAATATGCACCGTTAAACTCTAAAGGCAAAGAGTATCTCTTATGGAATTGTGAAACGTCAACGGAATTTAATTCGCACGTTGGACATTTTTGGGGTAATTTTATTTGGCGAACACAGCGGGACAGATTTATTCTGTTAAAGGGGGTTTCACGTTTTTCCTTTAATTTCATTCGTAGTTAGGTCTTTCGAGCACGTGAATTATTATCTCCCACCTGAGTCGGCTGAATGATTTTTCATCCGAATTCCATCGAGAATAAATGCCACCGAGTCGCTGGGATTTTATGACATTCTGCTCATTTATACGCTTGCACTCCTCTGAACATTTCACGATGGGTATAATAAATCGGGGAATTGTCAGTGCGTGTGTGTCGTGAATTGTATGGTCGCAATATTATTGCCCTACTTTCATTCAACAAAATTGGTCCCTTAGAAACAATAAGTACAAACTTGAATGATCCATAAAGTAGAAATCAGTCCCAAATAACAATAAAATTGTGAATAAATAAAGTGACAGACTACTTTAGCAGATCTAATAAATGGCTTGTGCTTCAAATACAAATGACAATTAGGTAAAAGTATTCCTTCAAAGGACATAATATTTACTGTCTACACGTGGAGTTAATGATATCTAAAGAATTCTACCAAAATTATCAAATAAATTACAGAATCCTTGGCCAACGTTTGATTATGAATTCTATCAAGATTCTTAACCATTACCTTAAAAAAAAATTCACGGTAAACTGAACTCTCTAAACGCTGAATTATTCACGATATTGTTAAAAGCCTTGGCACATTAAAAACTCTCGCTCTACCGTGTTGTTTGGATTCGGGCGGTGCTATGGGCCGATTATAATGACCTTCCGTTATCGTTGCGGTAAGAAAGCAGCCCAAGGCTGACAGGCGTGGTAAAAAAATTCCAGGGGCGCGCTGGAAACCGTACATTATTGAAATTCCAGAGGAATACCGGATGCGACAGACTGCCTAAGACTGTTTCTAACAACAATCTCCCCCGGAGGTGTTCTGCATTTTCCCCAGCTTACTTACCACTGGCTCTGCGTGCCGCGTAATAACACAGCGACGCTCGGCCGGAATGCTGATCGGTATCGAGATTCAAACTCGCGAAGATTAGTTCGGGAATTGGAAATTCTGCATAGTCCCCCGGCCAGCCAGCGAAAAGATACACCCTGCTCAGCCGACGACGGGGGAATCCAGATGCGTTCGGCGGCAACTCGTGACGAAGAATTTAAACGAAGCCTTCGTTAACCCTTGGTCGCCCGTCGATGGAACTTCGGGCGAGGGGGTTTGCACGAGTTGCTTTTATTTTCACTTAAATCGCGGAATCGGGGGATCCGGTCGGTTCCAGGGGGAAGATCGATGCTCTAGCTTGTGGTTGTATAGCGAGATGCACCTTGAATAAAATCGGGGTCCGAGTGAAGTATTAGAATCGGGCAGGAAGCATCGGAGTCGGTACTCAGCCGGTAGGATCGAGGCATTGGAAAAGGTAAGGCGAATAAAATGTTCCTTAAGGGGTTAGGACACAGTAACGGGCCAAAAAAGCAGACGATTTTTAGACGACGATAATAAGAAAAGTAAACGATCGATTAATATAAGGTTTTGTGTTTTAGTTCACTATATTATGAACTATAAGAAAAGATTATAATATTTACAAAATAACATTTGTATGCCGTGCATTTAAACTGTCCTTTTTTTTCGGATGGCCAACTGGTGAGCCGAATTCCGGGAAATCGGATGAACTGAATCAAAAACCCCCAAAATGTCATAAACTATAATATATTTCCTGGGCATTGACGATCCAACATTTCAAATTTTTTAATTATTATACAAAATATATACAGAAAGATGTCGACACTTCTGTCGAAATTTGATCATTATTTTTTAAACATCGGCCATTTTGTCAATTTTCGCAAAAATTGAAATGTTGGGTCGTCAATGCCTAGGAAATATATTATAGTTTATGACATTTTTGGGGTTTTTGATTCAGTTCATCCGATTTCTCGGAATCCGGCCCACCAGTTGGCCATCCGAAAAAAAGGACATTTTAAATGGAGACATTGCGCGGCATACAAATGCTATTTTGTAAATATTATAAGCTTTTCTTATAGTTCATAATATAATGAACTAAAACACAAAACCTTATATTAATCGATCGTTTACTTTTCTTATTATCGTCGTCTAAAAATCGTCTGCTTTTTTGGCCCGTTACTGTGTCCTAACCCCTTAACGGTGAATGTAGTAATCGATTCCTCCTTACTGCCTCTGTTTTTAATTTCCACGTTGATTTGTTTTAAACTGTCAATATCGCTTATTATCTTCTGAACCTGGATCAGTGATTGGAAGCCAATTGAGGCGATGACATTCCGCGTCTATCCGACTACCTACTTATCGGGGCGCAGGGTGAAACGAAGCGACACTTTGATTGAACATCTCGCGATGTCACGCGCATTCGGCGTGCGTCCTTTATACGAGGGGCTGCCCGTTGTCACCGGATCGAATAGATATTCATGGGAAGTCAGACATGATGCCTGTCGACACGTGAGATCGATATCCATTACGTATCTTACGGGTTTACTCTTCTATGGGACCGTTGCGAGTAATTATACGCGTTCGACGCGTCACCGATGAGGAATTCTCCATTATGGAGTAAGAGGATTGAAGGTGGATGGTTCTTCAGTGCGACGCCGACGCTCGGGATACTCGAGCTCCTCTAAAAGCAATTTGTAGCCGTAAACTGTGATCACTGCGAACCACATTAAAGTGGATCACTTGGACGCAGCATCTTTCAAATATGAATCTTTGTTTTTAGCGACGTGCGTACTTAAGATTCGCGAGGGCTCAATGTGAAATTACTTTCTGATTGCACTCTGCAATGAACAATGTTTATTTTTCAATTGATTCCACGTTTATTAAACGAGGACCAATTGTCGTTTTACCTATAAGGAACGTGACACCGTGAAAGTAAATGTTTCCCCTTTCAATGGCACTGTTCGTCTACATTGCGTCATTCATTTTCTACCGAAGTACCTACCTGCAAGCCATTAATTATATTCATGGCAATCAATTCCACGAGGGTACGGAAGAAACAATAATTGCTATTCCGATAACAATTAGCGGAGGCAAACACTGGCTGCGATGAAAATGCTCGAAACCTTCGTCGACTAGAACTTGTCGTAATCATCGGGCGCAAACGTTTAAATCGATTCGCTGCTGAATAAGGAAATCAAGGCAATTCCAAGTTCTTAAATAAATACAACTTCTCCCGCTCTCTCTCTCCCTCCCTCACCCTTGTAAAAGTAACAAAAACTCAAGGGGTTCACCGCAAATAATTACGAAGTATTACTCTCGATTGCTCTTAACATCTGTCAGATCTGCCCTCGAATAAATATTAATTTTCGTCCGCCACTCAGTACCTTCTCGTACTTGTACGATTGGAAAATTCTCCGTTACCAACTTCAGTGGAAGTTTCAATTTCCAATTTCAACTCCGTCCTGCTGGCTGTAATAATACTTCTGTGTATTCATGCTGCAACAACACATTATTCGGTACGATTATATTGCGATGGCCAATGGAACATTTAAACTCTCACTGTTACCTTAAAAACAACGTAATGTTACTTTAACAAACTGTGGTAATAACTTGACATTTAGCAAATCTTAATATATAAACCAGAAAGTTTCTATATGTTTATCTGTCGCCTAAAAACTTTCGAAGGATAAATTCTGGGATCACGAATTGTGCCTCAGCTCATTATGCCTGACTAATACAGATGAATGTGACTATTTTCAGGAAAAAATAAAAGAAATATTTTTTATAAAATCAGAATCTAAATTTCGGGCGAAGCCGAGTAGTAAAGTATTGAGTAAAGCAGGCAACTAGATTACTTTGAGAGTACAACCAGCAATAAGATCTGGGCCGTTATTACCTTTTAAGGATGGTTTAAATCTTAAAAACTTGAAGAAACGACTTCACACAGATGCATCATAATCGACCAGCGTTTAACAGTGCCTATTTGAAAGTTGCCGGAAAAATGCTTCTGAAAATGATCGTTGCTGCGAGCATCGTGGTTTTGGAAGACGCCAGGAACCAGTTGGACGGACCATTTGTCTCGAAATCACCTTGCATCGGGAATTCCGTGGGAGTAAGGCACCGTGCAGCGTTCGTGTAAACTCTGGAATAGCGCTATCATAGAGGGAATCGAAGTATTCCCCGAGCCAGTACTTCGATCCGGTAACGAAATTCTCTCCAAATGTTTGCCATAAGAACGCTCCCGCGGATCTAACGACGCCGAGTTTATGCCGCATGAGAATAGGACTTTAAACCAAACGACGTCTACGATTCCATCGTTCGCGTATGCCTTCCAGGAAGAAGAAGCTCGTTGATTCCCTTCCTCGAATCCATTTATTGCACTCTTATCGTGCATTATTGCGTCGATCCACGGATTATGAGCCGCGATGGACTGGATTCCGCGTTGTTTATTTAATCCGAATTCCACGACGCCTTTATTACACCGGCATGCTTGCGCGCAGCGTGCTTCGTCAAACTATTTCCGCACTGTGATGATCACTTCATCAATGGATTATTTCATTCATCCATGAGTAATTTCGTTCCATCGATTGGTAACTGAATTACAAGATCCTAGCAATTAATTGCTATCCATAATTTCCACTGCGAAATGGTGAGTTTGCAGTTTTGACAAATTTCCCTTCATACTTGCTTTACGTGATCTGCCCTTTACTGAATTTCTCGGTTATTCATCGGCGATCATTTCCACAAATGTCACTAATCTGACAGTAAATTTGACGTTCCATAAAATTTCTCTTCTATGAAGCCTTAGCAATTAAATTGCTCACTTTAGATCGAAGCGGTACGATAGCAAATGACAATCGAAAGCTGGCAACGCGATGTCTGGCTTCGCTATCAATCACTTGAGGTCACTGCACATGCACAATCGCGATCTCATTATGTGCGCGATTGCTATGCGCCCCTCCTTTCCTAGCATCCATTGTGATGCAACAGTTTCATTGTATATCTAATTTCTACCACGAGCAGCATAACAATACATATATTCAATGTCTTACCGAGTGATCGAATCACTAATTACGCGGACACTTAATTGCTTCAAAAGAGTGTTTCAAAAGCGAGCAAGCTGTTTTAAAATTCACGGGATGGCACAGTGGTTGATAGTAGCTTGTGTCCATTGATGAGAATGCTAGGAAAGTCTTAAGAAAATCCGTCGATAGCTTGAAGCTATCAAAGTCCCCTTGTCAGCGGAGGTATTATCACAGAAACAGAGTAGAACGGGTAAGTTGGCTCTTCGTTGGAACTCCCATGAATCACCTGACATTTCCCTCTATCCATTCATTTTCCAAAATCTTATTCACATTTCCTCCCGTCCTCGCGCATACGTCTAGCCATTTTGCCCCTTGAAATTTTTACGCCCCGAAGTAGTTGAAATTTATTGCCCGAGGCTCCACTTTATAACACTTTACGTGCCCGTGATCAAAAGATGCTACAATGCGCGAGTAATGTCTTATATCTTTCAAGTGTGAATCTAATTTCTTTGTTCCCGGTGGAGCGGGTGCTGGAGCCATCGCTTTGTGGAGTGGAGGATCGCGCATATATCAGCGGCTTAAATACAACTCTTAATTGCGCGGGGAAATCGCCATGGCCGTTTTCAAAATTGCGCGTAACACGTGTGCTGTTTAATGCACGAGGCGCAAGAAGAACGCAACTGCGGGCAAATTGGAAAAGTTTATCGATCACGGTCACCTGCGCTAAATGCATTATGAAACTTCCGCTTTTGTTTCGAACATGACGAAGTTCCATGGTGCAAGAAAAACGCAACACTGCTGGCCCGAGGATGACGGTGCTATCCGTCTGAAGCAGAACCCATTCCCTGTGTCAACTTGAACTCCTTTATTGGAAGTAACGTCAGTATTAAGGTGGTTGAACTTCCTTCCACTAGTTACTTAAAGAAGACCTTGAGCTTTCTCCAAGTACTGTGTCTTATAACTTCTGTCTTCACTTTGCGGGCTTCTGGGATGTTGGGATTATTCGATGTGTTATTAGATGCAAACTGATTAAACTTCGACGATGCTTTGTTTAACAGGATTAGAGTGTGACTTGAGAGTAAACTGATAATTCGTACACAGATACTACAAGTTTCTGATGGAACTGTATTACTAGGATTTATACGAAAACCGACTTTTGAAAAAACAGGTTTTCAAATTCCACTATACCCCCCCTTCCAAAAAAAAAACAGTTTTCTTAATATATCTTTATTTTGTAATATTTATGGAATTACAAAAATATAACAAGATAAAATATACTCTAACTATAGAAAACCAGATAAAAAAAATATTAATAGCTAAAATCCGTACAATTTTTTAGTTCATTTAATATTTATGGATCTACAAAAATATAACACAATAAAATACACTGCATACAAAACCAAATGTAAAAAAAAATAACTAAAATCCGTACAAAATATAAATCTATGTATATATATATAATACAAAATACAACGATTCAACTATGAAAATGTCCTTCTACCAAGTATTCACACTGATCCCGGGAGCACTCTGCGTAGCTGACTTTTATTTCATATCTGCAAATAGAGAGTAGCTCCAGCAAGAAGCTCCAGCCTTCCGTAAGGTTCCGACTTCAGAATTGTGACGGCATGAATATTCTCGAACTTTGGCAACAAACTTACTCGCGAATCATACGAACAGCATCGAAAAACGAGATCAAAGAGAGAGAGAGAGAGAGAGCGAGAGAGAGGAGGAGGAGGAGAGTGAGAGAAACAGTTCGGACAGTTAGTGGAAGCTCCTAGCTTGTAGAAGAGGCTTAGGAGTGACTCCCTGATTAACATCGCCGGCAGGTGAACAGTTCGTTCATGCGGGAATCGCAATCAGTTGAATCGCCGGCTCGCATATCTCATAATCAAACTGGTATCGCCAATTTAAGCGATCAAGCATATGATTGCGCGCGGCCTAATCACGATCGCCTGTCGTGCACGATGGAAACGAGTAAACAGAGAAATGTCCGAGTTGTTCGGAGTTAATCACAATGGCGGGACGCGTTGCTCGATGCGATTACTCGGTGAAATACGGTTGGACACAGAAAGAACACGGGACCACCGAATCAAAATCTGTGCATTGGGTCTGCTTGATGAATGGGTTTCGCGAAGCACCGCCGAACAACACTGAACAACGCGTCACCGGTGCTTCTCGAAACCAGTGATCTCTCTAACTACGTGAAAGGGCAGGTAGCTATATAATTTATGCCTGCTCGATTCTGTATCGCGAGTGTAGGGAAAGAGGATGACATTTGACAGCGTTGTCACATAAAATATGCCGCAGGGATCGAACTAAATGATTCATGAAGTAAGAAATGGAATCTGTGACGAGACATGTAATCTGCAAGGATCCAACTTGAGCACCGAGGGTTGGCAAAAAAAGGGAAGATTCTGGGAAATGAAAGTTTAATGTAACTGTCCGAGTTGCAAGAGTTTTATTCCGCACCGATGCAAGCTGCTTGCAAGCCGTTTACTTTATGATATTTCAAGTGGCGCGTTATGATCTTCACGGTTTATCGTTCGATAACTCTTTACGGAGCTTTAAGTTACAAAGGGGAGCATCAAAATGGCCAATGAAAGGAGGATTGCTCTTTAGTGATAGAAACTCCTGCGAGTCTTTGCTTTACAGGCGGCGCCATAGCGTCTTGATTGATCAACGATTAATTAGATATTGGGAAGCAACAGGAATATCTATTTCGGGAGGATGGAAACAGTTGCTCAAAATTCTGAGGCATCAAGCGCAGACGTTCTCCAGCTTTGAGCTGCGAAACTCTAATTAGCAGAAGTAGATTCGCCCGTCTGTTCGGATAGACGTATTAAACATAAGATTCAACGACGCTTTGATAATGTCCCGCTGCTCCAGAGCGGAAGAACACTTGAGGGGAATTCAGCGTGCGCTTCTTTTGCGTTTAGTAAATCCAGCTTTTAATCTGCTCGCTCGAGACGCAGCAAGAAAATTGTTTTCCCCGAAACGGAACGAAGGCGTCCGTCTACTTTCTAATTAGCCTCAGTTGCGCGAACGTATTCTTACGAGCTCAAAGTGGAAGGCTGGCCTCGCGGTGGCCTTTGCGAACGCACGAGAAAATTGTGCGCCCGGGAAATTCACGAGAATAACCGGCGGCAACAGTAGAATCGAGGTAACAATGCTGTATTGGACGGAAAGCAACTGTAATAAAGTGGCCTGAGCGTTACTTGCCGAAAGCATTAGAATTATCTTGTTAAACACTATTTCATTAATGCTGAATTATTCTGCTTAGCTTCTAAGTGGGTATTCGTTTAATTTACCAATTCGAGCCATTCCACTTTCCTCTTTGGAACTGTAAAATGCATTCCGTGAAATGGATACCTCAGAAGTAGATTCCACTATGCAATTCAGAAAGTTGAGCAGCTCACCTAGGAAGTATTCGAAAAAAATGAAAGGATCTCGCGTGGCAACCTCGCCCTAGAAGATAGAAGCGATAAATTCACGGATATTCTGATGAGATACTTGAAAAACGGTCAAGAATTATGCATTAAGTGGGGACGGGGATTCCCGTAGAAGGGACGTGCAAGGGTGGGGCGACAGGGAAACTTTGAGAAGATGAAAGCTGCTGGTTTAATCTGTGACACGGTGCCACGTATCGTTTCCATACTTGAAACGGCCTCTCAAGTTTGCAGCGCGGTATTCGGAAACTTGGCTTGCAGGCGGATAAATTTCAATCCTACTGAAAAATTGAAGCTACAAGTTCGGCATTAATATATCTCGCTGGGGAAGGAGCTCGGGCAACTACCCCAAAGACGAGTAGGTACTTTTGTTTAGGGTGCACCAGAAATCCAATTTCACCGAAAATGTTCTTAGAAAGTAATTTAGTGTTATTAAACCGCCTGTGGCTATCGTGTCGTATATTCTACTTGTTGGAAGATTTTCGGCTTCTTGGCTAATCCCTGCTTAATTTCCACGAAATTAGAATACAGTGGACTCCTTAGTATTAATGCCTGCCGAAGAAGGTATTCTTTCTTGTGTAAAACTAGTTACAGGTATCGAAACATATTAATTCTGGTTTGCTACGGGACCAAGAATTATTATAACAGACATTATTTTTTATATAGTCACGAGAGCCAACCCTCGTTGAATGGTTAAACAGCAAATTATACATACGCCGTTAAACAAATTGAATAGATAAAGTAATCGAGACCAACTGCGTAATCGAATCGGTATTTGCATACCCACTGAACGATACGATCTGCAAATATAAATACTTATTCGTGATGCTTTGATAAGGTAATCTAATCAGTCTGGCGCGAAATTATATATTTCGTTTATGTAATATTTAACTATCAGTTGTACGAGGATAAACAGCTATATTATCCATGGCGTTGACTTTCTCCATTCCTACATAATTTCTTAATTAACATTTCCCTTACGTTCCATCCAAACATTCTCGCGAAACTCAACGAATAAGCATTAAAATTCATAACCACAATGGGCCCAGCATCCATCTCACTCTATTAATTCGTAGCGAACGTTTAGCGAGAAATGAGCCGGAAGGAATTCGAACGAACGGGATGCTCATTTAATACCGCGACGCGGCAGGCGTGATTATTTCGGGGGCCTGCTGGACCAGTCGCCCCTTTGACCGGGCAGCTTCGTAAATCGAGGGGGGCGAAGGGCGAAAATTTATGCTCGAAACGTGGAGTTGGCGCGCGATCAGGTCGCGAGCGGTGCTCACGAACGGGGAAGAGCGTACTCGCGTGTCGATTTGCATAAGTCAGCCGATACGAAACACTGGCAGATGACGGTTCCGTGACGCGACTCGTCGTAACGCGAACGGGAACGATTCCCGGCTACCAAGTTCCACGCATGCCGTGTAAACGCAAACAGTATGGTGTTACTGCACGGATTGAATTGCAGATATCGGAAACGCGATAGAGGGAAACTCTACGAAGACGAGAGCCCCGACGGTTTCTTTCGTGCAATCGAGACAGGATTTCAACGCATCCAAGCAGCTGCAGCTGGATGCAATTCCTCGGTTCCAGTTGCTACGGGAATTCGTTTGTGGAACTACAGACGCCGTGGTTTATTTTTTTCCTCCTGGAACCTCGGAGGAAACCGAAACATCGGGCACCTTGTGTGTTATTTACTTTTCCCTATTTATAAACAGATTGGTGCTCGGAGATGTAAGTAAATTTTTAAGAATTTTAAATGGAAATTCTATTAAATTCCAGCGTACTTCGAAAATCGTTGTAAATGTGAACAATTTTTCCTGCAAACGGTTGTTGAAACAATGCAGCTATGATAAAATGGCGAAAAGATAGCTTCGATCACAACGGGTGGAGGCGCGTCTGACCATATATGATCCGTTTCCCCTTGCACCGTTTCCCATCCGCGTTTTAGCCGCACGGATCATTCATACCTATATGTACATTCCTAACGCCTGCTGTATTTTTTAACTTGGTGCATTCTTTAAATTCTTTCCACATGTATATTAATTTCCAAGTTGCAACATTTCAGGACCAGTACCGAGAATTCATTCCAGATACCATGATTGGCATTCAAATTCGAACAATCATAGAATACTACCAACATTTTTTTCTGTTTCTGTTTGAGTTTTTTCCCTGTGTTTATACAGATATGGCGTTTCAAGCATATTTGCTTCTATTGCCCAACGAACTATAAGTCTCTATATTTTTCCCCTCCTCTCTCTTCTCCTTTCGGGTCGCAGCAGCAAACGGAGTACCGGGAGAAAGGTGGTGGGTGGTCACCCATCTTTCCCCAGTACTCGCCCCGCGATGCTTAACTTCGGTGATCTAAGGAGAACCGGTGTTTCCATCACGGCCACCGCCGCTGGTCAACATTTTTTTATTTTAATGAATTGCAAATTGAACCTAAGATACCTCTGTTCCTTAATTTGAGATCGAGACGGTTCAATTACTATTTTTACTGCTACAATAGGTATACCTAATTTAATCAGTATTCAAAACTACAAGCAACAATCTGAGAAATGTAACAAAACTGACAAAGTGAAAGTGTATAAAATTCCTTCATTTAAAAGGAAAGCTTTACGCCACGCCTGTATCAGAAATTCAACTCACCCGATTGTCTTTAAAGCGTTCCGTTTCGCGCTGTAAGTTAAGCCGCAAAAGCGGATTGGAGGGACGATTCCGTTGGACAGTCACAGGGAAAGTTCATGGACCGAACGGATAACGGCACACCGTTTATTAGATCAATTGAATCGCGCCGGTCCACCGTGCAATATTCGCAACGCAACGGACACGTCTATGAATGCATATCGAAAGCCGAATTCCCCCAATTTTCCATCCTCGTTAAATCGAATCCGCGCGACTAGCAAACAAACGCGCGGATCGCACAGGACGCGGATTCCTGCGGATCGAAGAAGAAGCGCGAAAATTTCGCACCCCTGGCTGGAACGGTGACGAATAATCGGTCGGCCGGGGGCGCGAAACAGATACGCGTAAACGTATCGATTCAACTATGCGCCAGGTAGTGCTGCGGATATTCGCGCGAGATGTCGCGCGAGCACAGAGTGCTGGAATTATTTCGGAACTGTCAAACGTGAAGAATCACCCGAAAACAGAGCGCGAAACCCGTCGAACTCGTTAAGGGTGCAAAGATACAACGCGATAAATGTCGCTCGAATTTACCGATGAACGTCACGCAGATATGAAAGAGACGTTAAAGCACAAACGGACGAGATGATATCCTAGTTACTTGAATAATATTAGAGACACCTTTGCCGAATAGATTTACGACCCTCGCGTTAATTACTTCGCTGTTCCCGCGTTTCCCTGTTCCGTTTTTTTTAAATGCTTCTTGCACCACTGTTGGAACAGAGGAAGTTTGATGTTACTTAAGGGACTGGATGCAATATGCTGGTTTCTTTGGCTGTGTACACGGAAGAAAGTCGTTGAAATTTTCCAGAGATGTCTGTCGCAGAAAGCTGTAGGTTTACAGGTTTCCGCGTGGCTTCGTCTCGCGTCGATTTTAATCCCTTTAACACTTTTTGCCGTAGCCTCGCTTTCAAAGCCTTTGGTATTCGCTGGAAGCAACTAAGCGGCTCCGCCAAGTTGTCTAACTTTTCAACGTATAAACCGCGTTAATTTGATCTACAGTGATGAGAAACCGGGCCAGGATTAAGTTGCCTAGCTGACATGTAGGTCACGGCTTGTGCACGCGCACTGCCACCCCTTAATCTGCGATTAGACTTATTAAACATGCGTAACATTTCATTGATCACACAGTGTGGTGGACTTCGTGGGTTTAGATAATACCTCGCCATGCGTGGCTATAGATTACAAGCGTCTTCCGTTGAATATCAGCAGGATTTTTGGGGATGGTTTCAACTTGCCTACAGGAAAGGGATTTCGAATTAAGTTCATGGCCCGTATGCATAAAAGCAAGTTTAAGCTTTTAGTAGTGATTTTTCAAGCTAATACTCAGTTCCGTATGCAATAAAGTATGAAGTATTTATTAGAAATAGTTTTTACTTATTTTCCAGTAAATACGTAAAACACGTATGCATAATACAAAACAACAAAAAGTATTAGTATTAGTACTAGTATTTGCTGTTACTTATATTTATTACTCTTAAGCATTTCCTTATTTTTATGCATACGGGCCATGTTCTCCTGTTTCTACAAGTGATTGTTAATCAGCGTATACGAGTAACGCTGTGGCCCTTGGAAACTTGACGATCTAAGTCGTCTCCTCCGTGGCAAGAATTTTTAATTACCAGAAAACCCTGCTTCATTTCATATAGAAGGAAGAAACGATTTATTCAAATATTTCACGTTACATGTATTCTTTCATTCTATCAAAGTACTGCAAATTAAAGAACTTCTTATATCTAATTAGAATATTATTTGACATTCGTAGTCATCGCCAATTTAAGAATAAGAATTTACTGCAAACTTTTGTGCTAGGGGTAAGACAATTGTCAAGGAAAATGGGTTCCAGAAAACAGTAGAGTAATTATTATTAATTTACTAAGATGTTTCAACAGTGCATTAGGAACTTTGTGGATTATTTCTGGAATTAACTTCCAGTTCAATTTAATTCAGACAGTGAGATCTAGGTCTTTGAAGTCATTCACAAAGTTACTGTGAAATTGTTTAAATGTTCGACTGAGGGTGTAATAATTACTCGGACCTTTGTAAACCTTATATACCCTTTGCACTTTGCAAGTGGAATTAATTAAAATTCTATATATTATCCTCCATAGAAAGCAAATTATTCTTCTAAATATATTTACAGATATTCCTATAAGCATTCATTTACACGGAGTCCAAGTAAGAACTTTTTAAACATTATAGTTAATACTTTGCAATATGTACAACCATTAACATTTATTTCGGGTTTTATTGATCATAGTTAATAATAATTCATACTGGGCGGTTAGTGTAAATGTTGTAAACATAATTTTCCATAATAACAGCCACTGGAACGAATAATTTAGCTGAAATATCAATTTCTGTCGACTAATTAACTGGCTTCCGCAATTCTGACATTAACCGTTCACATTGTTGTGATCGCGGCTGTTGTTCCCCGAAGTAGGGAGTCCTCCAAGTATTTGCCTCTAAATTCTCAGTCGTCGTCAGTCCTTCGGACCGACAGGCCCTCCGGGTACCCGGGAGCTCCCTGACCACGAGCCGATAGCAGCGATAAGTCAAACATTCTAAGTAGTTAGATGTAAGAATTTCTTGAACTTGGAATACTTTGCTAGAATATAAGAATAAATGTAACTCGAAATGTTTCAGGGAGGTGCTGAAACTCGCGGAATTTTTAAATTTTTAAATTTTTAAAAGTCCTCTCCGCTGCGATGTATCCAAAGTTGCGATTTATCGAAAAGGATCAGAACCCCAGAAATCCGGGACAGAAAAAATGCATCGGATGTTAGGTCTATTCAATACCTCGCCTGTGTTTGAGTCGGCGCGTAACCAGACCAAGAATGGAGAAAGAAGGCCGACGGTGTTATCGAGTAGAAAGCAAGGGGGGCTCTTTGTTACAGCGATTCAGTGCTCCAGCAGAAGGGCAAAAAGGGAGATGGGAATGACGCGGAGGTCTCCGTTGTGCCGGGGAATATTTAAACGTGTAAGTCGCGATACGTGATATAATTCCAGGTATTCCCAAGACGCGTCTTTGAAGCCGGGCATATTGTTATCCGCTTGCATTACGCCGCCGCGGTGAAACATCACTGAAGGGAATTGGCACGGGCGAACTGGAAAGAGAATGGAGTTTGCCTGCGCTTTGCTGCAACACGCTTCCACGCTTTGCTCCGGAGATGTCTGACGTCAATGCTACCCTGCCACGGGACAACCGTACCACGCAACGAATTTCTCGATTCTTTGAGCAATTCCTACAAAGGTGGCCCCAACGAGCGCCTCTCCAAACTTGTCATTCCGTTGCCCTTAAATTCGTAACGACTTGGCCTCGTCAAAGGGAAAGTCGGCCGCGTACTCAGTCCATCCCCTAGCGCCTTCCCTCCTTCATGGAAACGATCGAATAATCGAACGAAAACTTTACAATTATTCCTCAAGCGTGGATACTCGAGCGAAGATAAAATTTCTCGAATAAATGGCAAGGTGCGCTGTAACGCGGCCGTACAGCTTGTCGAAAATAAAGATTCTCCAATGCACCGTGAGCGAAAGGCTACATCAGAACTTCGCAACACCTTTAGGGAGGCCTTTCCAGTTTCAAACTACTTAGTCACGGATGTCACTTATCGACGAAGTGACTTTGCAAGATGACGGAGCATGTTGCTACCTGACGCCTCGTATCAATTTATGATTTTCGAGATGACGGAAAGTTCATCGAGGGTTGTAAGTCTCTGTGCGAAGTGGCAACACATGCATAGATGGGCTTAAAATCACTGTTCAGTAGAACGCTGATGTAATAAGTTGGATATCTACCTCGATGGACGAAGCGAACTGCTGAAAAATTCTTTTACGTCTCCTAGTTATTCAAAGATAAGCTTCTTGAGGCGATTATCAGTGGAACATAGGTAATCGCCAAGTGCGCGGTTCGCTGCACGGATTCGAGAAAAACACGGCTGTGCGTTTTGTCCTCGTCCCGTCAGCGAGGGACGAAGGTTCTCTTAAATCTACTTCCGTGCACTCACGCAGCGGGCGGTTAATGATCTTTCTTCACGTATGGTATAAAAGCTCGTTTCGCGAAATGAAGTTTAAAGGGAGACTGTAGCGGCTAAAAATACCTCGCAACGAAGTTAGCAGGTCACTTTGTATGCGCGGAATGAAACAGCGAAACGTCTCCTTTAATCGGCGAAACCTTTTAGAGAGACATAAAGTTTCTCGTAGTTTGCTGGTCACACAAAGGAGGAGTTGTGTATCTGAACGAAAATGAGCGAGAAGAGGTATCGCGTAGGAAATTACTTCGCGGCACAGGCGGGGTTAAACAAAGGGTTGCAATCGAGAATCCTTGTTTTCCAGTCAGCGAGCAGGATTACTCTTCGGATTTAGTAGAGAGGAATGAACGCGTGTCTCGTTAAATGACAGCGAAACGGGAAATGTTTTTCATAAGCTCCGCGGCGCAGTTATCCACCTTCTGTTGCCTCTTAAAATAGCTGAATTTTCGCGACTGATGGGGCGCATCTATTTAAAAAATAACTGTGGACCGTGACACAGTCTTGGATTCGATTCTGCTTGTGAATCACGAAATCATACATTCCATCGAGATTGAAGATTCAAATTATCCGTTACATATTAATGGCTAGAAAGTGAGAAGACTCTGTTAGCGAAGTTTCCGCGTACCCGAATGCTTCCACGGTAATAATTATGTTGGCGCCTGGCAAACACGTGCAGCCGAATTCGTAAGAAGCGGGCAGGGAAGTGGGAAGGAGAGGAAACGAGGCGCCGCAGGGAAAGCAAGCGGAGGAGGAAGTTACACGTGATTTCTCACGCTTTTCCGTAGCACCAAAGTTGCGTAACGCTGTGGGGCCTGCGACGGCAAGAAAGATTCGACAAAGCGGCTTCCCCGTGGCAGAACGTGCGGCTAAGGTGCGCTTTAATAGAAACAATACGGGGACCGTGCGCGAACCAAGTTTCACGCAGCTAGAAGGCACCAGGAAGCCGGCATAAATATTTCAAGCTGCCACGGCGCGGATATGATACACGCCCGCGATGCCTTACGACGCCAGAAGAAGAGTTCGCGCGGCTGCGAATGTTGAGCCGAAAACACACGTCGCGGCGGTCGTGAATAAATCACAAAAAGCTGTTGTAGGATTCGCGCGAGTGTTAGCGACGCGAGAACGCGGCAACGCCCGGCCGGGATCGGCTGCGAGAATATCTCCTCCTTTTCCCCGGAAAACGAACGCGGGAGGAATGCATCGGGGCGAAGTTTACAAACGCCGCTGTGCCCCGTAATAAAATACACAGCTCGTTGGAATGATTGTTCGGACAAAGCTGATGTTCGCGTCCGAGCTTCGCGACCCACTGTTGAACGCTAGCTAGAGAAAAAGGAAAAGGCCGGTGATTAAACCCCGTTTTTCGCTCGGTGTCAGAAAGGAGTATAAGGGGAACAAATTCCCTCTGTACCCGTGCTTCGCCAGTGTTCAGCAATTCTCTATATATTCTACTCGCGGTGCAAAGGTGTGGCATAATGAGAAAGTCTCATTGGTACTACCCTTTTAACTTTTCTCATCTCTACTTGACTTTATAATCTGGGAACGGCATATAGAGGCAACGTGAATGCCTGGGACCGTGCTGTTTCTTCGGCCTTAGGATTGTGTTCGTGGGTGAAGTCACGAAACTGTGTTGCAAACCCAATTCCCAATCCTCAACTTCGACGTTCAGGGGTCATTCCGGTTCGACGAATTGAAAAAAATCGACTTTTTTTAAAGGTTTTTCGAAAGTACATATCCTGAAGAATGTACTGTTAAATCTTCATGAAAATATTCTGATTATTTTAGCTTCTACAGAGGCATCTTGTGGGGAGCGCAGAGGCTCGGCCTTCATATAGATGAAAACTTTGAACGCGTTTTTTCGAAACGTCATTTTTTCACATCCTGAAGATAAAACCTCAAAATCTATCGAACTGATTGGTTTATAAAATTTACTGCTTATTCTGCACACAACCAAGTATTTTCATCGAGTCTAACCTACTTTTAAAATCGAAAATAGCAAAAGAAAAAAAGAATTTTTAAACATGTCATCACGACCGCTTTCAAAAGTATTTTAAAAACAATCATTTTATTACTTTTATATTTTTTGTTTACTGCAAAATATGTAGTTTAATAAATAGAAAAAAAATTTATTCCATTACTATAATTATTTTCGCCGCAATAAATTAATTCCCATAGTGTAAAGTAGTGTAGATAGAGTATATTGTTGGAGGATCGTAAATGAAACCATTATTAATGCTAAGTGAATGGAAAAGAAAATTATTAACGGTCACAAACAACTTGATACACGTCAAGCAAAATTTGCAGTGGCAATCACGATCTTTACCCCTATATTCAAATAGAAAATGGAGAATTGAAGACGAAAACACGAGGAATCCAGCACAACTGGATTTTAGTTTCTACTGGAAATAGTTTCACGTTTAACGCAGTTCCAAACATTCCAGGGAGAATCTGAAGCTTCATGTTGCATCGAGCGCTTTACAAAGTGTCTTAGCATCCAATTTCTTGCCAATAAAGACTGTACTTCATCCCTTAGAATCCTTCAGCCATTCGGAGCTCACCCCTCCGCCGAAACGCCGTCAAAAACCCCATTGCATGGGCGGCAATTCATTTAGGTGACGGGTTCACGGCTAACGAGAGACGGTCTTCATTCGGCGTCGACTGGCAGATGAAGAAATTTCCTCTGAAATGAAACGTAACGATGTCACCGATGCAACGGCGAGTCTAAAAGGGCGCCGGCAACCTATTCCAAGGAGCGCTCCTCTGCCGGGGCAACCGCGACGGCTAAATCCGTTTAAAAAGATTCCTCTTTGCAGCGGCCGCGTTAAGCAACGGCTGCGTTCTCGAAACAAACGTCAGTCCAGGTACGTGCGAAATTAGTAGCGCCGCGGAGAGAGGCGGCGCCCCCGCCTTCCAGCGACATGGTCGCTGCGCGCATTAATTTCGCAAAACCTGCTGCCTTCGTGGAGCTTCTCGAGGATTTCGTCCGGCGTCGGTGCGCGATATTGCGCCCTCAAGACGCGACGTAGCACCGCGCGTAACGAGCGCGCACGAAGGTGTCACGGTTAATCCTGGGATGAAGCAGCGCGCAAGCCACTGGCTAGGTCCAAGGCTTCCTCTAACCCAGATTTCCCAGTTACGCATCCCGGCTTACATTCAGGATTATTTTTATTTATGCGTCACCCTTATCTCGCGTCATTTCTTAAAACATATTTCTGGTAGATGGGGTAAATAATTATTACTAACAAGCGAAGATCCCGAAACCGGAAATTCAAAAAATTCTGAAACTTTGTGGATATGTAGGGAATTTCCTCCTGATTACAAGGCAATTTTTTTTGCTGCCCAAAATCACACTAAGGGGGTAAAATTAACCCCTGAAAATTCGGCTATTTTCCGATTTTGTGTTATAACTCGCGAGCTGTACGAGATAGAAAAAAAGTTTCAAGACAAAAGTTACTTCTTTTAATTAGATCTATCATTCGATTAAAAAATTATTTTGCATTTCACGAATTACAACACAAAATCGGAAAATAACCGCATTTTCAGGGGTCAATTACACCCCTTTAGAGTGATTTTGGGCAGCAAAAAAAATTGCCTTGTAATCAGAAGGAAATTCCCTACATATCCACATAGTTTCAGAATATTTTGAATTTCCGGGTTCGGGATCTTCCCTTGTAAGTCCTACGGCAATCCTACGCAAGCGTTACGGATCCATAAACCTGCTATGAAAAGTCAGCACCCTCGTGCCAACGAATCTTTGTCAACTCGAGGGATTTATTACGGGAACGCTGGATCGTGCGTTGCAGATCGGTCGCGATGCCGATGGTCGCGATGTGGCCCGAGGTAAACAGCTCCGTCTAAAGCGATCGTCTCGAGTGACCTGGGCCCTTAGTCAGGGGGATGGTTGAAATGGGATCGGTGGCCGCGCGTTCAGTAGAAAATTGACCGTGTCACCCGCATTACGGCCTCGCGTTTTTTCCCGCGCCACGTCCTACTTTCCCGCGGAGGAACGACTTTAATCACCCCGCTGGCCCCGGATCACTTGTTCCTGGATCGGCCAGGAATCAGCCCGACTTCATATTCATTACTGTCCATTGTTCGGCGCCGGTGGCCCGATAAAAATTTATCTTCCTATGACCGCGATCGATTACCACCGCCGAACCCCCTCGTCTCTCATCCCCCTTGGCACACGGGGTCCAGGCGTGCTGGCCGCGCCCCGCTATATAGGTCGGCCTAAGTTATTGCACAGGCTACGTTATAGGCGTCGAGACATCGGAAATTGGAAAATTAGCACGCCCGCGGCGCTGTTGTCTCGAGCATGTCCAATTTAGAAACATGAGGACGGAACGGTTCATACCGAATGCACCTTGTCCACCGCATGAGTAATGGCGACAGCTTCGAATGTGACAGACACCGAATTTGACGACACTTGGACGGCAAAGCGGAGTGCCTATGAGGCGGCATCGTACCGGGCCGCGTAATTTCGTTCGACTCGTTCGATCGGGATTTAAGGGCATGATTGTAATTGGCGCAACGCGGAACGCCGATAAATGGATGAACGGCTGCTTGCCACGGCTTTACTACTGATTCTAGTTTATCGTTGTAGCCGGAACGTCACCTACAGTTATCGTAGCGACGATTGAGCGCCGAGAATGATCGCGACCAGCGAACGGCTGTGTTCGGAAGAAGGTGATGACTGATATTTTTCATCGCCACGTATTGTTCTCTTGTCTAAATTAAATTGTACATCTCGCTCTTATTAATAAGTCTTTTCCATTAAGTCATGTAGAGGAGTTTCGAAAGGGGAGCGCGATCCAGAAGTTGATACTTAAGAATTTGTACTTTGAATCTTTGTAATTACGGAATAGTAAATAAAGCGCTGAATTGTTGGAGGGACGAAGCTGAACAGTACTCGGGACAATTTCTTTTCGTGTTTGCAGTAATTGCGATTCAAGTTAGCTCCTGGCTCATCTTGTCCGTTCTAAATCTAATAAATTCCAGAGAAAATGTGCCCTTCCGTTCCATAAAAGCGAGACTAAGTCGCTCAAATGCTTTAATTAAAATATCATTTAGCCCGGGGTATGACGTACCTAAGTTCTTACGTTGTGATCGTTTTGCTTGTTTCAACAAAGGGAGGCATGGAAAGAAATAAAGGCTGCTGTTGTGACAGCGGTGCCATCGTTAAAGGAGATTTACTTCCGCGACTGGTGCTCCTTGAAAACTTCATATTCCTATCGCAGCGTTGAACCCACAAAGAGCTGGACAACCTTAAGTGAAATTAACGCTAAATCTGTAGTCCTCGCCGAACCGATTATACGTATGTCTGACTATACACGCACCTCGTCCACTTGTTTTCTTATACTTTGATTTATTTTCGCATTTTGAACCTATAAACTGCATCTTCTTGTGCCGGAGTGAAATAATTTAGTATGTGCATAGCGTGTAACATACTTGCAATTATTTTTCCATTAAACATTCCTTAATATTTATTTTTATACTGTTCCAGAAATTTCTCCTTTACTCTGTGTTACTTCCCTTACCTTAAAAATGGGATTAATGGAAGCTTTAATGTAAGGATTAACTTTCGTATCATATAAAGCACGAAGCTGTCTACGCAATGACATTTAAAAAATAAAGATAATAGCCCCAGCGCTGTAGGGGAGACCGGGGCTAAAAGTTCCGGGGTAAGTTGTTCCGACCGTCCTATCTTCAAAATGAAAAAGAGCGTTGTACTTTAAATTATTTTTTCCACAGAGTGGCGTGATCAACTTACACGGAAAAAATAATTTAAAGTACAACGCTCTTTATCATTTTGAAGATAGAACTGTTGGAACAATTTACCCCTCGGAACTTTTAGCCCCGGTCTCCCCTACACATATCCCTAAATACCAACACGTTGTATATGTACTTCGATTTAATAGAGATAGGGAGAACCACACTAATCCAAACGTATTTTACGCTATTCCCCAATTATACTGGCTCGAAACAGCAACAAATTCTATATCCACGTTCCAACAACTACCAGAACATACAAGGCCACCCATCCGCGAGCTCTAAATCAGCCAAGGGAACATCGTGTATCACAAATGAGTCCGCTGGCAACCCATCATTCCCTCGGTCAATTCACGTAAATGTTTAGGGAAACAGCGGCCCGTCATCGCGAGCGCGAACAGCTAATCACCGCTCGGAATAATGTAGATTACTATTAGACCGATTCCCTCGAATCGGGATTACATTTTGCTACATGCCACCTATGGATCGATCCTTTGGCCGTGGACGACAAACAGCTACCTCGCCGTGACGAATTAATCAATCAGCCTGTCGATCGCGCTGCTCCGGGCGAGCAACTTCGATGGAACTTGGAAAGCGTGCTGCGGCCTCCTTCGTGCAGCCGTGTAAACGCTGTTTAACTCCAGGGGAAAGGAACGAAATGGTAAATCAATCAACCGCGACGATGCTCTCGCGGGAATACAGTAACAGGCAGATCAACCGCGGTGTTCTCCTGACAAATTGGCTGCGAGCAGCAACGAAGTAACAATGCCACAGGCGCACGGAACTGTCTCCACCAAGACGCTTTCCTGCCCGGCGATTACTACTTGCCGCACGATCCTGCAATTTTCATTTTCTGCTGTTTTATGCTTGGCTCTTCCATGTGGGATGGGTGGGCACAGTACAGTGTGTCTGCTTCGCTAGAAGGGAGGATCCACCGATGAGGGATGCAGTAGTTTGATGACACTGCGTGTCATCAGTGGTATTCGTCGGACGAATTTACGAAAAGTGTCTCGCTTAAAAAGGCCCCGGAGGTCGATTCCATCTTGCCATCAGCTCGATACAAATGCGCGCGACGTGAGGATGCGCGCACATCGCCGAGGGATTTTTCCTTTATCGCGTCGCCAGCCAACCGAATCGAGCAGAAATTCTGTAAAAAATCGCGTTACCTTCGCGTCTTCGACGAACGATTTGTCGTCCTGCCAAGATCTATCGTCGTGAAAATGTGTGGCGCGAGAGATGCTTCCTTTCTCGTGTCACCGGCACGCGCTTCCCAGCCGTACGCTTCGAATTTATTCGCGTAGCGACTGACGATTTGCGTTTCTCTTTTATGGAAAATACGAGCGGTGTAAGTAGGAAGGAAGTAATGATATAATAATGAAGGAATGTGAAATTTTGCATTACGCATCAACGTTCCTTTGCAATGAATAACATTTTCAGTTACTAATTGGCTTTGGAATTATTTATAACTAGTAGCTTCATATAACTCATGTAACTCAATTAATAAATGCTGGCTGGTTATAAATGAAATGAAGAAAAATAAGAGACTAAGTTATACAGATTCGTAACAGAATTAGAAAATTCATATAATTATCTTTGTGTACTACATCGTGGTCACGCAGAAAAACAAGTTATGGAACGTCTTCCGATGCTTTTACTTTAAAACGTCTGTGGACATATCTCTGTCTATACAGTGGCGCGCAAAAGTATTCGGCCACACTTTAAAACAGAATAACTTGTTTAGAATTGGTCTAAATGACTTGAGTTTTTTTGAGAAGCTAGAAGTTTTCCGCCGAAAACTGTGATTCTCACTAACTTTAACTGTTTGTAGCTCATACATAGCTGTGTTAACGGATTCTGATGAAATTTTCAGCACGTATAAAACTTAGTTAAATCTACAAAAGGTATTTTTTAAATTTTTATTACGAGCACAGACAAAAAGTTGAAAAACCCCACGTTTACTATTTTTTTCGCTATTCCGACCAATTGCAATTTTTTTCTAAATCACGTCATTTAGCAAACTAACCCTTCTAGCTTCTCAAAAAACTCAAGTCATTTGGTCCAATTTTAACCAAGTTATTCTGTTTTAAAGTGTGGCCGAATACTTTTGCCTGCCACTGTAATACTTTGACGTAAACAAAAATTTCTCATCGTGAATGCTGCTTCGTGCCGCACTTTTAATTATGCCTGCATTCTCAATTACACGTTGAAAGTTCCATCTACTTTTTCCCATTCCCCGGTTTCCTTTTATAAATCATCCTTCCCTCAGCTACGCTTATATAGAGAACAACGTGTATTCGACAGACTCGCTTCAACATTTCCAACCGCTCCGCATTTCCACCCAAAATATCCATCAAACGCGCGCGCCCGCCGCGACGTGTAACGCTCGCAAAGTAAACGAATATTTTTCGCGTGTAATTGCGCGGTCCGGCAAAATCGGCTCGAAAAATGGCTGAATTCGTCCCGACTTTTCAATCGGTCGCCGTTGCCGGGAGAAATGCAAAAAACCGCTAACTATCGCGTATTGTACCGCGGATGAAAAGCATCGCGGGACTATATCGGCTAAGAGGGAACAATGTGACGTTCGGAACGCAACAAACGTTGACGCGACGGTGCGCTGATTTCCAGGGCAGGCCCGACGGCAGTTGAACTTGACGGGAAAGTATGAAATTGGATCACTGGCAAACATCCACGTCACGACAGGATATTAACCAGGATGCAAAGAGGAAATGTGCCCGGGAACGCTTTTTCTTGCCGCGACAATACCGATGCACACGGCCGACGGAGACTCTGAATGAGTTGCCAACCTTTTATCGTTCGTGCTTCCCGTTTTTCACTTTTCTGGAATACGCTCCGCACATTTACGCGTCACTCAGCGAGGCTAAATTTCGGTACCCGCCGCCTGTCAGCAAAGGCTTTAATACGCTGTCGATTCCCGTCCGAAGACTTCGGACAGGTTTTTACCCCGCAAGCTTCTCCGGATCGCAAAATTTCCAAGAATTTCTGTGCTTCGTGTGGAGGTGCAATTTTTCACGACACTAGATCTTTGATCGATTATCATAATTGTTGGCAAATAATTATCAAATGTTCGCTGCGACTTCGTATTTCTGGTGGTTCTCGCCAGCTTCCGAGTGTTTACGAATTTACGAATTCCCGTTGGTCTTCGACTTTTTTTTAAGAAATCTGTTCGAAGATGGGAACGTTTAATGGTAAGGAAGCAGGAAATTCTTTGAAAGCTGCTTGTACATATATAAATTTCTTGGATCTTCGTGAATTATTTCAAATCCCAGAATGTCTGCAAATTTTCTCGAGTTATTAAAATTCTACGAAATTGCAAAAAAGTAAAATCCTTCGACGAGGGGGTTTCTTCCAAAAATTCAGAAACTACGTTTATCTATAAATAATGGTGGCTTTAATCCTCTTGACTCCCTTCCATCCATTACAGTAAGTCCGCAAGGGATTTGCACAGCCTTTTTATTCTCTCCCCGTTATTTATTACGCACTGACGTTGAATAGTAATGTAAAGTACCATGTTCCATAGCTTGGGGGAGCTAAAGTAGTATCAATTTTATTGATATCCACCAGACATAGAACTTCTTCTATTACAGCGATGCTACAAAAGGAAACACAGCGAAAGCCTCCAACTAACAACTAACAGTTAACTACTTACAATATGTCAAATATATATGCATAAATTAAATAAAGAAACTCATAAACAAGACATTCATTAAATGTAGCTGCATATAGTCTACCTCCATATTCAAAGGAAACAAGTGAAAAAGAAGATAGAGCTATAAAGAATTTACCACAGCTGCAGGTTTCCCAGGCTTGGGCGTTACAGTCTAACTTCTCGATCAGTTTAGTTTTTAAATTTATATCGAAAACCTGTGGTTCTGGAGAGTACACCGAACTTGTTAAATAGTTTCTACGTAACGCTGGCAACTACGGCTAAACGATGCATTGTCTTTCTAGTAATAAACTACCTATAAGTGCGTAACAACGAAGCAGAATAGGAAACGGCTTAGCGAATGCTTCTTGTGCACGCTGGTTCCATTGAAATATCAGCAAGTGCACTGTCTGCGTCAAGTGATATGCAAACAGCCGGGTGCGTCAGCGATCATATAAATTTTCAGTAATTGTGTTAATGCGAATCTCATGTAAATGCTCGTTTATCTTCCACAAAGGAACAAGATACGGGGTCAATCGTTAGGGGCCAATGTCTCGGGAGGATACTGGCGGAGACGATCTTGCAGTGACATATCGGGCCACTGCAGTGTTCTGCGGCAAACGCATAGATCAGCGTTGGAGAGCAATTCCAGAAGATTCTGGCTACGAGGGATTGAAGACGCACCAACCCACGATCGTTACCCAGTCCGTCTCCATTCAGACGACTTCCATTAGCAATCTCAAAATTCTGTTACCGATTATTAATTCTCAGCGTGCTTGGCTACCACTTTGTCAAACCCTTAATTATTATTATTACGTCTTTATTGCATTTACCTATATACAAACATATAGCCAATATTTACAGGCAGGTACTGTGAACAGTACCGATATAGTTATAACTAGCAAAAGGCGAGGTTCAGCGTGTACGCTGCTGTATACCTAACCATACGATAAGACTACTTATTTTATTTAGAGAATTGTCCGAAACTAAAGCTGAGAATACTGATTTAGAATGAAAGTTGTAGCAGCACATTTAAAGGAGGAAACAGATTGAATAGAGCGATAATCGAATTTGTAGCGAAAGAATAGTATCGATCACTCGTCACAAAAACGTAATTAGCTGCAACGAGCTGAATAAGATCTTACTTACTCGTTTTAAAATTACACGACAATCCATTCAACGGTCCACTAGCACGGAAAGAATGGTACAAACCTGCAACAAAAAGAAGACAGTATTAGAGATGTAGGTACGTTGTTAAATATAATATTCGTACAGTTTGAAATATTTACTTCGATCACGAAGTATTTTACATCCTCCAAAGTTGGCAGACCACAATCTTTCGTCTACAATTATTATACACAATCAGCAGACTATTTTAAAATGTCGATGAGTATTAAAAGCTCCCAAATTTCACCCCAACTTTCTGCAAACATCCCGTGTATAACACGCACGATTGCAGTACTTCACCCGTAAGTTTTCCACAACCACGAAGCACGTACTATCTTGCACAGATATTGTGACTAACCCGAGACTCACTAAAGTGGGAAGCAACGCGATATCCCTAAGGTGCAAACCACCAAACTTGCCCTTCTTCACCTACACTACAAGACTGCACTTATTTGGTCACATAATTAACACAGTAGTCCGCAACAATTACGTGGAACACGTCTCCAGGTTCTTCGTTGATTCCATAAAGCTTAAAGGCGCTACAGGTTTTACTCCCAGCTGTTCTTACGTCGCAATATCTCTGCAAGACAGAGAGCTCTGCATTATACTTGTACGCAGAAAGAAAACAAGCGGGGTGACACGCCCGATTAGTCGTCGATTTTCGCAAATTCAATTAGGTTCTTCCGAAACCGAACCGAGTGCCATTTATTATCCTGCACGGTAGAGGAAGATCCTCTCGAGGCGGATCCCGAGCGCGGATGGCTGGCGCCATTTGGCCTGGCGAAGTTTCAAACCTTTAAACGAGCGAAAAACTTTCCTGCCATATTGCATTAAGGCGGTGATTAATTCATTGGCGATAGTTATGCATTTCAATGAGGCGAAACCTACCGGCAACCATTTTTCTTCGAGCTTTTTTTTTGTTCGGTGAATTAGCCGGATATGCAGGTCGCGTAAGCGGGTCTGGCGGAAGTTTCAGCGCGAGAAGATCGAGAGATGTTTAGGGTCGCAATAAGCTGCACAGAGTTGACGCTGTTTTCCCACGTGGCAAATAAATCCTTCGCCTTTTTCAGTGAACCTGGGTAATGGAAGGAAGGAACTGTGATCCTGCCAGTCGGTGTTCGTTTTATGGTGCTTCCTATCTACAGTTTATAGGCTCTGTTAGCATAAAATTACTCGAGAGCTGTTCGTATATACGTGTCGAATCCGTGTAGCATGTATCAGTGGCCGGGAGAAGGATAAATAAGATAGTTCCATTGGCAAGAATTGTATCTTAAAATTAGCAAAAAAAAAACCCGCGCTTCGATTCGGGTTTAAGAGATATTAATGACTCTCTGAAAACACATTTCATCCCCTTTCACCACCCCCTTGGGGGTTGATTACAGCAAAATGCTGAATCTGTTTTTTAGGCATTTGTGCGGGTAACCTTTGTAAGTAAAAACCAAGTTGATATCTAATCGAGCCTAAAGAATAATGAAGAGTCTGAGAGAGAAAACATATTACAGCATTCTCCCCTTTTTAGCACCTTCGACTTGGAATTTCAAAAAATCCTTTCTCATCGAGCACCCACGTCGCAAAAGGAAAATACCTTCCGAATTTCATGTTTCTAGAGTCAGCGGTTTGGACTGGGCGGTGATGAATCAGTGACACAACGATTATACAAGTATAGATTTATATTTTATAAATTGGGGGTTGCCAGAGTAGATGCTACAAATATAGTACTTCAAACCTACGATTAAGTTACTCACGCAGAGTAAAAGTATGACTTGTGAACTTTGTTTCCACCACCACTGTGCATTCATTCTCGATTTGAATTACATCTTCCTCCTTTCATTTTAATAGATACCCAGATATCCCCGCCCTACCACCATACACGAGTAACCCACCCTTCCCCGAGTGTTAAAACCATCAAGTAAATGGATCAATTGCCAACATAACGTGAATCCCGCAGCAACGGTAACCGCACACTAGCATCCCGCCATCTAAGCCTCGCACGCTCCGAGGCACTTTAAACCCAGCCAAGGAGAACAGCGAAACAGGCCACAAAGCGTAAAGCACATCTAAAAAAGCCTCGACTAACAAAGGAGGAAGGAGAGAACGGCCCTGGGTCTCCTCCAGTCCCTTCCATTTACTCGCAACCTCTACGCGGAAGACCCGACGGAGAATCAACGGAACGGCTGGGAATCAGGGGGCCCGCTTTTAAGCGCGGCGGTCGAAACGTACCTACAACCGAAAAAAGAGACGCGAACCGACGAGTACGCGGCGGGAATCCAAGAAGACGAGGCTGCCCTGGTTCGCGGGAGGGATCGTCTCGACTCGCTGTGATTTGTCCCAGGCCCCGGAAGAACGATCCACCCGCTGTCTTGATGAATAATTCATCAGCGAGGCGCGTAGACCGCGGCGCTTCCGCAATTCGACTAGCCGGTAACGCGTCCCAAAACGCTCCGATAAATCCTCCGTCGTTTGTTCGCGCTTCTGGCACCCTCGTTACGACCGTTGCCGGGCATTAAACGTCAAACGGGTCCGGCCGGTTCATGAAATATGATGAAATACGCTTGGAACATGGGTCTCAGCCACGTTCCGCCGGCCCGGGCGATCGTCTTTTCATGAATTCTAATTTGCCGGTAGCCGGGAGTTATCAGGCCAAGATTAATGCGTTCCAGCGCGATCGACAGCGCCTGGATAACGTTTTTCCTCGCCCCGTCCACTCCTCCCCTTCGCGGATCGAATGCCTCGCATTAAGAGCAGGATGCGCTCTGTTTTTCGTTCGGTTTGCATATGGAAATCCGGTGGCAGGGAGTTCTTCTGGCTTCCAACGGAGAAGACGCTTGCTTTTCTTGCGAGCACTTTGCCGGCAGTTTAGCGCCCCGCGCTGCTCTAATTCGAGGGCTTTCCTTCTGGGGCGCACCGCGCGCGTATTAATACTTTAAATAATTAAGACTCGCGGGTTCCTCTGCGCGTCTCCTGGCTGTTTGTTAGCGGGGTGATCTATTGCGATTTGTATTTGCGGGACGGAATTAGTGGCTACGTTTAACGTACATTCTGTACACGTTGCAAACTGTTGGATAACTCAACTGAATCGATAATTTTCGAACTCCAGGCGGCGATAAGTTTCAATCGAGTTTTCCTGTTTCGATACCGGTAATTGATTTCCCCTGACGTGTTCTCAATATATGCGTTAATGCGGCGGGGCTCCATGCGAATTTCGGGCGTTGTTCGATGCACGGTGCGTGCCGGTTTTTAATTACAACGAGGTAGCCTGCGAAATTAAAAGTTCGTTATTCAATGTTCATTTCCCCTTCGAGTTCGTTCCACGCTCCTGTAAGGTTTCTTTTTTTTTTTTTGTAAATATTCCGATTATTAGCGGCGGGAAGTACAGAACCAAGATTAGCGAGTTAATTGACGCGGGAGGAGTGCTCGATTAATTATCTTCGCTTTCAGTTTGATTAAGTTTTCTTTCCGCCTGTCACAATTTATCAGAACGATCCTACTGCCCGTGGCACTTGGACGCCGCGGGACGATGAAATCCTGGAAATCCATCTTCCATTTCTTTCCCAGTCTGCCTTCTATCTCTTGGACAATTTGGGCCAATCCCGTATTCTTTATTCTCCCGGACCAGGATTATTCGCGACTGCCGCTTAGCTTGCTCGTCTTCCTCTAGTTCCCTGCGTCAGTGTCAACCACTTGGCGTAAAAGCTTTAGAAACTGCTGGCTACGTCTCACCTACGCGGGGAACTTCGCCACGCAACGAGGCATCGAGCACTTTGAAACTACGCTTCCTAGTTAAAAGCTGAATACTCGGGCGGAAATATTGCTCCGTGAAATGACTGTGTGAACCTTTCGTTCGCTCTCGAAAATCGTTTAGAAGGGAGCTGTGGAAACACACGTGTGCATATATTCTTGTTGGGTTATTTAATAAAACAAACTGCCACGCACACTTGTTGGTAATAACAGAAAGAAATGTTTATTAAATATATAGATTTAGAAATTCAGACTTCACGCGTGGCACGCCGTGGCGCCATAGGCAAAGTGTTCGTAAACGATTGCTCCGTGAAAAGAAAAGAACGGCGGTGACAACGCCTTAGCTAAAAACAAAATCGCATCGCAACTCCTGTTGCTGACCACACTGCTTGGCAAGGCCGAATACACCGGGTGCAATATTTCTAACAATTCTCAATTACAGGGGGTATTTAATAAAAAGGATTTAGGATTTACGGTGCTGAATAATACCTACTGTAGCGAGAGGACTCTGACGAACGTACTTATCAAAGTTAAATTCCCGGTTATAATTACGCGTGCGGCTCGCTCGCTTTCGCAGTGATACAGTAACAAACTTCAAATGGATGATATTTTTAAATACACTGCATGAAAGGTGAACTGCTTTAGTGTATACGATGCGTACAAATGTAGCTGGCATAAATTCCTTGGCAGTTGATCCTCTGTCTGCATGAAACAAACGAGGAATTAATGCAAAAAAGGAACGTCGTGAATGGGAAATAGGCATGGCTCCAACGTAATAATGGCAAGCTCTACAGTGCCAAAACGATGTTGGCAAAAATCAGGGAACTAAATTGTGAGATTATGGCTCGTTTGTTTTATTGTTCCTGCGCTTCTCCGAGCGATTAATACTCTGCTCGACGGTTTCATAGATATTCAAACGCCGCGGACATTGGACGGCCATCTTTTATAAAAGAACTCGAAACTCTGTATAAACCTTAACGAAAAAGACGAAGAAAGGATGGGAGACATTATTTTCAACGTTTCCACTGAAAATATTTTACAAAATCGCCTCGTTTCTGTTCCAATTTACCAGTCAACCCAGCATTAATGTTGCACACAAAAACGGCAAGTTAGAGGTCTGAAAATAAGTGTATGAAGTAGGGCGAGTCTTAATTCAGTCGTCTCGATAAGAAATATTTCCATTTCGCAATCAAATTATCGCCCATCACACGAATATCTGTCGAAGTGAGATTGGGGACCGATCAAATCTAATTGCTTTGGAATTTTATCGAGGGTAGAGGAACGCGTCATGACGGATGATGGTAAAGTCGAGTCCCTTAATCGTCCCTGCACGGTTACACGAAATTTTAGCGCCTCAACCAGAAGCATTTCGCAGTTAAGAATACGCAATGTCAGTGCACCGGGCTTGGGCGTTTCAATTATTAAGTTTCATTGTCAGTTGAGTCGAGTTTCCGCGGATTAAAATGTAAACTGCGTTATTACGTCCGCCGCGCAAACACTACCAAGTCCTGACACGCTTAATCCTTCGCGCGGCGAGCCGAAAGGTACACAATTTTCGAAATTGCACGAGCCGCGACGCGCCATTAAAAGTTCCTCCGCGTCTTAGCACGTCTCAACCCTGGAAAAAGGATTTATTTTCTCGCTGATAATTCAGCGTTCGTATTTGATGACGTACGCGACAGACATGCTGAATATGAGACGCAGAAAATGGAATACAAGGTTTATGGATATATATATATAGAAGAGAAATCGCGGTTACATTATTTTAGACTGTAAAGTAATTTCAAGAACGGCAAGTGAATAATTAAGGGAGGATGATCGAGTTTGTGTCGTGATGGCAACATTATCCAACTAAACATAGCTCTCTGCTGATATATGCGTGGGTAATATTGGCGCCGATCGATAAGCCAGAGAAGAAATTTAATAGTAAATAGGTAATCTAACTTTTTATTGCTATTCCTGCAATTTCATAGAATCCTATACGATCCAAAAATAAAGATACACGCCTCTCTTATCGACGGCAACCGAATTTTATTGAGATGAAACCGTCTCTCACGAAAGTCGATCCTAAAGACGGATACTTTAAGACACGGTCGAATTCCGAATGCAGCCTCTCGCGATTTTCTATTCCTATGCAAAGCTTGATAACTTTGACAGCAAGAGTCGAAGGACTTTCCGGGGTGAAAATCAATTTCCTTCGGACCCCTGCTGGCCACTGGACTGGTGTACGTTAAAACGCATACAATTTTCCTGCTGGGAGCAAGTAGATAGGTATACGTATATTGCAACTGGTCCAATAACGCTGAACGCGCGATAAAGTCTCCCCAAGTCGCCCCCGTTCTTTAGGATTGAATTAGAATCAGCAAAGAGCCTTTATTTCGTCGCATTTTCTCAGCGAGTGGAAAATCCGACTGACGATATACTTTAATTTAAAGGGTCGCGCACGAGAGGCTCGGGATTCGATTAAAAGTGGCAGCAATATTTATTACAGATTATTTATTTTCTTCACAATATTTATTTCCTTCGAAAAAACAGTATCAGACATATATGCCGAGCGTCATACAATAATTCGTAACCGGGCAACGAACTCCTGACCGCAGTTTTGTCAACGGACGGCGAGCGTTCCGCGGCTATGTTTTCGCGCATCGTAACATCGTTATTCGGGTTTCGTCTCTCCCCGATTTTCCTAAGTTAATAACAAACTGTGTAATTCGCTTCGCCGTGCTCGTCCCATTGTTGCGTCGATTCTATTTGTCGCACGGTGTCGATAATGCCCTCGCGTATAATGCGCTCGTTTAAATTACGTCACGGGGGATTAGATTTCGCACGGATGCGTTCATTCTGTGTCAATACGGCTCGCACTGCTTTCAAAACAGACGAAACTGGTATAATTTGCTTCGCCCTGGCGAGCCACCGTCCACCCTGTTTCGGCTGCCATCGCCAGTAATCGTACTCCAAGCCGAGGTGATGCCTATTAGTAGGGACACTCACGAGCGATGTTCTTTTTGACGCTGCGATTCGAAGGAACTTGGAAAGATGAACGTAGGCAATTTCACTGGAATTCCACAGGAGGGAACGGCGTGTCTAGGTTTGTGCAGTGTCATGATAAGCGCGATATCAACGTGATACCGTCGTGTGACACCATTGCGAAACGGTAATATGCAAAGAAGCTACAAAAAAGAGAGTAATCGAGTAAGTGAGTTTGACTTTAAAATAGCTCCCGCCGCAAATCAATGCGAATTCCCTGCCGTTTCATTTTCGTTGTAATATCTTGTGGCAATTGAATATTAATAGTATTATTAATGGTACATTTGTATTTCAATTACTACAGCGTAATATCATATTCAGCTTTGTTAGCCTAATAAACGTACAGACAGAAGAGTGTATCAGATTGTAGAAAATGCATTTCGAAAATCGTTTCCAGAGCGGATGTTGGCTTCTGCATATGAGCATGACGTTCAAAATATTGACAGGCGTTGTAATTATTTATGAAATACTGCTGTACCGGATAACGTGGCGGAAGCGGGCGATTTTCTTCGTTTCAAATAATTCCACCGATTCCATGGTGAACGAAGGAAATTAATTCTCGCACCATCTGCTTCTTTTAATTTACAATCGTATCCTGATGATTGAATGAAAGCTACATTATTCTTGGTTTAAGGGGTTATGCCTAGTCAGCTTTCGAAAAAAATTAAGATTTTCGGGAATTTTTTTGTGGAATATCTGCTGTATATTTTTTTAAAACTATTCGCTTATTTTAATAGTACATATATGGAGAAACTTTCAGTAATTTTATTATAGAAAAACATTAATAATAAAGAAATAACAGCCACTCTCGTGGAAGCTGTTTTGATAAAGGCACTGTGCGGTAAGCGAGTTTTCTCTGAGCTGAATCATCTAAAATTAAAAATTCAAAAACATTCTGTTAATATATGGTTGACTTCAGTAGATGAAGGATGCTTTGTTGAAAAAGTTGATTTTTGACAAAACGGTGGCCGTTTAACGCCAAACCGCGCTTTTTTATGTTCGAATTGTTCGTTTTTCGTTAATTAAAAATAGGGTTTTTATTAAAATAAAAAATCCTTCGTTCATCTACTAGTCTTTGGTATATAAAAGAAGTCTGCAAAAGTTTAGGCAAATCGATACAGCGGTTTACGAAATGTCTTGTTCACCGATATCAAAACAGCTTCTGCGAGAATGGCTGTTATTCGTTCATTTTTTAATATTTTTCTACAACAAAATTACTGAACGTTGTCGCATATATGTACTTTTAAAATAACCGACTAGTTGTAAATAAATATTCAGTAGATATCGCACAAAAAATTCCCGAAAATCGCGTTCTTTTTCGAAAGCTGACTAGGCACAACCCCTTACCTTAAACGTCATTATATTTCGGGGTTCAAGAAGCACCCCCTATACGACATTTAAATTCTGAAAAATCCTACAACCTCTCCGTTAACCCTTCACTGATCCCACAATAAGCATAATTCAATTACACTGAAATCCGTGATCACGTACGTACACCTCGGCAAAATACCAACCGCGACTGTCAGTCATGTCTACCGTGGCACGACTAATCGTTTTGTCGGAACGTGGTCGCGGCCGCAGGAAGGTTAACATTTGCTGACGGTTTCAAAGGCAACGGTGATACTCAGGTGCGGCTCCCTGGATGCTTCTCATCCCGCGCAGACAATCCCTTTCCTTAATTACCGACTCAAAGCTAGGGCAGCTGATTTACAAGCTGTTATCAGCGGCGTGCATGAATTCGCCAGTACGTCGGATCCCCCACCGATCGTGCCCCTCCCCTCTACCTTCCCGCCAGCAACCCCTGTGCCCCGTAAAACTGCAGCAGCCGCGCGCGCGGTGCTACACCGGCCGGGAGTAATCGCGCGAGATTAATTGCTCCTCCACCTTGGCTGCGTATGACTGCGCCCGCCGCGGGTGGAACAGAGATGATGGCAGAGGAGCGCCTAGGTTTTAGTATCGGAAAGTGACGGTGACTGTCGAGGTGGAGCCACCCCTCGAACGCGGGGGTGGTGGTGGTGGTCTAGAGCACGCGGTGCCGGCAGCATACGTAAGTGAAGTATATCACGGAATTCAGAGCAGGAGTCTGCCGCACACCCACGGATACAAATCTTCTCTAAAATGGGGAAGGAGAGGCGAAGAGAGGCAGTGGGAGGACAGGGTGTCTGACAATGAACACGGGACGCCCCGGAGTGTTTCCCTGTACGAAGTTCTGCAAACAGCGGAGGAACGAGTTTCCGAGCGGGCGGCGGAAGGCAGACACTGCCGTGGCAAAGTGAAAAAGAAAAGAATTGATTTCGCAGGACGTCACCGTTTCTTGGCACCGGCCACTGGCACCGGCGTCCCTTCGACTGGAGGGAGGGAAACGGCCGAGGGACAACCTAATTGGAAAACAAATAAGCCCCCCGCACGGTTTTCCTGGGGGTGCCAATGTCGCGGTCCAAAAGCTCCTTTGTTCATTGAATTCTTAAATGCCATGCACAACCGCATTGGCAGATTGTCCGTGGTTTTCACTATTTTCGTTTAACGTATTCAGACGAAGTTTCTGTAATTCGCAACAACCTCGTCGAAACTGGGCAACTGGGGAGGGGAAGAACTGAGTGAGGGACATCAACCCCTAATCTATGAAACCATCTAGTAGTAGGGGACGCGCTCATCAGATAAAAGTCCCTATTGTATTCAGCAATATGAATATTCAGGCTTCCAAATTTTTTATCTACTACTTTGTGTGGAGGTAGACCCTATTACGTTTTAACAGCTTCGTTCCGTTACTGCCACTAAACTGTAACTTTTGATTAATTTTTTATGAACCTACCACGAAATATGCAAAAACCTGTGTTCATTGTTCTCGAATAATTTGCAAAATTTTGTTTGCTTTTGTCACAGTCCGAGATAATAACACTGAATAAACATTTTCCATTTATTTTTGTAGAGCAGGTGTCTATGTTACGGAAATTATTCAGGAGCACATACATCCTTTTTTTCTGCAGATACAAGAAAGGGCTGTATTTCTTAAAAGTGAGCAGTTTGGTCGCCCTTTTAGCTGCTACATGCGAAATACGAAGAAAAAGCAATTCCTTCACCCTCCTCACATTTACATATGGGAAAACTATTTTCTGCCTTCCTTTCCTTCCTCTTTCGGATTTTCTCCACGTCCCTATCCTTTCTTGTCGTTACACGCGACATCTGCCTTTCAGATTCAGGATCTCCAATTTAAGCATCAGAATACTTCGTATTTTTAAAGTCAGGCTATGAAAAACAAAACTCTGACATAATGTAAAATAATGAAGCAAACTGCAATATCGAAGATCTTGCTTGTTCATATGCAACAAAAATAATTATAGGTACTCCATGTCGTAACTCCCTGATAGAATGAAATTTTTTTCCCCAATGTACTGTACATCTTTCTCGTCCATTTGCATTCGATATTCGCCTATGCCTTCGCGCTAATTTTTCCATCACGCCGCGCCACGAGCGCACAATTTCATGCAAGCAATAATTTAGCCCCGCGGTGACTTCGCGACAGGCGTCGAAAATTATCTGCCCGTTGAAGCAATAACGTGCAATTAATGTCATTATTACTACGTAATTGGGAATTTGTTCCGGTAAATTTCTGTTCCATATACCGTGAAGTAATATTGACGCGCGACAAGCGATGGGACAACATCGCCCTCGTTAATCGAGCCTACTTTTAAACACCGTCGTTATCCGCAAATTATTCTCAGCTTGAAAAACAATTTCGGCGTATCCATAAATTACATACAAAATCGCATTGACTTCTACGGAAGCTGAATAAGAACAAAACTACCCGGAGTAGCTAGGGTGAGCAGGCCAGTAGCTGGACAGGGCCCAGCAGATGGACAAATCGTTGGTTAATCGTTAATATTGAAAGAACTAGAGTTTTAATCTATATTATTGTTTTTTTATTTTGTAGAAAAAACGTTTGTTGTTTTATAAAACATTAACATATTTATCGAAAAAAAAATTTTGTATGCCAAAAATGTATTTGTATGTACAATTTTCCGCCACCATGCGCAAGTCACTTCATACGTGAAACGTCTGGCGACATTAGGCTACAGATAACCTCACTTTATTTGCGGCCTGGGCCCATAACGTATTGCACCGTTTTCTGCCAATGAAGACTCCATACGTTTTTAATTTTTATGAAATAAACTATATTTTAACAAAAAATAATAATCTAGGTACCTACTATAGCTAATAAGTCTAGCCAGACACCTGTCCATCTATTGGTTTGGAACTGTCCATCTGTTAGCCCTATTGTCCATCCACTGGTAATATAGGCTATGAGTAGAATTTTCATAATTTTATCCTTAAATACATTCATTTTTTTACTTGCACTTATTTTTTACTTTAAATTTTTACATTTTTACGTGCAAAGCTTCTGTTTTTTTTTTTAATACAACAGATATTTCTAAAAAACACCTTGATGTAAACTTCGGAATCAGCTAAACTGTCCCGCTACTGGCCTGTTTACCCTACTCATCTCTTGAAACAGTCAAACATTCAACTAAACCGCGAACAAGAATGCCAAAAATAATTACCATTCTACCGTAAAAAGTCAGGCCAACGTGAGGCATAAATCTAGCTGCCCCTCCGCTAAACACCACTCGACTATACCACTTGGAAGTTTGAAGTTCCGAGGTCGGTGAGACGCGACAAGAAAGCCGAAGCGAGGGAGCAAGCGTATATCATGCTGCGGCAATTTTTCGTCACAGCAGGCGACGCTCGGTGATCGTCGTTCCCCTAATTAATTGAAAAACAAGAGGCGAGGAACAGCGACGCTCGCGTGGCTGCAAAGCGCTCACCGAGGCGACGCGACGCGTCGCGTCGCCTCGCGCAGCGAGCCTTCAGACAGCGTTGTTCACGGTACACAAATGATAGCGCGACGAGCAAGGAGAGCCGTAATTGTTTCGATGCTGTAATGGGGATCCTTAAGTAAAGTAAGCTACGATGTTCCCACGTGCGGGTTTCCTGCAGCTTGTGTATATTCGGGCGCAGTCAACGACACGTAAAGTCGCGTCTGGGGTCAGGCAGGCGCTCCCTCATGCGTGCTTCCTCTGCATGGTTCCCACCCATTGACAAACCGAGGAGGAATACCTTTCTCGGTAGACTGGCTACGTGCAAGGAACTTCCGATGGCCTCCAACGACCCTGCCCCCAAAACTTGAAAAACTCTCAAGCAGACGGGACACAGAGCGTTCCTTAACGCTTTATCAAGGGACCACGGGATACATATTCAGCGTCCTTAGATCCAATTTGAATATATCTAGTCCCGGCGGATATACTCAAGCTAGATACATATTTATCCGTCCTGTGGCGTGCTGGCTCGGAGAGCCAGCTGCTTTGAACCCCGCCACAGGTTACAGGATTATCAGAAACGTTGTTTCCCATATTCATGAATCGAACGCAATTTTTCCTTGGATTTATACAGGACTCGGTGACTTCTCCTGTCTTCTGGAGAGAAAATTTTCAGCACGAAACGCCTGGCAGCAGCCGCTGCGTTCCTTCGCGCGTTGAAAAATCGATAGGCCGCCTCGTGCATGACTGTGAGCTGTGTAATCGTCAGCCAGTCAAAATTTGTGCCTTTCGCTGAGACTCAACAAGGGACTTTCGCTTGGAATGTTCGTAGCTTTATGGACTGTTGATTTCGGTAGGTTCTTTCACGTTGAATGAGCGTCGCGAGTTAATCTGGGCATCTTCTGTTTGCGCTCGAATATTTGAGGTTCGAACGTGAGCGCAGCTTGTAGCTTGTCTGCCAGTAGCGTACTGGGTTGGTGCACGCGAGATCGTTAACGCTGGCCCGTGGCTCGAGGGATGCCACAGAAATGCTACGAAGTAAAATAAATGAAATAGTTTAAAAGCAAACAGTATTTTCAATCAAACTTCCTTGCGCCAGGCGGAAATTCTATATGCACCAAGAGAATATTTCGAAAAAAGTTGCTTCGAAGCGAACGGAGTTGAGAGAGTTCTTCGCCTGTTACGAATTATACGATAGCAGCACGCGTTCTTTTTTTCTTCGGGCGCAACGCGTTATTCGATGTAGTTAGTTTCACGCTCGAAGGATCGTAGATTTTGTTCCATCCGTGCTCGGGAGCTGTTTACCCGTTTGTTTAGTTTCTTATTTGTGTACAGTCTGCAGATGAGTTTCGGCAGCCTCCTAGCCCGATGTTTGGCCAGGCTGTCGAATTCAATTAAAAGGATTCTGCAGATTGGATCGGAGAACTTGTGCTCCCGCGAGTTTGTTATCAATTACGCGAGATAAATCGAGGCCACGTAGCTCGGCAACTGGTTTTTACGCCCAAGATTGTCGAGGCAAACTGACTGCTCGGAAATTACCCACTTAATCGAGTTCCTCGACAAATTTACATACCGAGAATCAACATTCCTAAGTATTCCCAAATTCACACACCTCAATGGCACTGTCGTGTGACCTAACCCGTTTGAGGGTATCAACCCTTAATTAGAACCCCTAATCACAGGCATATAAAAAAAAATTATTTCCCTGCGTATCGACCGAAGTATCCCAATCTGGTTGGTGAAAGAGGCGGGCGGTGAAGGAATTTGGTGAAAGGAAACGTCCAAACTACGAGCCACAGTGACACAGTGTACAAGTTGCCCGTTTCCAAGCACGAAGGGAGCCGAGCGGTTCAATTTCTCCGGGCGTATCAAAAACTGTCAGACGTGTGTTGGTCGGCTGATTGTCGTCCCCGTTTTATTTCACGAAGTGAAGCTGTCTCCAGTTCCCCAAAGACCAGCCCCATTCCGCGGCCCCGGCGTGCACGCCTTTGGAACGAGGAACAATGTTTCGCGCCGTACAAAGAATTCCACGGGAAGAAAGATGTCGCCGGGCACTTGGCGCTTTCTCGCTCCTCCAGACGGCGTTTCGGAACGGCCGCGGCGTATCAACGTTACGCCCGCTTCTTCTCGCTGTAACTACCCCCCAGCAGGGAGGAAAATGATCCCGGGGTAGGCGATGGTCGATCCTAACGAAGATAGAATTAACCCCCTCGACTGGGAAACCGTGAAAGAAAGAAGAAATTGTAACGCCACTGCCAACGGAGACGAATAAGGGGAAGAACGATGAAGCTGAAAAAGAGGGACGACGCAACGTTTTTATATCACGCCGCGGGAGTACAGCTTTATGTACGATGAAGTGGCGCAGGTCGTGGTCACGCGGATCAACGGACGCAAGCTCCGGGTGTACGCAACGGGAGATGCGCGGAACGTGGATTGCTGGGGTATAAAGGTTGATGGGGAGAGGAAGACAGGGTGTTAGTGGTAACGATGATGGAGGCACGAATGTACGCGTATGATTCGGGAATTGTTATAGTTAATGTTCCGTTGCCTCCAGGGTGTAGTTTAAGAGGATGCAGCTATCGAGTGAAATAAAAGGAAAGGGTTGCAGTGTTTCGTTGTTACCCATATTGCATCTTGATAGGCCTTAACCCTCTAGTGCATAGATTTTTAATTCAGTTGGAAAAATTAGTTTACTCTCATTTGAGGATGAAAATACCGAATCCGATGTCAGTTTTCAATTTGGAGGAAATAATAATATTTTTTGCAGCGTGTGTAGCTCAAAAATGCACTTCAAACTAGATTTTTGTCAAATTGAAGACTCAGATTGACATATTTCTTAGACCAATATGTGCGCTGTGGCACTATTTTTCGGCTGGCAAATGAGAATTCCCAACCCCTGGAGTAAACAGGTGCCCGCCTTAAGGCAGGCGTATGCACTAGAGGGTTAATTTATATTCTTACTTGTCACTTAGTATCACGGAATAACATTAAACTAATTATTCAGGGAACGATGATTCTCGCATGTTGCAGAGTTTGTTTACCAAGTGGCCCGTGAGGGATTTAAAGAGACGAAATATGGTAATTCCAAAGGCAGAAACTCTGCTGTACCGTTTCTATTAAAAACACCCTCTGCATGGAGAAAAGAAGGGAAACGTTGGCGCCATGGTCAGATGAACATTATGCAAAGCCGGGAGTAATGCAGCGAGCGATATCAGCTCGTGTCGGACGTGTTAAATGACATGCGAGCCTTTCCCACCGCGAGCAACACGACCAACGAATATACCGACATCGTTAAGGGAAGCACCGCGCCTAAAGGTGAATTCTCATTAGGGGTGGCGCAACATGTCGTTAGCAGGTGTAGTGTCGATTTTCACTGCACGTCATATACACACTCGAATTTCGGCTAAACCAGCTGAATCCATTACACCGCGTAGCTCGCTCCCGAGAAACTTTCCACCCTAAATGCGGGGGCTGCCGAACGTTTCCTCGAACGTCGACGCAATTCGCGACGAACACCTTACTGGGGAAAATAATGACAATTTCGGGGGGGGGCGTTTCGGGGGGAAATACGAATATTTTGGCAGCTGGTTCTACAACTAATTTTCAGTAAAATTTGTGACGTGATTGCGGGTCACCTTTGTGTGGTGAGATTCGTGTCTAGATAGTTCACAGCTAGGAATAATTTAATAAACGTTACTGTTGTATATATTTATTTGTGAGCCTGATATTAATAATAATAATAATTACAATAATAATTCGTCTTTATTTATCACACTTACAAAAAACTTATGTGATAAATAGGCGAGGTTCAGCATACATGCTGTGTCGTATTGAAAACGGACATTCACAGATATTCAGAGTATTTGCTAAAAATTATTCAGTCTTGAAATGGGAATATGATACATTGCTCTGTGTTTTCGATAATTATAACCTTTTTCTGTAATACATATAGTCTACCTAGCTTCCTAACTGTAATATATTGAAAAGACTTCGCGTTGTACAAAAAATTCAAGGAACTTGTCACACTATGCAGACTGGAGTTCCCAGTGAAAAGACACAATGGCCTTTTTGCTAAACAGTAGAAAGATGTGTGAACGTTAAGGTGTTGAGTATGTTCGCGCAGAAGTGGCAAAAGGATGCAGGAAAGGGAGGAAGTGGCGTAAAGCTTAAGGCCGCTATCGTTCACACAGTTTCCACAGCAGGCTGCACTTTCATCGAGCACCCACAATTGCCTCGAAGATACTCGTAAACACTTATCGTAGTTATACTAACAGGGGGTTTTGGGGCAATTATGTAGTTAACAGCCGCGATCGCGAAGTTCTGAGACTTCGATTAAATAGAACGATGGGCGCTTAGATTATTGATCGCTGGGATGAAGTTCTGTGCGTGCGTATATTCGCCCGCTAATGCCTGCAATTTTCGCGTGTGCATAATTAAGATAATCATCCTCGCGTCGCACGTAAAAATAGCGCTGGGTTTTACGAGAAACTTTCTTTCCTGTATCACGGAAAATTGAAATAATTCTCGGATAACGGCGGGTGCTTATTACCATCGTAAACGATATCAAGATTCGAACAAATATACCTATATCCCCGTCTCGCTATCTCGGAATCTTGGACTCGACCCCCTCAGAATTAAAACATAAAACGCCCAACACTTCCTTCAAGAATATTAGAGCAGTCTGGTATGAATTAATAAAGAATACAGTGTCTCGCCAAGCACACAAAAATTACGCAGTCGTAACGACGTTAACATGTGGGCATAAAAGAATCGGAAACCACTCGATTTCACGTTATCATCTTTCCACGTAACACTCGATTACTCCAATGGAGTGCTTCAATCAATGCACAGTTAAAAATGGTTTAGCCAGCGCCACTCGGGCCGACCATTAATTAAATCACTAAAGCAAATTAACAAATAAAACGTTGGAAACGTCAGAGTCCAATTAAAGTCCGGACAACGGGCATCGCGGAGCGCTTCTGTGAATTATTCGCGCGTGAATATCGGTCAAGGATAATGGTCGAACGCGTCGCCAAGGGGTGGCCGCTGCTAAGTGGCGAGGGGTAGTTAATTTTTTGTCGGTCGCCCTTCTCGAGCAGCGGAAACTCGATAACCGACGGCCGTAAATTCCGTGGAGTGAGAGAGTTTCCGCGAGAAATTGAAGAAATGGCCCGCGGATTGTCCTCGCTGGTAATTTCTTGGCCGGCGTGGCCAGCAACAGGAAGCACGGGCTCGACCCGACCGCCAGGCACGCCAGGTCGTTCCGATTTAGCTGCAGGCTCACCGAACAATCGGCGGATTTCAAGACGCGATGTAGGTACGCGTGAAAATTTTTGGCCAGGGTACAGCGATTTCGGGGCGGAAATCGCAACCGCTACCCCTCGATTTCCGCCTGCAATTATTTCGCAAAACGGATCGCAATAAAGTGAACTTCGTACGAACAAACTTACTGCGCCGTGGACGTTGCCGTGGGCAAATATTTACACCGGGAAATATGTTTATTCGGTGGGCTCCGCTGGACGGCCCTTAATACACGCCGCTGATCATGGGCGTTACAATAACGTCGAATTTTCGATGAGTTTCGATCCGGTGCATTGCTGCCGAACGAATTGACGGCTTCACGCTGCGAGATTGGATTGAATAATTATCGCTGGGTGTGTTTAAAACCGACTACCCTTAGTGAACAGTTGAGAGGTTGAATGTTGGGGAGTCCGAAAAGGAATAATTTGCTTTTCGATACAGACTTGGCGTTAGCGTGCTCAAAGTGGTGTTGCAAATCATCGGGTAGAGAAGCATTTAAAACGTGGAAAGTTCAGTTGAGATTCGAGAGACAATATTGCCAGTAATATTAACCCTTCGTGGTCACACGGGGTGTATTGTACCCCAAGAGCAATTTTTGATTTGAAATTCCGCACCTTTACATCTTCCAAAGGGGATTTATCGCAACAAAAAAAATAAAAAACTTTTTAAAAAATCTGTATTTTACCACGACGATGGAAAATCGCTCGTTTTCAACTACAAATTTTAGCATATCAAAATTTACATTTCTAGAAAAAGACTATTAGACCATGGCTGTATAAGTATTACGAACGTAGAATTATCACTGAAAAGTTAAAAGATTCAAAAATACGAAAATGGTAACTCAAAAAATGACGCTGGGGTACAGTGAACCCCGTGTGACCAACTTGTGATTATAAGAAGGTGTGACCACGAAGGGTTAAAATGTAGTGCTTGAGGAATATGAAATGGAGATACCGATATATCCACGGTAATTTAATTACTTTCCCACTGATACAGCGATGCAAATTGAGTTAGAAAGAAAAGGCTATTCAACCTGCTCTTGTGGATATGGAAAATATGAACGGTGGGGTAGATTCGGGAAGGGGGAGGGGGGTGAACGCGACGGGTGTGCATTTCGCCAAAGTGGTTCGTTACGCAATTATACGATGCACGTCATTAAGCGATAAAAATGTTTCACGGCAAAAAGATGAAGCGCTGACACAACAAAACGTGGCGACCGTAACCGCGTGATCGTTTCGAGAAAATTATTTTACTCGCGTACGTGCTGTTACGCTCACTTTACCGGTGCTTCTCGTTCCATGCTGTAATCCCACACTTCCATGGACCGACAATGCTTGTTAAATATCTATTTCAGGGAATGAACCGAAATAACCGTACACTTTGTGCACATTTTCCCTGGCTCGCGATCAAATTCATTGTGATCGTTGTTTGCATCTAGCGTGAGCCTCAAAGGGTGGAAAAATGAAATGATTCTGCTCGAGCACACCTAGCCTTTTGGCTGTTTAAGCCGTAAATTTCTACTTCAAGCGTTCCGTTACACGCGTGTAAGGCGCGGCGGTGTTGTAAGAATATTTCATGCACCGCGAATCGATGGTGATTTTAATTAAACGTTAAGATACCCTGGCGAAGAATTTAATTATAATCACCAGGCGAGGTTGTAACGAGCCGAAGGGCAACTACTGGCCGCGGCCCCGCCACGCAAAAACTTTCACGGAACGCGACCGGTAAATCGCACGCAATCAAAATTCAACGAATCGATGCCAATTAAGTTGATGTACGCGAGGCACGCGCGCACCAACTTCGCACGATTGCTCGTGCCACGTCGCGAGAGCGTAAACAAAAAGAAACGAGGAAAAATAGAGGCGGGTCGAAAAATGCCGGCTATTTATGCATTTCATTATGCACCGACCATACCACGCGTTAAATAAATATTGCGTGTGCAAGTTTGGCCCTTAATTAAATCCGGCCGAGCCACCGCAACGCCAAGATGTTTTATACGAGCTAACTGCCTCTGGGGGAGAGAGTGGTGGAATAGGGGTTGAAGGGGTTGTCGACGAAGGAAGGGGTAGAACACAATCCACCCTCTTAGAGTTTCATGAAATGCGTACACACGCGAACAGAGTGCAACGAAAACAATGACACCATGAAATGTTGTTGCGCCGAGACGTGCGACAATTCTGCGCGTATGTTTTGAAAAATTTCAATCACCCCTAACGAGTTTTATTCGCGATTCGGTAATAAAATAGAAGATCGATTCAACGACTTCTAGAAAAATGTGGATACTCTAATATTCTACTTTGACGAAGGGCATTCTATATATTTCATAAGAGGACTGCTCGCAGTAAGTGCTACGAATTTGAATGAAATATGTCAATTTTGATAATAACTGCTGCAGTACCGATTCACAGTGAATGGTTCTCGTAAACTTATCGTGATCGCACTGCATGCACAATTGTATGCGATCATAAAGACTGCGGAGCATCCACAAAGAAAGAGAGCAGTTTTGCGTGGCATAATTGCTTCAAGGTCCTGGTGGGCATAACAGGTTGCCAGTAGTAATTTATTGCTACTTCAAGCATGCTACGAATCCACCAGGTACGCCTTCGGGGCACTCTCTGAAGGTATACAGCAAGTCATTGTCGGACCACTTGTGTAACCCTTTTCCCCCTGAACGCCAACTGAGTCGACTTTAAGTTGTTGAGCGTTCAACTCGAAGTGCAGAACTAATGGAAGCGTATTTTTGCACAATAGAGAAGCCACTTGCTTCAACCTTCATCCACCAATCCGTGAAATCCGAAGGGAGGGAAATTGGAGGGTAGCAATCGATAAGATTCAAAATAAATTTCATAATCTCCGTAGAGATCGTACAAAAATGAGTGTAGGTACGTTCTCATTCGATGTTGAACAATTTCGACAGATCCCTTCTTCCAGAGGAAGCACCCTGATCCCGGCTGCGCCGTGATTTCCATCGCGCCTTCTGCACCAGTGCAGCATAATTTAATTCCGCGAAAGTGATTAAAATTCTACGCCTGTTAAAATCCACTCGTGAAAGATTGCTCGACCCTTAATCCCCTTGCTCGCCCTATTTCCACATGCCAACCCCGTTCTTTCTCCTTCTTTATTCGCGTGCACTCCACCCGCCCGTCTCGTGTCTAGCCGCGTCTGCAGACGCATCTCAGTTTTACAATCCGTCCTATTAGCGGCGTTTTGCCAGAGAGACTCTCGAGCGCCGACTTGATTGCGCGTAATTGAATTCGGCAAACAAGACTGAAAGCGGGGACAAAGGAAAAATGATTAGTTCCTCTCGAAGCGATTCGTTCGCGCGGGACGGTTCTGATTTTACGCCGACAGGAACGCAAACGTTTGCATCGAACGTCAGGGCATGATTGAGCGCGATACTCGACGCGTAAATTGCAAGCTCCATTAGGCGGAACTAACTGTTGCTGTTTCGTTAACTGACTGTTCGCCCGGCAATCTCACGTTAGAATTTTCATCGATCCGCAACAGACGGTCGCGCACAAATTACTAGAGGAGCCTCCAAGCGATGACCCCTCGAATAACCCTCCTCCTGCCTCGAATTTCAATTTTCTACAGATTTGTACAGATCTCTGTTCCGCACAGAGAGCACTCGCACCACCGTTCGCTCCTTCCGGAGAAATTGTTGCGCCCCGGTATTTGCCATGCAAAATATAGATTCCCCGTAAATAATTCTGCAGCACAATTCACCGGGCCGTGCAGTTTTGTACACATTATAAGCCCGGGACGAGGGGGAGCGGGGGTGGGGGGACACACGCCCGCGTCTCTGTTTTCCAATATTCCCCGTAAATCTTCGGTAAACAGACAGATTAAACGTCGAAAAGCGCGCGCACGATTCTCCACGGCAAATACCTACCTGCACATCGGGAAAGAAAGCAAAACGCGCTTCCTGTCAATTTTCTGATGTACCCTGGGAAATACGGATGTACATGCATACATTTAAAATTTTCAAGCCACCGCCGCGTTGCGCATCCCCCCGCTACGGTCCCAGCGCGGCGATATTTGTTCAGGATCTGCAAACAGGGGCGCAGTTTAACGACTAAACTAAATATATGTCGGGGGAAACGTGGCGGAACCGCACCCCCGTCCTCGTCCCTCTGGAAAGATTCAAAGGAACAAAGTAGCCTTCGAACGGGGCCCGCCAGGAGCCGCGCACTTCCAAATACCTGGCGTGCAAATTACTACAGAGAGATTTCTTCCACTTGTTCGGTTCGTGCTGCACAGTCGCAACATTGTTTATCGACTGTCCTCAAACAGTGCTCGATATGTGACGGTTGTTCATGAATGTTTCATGCGAAAGTTAGGGAAACCCAGACAAGGGGCACGCCGCCGTTTCGCCGTCGCTGTGAAATCGCGTTAAAGGGGCTGTTTTCGTTGCAAGGCAAAGGACAGCCATCCGCTTTTACTTTCAAATGCAGTTTACAATCGCGCCCGGCGCCCTGCGCGCTTAATGAAACCTGGCTGATTATTTGTCGCCGTTGCTTTTATTCGGGGATCGATAACGACTGGTTGCACCCGCGTCACGAAACGCGTCACGTAGCGCTTGCAAGTCATGGGAGAAGATGGTGTGTTCACCGATTTCAAAGGAACCGATCTGCTCCCGAGCTATCGTGAGCGACACGTGCTCCTCCGCGAGGTTGGCATTGCTTGAATTCGACGAATTTGCAAATGCACGTACCCGGGAAACGCCTGATAAGTTCCATACGTGCTTGTATTCTTCAGTTGAAGTCGGTGAAATTTGGAGGTGAAATGAGGTGGAACAATGCGGTGCCTACTTCGATACCTTAGTTGATTGGATTTTAATTAATCCAGTGAATTGCGAGACAAATCAGCGTGGTGGTATTTGGATTTCATAAGTCCCTCTAACCGTAATTATAGTTATGAGCAAAGTTTACTGTCATATACCTGTTTCGCTGATAAATAATTAGCCGAAAGTTCGTTTAAAGAAAGTTGAAGCTCCCCTGTCTCGTGAAAAAGTTTGCCCGCTCCGACTCGCGGATTCTTTCCCAAATAGTCCGCTTAATTCAAGAACCTCGGCGAACATTCTTACCCAACTCCGTCGCGGACTTTTTCCCGTCGCATTGTAAAGTTAACTCGAACGCAAAGTACAGCGCAGAAATCTTAAACAAGAAATACGGAACATTTGAAGTCTCGGTATTCCCGTTTTCCGGGGGAACTTGCATTCCCGTCAGAAATCCGCGGAAGCCTGAAAACCACCCGAAGGTCCCAATAATTCCGGAGTTAGGTGTTTATCTAGCCCACGGTGGAAACATTTCCACCAGCCGATCCTCGTCATTAAAAGTATTCCGTCGTCGGTTGCGCGCTCGCAATTGGAAAAGTCACGCGGAGACGCGAAATTATCGCGCATTATTTGTAAGGAGAACATTTAACGACATGGCCCGTTTATCCTGCGATACGTGTCTCGCCGGGGCTCTAATTACACGCGTGAATTTAAAAAAAAATACAGAGAGAGAGTAATAATAAAAAAAAAAGGAAAAACGTCTACGGCTCGACGCTCGAGTGGCGCAAGAAAGGGGTGGCTCGCGTTCGCGAGTGTCGATACGCGACGAAAGTTACCAAGCGAAAAAGGAGAATAAAAAAGGCGGGGGAAATAAGAAAAGTCTAAAGCTCTCGCGCTGAAAATGTCTGCCTCGGAAACCGTGGCACTTGTCGTTACGCTCTCGCTAATGAGGGCGAAGCACTCCATTAAGTCAACTGCGCGGTAACTACGATAGAAACGAGGAAAACTCAACGTCAAAGTGGAATACGCTCTCGCAAGGCTGTCCATCACATCGCTGCCATCTCCAACCAACTTCTCCGCGACGAATCGCCGAGCTTCTCTTCCCTAACTAACCCGATGACGGGAAAACTGGCGCGCGTCTGTGGCAGACGGGGAACGGGACTCGGGTCATTGTCATCGGTCAGACGGAAACGGTATTCTCACCCCCGCAAGCGAATTATCCCGAGGAAAAATGGAACCGTCCAGCGACGAACGCGAAGCGGCGCCGCTGAGAGATGAAACGATCGTAAATTCTGCGCGATGGGAGTTGAACGTGGTTTATGTTGAATGGTAAAATGTTTAGCGTCTACCGGCGTGTGGAGTAAATTATAGTTATTGCGCAAAATTGTGGACACGCTGAATATCTGGGAAACTCCGCTCAAACGGGGATTAAACGTGATTTCTGTACCAGAATGTGCGAATATTTAACCTCCGTGAAGTACTATGCTCTTATACCCGCGATATCATGGGATAACTATCTACAGTTATTAAATGAAGAAATCTGAATTATATACGATGATGAAAGTTTGTGATGAATCTTAAATTTAAATTCTCATTAACCCTTTCAGTATGTGCTTCGGATATATCCGGCATCCATTGAAAAATCTTAATAGAACTAATGAAGAATTTAAGTATTATATAATACTAATATAAATATAATAAATAATACTATTATAGATAAGATTTATGCTGGAATGCACATGGAAACAAGGATAGATTTACCTCGTCCATGTGCTTCCTTCCGACTGCTATATGTATGCGTACAACATAATACAACAGCTGGGAGAGATTTTGTGGAGGAGTTTAAGAGGTTCCTAGAGCAATCACGAAACAGTCAATACCATTCCATATCGTCCTCTCGAACTCTAAGTGAAGCATGTCAAATTGCCAGCCTGTTCGGTGGCTTTTGACGGCTCAGGGAAGTGGATTAACTTTGAGTTTTCATATATCAAGCATGCCTGAAATACTTATCCGTCTTAACGAGCTAAGAAGAACTTCCGGTGAGCGGTGCCCAACAATATGAAGAAAAAGAGACGATAAAATAAACGATTTCCGGCAAAGCGTGCAAATAAAGGGATTTAACTTAAAACGTCAAATTTAGGAAGGATATTCTTCGCAGGAATGAAAGAAGCGAACGTGGAATTAATAAAACTTTGTCAGAATACAATAAATCGATATTAACATTTTATAGGATATGCAGTTGTAAAGCATTGCATCGAGTATTAAATAAAACATTTCTTGTCACCATTAATTTATCTTATCACGATTACTCTGCAAATAAATAATATATTTCCATTCAACAAACCTGACGTGAAGTAGATATATTTTCCCAATTTAATGAGTTAACTGATAACACAGACAGTGCTCATTCGTTATATGCATAGAGTTTGGAAAGAAGATTTTTACATAGAAACTGTGTCTACATAAGACAGTACAGTCATCTGTGCGAGGAGTTTTCTACCAGAATAAATTTTGCACGCAAGTTCGATCCGTTTGCCCTGGCGAGCACTTAATTTTTCAATAACTCTGAAACTACGGTGGTCTGGAATCACTTAAATTCCATCCAGCACAACGAATCGGCGAGAATTCATTGCAGTCACCGTCAACAGATCACTCAGAAGATTAGTCGTATCTTTATTGCACTTGCAATTATGAAGATACTATCCAGTAATACGTGCTTCGTGATCAATTACGTGCCACACGCCAACCTTTAAAACGGATTTTTAATGGGATCCTTGGGGTAAACCTCGAAAACCGCGAGTTCCTTGCCATTCATTTCTGCTGATGCAGAAATTTAACGTTCATGCGCAAGAAACTCGAGGAATTCTCTAAATCGTTATAGAAATATTGAAATTGTTCCATATTATATATCAAGGAAAATTACTCGGGGGAAATGCGAGTATGAATGTTAATTCTAGAACGGCCAGGAAGTAACGTTACATTTTCGTCTGTATTACGAAATTACGTGTCATCTTTCCGTCTTTCCGCGGATGACTGACGGCTGACGGACGATTTGTGGGACTCGGAATTTAATTTAACGAAGCTCGTCATTCTTCCAGAATTCGTGCAAAATATTTCACGAAAGAATCTCGTCGCCCCCGAATATTTTTCCGTCGACGTTTTAATTTAATCTTTAATTCCTCCGTGGGATTTCTTGCCCACCGTATTCCGCGATACCTACGCGACTGATTACAGGGATTAGCGTGACGTTTATTGGGGAGCGAGCAGTTTTTCATTTCGGCCTGCCACGGAGGCGACGGAATGCATCGCGTTATACAACAGGACAATGCACTGCATACCATATCCAGATAATTGTGCACCGTAAACCGGGGATGCTGCAGCTAGCGTGCAAACAGCTACATTGATTGCGGAATACGCAAATATGTACAATTCAAGGAAATCACGCGTGCACCGTGGAAAATATCCCTCCACCCTGTCCGTCTCTAACCGCGACACTCGACAAAGTGTCTCGTGCAAACCTTTTGCATCGCAAACAACGGGGCCAACTTGCTTCAGTCCACGCACCGTCGACACATAGCAACAGCGACACACTCCTAACGCGCAACTGCATCGAAACTTTCATTAACCCCGGCCAAACGCCCGGCCAGAAACAATCCCGCGAGTAACTGAATTTGCCGCGACGAAAGTGACCGATCTGTTTAGAAAGTTGCGTCACGTTCGCCGGGTACGGTGACAATAAATTTGTAATCGCGCGGAGAAACGGCCAACGGAGAGAAATCAGATGCAAAGCATCTATCCTGCAGCGTGTTCCGTTGTTGTTTGGAAATCGGGGTGAAAGCGCCAGCGGTGTAATATTCAGGCAGAAGTTGCCCGGGAGTTTCTTGCTTAACGAAAAAGTTTGGCCACTCCGCCAGAAGAATTACTATCAACGAGGTGTCGCAGGACGTCGCACTGCGCGGAATTATAACCGTATTCCGGTCCGCAGGATCGGAAGAAAACTGGCACGGAACGAGGTCGTCGAACGGAAAAGGAGAAACAAAGGGTGCGAGCCAGCGAGCTCGGGGGCGCGCGCGCGCGCGGCTCGAGTGCCCCGAAAGCGAGTTCCAGCGGCGTGTGCTGGAGTGCATAGCGAAATCGGGCTCGAAACGTAAGAAACGTTCCGCGGCTGGAAATTTTACCGTCAGACGAGTGGGCGGAAAAATTCACTGGACTCGAAACGAACGCAATTAATTTAAGGGTGGTTCGGGGGATGCAGACCACTCACGGATTAAAGGATCACTCAGCTTGTTACCGATAAATATATTACAAATTTTGTGTTTAAACGCGGGCTTCCCTTGGATCGATGGGCTGAGCGGTGATGTGTAATATCTGGCAGGTAGTCACTTTATTAGTAGAAATGAATGGGTAATTTGTTGAATTTTAACAAAATTCAAAGGTAACTCGAGTTTTGCAATTGAGGTAAATATTGATATCTTCGAGTGGAGTGAATTTTCTCGAGATCCCTCAGGATTCTAGTGGTAGAGTTAACCCTCTAGTGCATAGATTTTTAATTCAGTTGGAAAAATTAGTTTACTCTCATTCGAGGATGAAAATACCGAATCCGATGTCAGTTTTCAATTTGGAGGAAATAATAATATTTTTTGCAGCGTGTGTAGCTCAAAAATGCACTTCAAACTAGATTTTTGTCAAATTGAAGACTCAGATTGACATATTTCTTAGACCAATATGTGCGCTGTGGCACTATTTTTCGGCTGGCAAATGAGAATTCCCAACCCCTGGACTAAACAGGTGCCCGCCTTAAGGCAGGCGTATGCACTAGAGGGTTAATTAATAAAATAAAAACTACAGGGAAATGATTTTTGGGAGACAGAATTCGATAAAACTGATCCCACAAGGAACTAATTCTCATGTGGTCCTTCACGGTGAAAATGGTCTAAGTACACACACGACACATGTCGAACTCGCAGCCCTAAAGCTCACGAGCTTTAAAAAGATTATTCACGGAGCGTGTCGCAATCGCGTGGTATTTATTTGCATAATTAGTTCCCCGTAAATCCAATTATTCGAAATCATTCTTGGGAATCGCTGCGACTGTGCCGCCGGCCCTCAAGATTTATAACACATTAGTCGAATCACGATAAATTGCTCGGTTCGTTATGTGTGCGGCGATAAATTAGGAAGTTCTATTGTAAAATACGTGTTTAACGCGTCGAGTGCCAGCTACTATGGATAGCTTTCAGACAGTTTTTAACTGTCCCGGAGCCAGCACCACTCGGCGAAACTTTCGTTCAATTAATTATGCAAATGAAATCCTCGTCCCGTTCCTTATCTGCTGTTTCAATTTTCACGACGTCGCATTCAAATTGAACTTACGCGCTCGTTAATTTCTCAGTTTACCGGTAATTCGAGCAATTCTTACGGCTGGGCGGAATAGAAATTGTTTCTTCAAAACCAGATATCCTGGAACAGTATAAAGTATTCTATATTATCACCAGGTTCTATCTCTTAACAGGTGAATTCGTTGATTCAACTACTCCTCTGCCGCTTTCAGAATTTATTCCGAGGAAGCCACAATTTCTGCTGAGCTTCTTCAATTCGAGACACACTAATTCCTAGGTTTTGATATAGAAAATGTAATTTAGATTGCTGCCACTGTAACGATCCAATAATCCACATGATTGGAAATCTATGTATATCCTCCCTTCATTCGGACAAAAGGCCGAAAACACGATTAAACGGCCCATAAAGTAGCCCCCGATTCCGAAGCATTCGCGCGGTCATTAATCACGTCGCCACGATTAAGTCGCGAATTATGGTATTCGGGATTCAGACCAGCGAGAAATTTTACAGTTTCTGGTCACGCAGGGCCTGCTTATTTGCGGAGGGGCCCTCGGCCGGATTCCAGCGAGGCTCCGCGGAACAATGCGATCATTAAAAACGGGGGCGGAATTTCGTAGACGAATGAAGTCGCCATTTACTGGCGGCGGTCCCGTTAACACGGAAAATATTTACGATCCATTATCGCAAACTACACGTACGAGCATCCAGTGACGTCCATGAGATATGTAACGGATATTACATTTCCGGGTCACTAGATTGATATTCACCGATTCCGTGGGCACCGTAGCTACGGACATTTCATGAACCAGCGGGTCCCGTGCATAGATTGAAAACGGGGACCTACATTTTCGGTACGAGACCGTATAACACGCGCATATTTATTTATGATCGTGCACCGTGATGTACGAGCTGCGATTCTACGCGCGGCAAAAACTCCAGATCTCATTTGAAATGCCGGCCGATCCGAGCTTTTCAACGATCCTCCCTCTGATTAGGCGTGAAAGAGATGTCAATGTTCATTGAGAATTACGGGTTGCCGATTGCCAGTTTAGTTACCATTCGCCGTGCGATTTTATGCGTGCTATATACTTAAATTAATAGACGAAATGAATAGACGAAACAGTTCGACGTCCATGTTTTTATAGGAAATAAAAGATCTTTAACGAGGCTCTATTATGTTAATAAAACGCGTGCAGCTTTTCCGGTGGAATTAAAATGTCGCGGGTCTCGTTAGCGCGGAATCGCGGGTAAAGCGCGCACGGTCCTACAAGTTGTACGATCGGATAAGCATTTCAAGTAGTTTATCATAAATCGCATCGAAAATTTCCACGAAGATTTAACCAAGGGCCCTACTACTGGCCGCCTGAAAGCACATCATTTAGTTAGGTCGTTCGAATTAGTTATTCCAGAGTTTCCTGGGCTGCGCCGGATCGAGTCAGTTTTTAAGTAAGTATGCTCCTACGTTCCCGCGAACTCGGGGAGCGAACGCGATTACCGAGATTTATAAATTTCCCGTTTATTAGAGGCCCGCGTAATACCGCGAATGACTGGCTGTGAGACGCGACAACTTGACTTTTAATGAATTCTTCAAGTGCCTCGCGCAGCTTGCTTACGGAACAATTGCGCGGCAATTCATTAAACGGCTGAAATGTTGTCCGTGTTTTTATTTAATTAATTCCTTACGCCCTTCCCCCTCCCGATTCTCTCTCTCTCTCTCTCTTTTCTGCCCTTCTGGAGTGCCGCACCTTTTTTATGCCGCATGACTAGAGCTTTCTTTCCCCAGGTTTTTCCCGCTCGACCACTCGGGCGTAATTCTCTAACAATTTGGCGAAAACAAGCAGTCCACGAAAATACATTCCGTAACAACAGTGGACTCGTTCAAAGCTCGACGGTGGTACGAGGATAAAGAATCGACCGAAAATTTTAAGGGACACTATTTGTCTCGCGAAGCTCTAATTAAATTACCGGAGCAATTAAACTGTAATTGCATGTCAGAGTAATGGAATAGTTTTGAGGCGTTTCCGACTCGATCTGCGAACTGGAACGTTTGCAAGATTAATTCATCGTTTTTTTTTTCTGGGAGATAAGGCACAGTTGGTTCTGATTTCTGATGTTAACAGCATGAAGATGTCAATAATTAACGCGAAGCGCGAAGTAATTCTGTAGTCTAACTAATGCATACGTCTGTGTGACGTCAGAGTTGAATGTATCTATTACCGACCAGTGGGGGTGCAGTGCAGAGCATATGACTGCTCTTTAATTTTGAATCATATAATGGAAACGATATGGAACATGAATTATTTAAACGCCACTTCGCCAAACGGTTGATATTATTTATTATTATTACTATTATTATTAGACGTCTTTATTACTCAAGAGACATCTGAGCGTCGTTTACAGGAATATTCAAAACAGTCTTCACACAGAGAAACTTTCTGTCAGTAGCCAGAAACGATTCTGATAAATTACATATTTATAATTTCGGTATATGATTTATACCTCATCAAAAGGAAAGCGCTCCTAAAGAAAGAATGCGTCAACGAACACGCTTCCCAATCCGAAAGAAACACATACCGCAGTGCTGAAGAGCTAAAGTTCTGCGCATAGTTTGCCGAAGTTCCAGAATTCAACGGAGCCTCGTCGCCGAGTCCTTAGCGCGACATTACACCAGCAATAACAGAGTCTACGCTCCCCAAATGTTTGCCGAAAAATAATCGTCCCGCCTGTCTAAGCTAAACTCCAATTGAAAGAGTTCAGGTCAACAGAAGCTCCACGAATTCCAAACAGAAACGCTGCGACACCGCGGGGGCGAATGTATGTACATTCCCCTCGAAAACCCTGCAGAAATTCATCGAATCTACTCCGTAAACGGTCGCAATGATCCACGACGAAGACCCTCTCGATTATCAATAGCTGGTTGAATTTTTTTTCAGAAAGACGCAAGAAATGCCAACGCAATTTATGCCGAGCAAGATCGAGTGTCCGAGTGCCATTCGACTGGCGGATTATTGCGAATCTCATCGTTACTCTTGACCTCGAAGCAGGCGAAGTAAAACTGTCTTATCCCGCGAATACCATCGGAATCGATAGCCTTGTTAGCGAGCGGTTGCGGTCGAGAGGGCCGCTGGAAAGCTGTCAATGGGTTTTCGACGTGGCAGCGCGCCGGCTTACCGCGGAATTACAAATTACGGGATATTACGAAGCGCCACTTTGCCGCATGCACCAGCTCGTTCGGAAGGGCTGTCGATTCGGGAGGCTTGAAAGGGGTGCACGTCTGGAATATTGGCCCATGCGCGTCTTCGTATCCAGGCGACGCTTTTTTTTCCTCTCTTTTCCCCCCGCCTTTTCTCCGACGAGAGGCAAAATCGTATCAATCGAGAGCCAGAGAGCGAGGGGAGGGGAGAGCGAGCATCGTCGAGACGGGAATTCAACGATCCACTTGGTCGAACGAAGTTTGCGTCGGTTGCTTGAACCGAGTTCCCTTCAATTCGAGCTGCTCGATGCTTGATTTAGCGGTTCAATTTAATTGGCCGCGATATAAAGTTACCGGGGAGCTGAAAGCGTGTGCCGGTTGTAACTCCAAGTAAATCGGAATAGGGGGCGAAGTGATTTGTCAATTAATTAGGGGATATTGAAGGGGAATTAACCCCTTTCTTTTCCTCGCTCTTTGATCGTCCGCGCCGTTTAGGAGAGGAGGGTTAGACGGAAAGGAATGAATGAAGAGGTGGGCTCTCTTCTTGGAATTTCATATATCTTGCGAATCAAGTGATTTATTGATCGACGCGTCACTCGTTTCGCGACGACCACAAACCGTTTGCTTGCGAAGTAATTATTCCGCTACAATTAATTGCTATTTATATGTACCTGCGTTGAAATTTAATATACATACAATCTTCTGTCCAACACCCTCGATTTAAGAGTATCCCCTGCAGATAAATTCCCGAGCACAATGCTGGCGCAAAAAGTTACTCTCGTCGCGCACCCTCGACGACGTCAGAGGGTTCGAATCTCGAAGAAAAAAAAGCGCATTCTTAGCTCCTTTAAGCTGGGTATCGGATAGTGCTTTGAAATTTTAAACGGAAACAAGTCTAAAGCCGGAATTCCAATGCAATTTCCCACGCACCTAGGGCCGAGCGAATAAAGAGATCGAGTTTCGCGCCAAGTTATCCCTCTGCGATTCTTGTTTCAACGTGAAATGCGCTCACAATAAAATGAATTGAAGCGGATTAAATTCCGCGGCTCAGGAAGCCCGGCGTGTACTCGAGTTTTCCTTGATTGTCTTTCACGAAACCTGAATACACACACGTACGTATATCAACATCGACGGCAAATTTTCACTTCAGAGATGAGCAAACTGTCTTGTAAATATATGTGTATAAACGTCAGCTATCGGTCTTGATGAAACTTAATCGACCAGGCTAAACTGAAGGGATCGTTTCGTTGTTTCTTTTTAAAAAGTGCACCTCACCAACAGCAATTACTCCCGCGAGTTGCACAGTTTCCAAGTTACATCAAAAGGTACTAGAGAACTTTACAACGAACGTTGGGACTCCTAAAATCGAACTAACTGACAAAACAAAAAGCACCTGGCCTCCATCGGCTGGCCTTTGTTAAGGCGCGATAATCTGGGCTGCTCAGCAGTACCGTCGGGGAAATCGCCGAATAATTTCTCAGACAGTCGCGTGATTGTATTATTAGCGTGGTCGGGGCACAATCGACGGCAGTCGGATAATCGATAACGTCGGGAAACGTTTTCATAATGGTGTCGAGACGTTAACAAGGTTACAGGGCGGTGAAATAAATCTTCCTCCTCGGATTCACGGAAAGCTGTTATCTTCCTGACCCGGCCATTTTTCACGCCGAACAGCAGACAGTTGCCACCTCTAAATTATGTAAGACGACTGACAATTTCATCGCGGAGTTCCACGGTTTTACCGCCAAACCGGGAGCGTGTGCGCGCGGGAGCCACGCCGTGAGAGAGCTCTAGTTTACGATTCTCTTGCATTTTTAAATCCCGGGAAAGCCGCACCACCCTGTCACGCGTTTTTATATTCGCCAACATTGGACGCACTGAAATACGGGTAGAACCTCCGTTATCCGACCTAACAGGAAGACACCACGGTTCTAAGAAGCGAGTTTTCAGATAATGGAACGCCACACTCTTACCCCTGTTAACTTGTAGTAGCCTTTTTCGAACGTCACGCATAGTTGGGACATTTTACGTCACATCATTTTTAATGCATCGATTTTTTTATTGTCTAGATTTTTGCACCACTTAATGGTAAAGTGTTCTGGCATCACAGCATTCGAATAACAAAGTTTCAGATAAAGGAGATTTTTCTTTGCCGTATTTTAGTTCATCTTCGAATTTGAATCGTGTCTCAATTCGAATCATAATCTGTCTTATTGTAACAGTTGTAAATTTTTAAAGTAATTATATTACTCGAATTTTTCGTGCTACTAGCTTCATGTGCTCAGTGCAGTGTGCTATTGAAAATTTGAAAGAGAAAATGTACGTCTCTATCTTATGTTCCACGTTATTTGCTGTGGCTCGTGCGAGGGAGAGCGGCCTGACACAAATGCGGGCAGGAAAATGGAAATTAAACCTGTGATTTCATGCCAAAAGCAGATACGTTGCCCTGGCACTGACATATCTCGTCCCGCACGTGACAATGTACGGGATATAAGCAGGCAGATCCCACGAAGGATCTAGAAATTAAAGAAGAGTGGTGTATCTGCATTTGGCGTGGAATCAGAGGGATGATTCCCTGCATTTATAAATTTATGATGAACGAGAAGCAAACCCGCTGGAACAAGTCCGCGTGGATTCCGCAAGCATTTTCTCTTGCGCAAACCATCCCTCTTCTTAAATTTCCACGAAATTCATTAAATATGAATAAACCTTGTACTTCTTCGCCTACTTGTAATAAGCTCATCATCAGCAGGACTTTCTGAATTCTATATTTTATAGCGAAGCTACTTTTCATCTCTAGTATTCGTCTCGAAGTCTATCCAAGTTCTTCGAATTATGTTATTCCTAAATTCCTTATCAGTAATTTTGCCATAAGCGCGAGGATTCGCGAGGCACGGTACAAAAACTTGAGTTTAATCCAAACAACGTATACAGCTGAAGACATGCGTCGCATATTAATCCGCAATTGTCCCATGTATTCCTATTTTCTCGCCCGGTTTCAGCGTTTCCTCACGTTTGAAACTTAGCGAATTACCTTCGCAATCTTCCACTCGCCTACGCCCAGGAACAACCGCGCGTTCTTGTGCTTAACTATTTTCTTTATCCACGCTCCGCGGAACGGGATCATAAACAAGAAGAAAATCGGACTGAGGAGATGCTGCTAACATACTTAAACGGAAATGAATTGCTTTGTACTAGGAACAATACGATTCCACGAAATTCTTCCAGCCACATTCTCTCTCAACTTCCGGCGAACTTTGGAGAAATTTAGGTTCAACAGGAATTAAAGGATTCCGTGACTTCACACCGCCATGCCTCTTCCAATCCTACGTTTGAAGCAGTGCTAAGCAGCGTAATGCATTCATTACTTCAAGTGTGAATGTATTTTATAAGATGCAGCGTAATTCGTAGTGCGTGCAGTCGGAAAGCCAAGGCTGCGAGACAAAGTTCTTCTGTATACTTAAAGCTTCTCTTTCGAAAACATTGGCTTCAAAAATTACACGTAGGGTAAACGCACCAGTAAAGGAACAGTTAAGGCTAATGAATGAACACTATTATAAAATTATGTTTGCAATGCGATTGATTCCACGTGCTGCAAAAATTGTTTGGATATGAAGCAAGAAATGAAAAGAAGTCTCTAATTAATTAGTCGCTTACTTTAATAACGTATTTTACTCATTTTAATAAAAAATGTTCATTCACTGGTACGTGTTCATTTACTGGTACATACACCCTACTGCATAATTGATACTATGTTTTATAAAATGCGTCTCTTCGTGGAATGTTGGTACACGACGATTTGTTAAATATAACATTTAAATATAACAGTGGTTTGTACGAGGAACAACTAACAATAAGACTGGTGAACTGAATCCTATTGCACATAAAAAATCGCTTTAATTTTAAATGCATCGCGAATTACCATTCACTTGGCGCGTTGCTTTTGCACCCCGAATTGCAGTGTGCAGGTTCAGAAAGAAGCATTGTACCACATAGAGTCTGAAATAGCCTAATCTCGCCCTTAGGGAGGGATTAAGAGGATTGCCTCGCTGCGCTCACCTCGTAACCTAATATCATAAACTAGCATACTGGTACTTTCCAAAGTTTATAGCTTCGACCACCGAATTTCCTTTACCTACTTATACGTGGCGGCAATTCTGAACTCAGCAGAAGATCATTATTTATAATTGCAAATTCAACTATTGCCATTTTTCAGCCCACCTTTGTCGTGGTCTCACGGGCCAAAGTCAGCGCTGCTGAAATATACCTCTACAAATTGTTTTCGCATCGACGAATCTGGGGCTTGACTAATTCTAAGCCAAGTCATTCAACTGTAAGCCATTACGTATATTAAAAATTCCATCACTCAATATAAAGTAGGGCTGGGACTATTTGTCGAATTTTTCGGTATTCGAATATTCGAATACTTCAGTTGCTCAATTATTTGGCGAATATAATTCGAATATCCAAGTATTCGAATAATATTCGAATATCCAAGTATTCGAATACTATTCGAATATTAAAGTATTCGAATACTATTCGAATATTATAGTATTCGAATACTATTCGAATATTATAGTATTCGAATACTAGTCGAATATTATAGTATTCGAATACTGATATATTCGAATAGTATGGTGTGAATTATAAATCAAGTTCTTTAGGTTCATTTGTCAGGGTGAAATCTTATACGCTAATTTTGACCCACTTCACACCATACTATTCGAATAGTATTCGAATATAGCAGTATTCGAATAGTATTCGAATAATAACATTCGAATACTGAAATATTCGAAGTTTATTCGTATTATTCGAATACTTGTAAAATATTCGAATATTAAATTATTCAAATAGTCCCAGCCCTAATATAAAGTCGAATAAATTAAATTTTACTAGCGTTTCAATTTTGAAGCATGACTTTAATTCAATAAAGCTCGCTATAACGTTTATTAACAGGTAGGACTGAATCCAAGCCGATATACATGTATTGGTCATTTTTATTTACTAGTAGTTTTCGCAACAATGGCGGCAGTCGTGTCACCCCGAGATATGCGTCATATTCCGAAACCAACCATTTTTCGCAACGGTTTATTTAGATACATATCGATGCATGCTCGCGTGTGCGGTATTTAAATTTCGCTAGGCTCGCGATACAAAATTTGTGACCGCAACGAATCACCTGTCCGGAAGAGAAAAAATTAATTAAAAAAAAAAAAACACAACACTGGTTGAAATTCCTGTTTGGGAATTGGGAGTAAATGCAGAAAATGTATTAAACTTTGATAAATCATAGATTCAATCCTCTAAGATTTCGCTAAAATATTCTATTAAGCGATATGGTGAAAGTGACGTGGTAATTTCAAATGTCTGAACCTGTATACTGCAAAAATATTGTATCGAAAGTCTACTTCTTCGTTAAGCAGCAGCTCAGTCAACGCCTCTACCGTTGCTTTTAACTCGACTGAACGTGACTCTGTAAAGTCGTTGGTTTTCACTTTGCTCCCTTCGCAACGTAATAAATTGCTAGCGACAGGTTTAAATATATATATATCGCCGGGCAAGATTTGTCTATAACGATCGAAACGGCTGCTTTCGAGAGTAAGGGGGGTTGAATAACCGTTTCTGGCGGTGAAATGTGAAGATGAGTGGCCAGATTCCCCGTTCCTACTGATTGCGCGTCGTTCCTTCGTTGGTCAACGAACGGCACTGTTCTCGGGATATAGATGGAACGCAGGGCGTGGAACATAAATTTCTTAGGTATTGGTACTTAGAAAGGTCCCACAGGCATTCTCTTGCCACTAGTTCTCGGCTTTTCATTGCCCACTTCTTTTATCGCGCGATCTTTGATCTTTCGGGGGCTTTCCTCTGAAAAGGACTTCATTGATTCTCTGGGCTATGTACCTGTGACGTTGGCCAGATAGTTTCGTTCTCGTCGCGACCAATTTTCTTCGCATTTATCAATAACGTAGATTTCGACGAAACGTTTTTTTTTAGCACGTGTTTGATTCTGGAGAATGATATGAACACTGTAGTAGGCCCGCGTGGCTGCCGACACGGCGTTGCCAGATAAGTGCTGCGAGACACAACGTTGCCAGAGAAGTGTTTTGATATCCAATTGAAAGAGTTCAGGTCAACAGAAGGTCCACGAAATCGAAACAGAAACGCTGCGACACCGCGGGGGCGAATGTATGTACATTCCCCTCGAAAGCCGTGCAGAAATTCATCGAATCTACTCCGTAAACGGCCGCAATGATCCACGCCGAAGACCCTCTCGATTATCAATAGCTGGTTGAATTTTTTTTTTAGAAAGACGCAAGAAATACCAACGCAATTTATGCCGAGCAAGATCGACACAGCGTTGCCAGATAAGTGCTGCGCGACACAACGTTGCCAGAGAAGTGTTGCTAGGCGGTTGGCCGGGAGAACTTCGCGGTCGAGGCAGTCTGCGTCGAGCCGAGTAGTGAGACACGTTATCTGTTTCACTATTAACCCAACACCTCTTTAGGAATGATCCCCATAGGAAGAAGAAAACGAGAGTGATTTTAATAACGGTAAGCTAAATTAATTACGATTCCCAAACTTCACTGTACAGGAAAGTACAACGTAATCCACGGGATTGGAAATTCAATAGTAGGTATATCGTTAATTATTACCGCGATATTTGCATAAGTGGGGTAAAAAGTACACAGCTCCTCGCTGCGCCCGAAGCTCATAACGTATGTACGTCAATTAGTCGCAGGCAATTAGTCTCAAGGAATTAAACCGCTGTGCTCGTGTTTTTCTATTTAATTCTAGTTATGCGTCGGACTCGCGACTCTTATCGTTCTTTATTGCATCCTATCTGCTCGTTAATTTCCATATTAACGTACTCCGTTGGCCCGTTCATTTCCACATTCAAATATCACACGGCTAATTAGTAAACTTTAAATGGCGCCGGCGATTTAATGAACTATAAATTTTTAACCTTCCGCGGGCGGCTGTGCGCCCTGCTCGTCGGCGGAGTATAGATTTCAGCTGAACGCGGTATTATTGTAATTAATGAAACGAGGATTCATCGAGGCTGCGGCACGGGAAACAAATAGGTACGTACGACGCTGGTTTTACATCGAAATTAAGAAAATCGTGGTGTTTATTCGTTTACAGGATGAAGGAACACTAACGTTGACTAGTTCGTTAAAGAACCCCCATCCTTACGAAGAACAACAAGGACACGCGGCTTAATTGAAAGTTTCTATGATTGATAGCTACCAAGAGGACGCTCGGAAGCGACTTCTGTAACTTCCATGCATGGCTGCATCGAAAAATCATTTTGGAAGAATCTCTCCCGCAAGAAGGGGACGTCGATCTCATTGTTTTAAAAAGTTTCTTGTCAGACTCCGAGGATATACAAGTTCTATAATAAAGTAGCTACACAGTTTTGATCTTTAGTATTTTCAGCGCGGGGGCATTTCGTTGATATCTAAACGACGAGGAAACGAAATTGGAAAGTTACAGACTCCTTCAGCTTACGTTTCGTGAACAGGTTACGCGCTTGGTTTATTTAGTTTCAATTACTCTACTTTCGTGGTTGTTCCCTTTGTCGCTCCAGTTATTTCCAGCGGGCGGTAATTTCATTTAAGATAGATGAAAGTTCATCAGAATCGTCTTCTTTGCTGATATCTATGCTAGGGAACTTAAAAGGAGTCAACGAAGTGTAATGTGTATATTGGAAAATTGTAGGTCGAGACCAAAGTTTCTTTTCGAAAACTCTGATAGCTTTTGGAGTTTAGCGAAGATTTTTAAATAATCTTATGGCGCAGAGTGGTGAACACGAAATACCTAAACCTCTCATTCGTTAAGAAAAACTGAAGATTAATTATTTGAAAACCTTTCACGTGTCTCTTTACCTACTATCAGAGTACATGAAAACGTGATGTGGATGTAATTAAGAATTTAATCGATATACTCCAACCACACCCATTATATCAGAATTATTCAGCGCGTTGAAACAGTCTCGATTAGCGTGTCACAAATGTACTAACGAACCTGTTAATGTCTCATGAACATCTATAGATCTTTCATTTGGAGATTTCGCCAGCAGCAGGAATATCTCACCTGAAACAAAAGAAAAAGATGTCATTAGCAAACTTCGCTTTTTCTTCTCACAACAAAAAACACCCCTTTCCCTTTCACAAGTAGACGACATGTGCATAGCAATTCATAACATCGCAGAAATATCGCATTTAATTACATCCCCCAAGCACACCAGTACTCATCAAAATCAAGCCCTACACACGTTCTGAATAATTACAAAAAAAAACTGAGTGACTCCATTAACCGCCAAGCCGTACGCGTACAAGTCAAAGTACACCACACACAGTTTCGAATTCCCATCAGTCTTCGAGCCGCTAAAAAGAGGAATCTTGGGTTTCATATCGGGCGAGGGGTGGGTCAGAAGTTGTGGCGTTAAAATTTCAACGAGTCTCGCGTTTCCACCCGTCCCACCCGGTCAGAAGCAGGGCGGAAGCCCGTCAGCGAAAAACTTCTCCATGCTCGGCTGGAGGTGGAGCAGGAGGTGGTCGGCGTGGAAAGGAAACGAACGGTAAGCGAGGAAAAAATAGAGAGAACCGCGGAAAGAATACGCGGCGCGTTCTTACAGGGGTATCGCTCGAACTAAAGGCAACGACGTAACAAGTCTTCTACGTGGACCTAATTCGAACCACGCTAAACCGATAGCTTATACGCGCCCAGACTGGCGCAGAAAGGAGCGAGCTGGGTCGTGCGCGCGCGCTCCCCCGCGCACACCGACACCCCGGGCTGAGTGGGTGAGCAAGGGTGAACAGGGTGAAGAGGGCAGGCGAGAAGCGGCGTTGTTCCTAAGTGGGCGGAGTGCCCGGAGCGATCCAGAATTGAGTTCGTGTCTTGAGTCTCAACCGACTAAGAATCTAGCTCGGGGCCCGTGCTTCCACGTAAAAGGAGGGGTTACATATGTGGCTGCGATTCGACCTAGCTTCACGAACAGGGGGCCGAGATATTTAGATCTTCCGCTGGCTGACAGCCCTTGATGCTCCACTAAACCCATCAGCGCACTGCGGATCCACTCTAACAACAGGGTAATCGATGAGGGCGACTTCGCCATAACAATTTCTCCTGCGGATGCAGGTATCCTCTCTGAGAACTATTCTTCCGAAGGATTGAAGAATTGGCAACGGCGGCGAACGCGTGGTGGGAAGTAATTGATCACTCTACTTATAGCTGAGTTTCGAATAGTAAATTGCTTGCTTACTGGAGGATTGCTCTGTACTATCGAGCTACCCTGATGATCGGTAGGATTCTTTCAGTTGGATCACACCAGGAAGATCCTGCTTCGTATCCTCATTATACGTTCCCTCGTCGAATTAATTCTGTACCTGTTTCTGTACTAAAAAACATTCACCTGTCAGAAGAAATGAAAGTCCAGTAGGCCAAGAGCTGCCAATCGTTAAACTGCTAGCAGTTATTTGGACCATTTGCATCGTTTGCGGTCATGTGGGAGACAACGGAGTTAGTTGCTGTTGCTCGCGGCGTAAGCTCGTGGTGAAAGGTCCTCGTTCACGCTGTACTTCAACTTGGAATTGGCAAGAATCACCGATAGGAACGCGTTCAAGCAAGTTGCGCGTACCCTTCCGTTTCTTAACTTCGGAGATTAGATTGAGGGTACCTAGGTGTTGTGCCACACGGTGGCCGCGCGATTAAAGGAAGTTTTATTGGACTGCACCAAGAACCGAGCAACACGGAACCTCGGCTCGCGTCTCGGCGGCGCTTCCTGGGCGGACGAAAGCGCCATGCAGAGGGAGTTCTTCTTTCCTGTTTTGGTTGGTCGTTTCCGTAAAAATTGAAAAGCCACGGGAACAAGCGTTTCGCCCTCCGTTCAAGTGTAAATAAGTTAGCGCGCTGGCTTACGGTAGCCGGTGGAAAGTTCCGCCAGGATCAAAAGCTACGTGGCCAATTCCGCGGCGGGTCATTTCGGGGCGGGTGGCAGGGTGGGGTGGATTATTTTTATCAACGTAGAATGCCGTTTCACGCGGACGGAAACGTTCTTTTCGGCGTCATGAATGCAGAACCGGAATCCCCAGCTCGCCGGGGCAAAGATCATCGCTCGAATATTGGAGCACCGTTGAAATTGCCACGCCCGCGTGTGTGCGCACGAGTGTGCTTTCCGTTTTCATAGACGGTTCGAGGCGCGCCCGCACCTGACGGAGCCCGACGACAAGTTCCGGCGACGTGATGGATTCCGTTTCGATTTGGGATTCCGGCCAGAGAGACTTTACAAGAGTTATTACTCCGTGGGCGGTTGCGAAGCTTTGGGAAGCTTTTATGCTGGGAATCTGATTCCGCGGTTGTCGCTGAAGTTCTCCCCAAGGGTTCCGCACGTATTTCAGTTTCGTGCTTCGACAGAATGAAAGGGTCACTTCGACGACATTAGATAGATACGTACAACGAGCGCTCCGGCGCGACAGACGTTGGGGAGCCGAACTGTGCCGGCTCAGTTACGCCCACCGTGTCATTACGCTGATGAATCGGGGCTGACTTTTAATTTGGTAATTGAATGATAGGGCAGATTTTAGCAAAGGGCGTTGCTACCTTCGAGTAGATCAGCTAGAAGGATACCGACAGTAATCAAAGTGCTCGAATGTTCTGCTATCTATAAGTGTCCATAAAATTAGCTTTCCATCCCGTGGAGATTACTGATTAATGAATGTGTATATTTAAAACTTTCGCTACATGCGTCGTTGAACCCCATGAATTTATAGACTCAGTTCAACGTAACGTATCCGCGAGAGTGTCACTACCTACGCGATTTCTTCCTGTCGTAACGTCAATCGATCTGATCACGAACGCTCCCGAGGAGGATCAAGATGTCATTGGATCGGTTAACGTATTGACATCGTTTCGCGATGTAACGTTAAAAGAGAACGAAGGGGACGCATTTTACTCCTCCCGGCTGTCTGCCAAAGATTCTTCCGTCGATCTCTCGCCGTTCCTTTCGATTTTACGCCCCTCGCGATTTTATCGTTTCCATACCTCCGGGCCTGAAACTTTTATCGGGCGTTTCCTTTCTCACCGACACTCTCCTCGGAGCGCGTTTCGCAAAAATGCTCCGAAGTCCGCCATTTCATTAGGAAGCTCCTTTGCTGCCCTTATTTCAACGATTTCGTGAAAACACTTGGAGAAGATTTCTCAATTTTGCCCGGAATATTCGTCGTTCGATTAAACCTCGAGAAGTGGCTTCTTCATCGACCAACAATTGCCCTGCGTTTATTCTGTGCACGGCGAATGATTCGGTCGCCAGAGGAGGCTGTCTCGCGGAATAAAAATTCGTTAGAACGCGGTGATTGAATTTCGCGCGACAGAGCCGTGAATTTCTCGCCAAATTCGTTCGAACGATCCGGTGTTTTCTCACCAGACCGGCTGTGTTTCCTACCGCCGGATACGTGACAGCGTTCGTTTCATTTAAACCTAGAAATAATCGAGTGACGAGCAGTTGCGAAGCGGAGAGCCGGCAAACAAACAACCAGCCCAACGGCAACGAAGCACGCGGGATATCCGAAATTCGAGACGCGTCCGCCGATCGAGAAACAAAGAACCGATTTCCTATGAAAAGAAGAACAACGAGAAAACGTATCTGCAGGCACTGCACGATTATTCCGTCGAATTTGAATCATTCGTTGTCATGCCGTTTCGAGGCTGGGTTTCCTCAAGCAGAGTTGCGCAATAATACATGGTCCCCTGCGCGTGTTCGTTACAGTTTCAGCGGTAAATTAATGTGACAGAGGGGGTAGGAAACTCTGGGGCAAGGGAAAGACGAGATTCGGCAAACAATTGATCCTTTGAGACACAAGTTCAAAGTCCACTGTAATGGTACAGGAGTAGGACAGCTTCTAGAGATGGAACTCGAGTTAGGATTTAAAGTTGGGGTTTGATGAGCAAAGTGGCTGCGAGAAGTACCGTTGCTTGGTTGTTATTCGAATTGTTATACGAATCGATAAACACGGAAGCATCGCAGGAAATTATTGTTTTTTTTTTTTTACTGAAACTTATATGTATACTGTTCCCGATTTTATCGACGTCTCGTTGCATCCACGAAATTAGGAGCAACTTTCCGTGAAAGATTATTATGAAACCTCAGCGAACCCTCTGTTAAATCGAACTTCTCCAGTTTCATTCGTGGATTCGAGCTTTCGTCGACGTTCATCGATTTCCTGTATTGGGTAAGGTTATTGGTTATCGGCGAACCACCGGTCATTTCAGCTGATAAGAACAAGATGGTGGCCAGGAAAAAAAAGGATATCGGTTCGATCTGTCCAACGATTCTTATCAACTCGCTTTTATCGATGATGAAGAAGCTTATTCCATGGGACGAGTTCAAATATAAACCGGAACTCTTTTCTTTGCCGCAGACGAATCGACGTGAAAGAAGGTCTCGTCTATTTTCTCTTTCCTCAATCAAACGAGTATCTGTACGTGTTACGAACGCTTTACTGTGGGTTCGTCGGGTTTTTCTCGAATGTTAACAGTGGTATGACAAAAAGACGACCACCTCGAATCGTATTCGTAAAACCATTTTACAGGAAGCATACGATATCTGCCAAGAAATTTTTTGATGAACACTATGGTGCTGAAGATCGGTGGTAAAATTTATATTTAACTGTCTGTATTCCCTGAGACTAAATAAAAGAATTTTCCAGTTGTTCGTTTTATTTTTGAAATAATGAAGTCAAGAATACGTGGAGATATGGGCGAAGACGTGACGAGGTTCGATGAACAAATAACATGTGAAGGCACTTCGCGAGAGGCTAATAAATTACAAATGGGGCACAGTGACGAAAGCAATTTCATTTGAAGTTTCCAGCTATTTTAATAGGAATTCCAGGAATTCGTTCCTATCCTGTACACCGAGAGTCATGATCTCCGCTACATTTAAGGTGTGCTCGTCGCGCGAGTTTGTCTCACCTAAAACAATATATCGTCACGATGCACTTTAGAGATTATAAGGGAAGTGTGCGTGAAGCAAACACATGCGGAAGCTGCAGTTAATCTCGGTAACACGCGATACAACCGGGCCCAGGAAGGATGAACATGTTATTTTCTATTTAAGAATTTATTGCCAGCGTTGAGTCGCGATTATAGAATATAAATATGGCAGGGAAGTTGAGATTTACTTTCGGTCGCCGTTTCGCGAAATAATATTTCGATATGTCAGCAAAACTTTGCTCTTTTCTAAATTGAAAAGCAAAATAAACGTTAATCGAGGAAACTTGATCCCTACTTCTCGACTTTTCCTATCCCGAGGGATTCTTCTTAGTTTCCATGCTTTATTTCACTGGGAAGTACCTACCTCTATGAAGTTTTAACGAAGCATCTACATGAATTAATGAAGCATGAAATGAAAAAACGTACAAACAATCTCTTATAATGTACCTAGATTTGAAAATATTTATTATATAAAGTTACGATGAGGGATCTTTCGCCCAATTACATTTAGCAATAACTGAAACAAACAATCCTCCAACTCGTAACGAGCCTGCCATAACTGAAACCGCAATGCCAACTATGTTGGCTCTATTTGCGAGAATATTCCATAGTTTTTTCAATTCATCGGAACCATGCCAACATTTGAACAGGAATCTGCTCTTTCGTTATTGCTCCATCCATTTTTCTATTGATTTTCCATCTACACTGATTACATATTTATTTAACAAATGAGGACTAATATTTCATATGCACTCCAATTCCCGCAATAAACACGCACATATCGTATCAATAATTCCAAAAATTAACAGTAAACAAAATAGTCAAATATTGTATTACAACCTTTACATGTATCACAACCGATGTCGTCAGTTTAGACAGATAAAAATGATCCCAGAACATGGACGGTTCCAGCAACCGTACACCTAATTTTGTCCAAAGTAAAAGCAAAGTCTTTTAGCCAATGGAACGCGCAGACTAGCCGAAGGATGACAAGAAACTACAGACGAGGTCCGTGCACGGACCGTTTACGTGAACGTAATACAAATTGGGGTCCTGTTAGAAAATCCAAACAAGCTTATTACTCGAGCAAATATGAAGCAATCGAAGAAACCTCAGCCATAGGTAAGCCCAGCTATTCGGCGCTGCTATTCCACGGAATTCCCGAGAGACACCGCGCGGTTGATATACCTGACAACCCAATGAAATTAGTGCAAATACAGGTATCGTGCATCCTGCGTTGCGTACCAAGCGTACACGATCGCGTCTCGCGTGTCCCGCTGTGTTTGTTTCTAGATCCCTAAACATTCGGGCTCCGTTTTCCACGGTTTTCATCGTCTACCTCCGCCCATTCTCTCCGCCAACCCTCCCCGCTGCTTCCGCGAGCGCCGAACGCTGGCAAACTTTCCATAACGAAGTTTGGTTGGATCTAAACTAACGTAAGTTATTTGACCTCATATCGGTCACTATTGGAAACTCGGTTATACGTCCAACTTCGTCTGATTGGTCCTGGCCGTGTATGCCTGGAGACTAGCGCACTTCACCCCGATTACACAGGCCAGACGAGGTGAAAATTGTAACGCTATCCAAGGGAAAACGATTTCTCCGACAAAAGGACAGTCGAAATAATGGATATGATTCTTTTTTTTCTAGGGGAAGCTTCGTTATCGAGAGGATCGCCTCTGGAGAACTCGGGCAATGATTAGCGAAGGGCTTCCGTCGATTTCAATATTCGTTCCACGGGTCTGCTGAACGCAAACTTCCATCCAGGTAAGTAACGTGAAATAAGTTTCATTTCAATCCTCGTTCTGTTTGCTTGCTCGTGAAGAATCGCTTACTTCTTAGCAGCTGTACTATTTTCAGCGCGGCCGCGTATAAAACAGGACGCTGAAATGCTCGACGGGAATAATTGCAGCAATTGTGCCTCTTCGACAGAGGAATTGCATTGTTGCCTGATGGTATACGCAGCACACGGTGCACAGTTTCCTCGCGGAAGTGTTTACTCTGGGCTCGCATTACGAGCAAGTGAAGGGAATTCAGCTAAACGTCTATACGCGGCGCGAGTTATAACCAGAGTGGTAAATCCTAATGATATCCACCGTGGCAATTAGTCGAAGGAAGAGCGCGCAAATTGAAACCATCTTGCATTTACGCGAGCATTATAATCGGCTTTCTACATCTGCGAATACGATCTACCAAATCTTATATAAAATATCGCAGAAGAAAGGGTATCGAAAATCAAAGGAACTCGTCCAACTACTGTATCTTAATTATTCGTTACGTCACGCTGACAGCGGCAAACAACTAAGGCTGCTCGAGTACTCGAATATTCGAGAAGCTTGAACTTCGGACCGAGCCGAGACTCGGTTTCCGAGCCGAGCCGAGTACCCGCAAAAACCGAGTAGCTCGATAAATCCGAGTAGCTCGAATTTTCTCGAGTAGCTCGAATTTCTTCGAGTAGCTTGAATTTTTTCGAGCGGCCATTATTTACATTCCAGTAGATAAACGTAACCTAAAATATTCGAAACATTCGCATTGCCCGAAACGTTCAAGCTTCCAGCTTGAAGTTGCTCGAAGTACATTCGAGCTACTCGGATTTATCGAGCTACTCGGTTTTTGCGGGTACTCGGCTCGGCTCGGAAACCGAGTCTCGGCTCGGTCCGAACTTCAAGCTTCTCGAATATTCGAGTACTCGAACAGCCTTGACAACGTTCAACCCCAATGATATTTCCAAGGAAATGGAATGCATAAGTCTTCCCATAGAAATGGATCCCTTTATCCCATCGAACTACTGTCACAGAGATTCAGCATCGGCATAAAGTACCTTTTTATTGCTCCCCATTCGAACCCCATGGTTAACACAATCATTTCCACGGCTGATGTTTTATATCCACGTGGGTTCTTCAGCACCAACGTAGGCATGCACGAATGGCAGCGCAGCATCGAATAACATGGACAAACTGATCGCCAGGGTTCCGCAGATGTACGATGTCTCGCGTGGTACGGCATCAAGTGACTCGTGTAAAAACATCCTACTAATACGCGAACAGGAAACGCTACAAATTGTACACGCGGATAGTTCGCGCGGAAAGAGCTGGCTTCGCGGAAGTTGCCTCTCAAAAGTCTCGATGCAAGGATTCACGAGGAAACTTGTGGGATTTTTCTGTCATATCGTGGAATTGGATGGCGACGCAAGTACTTTCGAAACTATTTCCGAATCTATTACAGAACAACCTTGCTCATCGACATCCGCCTTTCTCTTTGACACATCTATTCCCCCACAGTTTCGCTGTTCTCGTTTCCATGCAGATTCCCCGATACGATACCATATGAAATCGATTCCACCTACCGAAACTCTAGAATCTTTAAATCACCTCGGCGCTTCGGTTAACCAGCAGCGCTGCGATTCAATTGGCGGCGTGAATTCTTCCCGCTGTTCCGCGCTGCTCCCAACGAAAGGATAGAAAAAGTTTACACGATACCAGCTCATTCCTTCCTGGACGGCCCCGCCAGACTAGCCCAGAGTGCGTTCCCTCGCTCGGCGATTATTTATCCGCGACAAAACGCGAAAACTCGGATCCGCGCGAGTGCTGCGGCAGCGCGATTGCGCGCGACCGAGTGTCCCTAAAATTCCACTCGCCACCGCGTCCTCCGTTTCCTTAGCGAAGCGCAAGGATTTCCTAAAAGCGTATAAAGGGCGTAACGCCGCGGGTCGCGTATTAAATTTAATCCTGAACAGAAGACTCTCGTAAACGCCGCGAAAAGAAGCGACCAGAAGAGAGGAAAAGGCGGAGGAAAGAAGTGAAACGAAAGCATCCCGCGTACGTATGCAAATGACGGTGGCCGCGCAGCTGCGACCACGACCACGCCATTCTGATTCGCGTAGAGCAGCGCGACGAAAGCTCGTAACGATTTTCGTCGCATAAAAATGAAGCGAGAGGTATCAGAACGTCACCCTTCTCTGCCGTGCACGTAGCACCCTGGCTCGCCTTTTGCCGAGGATTTTCGGTGAATATGCGCCGTGAACCTCGCACTTTTCCTCCCCTGTTCTATGACACTTAACCCCGCGCGCCCCTCCGAGTCTTACGTGCGTGCGCCCCCCCACCGTTGCAAGCGGATTCAGCCCTCCAGAGTTCGCATCCATTTCGGCATGATTCTGGAAAGCAAAGTCGATGGGAAAAACGTCGTCTGAAAGAGGACCCGTCCTTTCGGGTGCGACGCTTGGCTGAATTAGTGATACCTACTTTTACCTCAAGCTTGAGATGGTTTGTGAGCGTTGAAGATATTTGGGAAGTATGTAGGTATTAATTGGGGAAGTATAAATCGAGGAATTTTTTTGCGAAACTGAGTTAGTAGCAGTAATGTATTCCAATAAGCTGTACTAATTATATAAAGTAGGAAAAATTATATCTTCTCAATTTAAAACCATAAGGCATTTAGAAAGTTTTGTGGTGACATTTGTCTGCACACTTATTAAAATTAAATGGGTAATGAATTAGATCTTCAATGAGGAGCATTTGGAATAGTATTAGAAGGTAATAATTATGACTGCACTGGCAACAATGCTTGCAAAACAAAATGCTGTTGAAACCCTATTTTTTAGATCGCCTATTTCTTTTTACCGAATGTTAGGGTTAGTCGTTTGTTGTATTTAAGATTGTACGAATATTGGAATTTGTCACTGTTCCACCTTGTACGATGAAAAATGGTGCAATTAAAAAGTACTCGAAATACGATCGTTCCAGAGGAAAGTTTGTTTAAGAGTAATCTGCGAAACAGAAGCTGGAGAGGTCTCTTGTTATACGATCGATTCGAAACATTTTTTGAAACAACATACTGTGTGTTACGTGCACGTTCTTGGAAGATTACGTCCGAGCACGATATCCTCGGGGAACTTGTTCAATACGATACATGTGTGTAACAGTTATATAAAAGAGAAATATGGTAACTAGAAGTCGATTTTTCATACAATATTTGTGAAATGCTCGGTTGCAGCATTTTCTGTAACGTATTATAATTAAAATTACAGTTTTATCAGAATTCCATGCAGTAATTTTAACCAGACCTTGGTGTTCTTATTATTTCGTACGGTTAAAAACTATTATTCTCAAAATTCTACTATCTTCATCTAATACGGAGATTTTATACGAAGCAATTTTGATTTAATATCGACTTCAATATTTCCCAGCAAGCCGTTATATTGCTGCCCTTCGGCTTTACCCTCAGATATTTTCCGAAATTGCTCTGAACTTTGACCGCGCCAAATTGCTTTCCCTAAAACGTGACCGTTTCTCGTTTCAACAGGGTCGGCACAGTGATGGTATCTAACTAGAAATCGTTTCGTCCTATTCCCGCGTTTAATCGATACACCATAGTGCCGTACAATTTACTAATTTAACCAATAATAAAGAACACACCTTCCACATTTGCCCCGACCACGTTTCAACGAAATACCACGAATTTATAATAATTCAGCGTCTGTAAAATTTCGCTTCTACCAGAAAAATTATTCGAATCACCCCAGCTTCTATTCTTACACAGGTATAGAAACGTTACACCAAGCATACCTAAAGTTACATCAACCAAACTTCCTATTCGTATCGATCAGTGAAGCCGCAGAGGGAGATGAAAATTTCACGCGAGCCTCTAGTTACTGACTCAAGATCAATGATTTACTGGACACCATAAATTATTCGTTGAGGCAAGATCAATTAAGACTAGGTTCGTGAATAACTCGTCCTCGTCTGGAAATGCAATATAAATCAGCCCGAGAGTTTCGAGTCTCTTTGACCAGCCACGGGTTCATATTGAAATCCACGGGCCAAATGAACCTGTCTGTTACAGAAATCGCATTCGAATAGGAATTCTCAGCTCGCGGAAGACGGGATTGTATGTGAACGCGATCGAACAGTCATGCATAGGGAATTGTCGATATTATTTCTTTGATTGCGACATCGAAACAAGGAAACAAATATTGTGCTTCTACACAATGTATTTTTGACGAAGATTCATCGTGGAGCTTCGTAACTAAATTTTTTTTCTTCCCGATATAACGCCAGAAGTTTTGTGTATAAATATGGTGATTGACATTTGAATAGTCACTGATGAATATTTTGTAATAATGAAGATTGACGAGTTAAACACACACAAATCTTCTCTTCCATTTTCTGTTCAATGAAAATTAACGTTCCGTTACTGAAGAAGTTAATAATAGCGCCTTGATTGCCACCATTAAAATGTTTTCCGTGCAGACTGGCGCTGCAGTAATTGTCCCTTCTGTCGTCTCAGTTTCATCCTTCTATCGCGACAGAATTTACTGCGCTATTGTTTCCAAAACGATCCCTGCAAATTTTCATCCTCAAGGACGAGACGTGCTCATTTCGCTTCATCTAACTTAATTTCTTTTCAGAGATCTGGCCGTCCACTTGGTCGCTGTCCCGTGGAATGAAGTAGCTACGGGAACTTGAAGGGGCAGTGATGAATAAGAAACAGCGAGGCCTATAATTTTTCTATTCAACAACGATTTTCCTTGAACTTCGCGGATACCATATCGTTACGTTGTAGCAAATATAGCAAGCTCAGTGAATCTTTGTTTAAATATAAAGCGATACACTTGCATTGCCGCGGTAATTCTTTCTCAAACAGCAAAACTAGATATTTGAAAGCTAAATATATCGCAAGCAGGTGCATCCAGCACAAAATTTTTTTAAAAAGCATCCCCTGCTGCTTTATTTTCCAGCAACTACCAGCCAAATTTTTTTGCGCGGTGTGCCATTTTTGAAGCTCGAATACACTGATGCAATTACAGGTGAAACGTGATACAATGAAATGCAGATGCGCCGAGTGGGAAGTTCGGCTGGTTTTATGCAATTCTTAATGGTGGCCATTCTAGAGCACCGACCGAGAATAGTCATCCCGATTAATTTAGGTCAGCTGGGCATTAGTAGTACTTGCTCGAGCCTTCCGCGTCTCGTTAACTATTTGCAACCCTCTTTACTTGATACGTTCTGACGCCCCAAGCTTTTTCCTCCCCCTAATTAACGCGACCAGGCTAGCTCTATCAAAGTTCACGCTCGAAACCCGCTCTCGGACGGATCAAAGGGTTCTTCTTAATCTTAGTCAGTTAGCTTTTCTTGCTCATCATGGGAACAGGGGGGCACTGATTCATACGAACATAACTAGCCTGCGGTCACCCGTGGCAATTTAAGCGCGAAACGCGGACCGTTCGTTCTCTTAGCAATTAGCGCACGTTAGTTGCATGTGCTAATGAGAATCGACCGTCAATCATGTCACCGAAACCGTGGCAATTTGTTGTAAACGTGGAACACGTCAACGGACGTTTCACCACGCGACATCCGCCTCGCAACAAGTAGCATAGACACTAATTAAAATCAATCCAACGGTGTTGCGGCATGGGAACCGAGGGGAATGGAATTCGCGCGGATGCCAGCGCTTCTTCGCCAAAAATAAAGTTAAAACGCGTTATCCCCGAACGTCCGCGCGCAATCCCCTCTCGCAGTCGTCAAACTAAATCCACTTTTTTCCCCTCGCGTTCAAGCGAGCGAGCCCGTGGAAACGCGCTCGCAACTTTCCTAATTTATGACGCGCCAATTACGGTGCTCGGTATCATCGTTTCCACGACTGCGCGTGATTCTCGTAACCCGTAATTCACAAACTAAGCCGCTTCCATAAGCTAATTTTTATCGTCCACATTTTTTTTCCCCCCAGACGCCCGCGAAACGCGGCAACAACCGGAAGTTATCTCGTTCGCGTTACCAACTCCTGAATTTTAATTAATCAAGCCTCCAGCGCGGGTTAAACCACGGGTTCTCGTCGTCCCGATAACCGGGTGTCGGCGACGCGCAGCGTTAAACTAAGCGCGAGAATTAACCCCCCCAACGTTTCCCAGTTTACTTTCCATTGTTGCTCCGTGTTAAAGGCTTTTCGGATGGTAGAGTCGATAGTTGAGAAACTTCACCGGCGTTCAATAATAAATTCCGCGAGTCAAGCGTTATCCTTGAAATGAATTCGTGAAAGTATTGTTTCAACCATTCTCTCGTACTATAGTGAACTATACACGATTACGTTTCACATCTGCGTGTTTATTAGCTTTATGAAAGCTGAAGATATCTCGACAACCAGAGTGAAGTTCATTCTGAACTGGGTTAATGTATCTGATCGGTGGTTTTTCTTCCTAATGCCATCGACTCTGATAATTGTGCGTGTCACTGTCAAGAACGAAGTAGAATGAAATGTCGAACGAAGAAGGAACAGATGTGAACGCGTCTGTAATAGTGATCGTGAATCATCAAAGTGTTTAATATAAACAGGACCTTGTTTCTATCATCGAGCAGCCTCTGTTAAATGCAGACAGCATTTATAGAGGGAAGGTAAACGAGAAAGCTGCCAGTGGTAACTTGGGCAGAGCTCGTGCACCACAGTTTCCGCCTATTCATTTACGATCGTTTTAAGTTATAATAACAACCGGAATTGCGTGTGACGCGTGCACGCAAACCTCATCGTGCTCGGCAATTGTTAACAAATAGTAATCGCGGACGAAGCTATCAAAACGTTAATTACAGCCTAGTGAAAAATTCAAGGTGAGCGAAGCCAAGCCGAATTGCGAAATCGCGCAGCGTTCAATAGTGTTTGCGTACTTAAAGCGCGATATATTTTTCAGCGATCGCGTTTTCAAGTTTTCAGCAGCCCGAAAAGTCTATTCTACTAGCCGGGGAATGAAGTGCAAATTTGCACTGCAGCTTGTTACCGCTGAAAAATCAAATTTTAATATATTGTTCGGTCGCAGCGCGTTCTATTGTTTGCGCATTTCTCACGGTACTATGGATTTTCAAATTCTCGCTCGGAGAAAGGCTCCCATTTTTTAGTGGACCACGGTGGAAAGTTGAACGTCCTTCCTTTGTTTAGGAGCTTCAAAAAATGGAATATTATAGCATCCACCATGATCTCTTTGAAACGAATAGATAATAGACACTTTTCTCCTCTAAAAAAATATTTCAAGTGAGAACCGCAGGATATTGGGACCTCAAAAGATACAACAATGAATTCCTTTGGTGTCTTCCTATCTTCTCGTAGTCTGAAAATTTTAGTTCACCAAATGGACCGTTCAATATTCAATTTCGCACGTCTACATTCCCGTCACTTTGTTACTTCCGATCCACATTGCGTTCCGTCTATTCCTCAAATCCGTAATCCACCGTGACTCATATTTTTATCACGCGACCGCAGCTTTTCTGAATCTATTCGACTGCGTTTCATTCGATAAAGCTGTCGAGAGTGTTCACTTTAACCGATAATACTTTCCGGCCTGGATCTGTACACGCCCTTCGATGGAACGCGGAATACGTGTCGCGACAAGCTTTATTTTATTCCCGCGAAAAAGGGAGGGAAACGTCAATGAAAAGGTTTCCGCGAGTTATGCGCCATATCCATAAATATCTGGCTTCGACAGCGGCGAGACGGAAATTCCCCGGGAAACTATTACTTACGTAGATCAATTGGGGAGGGGAGTGCAAGCACGGCGGATCGGGGAGGAAATTTTCCGAAGATAGTCTGTGTTCTAATGCCAGACTACGCCGACGATAAATCGACGCGAACGTAAAGCGACCTAATCGACTTGAATTTTCGGGGAGGTGCTTCCGTACGTTCGAATGCGAAAACACCTTAACGCGTTGTACAGTGGACACATTTCATTTGCCTTTCCGCAGCCAAAATTCCCTGCGTTTCTCGGAGCAGGATTTTTCATTCTACGTCGCATTCTAAATCACAAGCTACTTTCATAAACAGCTTCGATACTAGACTCTACCAATCTTGATATTCTAAATTCACTTTAGAGAATTCTGTGTACTACGCCCGGGTTGAGATACGCAGAACCTACTTCGTAAAGTTACGGTGATTTTATTACCCTTCACCTTCCAACGTTTCCTTATAATCGCCGTTCCCTTGTCTAATCTAAATCGCTTCGTGTACCGCTCAGTGCGACTTAACTGAAGTTTCGTAAAGAAGCGACGAGGAAAGTTGCGTCTGACTACAAAATCACAGCATGAAGGAATCTTATCAATATTTAAACTTCTAATTATTATTCCGGAAGGTGTATCGCGAGCTTTTTTAAACTTTGTAAGCCCGAGGAGGCGCGAGTGAGCGAGCCGCAGGGGAAGGCGACACACGAGTGGAATACCGCCGGTGTAAGTAATACTTTCCAAGTCGAAAGTGGTGTCGAGGAATTTCGGGATTCGAGCGGCGTAAAGGCCATCGATATTCGCGATTGCACACGGCCAGCGGCGTGTAATAACACATTATACACAGCGGGGTCAATCACAGTTTGGGAAACTTCGAAATACAGGAATAAACTTGGCGGCTGGCCCACAGCGGCTCGCTATCCCAATGTGCAGCGCGTAAAAATGAAAACTCGGCCCGCCGTATCAGATAACCACGTCCTTATGTACCATCGTATCAATTTACCCGCAATTGCAGTGCACTCGAATGTTTGTCCTGTAATCGTGCTCGTTCGCGGCGCGTTCCCTCGCGCAAAAATTTCCCCTCAATACGTATTCACGCTCCAGCCTCGTTTCCTTGTTTCCAATCGAATTATTTGATCCCGATTTGCCTCCGGCACTCGATACGCCCGCGTTCATTCGTTTGTATTATAAACTTTTGCAGATTCTGGAATAACCGAAGCTCTGTACTCGGAGTTGGTTTCATTCAATTATATTCAGACGTGTTAGCATCGTGGTCAGGAAGGAATTATATTGGGAACAAAGTTTCTTCTCTGATCGGTGGATTCTTACTGGAACTTGGTGGCCTTGTTTTTCGATTAGACGAAATTAATTTCGTAGATCATATCGCTGGAAAATCCTGTGTCCTATAATGACAGAAGGAATTTTACAAATTGAGAATGCTGCTTTAAAACCATTGTTGCGCGATTTCGATGCATTCTGCATTGTTAATTAGTTGCCTTGCACATGGACTTCGATAAATAATTAATCGAAGTTCCATTGAATCGGCCCCGATTTTATGAAGTAGGCTTGAGTAAGTAATACAAAGAGAATAGATTTTTTATCGTCGTTGTGGAAGGAAATTTGCATGAGGCGCGCTACCAAACGAATCACGAAGCTAAGAAATATACCTGTGGAGATTACCACACGATTCAAACACACAATGAACTGACTGTGAGACGAGCAACGTGTGTGAAAATCATAATTGTTAGAAAATTGTTAGAAAATGTCTTATTACTTGATATTACGAACGATAAGTAATTCTGTTCTCCCACTAAAAATCTAAAAATATATCGAGTAGGGAAAGATTCGAAATTTCCACTTATCCATGTATCTATGCACAGTTACTATTACATTTTGTGAAATATCGCATGAAAGTTCTTCTAACCATACTTAATTTCTTGCGAGTTTGAAATTTGAAATTCTACAAATTCTCGATTTTAAACTTGGCAATTATAAACTTAAAAATTCTAGAAGTCCTCGTATTCCAATATTCCCAGGGAAGCCTCTGAAACTCGCCAAAGCCATTTACCAACTTTCGATTCTATAAAGGCGGGGGTCTCCTTTTCTCCACATTATTTAACCCGTTATATTCGAGTGCTCGCGTCAGAACAAGAAAAATGTGGGAGACATTGGATGCTCCCGTTGTGCTCGTGACAGGAAAACGGAAATACTTTCGAGCAATTAATTCGCTGGAGCTTTTCCTATTATAACTTATCGTCCACATTCTGGGAAGATTTCACTCCCAAAACATTTCTAGCTCCCGAATCAGTGATGCATACATTTCGCCAACGTCAGGTTACCATTCTAACACAATTATTACGTCCACCATGATTTGGAAACGGCGCAACTTCCGGGGAAAGCTTTAAACTGCATTACGAAGAGAATCTGCTCATTTCTGTTTTAATTGGAGAAGAATGGCATTCGTTTGCCCCGGACCAATTATGGAAATTCTGGACCAACGGTTCCGCAAGTTTTATTAAAAGAAATGACCCAAATACGACGAAACAAGGTTCTCCTCCAAGCTGAAACACGTTTGAGTTTGATGTCGCTTGAGTGGCTTCCTTCGAGCTCTTCGACAACTTCCTAAAAGCGCTACAAGGGTTTCTGTGAGTCACGAGGGCTGAGTTATTAGTAACACGAGCAGCTCTCGCGTTAATTGTCCCTTCCGTGGCCAAAAACCGGCATGCGAATCGAGCCACGGCGCGAACTTTCAAGGACAATTCCCATCGCGACTAAATTAGAAACACCGTGGATCGACCACGTTGCTTTCGGTCACACGAGAGTCTTCTCCGTGCTAATTGCTGTTATTAATTGATGGTCGCCATTGAATTGCTTCACCGTGACGGTTTAGCAAACACCATAACGAAGAGTGGAATTTTTTGCGAAGGGAATTCATAAAATAAGCGATAACTAATAGAAACTATCGTGTTTGGACGTGTCTTGGTTATTCTTATAAGTAATTATTTAAATTATAAACGAATCTAAATGTCTGTTTATTTCTATATTACTGGGGAAACTTTCGATGAGTATTGAAATGAAACACCAATAAATGACCCAAATTTTCTGTCACACGTAGAGTGATCACTAGGTGCCTATGCAATTCGACTAGCAGCGTTGAATCCAGAAAATAACAGAAACGTGTGTCAGAGTAGCGGGCGTGAAAAGTCCGTTCTTAATTATTATTGTCGTGAGAACCCGCGGCAAGGGTAATTATTTCCGTCAGCAGTAAACGCTTCCTGCGAAGCGAGCCGACCGAGGCCCCACGAGGGATGGAGCGAAAGTTGCGTAAGGCATGGCATTGCTCTGTCTGCTCGAAAGCCTATTCCACTTAAATTTCCCCAACTATGCTATTGATGAGCGTAAAACTGCGCCGCAGTGGTTTCATTTCGTTCCGTAACGGACTCGACCCGCCCCGCGAAACTGGAACGGAACGTACCGAAAATCTATTAACATTCCATCCACCCTCATTTAAGAATGTAACTCATCAAATTGTTAATTAGCGATTAGATGACCGACTAATTTTTTCCAAAAGAGATCTAACGCGCTACATTTGACAACAGCGTAAAGTCCGCCGGCGCTTTCCGTATTATTCGAAAACATGGAGAATAATTCGCAGAGGGGCACCGCGCTGCCACCGACTCATTTGTTCGTCAGAAAAACGAGTTCCACCCGTCGAAAATTAATTTTCGTCCCATGAATCTCCACCCGGCCGCACACACGCGCTCTCCCCCGAAAGGCGTGAAATTACAAAGCCCCGGAGAATCGGGTTTCCATCAAATTTTCGTACGCGCCTGGGAAAAATCGAAATGCTATTTGCCCGAACTGAATGGGGTTAAAGAGACATTTTCACAGAGACCCCCGGCTAACATAATAACGCCATAGTTCACTGTAAATCACGTAAGTTACGCGCTCTACCCAGGTATTATAACTTATGTGATTCGCAATGAAACGCGTAACGAGCGGAAATTATTGACACCCGGTGTAGGTGAGTTATACGCAAACAAATGGCACGGCCAAAACTACGGGCGCTCGGCTGCTAGCCGGCGGAAGTTGACCGCACCTGCATCTGCGCCGGCGAAAGTTTTCGGTGGCGGCGTAAACGAACAGTTATAATTAAACAATTTGTTCCTATTGCCGCGCACAAGTTGATCCAGATACTACTACGTTTTATTTAATTACGGTTGAAACGCAAACTCCTCTAGCCGACCATTAAAACTTTGCTTTCGTTCGCCGCTCGACACTTCCATCGGATGCGGAAACACCGCGGACAGGATTGTTTTCGCGTGTGAAATTGCTGAAATATGCACCGATCTGTCTGACGACCAAGTACTTGTGTTTCCCTCCGCGGTATCGGGATCGATAGTTCTGTAAATAGAGCGACGTCGGAGAGGATCAGAAATTTTTAGAAATTTAGTATACAGCATTTATTTGCGACAGTGGGCGATTGATTAAGTTGAACTTGTGTAGAAGTAAAAGTATGCGATAAGAAAGTGAACTTTGTCGAAACTTATTTAAAGAATTATTATTAAAACAGTCGCAATGTTTGCCATGAGAAATTATGTAAAATTCTGTTGGTGGAATAAAGGGGCAAGTGGAAAAATTTAGTGTCGACACGTAAGCTCGACACTCTCCAAGGAACTTTCCACCTTTTCAAACCCTTGCAATTACTCCCAATTATTCAGTCGCCAGGTGGGCTTACGTATTCATGCAATTTAGGCTCTTTACGCTAATTCATTTACATTTTAAAATTCCTCGGGAGAGTGGAGACTCCAGGGTAATTTGTTGCCCGATGGAAGAACTTCTAAATCGCGTTGGGCTCTGTTTGAGTTACGTCGGAATATAGCGGAGCTTTGCGGGGCTTTTTTCATTCGGGGAAGCTCTTTTAAAATTGAAACTTCTTTAATACCGCGGGCATTAAAAATACGCGAGAATGTTCATTCACCTCGACGCCCTTACAAGCTTCTGTCTCGCGTTCCGCTCTCGTATCTCCCGTTATAACCGTTTCCCATTGTACCTCGTGCAAATTTCGCGGCGAAAAATCTGTCCTGCGTAAAAATACGTGACAAACCGCGGACTGTTGAGAGACCCGGCGGGGCCACTATTTATTTTCAAGCCGGCCTTCTTTGCAACACATCGGTTCTTGTCGCCGCGCGATTAATACCGTCTGGAAAAGTAGGTTGATGGCCGACTATTTTCAGAAAACACGGGAACACCGAGTCTCCGCTGTAAAACGATACAATTCCCTCTTCGTCCGATCAATAAACCAACGAGAGATTCAGAAATACCAATTCCACGGGATGAAAGTGGAATTAATTTTACGCGGAATTACAAATTCCTGTAATTGGCGTGCTTGCAAAATAAGTGGGTCTTTGTATTCGAGATAAAATTCGAATAACGACGGATACGCCGGATCGCTCGCAATGAACGTATAAATTTCTAATAAATAATTCCGCTTGTAGGGAATCGCAGCGGATCAATTGAATCCGCTTTGAAATCAGCGCACGCATTCTTCCGTACAAAGGCAATACACGCTTTTAAATTATCCTATGTACAAGTGTCTGGTTTGTTAGAACATCGCAATAGATAGTATTCAGTATTTATTATTCGCATTATCGGAAACCGTTAACGCAAACTGTGTTTCCCGATATTTCTTCCCACTATAGGAAACTGCCACTTGCCCACGGAAATAATGGAGGTTAAAAAATTGCCAAGCACAAACACGATGTTTCGGCGTGTGAATTAAACGTGAAATAATCATATCAGAGGGTGCTTCTTAGTATTCGTGCTATTCTACTCGAAATGCTGTTAAGAATATATTTATGTATATGTGTAAGTTGGTAAATAGTGTTACCTATAACATCACTGAACCACTGTTCTTCTAAATTTTCCTATAAAACTTTTGATTAATAATTATATCGACCATGGATTTCTTGAAACATTTCTTAATCTTGCAGAATCACTGAAATGTAGGATTCATACGCACCCTAAGACATTTCCACATTCTGGATTTCTGTATTTCACTAACTCCCAAGATTGCAGCTACCTTGGATAAAGATTTTCAGAGAACCGTTACAGGAACTATCAACCCCCCAACGTTTTAATATCCTAGGAAGTTGTGGAAAAGCTGCACGCGACTGATAAGGTTCGCCAAAAGGCGAGTAAACGTTTCAGAAGTAAAAGCTACATTTGGTTTGGAAAGTTTAATGCGCCGCTCCGATTTCGATAAACAGAACCGAGCAGACAATGCGAGACACATGATGCTGCAAGAGCTTTGCGAAACGAACGGAACACGACGAACTTTATCGTAGTTGAACAAACGTGACTTCACTATTACATAATGACGTCTACATTCGTTGGCCCAAACACGAGGCACAGCTTGGCGAGCGGAATTTGGCCCGGGCCCTCGAATGCGAGTCGCTGGCTAATCGGTGAAACTTTCGAGAACACCGTCCGAAATTGAAGCCATTACCGCTCGTTTCCTTCAACTCTGCCGTAGAAAAACAAATTACTCGAATTTTCCGTCGATGACAAGGGAATGTAAATTCATTCTGCTGGCCGGCCGACCACGGTTTCCCGCGATACAGACCTTCCCTGTTAAAATCGAATGCTTTTACCGAAACACGTCGCCCGGCAAACACGGAAATTGTTCGTTCCCACGCTTTCTTTTAGCGAGAATTCACCTAGCAACGTGAAATTTAAAAGATGGCTTGAATTCAAAACGCTGTCGAGGCAGCTAGAATTCCACTGAATATTAACCCTTCGTGGTCACACCCTAGGATATTTCTGTAAATTCTTGGACCTTAATAATAAAATTTAAAATTTGTTGAGTTTTAACCCCAAAAAAATCCTTTCACCCACAACTATTTTTTCAAATAAGTACAGATTTCAGTCTATCAAAGTCTACATTTCTCAATAAAGAGTATTAGGTAGAGCATGATTGTATAAGTATTACGAATGTACAATTATCACTCAAAAGTTCAGAAGCATTAAAAAGACGACATGGGTAACTCAAAAATAACGCCGGAGTTCAGTGAACCCCATGTGACAAATTTATGATTATAAGAAGGTGCGACCACCGATGGTTAATCAGAAACTTGCCTCGGGTTAAGTCTCTAGGTGTGCGCAAATATTGGAAAAGGAGCGAAAGGTGAGACCATGATCTTCGCGCTTAGCGAGACAAATTAGATCTGCCTAAATTCCGCGTGAAACTGCCGTATCGAATGCACCCGCTAAGCTGCGAGCAGAAGCCAATTTTCTGCCGTGATTAGATCATGCAAATAGTATCTCTGCAAGGTAAGGAATCACCGTGAATAAGCATCTCGAACCGTAGTCCCGCGTGTCACGCGAAAGTGCCAATTACACTTCTGGAATTGTGCCTCCGCTGTCACGCGTGTCACCCCTGTGTTATCCCTATCCACCGGCATTAACCGAGAAATCTACCCTTCACCCCCCGTTTGACAATTACCGCGTGCAAAGTATTTTTATGGAATGTCTGTGATATCGCTTTTAAATCGGAACATTACAAACTTCAATCGAGCAAGTCACACTTTGCTTATAAATAAATTGTTAGAGGGAAGTCACGAAGCAAAGAAATTACACGCGAAGAACAATTAAGTTAATTAAACGTTGCAGCAGCAAATGTTTACAATTTCAAATGAAACACGGTTCTTTTGCTGGCGCAGTATTTTAATTAAATTAGTCTTTTCAAACATCGATGCCGATCACGTTTTGGAAGCGAAACGACCATTCAAGTGAATGGAATAATCCACGCAATGTGACGCTTCGTTACAATAATATAACGAATGTAACGCGATACGAGGCAAAGCATAATTGAACGAAAAAAAAGGGAACGCGAGCGAGCTGCAACGATCGCTTGGTACACGGAAAAGCTCGATCGTTCCGCTCAAGTGGGACACGCGCTTCGACATTTTTGCCACTTGACAATCGCGCGACAGAATGCTGTTTGCTTCGATTTCGTGACAATCGATAACCTCCCCGTCCACTGGTCGCCCCACACTCGTTAATTCATATTTTCAATAACTCCGTGCTCAACTTGCCCTACATGACCGGTGTTACGTCTGTTTTCTGGGCGTTCTGTGATAATGTAAACTATATCTGCCATTGCCGTCCACGATGACTTGATCGTTTTTAGATTAGATTTCCAGTGGCTACCTAAACGTTCTGTCAATAGACATACTTTGCCTTCAATCTGCCGAACACCTGAATTTTACGTATTTCTAGGAGTTTCATTTCATCCTAAATACATTTTTAGAGGCTAAATACATTCTGCGCTTGAAAATAAGTAAAACGATCAAATGATAGACGATAGAATTTAAAGAATTTTTGAAAATCATATGGTAACTGCTTGGAATTAAAATCACCTATCCAAAATATTCATAACTTTTCATAACTGATCAGTGGGACAGAAATCAATCATCGATTTTCCCCCGCAACGAATTGTTTTCTCGATAAATAACACACGACAGAGAGGGAATCGTTATCGTTACATATTGACATTAAATCGATGGCACCTTCCTGTGACGGTTCTGTGTCATTTGCATGCGTTTCGGCTGGTCTGACACCAAGTTTACGCTTACATTACGTACACGTACGGACAAACTGTCCGAGACTAACGAACGGATCAAGTAACGCAAATTCGACGCCGGACTGGATGAATTTATGGAAATCGTTGGAAATTAACGAACGAATTGGCGATGGCTGGGTGAGGGAACAGAATTTTCAGCCACCTTTTTGCGTTCTTTCACGCCGTCGATTCGCGCATAACAAATTCGCAGCCCATCGAACACGCTGCACAAGCGAACCGTCCCCATTTTTGAATATAATTTCTCTAATTTTCTAGCGATTCATTGGATTTCCTATTTCCATCATACATATTGTTATTTACCCATTGAGATCGTAAATTTTCTGAAATTTTGTTGCAAATATCCTAGAGATAATGTGCAGACTGAAGCGAAAAAGCTACTTTTAGAACTTTACGATAAAAGTCTCACACGAATAATAATTAATCGCAAACTGCAGTCACGGAAGTCATCAGGATTATTCAGATAATAGGGGTGAATTTCAGTAAAGATAATAAGATGTCAGGTCACGTATTGTGAACCAAAAAACGGGCAGAACATAAAATATTTTGAAATTGCATTGTAAGGCAAGAAAACAAGCGTTTGCAACGGCGGCATTTTTTATGCCATAGAAGAGACCCTTGAGACCACGTGCAACCACAAATAACAGTCTTCCCCACTAGCTGGCAAAAGGGAAAAATATTTTATAGTCCTTAAGTGACTTTTCGAATAACGAATAACGTGGAACCTGTAAGAAATGCATTGAAAAAGTTCTTTAAATAATGAAAGAGGCAGCTGCTTTAGTCTAAGGCGAAGGAACTTATAATTCTTTTCAAAAAAACGAACGGAAGCAACTCGGGCGCGTGCCTTGATTAAAGAAATTCCTACCTTTAAAGTATTAAATATAATGCTACAGGTTTGCAATGGAAGAGGAATTATTCATTAGTTTGCTTTAAAACTCGACAATAAAGGAGGCGCGCTAACTACATATTACGTATTATTGACTGCATAAATAAAATTCCTCCCCGATTGGAAAGCGAACGCTGTCTGTACAAACGTCAAGTGTACGCAAATTTACTCTTAATTATCGTTTAGTGGACTCCCCTCGTAATTTAATTCCCGGCATTCCGTATTCCATCGCGCTCCCATCAAACTACTTCGATTGGACTTTTTTTTAAAAGCGAGCCGCGCTGCTGGAGGGAAGAAAAGTCTCGGTACAAAAAGAACGCGGAACTTGCGGGGAACTTTCATAGGAGCACCTTTATTTTTACCCATGGTTGCGCAAAAATTTCGCACAAGCGAAGGGGCTATCGGGGTGCCGTTTCCGAAACGCTGCCAACGTTATCTCGTTTCCCCGTAACCATGAGGGCCGTTAACTTTGAACCACTGGCAGGCTTCTGGTTTAAAAAATTTTGCCGCGTCGCCATTATAATCATACTTTAGCCTCGCGATACTCCTGCGGGATATTGGTTGCTCGCGAAATTCCATTTATTAACTGCGGTCAACTGTATCCAGTTAAACGGCGCTAAACTATTGGGCGTTTACTCGCACCTGTCCGAAATTAACTACTTTCCCGGCTGATTTTCCAATTGCGAATTCCGCCGGTTGGGCAATCTAGACAGATGCCGATTCGATCGAGCCAGATATTGTTCGAGGTAACCTGTTAATCGCTCTAGCAATAAATTTATTATGGGGCTCAACGAGTGTTCTAAGTTTTAAATATGTAGGGGAGACCGGGGCTACAAGTTCCGAGGGGTAAGTTGTTCCGATCGTTGAATCTTCAAAATGAAAAAGAGCGTTGTACTTTAAATTATTTTTCCGTGTAAGTTGATCACGCCACTCTGTGGAAAAAATAATTTAAAGTACAACGCTCTTTTTCATTTTGAAGATAGGACGATCGGAGCAACTTACTCCCGGAACATTTAGCCTCGGTCTCCCCTACCTACACGCATAATTGTTCAAAGTGGGGATACAGAAGCGGCTGAGTGGCAAAATTAGGCAGATTGGGAGTTTTCGGTAATTAAGTTAAAGCATTAGATGCTTTACGAATAATCATAAGAAGAGGCCATCTACCAACAATTCTCTTGTGATTGGTAAATGTGCCTATATTTTTCTGTTCCCTTCGTAGCAGTATGGTAAATCAAATGTCACGTTAAATATCGTTCAGTAATGACGAGGTCAATGACAATTATTTGGATTCTTGCTTCCACCGAAGCAAGCATTTTCCTGCCAGTCATTAATTCTATGCATTCACGCGTTAGGTCTGGCTCTGTACAGGCGGAACGTTTATTTTCGACGTTAGAATTCGCGCTGCTCCAGCCGCCACTAAAATACGCCTATTTTAAGCGTGTTGCTACTTCTAGGAAAGTTCATAGAGCAGCGTCACGTGGTCAACGATGGAATATCAAGGAGTAACAATTAAGTTGACTCGAGTACAATGAAAAAGAGGGAGTTCAATGCGAATCTTAGTAGTAAAAAGATTTTTCTAAGCGATATCTATTCTTAGTCGTAAATTTTAAATTAAATATTAATAAAAGTGGTTCTTCTGCTGAATAATCTTTCTCATTAAACAATAAAAAGGTAACCATATTATTCCATTTAATAGAATCACGTTGGTTTTTGTTTCTTTCATGAAGAAACAGGTGAAACCTTGTTTATGAATATACAGGTTTGCTCCAACGTGGCTGTGTATTACAGCAGGAATGCCGCGCGCGTTCCGCTAAAGCTACAAAATTAATTAACAATGCCTTACTGTTATTGAAAGGTTTCAGCAGTCCCACGAAACATCAGCAACGACCGGAAGCAGAATCCCGTGCATGCGCGTTTTCGCATAGCCAAGGGAACACGGGCATGCAATTTCAAACGAAAATTAATGCTATGATAATATTTACGCTTAACCTTGCGACATCGTGCTCATATTAATTACCGCCATCGATTACCAATATCGGTTAAATAGAATCGCTCTATTCCGTCGCGCTCTGCTGGAAATTATTAGTTTTTCACCCGACATCCCATTACACCGAAAGGGTGGATCATTTGCAAATTCCTGCAGTCCCAGTTCGCTTCAATCGCGATCGTTTGCATTGTAGTTAATCCTCTGATTAGCATTGCACGCTTTGCAACAAGTCTTTTTTTTTACGGAACGAAAGCCTTTACCGAGCCACGGATTCCTTCGAAGCAGTCTTATTATTAAAGCGAGGCTCTGGCGAATCAATACTTGGAACTCGGTGCCTTATAGGTATTCCACTAATCCTGGGATTTCGAATATTTTAACACACGGAAACTCGGTTATCGTGTTTCGAAAGGTTGACAGTTATGGAGGTCAGAGCTGATACGTAGGAGGAATGCGAAATTTTGCAAAGGCACACAAACGAACGTGAGAAACTCGATTCCACGAGTGTGCGCTGAACACACGCTGGTACATCGATTCGAGTCGAGTCGTTAATCCTAAAACTGTCAAGAACTGAAAAACTCCCTTCCCTGTACTGCGCGCAGCAGGGTTGGTTTTCTAATATTTAAAAGTTCGCTTGGTGCAATGGAAAAATGTATCTACTTGGTACAGCCCGGCTCATTAAGGCGCCAACATTTTAACTCTCGCTTCTTTGGGGTGAAACAACTATAAATTACTTGTACCAGAAAAAACCCTTGCCTCTACAGGGAATAATGTAGCAAGAAAGTTGTGCGCTACAAAAAATTCTAGCTTATTCAAAAGGAACTTGTAATTTAAGAAGCAGTTTAAAAAGTACCATTATTTTGATTATCCCCAGAAATTAATGCGAATGCCTATAAAACGCAAACATTTTGAAAACCGTTTAATGATTAATTGTAACTCTTTCGTCAGATCCTAATTACATTTCATTTAATTAACCAAAAACGATCTTGTGTAGAGAGGAATAAGAAAGCTCGTTTGCGTAAGAGGGAAAGAATCTCTACACCAAGATTAGAAGATCTCTTAAAACTGTTGTTTGCGATATTATAAAAAGAAATAAAAGAAATTGAAAGTACTATTGAGAACGACGTCTACGGAGGTCGATCAAAGCAGCTGAATCGTCAGGAAAGGAAGAAGCATTGTTCGAAAACTAAGGAAGAACTTGCGTACTTCTGCTCCAAATCATGCGGGAATGGCTGCTAACAATTCTAGAAGAGCCGTTCGTCCTCAATTGTACTCCAGAATTTTACGTCGCTGAACTTTGAATAAGAACCGTCCATCAATGAAGTATGTATAAGCATCGCGCAGGGCTCTGTAAGCAGGAGTATGCTCTTCTTAATCGTTAAACAATGCCTCACGCTTTTAGGAGCAGCTGGAATACTCTCAACGACAACGAACAGAGATACGAAACATTTTACGTTCGAATGCACCTACAAGGATTTTCCTCATTGTTCAACTCAGATGATTCATTCTTAAATATAACTGTCACCGATCCACAATTAAAACAAGCGAATTATTAGATTCTATCTACAAGAGATTGAAGCTTCTCAACTTCATATTTTCCTGTCAAATTCAATTGAAATTGTAGCCCGCGGATTTAAATCCCAGTGTAACTGCATCTATTACTTCTGAATGGCCCTGTGTAAGCTCTTCGCTCTCACGCGGAGGGCTTTCATAAGAGCTAATCCTATTCGCGATGTAAACAGAATTATGATAATGGCGTCACCTCCCGTGCGATTTGATGCAGAATTGCAGCGGGGACGCGTCGAATGCAGGCGCGTGGAGGAAGTTTTAATTCCGACAGTTCGAACACTTGAGAAAAACGGAGTGATTTCTATGCCACCCTGGTTAAGTCGTAAAGAAGGTGAATTCTTCAAAGTTCATTAACTCCTTGCCAAGTGCGATACAAGATATCCGGGAATTTCTCGCGCGTCTGCTGCCTCTATAATAAACGTGGAGAATATTTGCGGTGGCGTGGCGTATCTTGCCCGACGACATGCATGCTATAAAGTTTTCGCGGAGGCCACACAGCATTCACAAGCACGAAAACTTTATTTTCCCTCTCGTTTCGATTAAGCGCCCACGCGTTTGCATCCACCTGACACGCGGAAATATTAATTCCGTGTGCCGGTCTAAGTGGTCGAATTCTCATCGCCGTTCTAATTTCGGTGGTCGGAACTTTGATCTCTGATTTACGCGCGCCACGGTGACGAAGACAGGATCGAGATGAACATCGATGCTCTATGCGGAGTTAACGATTTCTGCGCTCGATGTAAAATATACATCGCCGAGAAGCGTGGAAGCAAACATCTGAAGAGACGAGAAGCAGCTACGTCAACAATTAAAATCACTGGTGTAGCCTGTGTCGCCTATATTTTGGGAGAAAAGATGAAGAAGTGGTTGTTTAGTAATTTCTGTGTACTCTGTCTGGTCTTGCTCTTTAGAACTTGCCTGTATTTTAATAAGAATGTTTCTCGAGCTTTATCATGGGAACATTGAATGGATGCCTGTCCTTTAAACTAGAGTAATTCAAGTTGTGCCTATTATTCTCTTAAGGGGTAACACCACTCTGGAGGCAGGAAAAGGAGACCTAAATTTAACATTTTATTTTGTACGTATGACAATTTTGCATGAAAATGGCAGTAAAAAAATTGTTTTTCGTACTTCAATATGTGTTAAATAAACCCTCTGAAAAAAATTCTATTCCGTTTGTCAAACTCACAAAATAAATTGTCAAATTTAGGTCTTCTTTTTCTGCGTCTACAGTGGTGTTACCCCTTAAGAGACCATATATATTTGAATTTTTTTTATTTCTTGAAACGAAGGATACTACTTCTCGTAGATTCAGTAAAATAAAAATGAATCGCTTGGACGACTCAATGTTCGACAAGATTAAAGTTCGAAGAAGTGAATCACGTTACAGATTTCGCGTTTAGTCTCGGAAATTGCGGTGGACTGTTAGGCCTCGCCAGACGTTTGCAATTATGCTATTTTCGGCACCGCGAATTGCGAATCGTTTCTCGATACTTGTAATCATTGAAAAGTTTGCCAAAAGGCAAGCACAAAATTCTTTTGTATTTTTGCGATAGCGAGGTAACAAACGGAAAGTAAGTTACACGATTTCCTTTCACGAATACAGTCTCAGAAATTTGAAATATTTCGTGTAATGGAACAATAGACTAGTTTATTAATAATCTAGACAATGGAATGAGTGCAGATATTTGAAAAAGTTTCGAACTAATATTGAAAGGGATGAGTCCAATTAACAGCGTGACAGATCAATGAGAAAATAGGGGATCCGAAATTAGCTTGTATGATTGTTTTTTCAAACATCTGCAAACGCAGATGATGGATATGGAAAAGCCTGCTCTAAAAAACCCTGAAACGATCCATCAAAGCCTCGCCGTGTGCGTTCAGAATCACGGAGGACGGTTCGGATTTGCGTTAAACTCGAAAACCCAGCACGATACTTGCATTCAGACTGGTTGATTCAAGAACAGAAACGGTAAATGGCAAAGGCAACTTCCCTACATTTTTTTTACATTTTATGATTCATTGAAAATAACGATCATGCTGAGTCACGCTTTAAATAACTGAAAAGATATTCACACAGGATTTTTATTCTGTGCTGCATGAGAATCTGGAATCTATGACTAATAATAAACTGGCTTCGCTGAATGGAGGCTTAAAAGATAACCACGTCGAGATTTTCAATAACGAATATGACCAGCATGATTTCATCTACAACGAAATGCACCAGGCTTTCCACATATTTGCACGTACGATAATTGAATTTAGGTACCGCGTAATTCACTGGCCACGTCTAGGTCAAATTATACGGAGTACCTCATGCATTATGAAATCCTTAAGTCATTAATTCGAATTATTAACAGCAATATCGGTCACTCGAAAATTCAACTTTCCGAACTATCGATTCCCCCGTTCCCCGTTATTAAATCCTTTCAGCAAGACAAATGGAAGTTTCGTTATGATTGAAGAGTTGAAATTGAATTGTTCGTAACAACAGCCGCTGAGCCGAAAATTCGATTTCCAACACACCATTGATACACTCGGCCCGGCTGCCTTAAATCGCTTAAAGTAACGAAATTGGAAGCTTGTTTATCACTCGAGAGGCCAAGTTGCGCCCGACTTGCGGGGGTTGGAGAAGCAAGCCGCGCGAATGCCGGTGAAACATATTCATGGAAGGTGGCACATAACAGGCTCGCGTTTGTTTCTGTCCCCGAACCAACTGAGAAGCGTATTTTTTGTTCCCTCTTTACATCATACAGTGGCTGTGAACTCTGAAGAACTTCCCGCCCGTTCTCACTCGTTTCAACAGCAGTAAATTCCGGCGCGTATCGCGGCCCATTTCTGCACGCGTTCCTACCCCTTTTCACCAGGCATTTTTCCCCGTTCCTTATCGCCCGCGCCCCCCCTCGACGACCTCTAAATTTTCCAGACGCTTGTAACTTCCAGCGAAACGCGTAACTTCGTTCGAATTCACGCACGACCAGTTCCCACGTCCCCCGTATATCGCGTGAGAACGATTCGTTTGCTCGCGAGCTTTTCGCACGTTCCACACTTTCCTTACGCCGTTCCCCCTTCTCCCCCCGCGAGAGTATCCAAAGAAATCGCGAGAAATCGTGTGTCTCACTCACCTTCAACGTTTTGGAGAACCTGGAGGGGGCCGAGGATCAGCAGGAAGAGCGCCGCTATCATCTCCGTCCAGTTAGTCCTGCGTAGTAAATCCCGTCCACCGGCCATCCTGGACGATCAGCGACACGCGACCCAACGAAACGCGACTCAATACTCCAGGCACCACATTCGTCTCACCACTAGTACCGTAATATGCTGTATGTATCTCTTCAGCCCTGTCTCCGGAATCTTCACTCGCGGCGCAACACACTCGCGGTGGGTGGAGACGATTCCTCGAGCCGCCGAGTGCCGATCTCGATCCGGATCAGGTCCGCCGCTCGGAGTTCACCGAAAGTCACACGGGGCCGGGTACTGGGGGATCGACAACCGGGCGGGCAGGTAACGCTGGTCCCGTGGTTCGCCGGCAGAAGTCCGTGATCGGTCTGCCGGGCATCCGATTCCGGGCGTAGGCGAGCTCCCGCGAACCACCGATGGGGGAAACGGAAGCGTGGTGGATGCTTAGCGGGTCCGGAAGGATGCTGCTTCTCGAGTGCACGGAGAGGATCCGACGGGGGGTCGGATCACGCTAAAAGCGTGTTAGCGGGCGCAGGAAGAGGGGTCGCGGAGCACGTGCACGCTCGATAAACGGCGGGCTACTCAGCAACCACGGTGTTTCCAGGGGGAAAGAACGGGAGAATGCTGGCTAGGGGGGCGAGAACGCGAGGGTCCAGGGCGTCGACAAGTGCCAGGGTGGATCGGTGGAGTCCAGGAAACGATCGCGTGTTATCCGCAGGGCACGGCGATAACGTGTCGATGGGGGGGGGGGAGGTGATTTCGGAGGAAGCACGACGACCGACCGAGAGAGAGAGTCCACGACCAACTGACGTGCCGAGGAACGAGGTGGCGGTGGCGGCGACGGCGGCTCACGGCGGCACGACCGCGATACGACCGATTCGTACGCTTACCCGAAACTAAGCGATTCGTGGCGAACGGCGCGCACCTGTCGTTCCGTTGGGTCCCTGCGCATGTCCCTACGAAGGAACCCGAGCGCCTCTGCCCTCGGCAGCTCGCCCGTCCGGGGTGGGCGCAGATGGGAAAACCGTGCCTCTGTCTGCATCAACGCGGAAAGGTGGCGGAAAGTTCTGCACTCGAAATTAAGATTTTCCCTGCGACCTGCACCCTGGCTAGGGTTCGGCGCCGTCACGCATTCCGCCCCCGCCGACGCTATGGCATCTTTCGCCCCTACGCTGCAATTTCTATCCTATAATCACTAATCAGATATTACAGCCCAGTCCATAAGTCAACGGACACTTGTCGTGTATGGTGGAAAATTCTGATCACGATTTTTAATGAATATTATCCAGTGTGATTTCTTACATTAAGGTAGATGCACCATTTGTGGCCACTTTAAGGATTTCAGTGACTTTCATCGTAATTATCTTTAAAATTGTACTTCAAATCAGGAAACTAAAAGCTTTACTAAATTTTACACTATCTTTACTATTAATGTCTAAGTTATGCTGAACCTCGACCACTCATCACTTGATTCGTGTAACTTGTGGTGAATAAAGACGATTTATTATTATTATTATTATTATTATTATTATAACTAGAGAAATCCTTGAAGAAGTAATAAAGTTAAAAAATATAAGAAGTCCATTTTTCACCGTTTGTGGCCACTTGCCACTTTTCGCGTAAGCAATAAATGTAACCTTGTATTTCTGGTGGTATACTAAACAAAATATTTACGGTTTGAAATTCTACACATAATTAAGTGTCTGCAAGCAATTTCGAGCAAAAAAAACCCAATAATTATTCACATGGCCAAAAACGGTACAATGGCCACAAACGGTACATCTACCCTATATGAAATACTTGCATTCGTGATTACGGCAGAAACATTACCACACGCATGTATCAAAGTCAAATTTTATTTTTGCCGATGTAGCCGTCGCGCATCGTGGTTATTGATTTTATTAATTTTGATATTCGTTCGTTTGGATGTTATGGCTCCTATTGCTCCATTTATGTTATACGTGTTCCAGTGGTAGTGGATTCAAAGAATTTGAATTCGAAGCCCTTCGCACCGGAACCTATTTAGTCAACATTTTTGGTAAATAGAGTGCATTGAATGGTTGAAGTAACTATTTATGTAACGAATGGTTAAAGCTGAATCTACATTTAGGTCGAAATGAGGAAATAAAAGCGGTGAAAAATATATAATCTGAGTCAAATATCACGGTTTGAATGCCCGGTGACTTGTACCAATTTGCGGTGTTCAATTTACTCTCCCGAAATTTTTTTCATGAATGCAAAGTGTTGGGAAGACTTAGTTTGACTGTTACTCACTGAGGTCATATATTTTAGGTAGGAATGGTCGTTTTTACGTTTAAAATGATCGTGGGAATGATCCTTTTAACGATTCCACTGGGTGTTGGATAGCGATGCGACCTTTGTATAATTCATCCTCTAGAATTTCGCGTCACGTAAATTTCAATGGCTTCCACTTTAATAACTTAAATGATCATCGTGCTTGCGCGTTACTTGCGCAGAACTCGACACACGCATGTTTCGGACGTTGTTTAACGTATTAATAGAATAAAGGAAGAAAAGTTTTACGAACGTCGTCGCAGGGATTTCAGAGTGTCCAGGTGCCATCAGTAGCGTTACCCTTCCGTGCTCACTTGAACATCTGTTTCTTACAGTCACGCTATGTGATTTCTCCCCTACTATCGCTACACTACTGCAAGAAATTTCAGAAATACTCATCCGCTACAAAACAATCGTTGTGTCACGGTATAATTACTCATTTTGGAGTTACATGAATCCTGAACGCTTCAGAAATATTATGCCACCAAATACCAGCGTACCTATCCTACATATACATATACGATCAACAACGTGCATTGAATGAATTAATAAAATTCGTGAAAGGATCCAGTTGTGTTTGTATAAGCTATTGAAAAACGCAATATTTCCTGGGACTGGATTTCATACGTCAAAGTAATCAGGGAAATTGTTGTACGCGTATGTCGAGCAATATTAAATAGTTCCTTTATGTGCTGCTTTGTTCGACATCGAAACAAATCCGGGCTAGAGAGCGTGATCCAATTATTCTTATATTTCCTCTGTCCATATTTACAATGATCGGTTAGTAGGAGTACATTTAATCAGAGCTACCTTCGCTTCCGGCGGAGCAAATAAATTAGAATGCATGCAGTTTTCTGTGGGCAAATGAATTTTTCGTGGTGCACACCGTCTCTCTTAATGATACGGCCGCTTATTAGTATCGCAACGAGTAATTGGGCCAGACAGACGGATAACGTATACAACATCAAGTAAAAATTTCTCGTGCTGTACCTACAGTCCGGACAGCATAAAGCAGGGATTTTTAATATTTGCAAATGAGCCGCGCGGTTCGAGGCGAATTACGAACTTTGTGCAGCCCTCTTCGTGAACCGGATCATTGTGGCGCTGATTTTATCCCACACTCAACAGGAAGCAAAGTTATCGGCGTTATGAAACGTAAATTCGCGCGAAATGGAAAGAAAACACCAGCGACTATGATTAACAATCTTGCCTTCCCGTTGCCTTGTCGGGTGAAACTACAAACGATCCAAGCTCCCAGTATTTGCCATAAATATTCACTGAATAATGATCCTCCCATTGTTGTCTTTATCGATCGAACAATCGACTCGGTTGGATTCTGCTCCCCGCTGTTCGCTGCGAATTAAGAATTATATATTTTCTGCCTGTGAATGGAGAAGCCTATTTCTGAGCTATCCGAAATGTAGCAAACGACGAGACTAAAAAAATCGAGTGTTTCTGCTGTAAGGAAAATGACGGGACAAGATATTCCAGTATCTCTCAGTCTAATAATTATAATACACCGATGAAAGCAACTGGTTAAAGTGGTTACCTAAGCGTTGAAATATTTTTGTCTCAACGTACCATAAGGTTAATTCATTACTGACGATTAGCGGTGGAGAACTATCGATGGTACTTATGATAGTTATCGATGGTTCCCACTATCGAAATTTGTAATAATATTACAAATTAAATTTGGGATTCTGAATTTCAGCTGTTATTATTTTTCAATTGGCTAACCTACGATTTTCAATACCGATAATTATCGATAGTGAAAATTAGTGGTGGAGAACTATCGATGGCACTTACGATAGTTATCGATGGTTCCCACTATCGAAATTTGTAATAATATTACAAATTAAATTTGGGATTCTGAATTTCAGCTGTTATTATTTTTCAATTGACTAACCTACGATTTTCAATACCGATAATTATCGATAGTGAAAATAAGCCATCTATAGTTTTCGATAGTGAGAACCATCGATAACTATCGTAAGTACCATCGATAGTTCTCCACCACTACTGACGATGCACCGAAGATTGTGAATTTGTTTTGTGAATTCGTCAGACCTATTTTCCATTAGACGTGACGCGAACTGTTTTAGATGGTTAACGGGCATTTGCAAAGGGAGACTTTGTGGTGGAAAGCGTGTGAGAATAGAAGGCCAAGGTTGAGTATATTGAACGATCTCATTATGCTCTCACACGAATTTTCCGATAACGAGAGCGGCTGAGGCAACCCCTAATGACCCGGCGATAGTGTCGCAACAGAGTCATCGTGTGGCCGATGAGAAAGAAATTTGAATAATTCTCGAGTCGAAGCTGGAATGACGCTTTACGGTGACTTTCTAATGGCTTATGAATAATAATAAACAAGCCACCGTGGCTGGTGGAAAATGCTGCGGGGAATAATCTCGTTGCCGCGAGAACTACAAAAAGTAGAGCGAAGTGTCCAGTAAAAGGCATTGAAGTTCTCTGAAGTCAGGTTGTTTTGTGCGACTGCTAAATGTACGGCACCCCATACTATATCTCTTTCACGGTTAAACGTGGGAAAATCGTTGCCGCAGCCGTACTTATACAGTGAAACCCAATTTTCTGATGGAATATTAAAGAGAACATTTTCCTTTTTCTCTTATCTTTGAAATCACGATGTTTCTAACACCGTGCGAAATTATTTCGCATCGTGCCCTTGCTATTTCGTAGAAGACTTCGCCAGTTGAGTGATCATTGTACATCGTACTGTACTGATCAGTTCAGTAGAAAGTTTAATAGTCTATAAAAGCAGAAACGAAGAGAACGATATGCTTTAAAAGACTACAAAGGTATCAAGATAGTAAATCATCATATAATCTTTATGAAACGTATTAGTCAGAATAATACAAGCTACGTTTAATATCACAGGGTATATTCAGTTGGAGAGGAGGGGTGTAAGCTCTCATGCAATGATATTTAAATTCCCGATAATTGAAATACAGGTAAATTCAGGGCGAATAAAGATTTTCGATCGTCGAGATATGATAAGTTGGATAAAAAGAGCACACGTCTGAATTAAGAATTTTTGTAGCAGGCGGAATCAGTTTTCATTAATTCGATATTCCACTGTCCCAGATTTCCTCCACCGACTGTTCTGTTCCTGTAAACTCGAGGGCTCCGCTATTTATTCTCTGAAGAATAATTATCGAACTGAGATAGACGATCACGCTTAAAGGTCCTCGCGTGCGATTACCATATTTTTCATCACGCTTCCCACAGTTCCCTCGCGATCCGTTTAATACGTTCGCAGGACGGTCACCATTATCATTGATGGCACCGGCCATAATTCGGGTAACGCGGTCTCATTACAGTTCCAGATGAGAAATTGCGGCTAACTTATACCGTGCACGCGACACGCGCGTGATGTTTTACGTAAAGTCGAGCTGCCTAAATGTTTCACTCGCCGATATGAAATTTCGCTTGTTGCGGTGTTGCACTGTAATCAAAACGAAACGGAACGTGCAGGGCAGTTAAAGTTAGAAGGTATAAACAAGTCGCAAACAAAGCTTCCGGAACGTTTACGGTGAATTGACCTAGGAAAATAAAATAATTATTCCCCGCCGTGAGAACACGCAGAGCAACTCGTTCCGCATTGCAACTTGCTTTCTACTAAATTTGCAGTTCATCGTCAGCTAATAAATCTAGCGTAAAGCGACGCAGCTCTCCTCCCACATCAAATCAAAGAAACTAATTTGCACCATTTATTCCTCTTTCTAGAAGATTATCTACTTGGAAGTGTAAAGAAATTTAATTTATTTATTACGTTATGCAACATTCGTATAATATCGCTATATATGCGCATATTAGCGTGATGCTTAATTAAGGAGGGAGCGCGGGAGTCGGTGTATAATTATTCTGCAAGCCGAATGGAATCGCAACGATCGTATTAACTTTCTGTTACCTTCGCGAAGAAGTTTCCACCTTTCTCCCTTCCTTCTCGCGGCGAACGCGAGCGAAATATACGCGAGTTCCAAATAAACTTTCCTAGGAAAAACGACGTCTCTCTATCATGGCTCGTGAGAGCGAAGAGGTCGTTTACATTGGCTTTCCAAAGGCAGTGGAGTATTATTCCGTTTCGAGCAATGCAGTAAAAAGAAGTAAACAGCTGCTCCGCTACACTTGAATCCTGACTACCCACTCTACGGCGGGATCGCGACAAAAGTCTAAACAATTTCAAGAACTAATTTGCATTACACATTTCATTGTATCGTTCGCAAAAGGGGCAGCTTTATTAAAGACAATAATTTGCGAGGAATATTTCATTTATTGCGAACTCGTCATTGTGTTCCATCAGAATGCTGTTCCACCGTCGACTTTAGAATTTAAAGTACTCCAAATTCGGAAAGCTTCGAGATGCTAAACTGAATAATTGCTGCGACTTAATGAACGCAGACTGTTCCGATCTTTCGCCAAAGCAAATGCCGTTTATATTCGCTCATCAAATGCCACCTGACTTTCTCGACTTCGTATCCACTTCGTTATTTTTGAGTTGCACCTTTACGATTAGGTTGCCTAGCTGCCAAGTGTCTGCTAATTGGTGCACGCGATTGGAGTAGCAATAAAAGCCAGATGTTCGTATCGCCGAAAATGGTCGTAGCTTCGAACTGTGTTTCGTACTCAAAGTGCGACGAGATTAACTTTTCTTAATTTCGTCGTGATTGCAGTGGCAAGTGAGAGAGTTGACAAAGTTCTGAAATAAATGGAAGGAAATAACTGGTTAAATATTTCTATCGCTAGTAATTTTTGTCGTTAATATTTTATTTAAGTGGAGGTATTTTTTCCACTGCATGCTCCACCGAGTGCCTCTTTACGATTCCACCAGCAGGAGAGTAGCGAAATTCAGGCGCAATCGAAGAGTCGACGTCCTATCGTCATTTCTTTTTTAGGAAATTATTCTGAATTGTTTATCCTCCAATTTCCACATGCCACTTGTAATTGGCTCTTTGTTCTCTCTTCAATTTTAACGAAGCTTCAATTAATGCAGCTATTGTACATGTTATATACGAGAATATGAATTTTACATATCTGAAGAAACATATTTAGGAAGAACTTTCGATGTACGATTTGTTGATAAATTACAGCAATTGAATTAAATTATATTTTAAGTCGTTAGCAGAAGGAAAGTAGTGAATTTTATTAACAGAATAATAACATACCGCGTAGTTTCCTAGTTGTTATATTCACGAAACCTACAGGCAAACAGGTATGCGAATAAACAATTTGAATGGAAACGAAGGGAGAGCAACGCGGGATATCGAAAATTGAAAGAAGTCTGTTTAAAGCGAAAGAAGAGTTGACATTTAATTCTCGAAGAGGATACAAAGAACCTCGTAGAATATCTAAAGAAATTAATCTCTAATGAAAGGTTCTTTATTCCTCCTTGAAGTAGACACTTGCTGAGAAAAAATAGGTTACTTATAGAATGACCTAATGAGCCTAATGAATAAAGTGTAAGCAATTGCTTTTTCTTAATATTTTACTAGGAATTGCTTAAATTCATGTGATAAAAACCCAAGCATTTGCTTTATCTTGTAGGAATTCCTAAACTAACAAGGAATTACTTAAAGGAATCGCTTTTCCTTAATTTTTTAAGGAATTGCTTACTACTCGAATGAATAAAGTGTAAACAATTGCTTTTTTTTTTAATGTTTTACTAGGAATTGCTTAAATTCGTGTGAATAAAAACACAAGCATTTGTTTATGTTGTAGGAATTCCTAAACTAACAAGGAATTACTTATGAAAATAAGAAATTCCTTTTTTGTTTAAGTAATTGCTTTTGCTAATAAGAAATTGCTTGTAAGGAATTGCTTAGTTTTTATTCATCAAGCTCAATATCTCGTTTAAATTACTACATTTTAATCACGATATATCTATCGAGAATTCTCAATTTCAAGTGGTGTTCTGAACCATTTAATTGGCACTGGAGCTGTTGAAGCGTGCCGCGATGAGGGCTCGCTGCGAGCGAGACCCGGCGCTGAAAACTTCTATCTAGCGGCGGAGAAAAGGGACAAAAGCAAATTAGTGATTTTTATCGATGCTTCTATCATTGAAGCCGGGAGTGGAGCGGAATCTAGGCCGTGGTTACGGCACAACTCGTTCGCACGGTAGACGTTGCCACCGCTTTTTCCTATTGTTATCTCGCGGAGCTTCGAATTCCTCGAGCGTCATTCCGTTTCGTTGATTTCGCCTTCAGGCAGAATCCCGGCCGAATGAAACCAAAATTACACGTTACGAGAATCGCTTGCCGCGATGTATCACCACGGAAAATCTCACCGATTCTCGCGTCAACTTATAAAACCTCGGGCGGACCCTCAGCCTCCTTGTCGCCTCGCGGAATAAATGCCAGCGTAATTGCGATGAGGATCTTGCTCGCTCGCTTTTATGCTCACCGCGTGGTAAATAATTACGCGACTTTGTTTCTCAACAATCTGACGAAGGCTCGAAGGAGCTTTGCGTAATTAAGTCACTGATGAACTTAAATGATAAGGAATGAAATGACGTGGAAATTTTTCTTCAGTCTTTCGTAACTGTAGGCTTCGATTTCGAGATCTAACATTTTTATATAAAATTTTGTACTTTTGGTTTGCACCGTGAATGTAATTTATTATTACGTAACAAGCGTATTCCGGATAACGAGTGGGTACCATGTGTACAAAATCCTCGGAATTTCCAAGGTACTGTAATGATATCATTTATATAAAGTTTTGAATAATACCTATCGTTACCCACGGTTGCTTTCTCTCATTAATTTTCATGTTCGAGATCGGGAGCCAAGACGCTAATTAATTTTCCATCCCACATTACACTGCTAATTACGCCACGAATTAATAAGAGTATTAATGATGAATTAAATTATTTTCTCCATTCCTGTCGCAACTGATGTATATGTATCGGATGAAAATATTTGCCCTACTGATATAATTCTATTTCCCTTTTCACCCGTTTTGCTTTTATCGCTATAATACAGCGCCTTCGTTTTCCAGGATCCCCGTGATCCGAGCACGCGCGAAAATGATTTAATAAGGCACGTAATTCCTGCGAATGTTTTGACGTGCCACGATAGCCGTGCAAGTTAAACGATTCAATGAACCCGCCCGATTCTTTTAGCGCCGTCCGCTCTGCTCGAGCCTCTGGAAAGTAATGGCGTGAATGGATAAGGGAGCATTGGACAATGAAGGGTCGGAGGTTGTCCCTTTCGTCCGGCACCTATTTGCCGAATTGTCAGGCTTTTGTCCACTTGAATCAGTCAGCTAACAAGTTTCTGCTCCCTTATCTCTCAGGCTGAATCGATGAAGTTGCAAAAAAAGATTTAACGTCAGCTCTCGGCTGAAAGGTCGCTCCTTTATCGATTACGAGCGGAGGAGCGAGGAAAGGCGAGGACAGAGGAGAACAGAAGGAGGCTGGGGTCGAAGTTCTCCGTGACAGATGGAATTCGTTAAGGTAGGAACAGTACAGGGGATTCGCGCGAAACAGGGGTTGGGGAAATATCGTGTCAATATTTGCACGGCTTGTTCGCGAAAAAGGGACCTTCCACGGAGGGATGATGTCTGACTTCTTGCCGCGCTACGAGAATTTAATATCGGACGTCCTAGTTTCTCGAAGGGCTGAACCCACCGCATTCTACCGGGGATTATTCAGCCATATGCATAAGATTTCTTTGTAGCGGAAGCAGCCGGCGACGATTTAGTGAGGGCTTGTCCCACATCGAAAGAACAGGGTGAATGATGAAACCTCGACCGTCACTTCGCGAACGCATGCTCTGATTACCAAACGGCCACCCGACCGTCAGCTAATAGCTAGTAGGATTTATACATCGCCTAATTAAATACTTTTTCAGACACTTCGTTTATCAGACGGAGAATCTCATTAGTTAAATGTGTCCAATCAATACGCCCACTTCAAAATCCTCCCAGCCACTTCTATAGCTATTATCTACTCGCATACATTTACCATCTCCACTGGTCACAGCGCTACGCTACGTATACAAATTCTAATCAATAGAATCTCAACCCTCGTGCGTGTATAAGCTTGTATAGTTACAAGTCAATATTCGATTAGATCTCAAAATTGGCGCAATAGGTATCTGTCTGAATTATTAATATAACGCGATGTATCGTATCTAGCCGGTATCCCGTGGAATTTCAACATGAACGCCCTAAACCAGATGTATGTATTCATTCCACTAATTTCAAAGAAGGAATAGTCATCGTGGCGATGATAAAACTTTCGCAGCGTTTAACGGAACAATTATTCGACGGAAGATAGAATTGTATTGTAAGAGGAAAAAGAATGGACCGATGAAATTGCTGAATCGAGTTTCGAAACCGGATCTTCCGTTTGCTGGACGATTGCTCTGGCAATTGATCTATTCAAACCGTCTGCAGATTCTTTCTCACTAATTAATTCTAATTTTCGAAAATCACTGCCCCCCGACGGTAGCGTCGTTCCCTTTATTCCTTTTTCTCGCTGTATTATGAAGCTCATCACTGGACGAACTGCGAGATAGGTGGAAACGTGCTTTCTGCGGGGTTCTTGCGTGAAATTCTGCGAGCCAGCGAGATATTTAAACAGTAGCTTCCTTCTAAAGTATAATTAGTTACGATTATGAATAAGCCGATCTATTAAATTATAAACTTATCCTCTCCCGATTTTTACACCGATAAAATTCTGCGATTTACATTTAAAGAATTTTATTATATTATTGCACGCGTTGGTTTGGCTGCTGCGAATGCACTTTTCTCACCGACTTTGAAGCACGCACAATTTAATTAACGATAGACAGAGGACCAGCACCCACAGTCGAGCGTACAGGAATTGCGAAATAAATTTTTCCAGTCCGTTGAAAACAAGGGAAATTCAGATTTCTCTAAAATCTCGGTGGAAGAAATCGCCTAGGCGAAATGCCTTTGAACCTTCGCAATGGAAATATGAACGCGGGGGCCTCGAAAATACGAGAAAGACCTCAATATTTATATTTCCCGTGTTCATTATAAAATTTCGCGACAAATTCCATCCGTTTTGTCAAGCCTCTGCGCGCTGTTTCTCCCTTATTTTCTCTCGTCCACTCAACACTGTGCAGCCAGTGAAATATAAAACACGAACGCGCGAGTAATTAAAATAACTAAGCGAATTTCTATTAGAATATAGTAATTAAAATTACGTAGGCAGAACAGAGCAGTATGTTCTTGTCGGCTGGTTAACGAGTTCCCTTACTTTTCTGATTAAGCCGCTATCTAATTTTCTCTGCGTATAATCTACGTCCCCTAATTTTCTTACGTCGACGCGAACCACTCTGATCTCCGAAACGTCAGCGAATCTCTCCATGGAAATGCGAACGTCCCAACAGCCTCGTGGTAATTAACGGCGACGATTGTGCTTCAGAAAGCAGCATGGATAAATGAAACATGATACATAACATCCTCCATGGTTATTATCTTCCACGAGGTTGAAAGTATTCTCTAATTCTCATCGTCCACGAGAAATATGGAAGACTAATTAGGGTTAATAGCAAATTCGTCACTGATAATAAAGCGCGGCTTGGACTTGTCGTAATTTGTAATTCACGTTTCTGGCGATTAATCTGTGGTTCCGGAATTTCACGGAAATTGGAGTACTCAAAGTATTCAAGGTGAGTAAGAAAGATTAATTAATCCCGACTGTAAGGGAACGATCGCGGAATTATGACTGATTAGGCCGATCGAGGAATGGCATTGTAGCCGTCTCGGCGAGGCCTGATTGCGAAGGAAAGAATCGGGAGGACGAAATACCGTCTGCGGAATAGCTTCGTCACGGTGACGGTAATAGTGCCAATACCCTTTTCATCAAATCCCTAAAGATCGTAGCAATTCGGCGGATTACCTACGACATCTCGACTACAATCCCCGGCGGAATCACTTTCTGGCTTGAAAATTGAGACCGACGATAGGGCAGTATTTGATTACGTGGGAACGGAATGCGTGTGCTTTTTTCGTCCTGTTTTATGCGATCAGCTACTGGAATGTGCTCGATGGGATCCTTCGCCGAGGATAATAATTTAATATCCATCGAGGCTTGCTTCGAAGTAAATCACAAACCCCTGAGGAGTATTCGAACCTTAATCCCGCTCCTTCCTCCAAAACTGAAATAGCTCTGATATTCTGCAATAGGAAATCTACTATCTACAACCTACAAGTTACGTCGTAAATCCATTGAACGCGAATTCAACATTAAATTGAAAACATATCAGAGGGAAAGTAAAAATACAATCGATGGTAGTAAAAACCATTCACAGAATCGGTTATTCAAATGACTTAAGCATTCTGTAGAGTATTGGGTACTTTGAAAGGTCGAAAATACTGTGTGCATTATGGTTCGAAGAAGAAGGAGAAATTGTGAGAAAAATATATTTTAGAGTGTACCGTCAAGGAACCAATTCCTGATCACTTAAGATGCAAAGGGAGCAGTTTCTGATCAACCTAAAACATTTTACTATGATCTATCAAATGTTTGCGTATAAATTTAAAAATACTTCATAATTATTTAATAATTTTTTGAATAAATTTGTATCGTGATAAACTTATTATTTGGTTTTTATATACTAAACTGATTAGGAATTGGGTTCTGATCAGGAACTGGGTCCTCGACGGTATTGTTAATTTGCCCAACGTGAAAAATTTAGAGTTCTAATTTACAAAATTTAAACACCAGAATATTTTATGAAGAAACCATCAGGAGAATTCCCGACTGAATCGAAATTAAAATCGATCCCGATAGTTGTCGTCCATTAATCCACCCTTTCCAATGACCATCACCTTAATCCCGGGAATTTGGGGATTAAATTTGCCCGGCCAAAACGACAGTGGAGGTATCTGTATAACTCTCCAGCAAGTGGCATGAAACTGAATGCCATCTTCATGGTAACATGCGTCGACCTCGAAGCAGAGTGCGCTGCATTCCAACTACTGCTTCGCGTACGTCGGTATTTCAGGCGAATAATCAATGAAATATCATTAACATAAATTGTTACGATTCATGCTCAGAATTAGGTTGCAAAGTCATCGAGCGTAGGATTTCCCAAAGGCAGTAGCCTGAACGATTAATTAATTACAGGAACAACACATGGCTGTATAGATGCAAAAATTGCAGTACCACATAGCCGCTTAAGATGGCGCTGTTAGTGGTAACATCTGTTCAGCGGGAAACGATTTGAATAATTCTGATGAATTAAAGCTTGTAAATTCAGCTTGAGTGCGATGTACTTTGGAAGGATTTTTCGTCGACAATGTAGATATATAGAATTAAAGAATTAAAATGGTTTTCAAAGAAATGAATATGGCAAGAAAAATATTGGAACTTAATTCGCGTGGTACGTGTTACGTGGGTGTTTCCACGCGGAACTATTTAAATCCCTGTTAATTTCGCGAGCATGATTACGCGTGTGCGACAATCCGCTTACACTGCAGGAATTTGACGGGAGGTGACTTGCCGTTACAACGCTAGTTATGATAGTGTCAGTGCTAATTATGGCATACTGCGCGCGCCAAATTAATCCAATAGTAGAAGCCTACGAGCGTAAACAGTAATACTAAAGACTTGGTTCCACGGTGTTTGAGCGGTGACAGTAGGCGTGATAATTACCAGTTAATAGCACTTGTGAAACATTATTGATGTCAATAATACGAGTCATCACTTTTCTTTATAATCTTTTTTAGTGTTTAACCGAACAAACCCTTGGCAAATTTTCTCGATGATTAATACACTTTTCGAATAAAGTGTCTGGCAATTGATTATACAAATTGTTGAGTTTTTATGAATATTTTCACTCCTTCTTCCCCTTCTTGGGATGAATGTAAACAAAGATCTTTCAAAGTTTATGCATACTTTTCCTATTATAATTATGGCACCTTTCTGATGTGTGCCTGACTTTAATGAGAAACAGAACGTGCTTTGCACACGGCATGCTAGACCCGCCGTATCTATTAATGGGATTTGCAAATATTGAGTGCTTCAGTGCATAGCAAATCCCCCGAATTAGAACAGTGGCTCCCAAATGTTTTACTTGATGCTGCGTTACAGTTATGAATAGACTGCGTACGTTTATACACATGCAACACATGTAAATATGCAATGCAGATGCAAAATGTATGCAGAAATATGCGGAGAACAGGCAATAACTATGCTATTTACGTACTCACGAAATATTAATATTCTAATTACGTTATTATGGATAATATTTACAATATCTTCTAAAAAAACATAATCTAAAGGCGGCTCCACAAATATCAGTTCTGCGACGGTTCAGTACGTAGTGTCGTTTGAAACAGCCAGCAAGAGCGGAGCATCTATTGCTTTGCTTGATCTAAATCAAATGATCTAATTCGAACTACTTAGTCGAAAACTCAATCGATAGTAAATACATACTTTGAAGAAACACTGGTCCCGGAAATGTCAATGACTGAGGGGAAACGTTCGCTTTTGAAGTCAGAGCATTGTAGGAATCTGCGAACCCCTGAGATGCAACCTTATCAATCAGAGAGAAGAGTAGTTTAATACCGAATCTCTATGTCGTACCCTACTTGTTGTAGGAACTGCAGTGAACAATTAGAGAAATATTATACGTAAAATCATAATTACGAAGCGTCATCTAATGAATTGAATGGATATGAATAAGCCCTGAGCTGCTGGATAGTTGATGAGTGACCTGATCAATATACCGATGTAAGAGCTGCAACGTCAGTTATCGTTGAGAACAGATATAACGATTAATTAATTTGCATTTCGGAAAAAAATATATGGAGTAGGTACAACATAATATGTAGCTATTTTCCCTCTTTTGTTTCATGCATTCCTATTAAGTAGTGACTGAGAAGAAAAATAATAAAATTGAGGGTTTCTACCCCCATATTATCCTTAAATCAGAGGGTAGAGACCTGAAACTTCACAGAATGGTGTTTTTCAATGGAGGAGCATTGTTTAGCAAACAATGATAACAAAATTTGTCACAGATGCCGTGTGATTATGCTTACTTTGCTATGACTCTTACAATAGTAATTAATGGATAACCCGCCCTAACTGCGAAGAATTTTTTACTAACTCCTAGGATCAAATTCAGAAGACATATGATTCTGGAGGGAACGGTTCCGCTAATTACGAATATCTGTTTCAAGGAATCGTCATTAGCTGGAGTTTCGCGAGCAAAATACTCGACGAGGAATTCACATCTATTAATAAACGTTTGCGCGGGTAGACAGGAGAATTGCAAAGTATAATTTTCTACGTATTCCGTAGGATTTCCCTGTTTCTTGTAGTAAAACGCCGATTATCCGGATATCGAAGACAGTAATGCGAACTTTTAGATGATGTTGGTTTCAACGGCTTCATATTTTTTTCCGAATATAAAATGTATTCAAAAGGTGAAAATACATTTCATTTAGCCATTGAATACACGATGAATATTCATCCCCTTGAAAGATTATGAAACAACTCTCTGCGAAACGTGTTGGAAGTAAAGCGGCTTCGTACAAAGCGGCGACGTTTTTCAATTCGTGAAGTTTCTCTTTTTGTAAATTGCAATGCTGTTTCTGCTAATTATGACTTTAGCCCGTGGAAATTATACGTGTATGCATTCGCAACGGAAAGCCATTGTAACGTTTTCAAGCTGAAGCGGAATGAGGGAAGAAAGAAGAATGAAGATGCGTAAAGAACGCTTTGAAAAGGTGGAAAACGGAATAGAAAGACGACAGATAAAGCGGTAAAGGGAAAAAGAAGTGGGAGTGTAGAGGTTAAGCTAATTAATCCAATTAAAAATGTAAATGTTGAATGCACACGCATAGAAAGAATCTAGAGTTCTCTACGCGTTTTCTCTCATAAATCTTAGACACAGTATAGCATAGCAAAAATTCGTAATTAAAAACCTCAAACAAAGTTCTTCTATGGCAATGCCTCATTGTGATAAATTCGAATAGGATATATCGAAGTGGAATGTTACAAAGTAAGGAAAATTGAACTTCCATCGACTTAATTGTATTTAAACAATGCCTAATAAAAATCCCTCTAATATTCAAATAATTAGAAACAACAATTTTAATTAACGCAATCATAATTAGAGAAAGACTTTACTCCAGATGATAATTAATTTTACAACAAAAACTATGTACATATAGGCGATGGAAGCAAAATTTATGGAATAAATGCCATGTCCGACGCGAAAAAATTCGTATCTTGCAGGTTAAACAAAGCCAAATACAAAATTCAAAAAATCATTCTAAAATACTTGCACGTACAATTTGCAAAACTCATAAATATTAAACTTACGATACGTGTACGGACATCAGTTTTGCAAGTCGGAATATTTGCAAAAACATGACTATATATTTAGCGAACTTTTAGCAGACTTTCGCGTACTATTTGCATTCGTTTTATTATGAGAATTATACGGTTATAATGTGGATACGGAGTTAATAAAAGTTTGACTCAAATTAAGATTTAACATTTTGCTTTTCAAATTGTTCGTTCGTCGATGAATTATACAATAGATATTTTGCGGCAGGAATAATTCCAGAACCAGCAATTAAATTAACCCTATTAATTATGTATCTCCTATTCTTACAGAGTTGAACACAGAAATGAACACGTAACACAAATTTAATCGGTGGTATTTCTGAAAGACGTATTTCGAATGCAAAGAGTTAATTTTGTTAGCGGAGCCATTTGTTTCATATTTCCAATTACTCCTTCCGGCACTGATTAGGATAATATACAATCTCCTGTCATGAAATTTCCTTGTTTTTGCTCAGTGCATTTCATTAATTCGTTAATAGTTTGAAATCGTCGCTCATTTCTAAATACCACCCGGTGCACTTCTCAACAATTTTACACGGAGAACATCTCCAAGCTTTTCCTAAACGGAATTTTTTATGAAACTTCAAAGTGTGATTATTAAGAGTCAGGTCAGATTTCAGGATAATACCCAGAATTATCGCGAGGATATTATCAAGCATACTATTGCGCTACATTATTCCTCAAAAGAGAGATCATGAATTTAACCAGCTTGGCTGAAATTTATCCAGCCCGTGTATTGGTAGTTTCTTTACTCCTAATTGGCAATAGATTTCTTGATATCCGCGCTGGCAGGCTCTCTTCCTCACGAGCGCGAGTGGCAGTCATCATTTCGATATTTGTAAGTAGCGGCTTGTCAAATATTATAAGTTACCGGCAGCTGCAGATGCAACATTTGCATACGATGTATAGATGCCGGCCTCATTTGGAAATAGCCAAATGACGGTTTAGTCGTCGGTTACGCTGGCCGAATTACTGGATTTTAACGTGCATCGATCTGTCGCATTAGTCCCCATTTACGCTCCCAATGACTGAACACTCCATGTTGCTAGTTAAAATGTCTTCAATCGTGAAACGGCTATTTAGTGGAAGATGAAAGCCAGAGGATTCATTGAAATAGGGAACATCAGGTGGATGGAATCGCGAGAGTTGCTTCCGATTTAATTCCAAAGCAGCGCAAATTCAAACGCGCCCTACACTTTTCACTCGTCGCTAACCAATGGCCATTCACTTTGGACCGAGTCGTGAATTCGATGCTAGAAGCGAGTTCTCAGTTTCATCGCGACTAAACTAATTCAAGATATTGTCAAAATCCACGGTGGCGTTAAATTTTGGCAAATACGTATTCTTCCGTCCAGTGTATTCAATTTTTTTAAGTGTAAGGCCGTCCCAATCCACCCTTTACAGTACATTTCAAGAGGCAGCTCAGTTTTGAAGTGCAAAGTGCACTTACTTATCGCCGGTTTGTTTTGTTTGCTATTCCAGCACTGTGTTGCAACGAATAGCGTCTCTTTCCAGGAAGTAACATCCACGTTATACGAAGACATGCTATGGTTGAAAGTGGCTCTCGAGCAATGCATTTTTCCCTACATATCACGAAGGAACGGTGATGGAAGCACAATGGAACTCATAACGTCGCGTGCTCTTTGATAAGAAATACTTAATATTTGACTACGCCTCGAAAGCGATAGATATTGATCCGTGTGCCTACGTTCGTTGATGCTTCCTCTACAGGCTCGGTAATACCTGGAGTCTTATTATTCGTACAATGGCACGAAAGGCTGGCTTTGGTAAACAGGAGAAGGAGAAGGTGGCTTTAAGTAGAACGGTCCTGCACATTCCGTAGTGTGAATATTTTCCTTATTCGCAGAAGATCTATTTCTAACTCCATTTTCTTCAAAATACACACCCTCGAAGTATAGATAGTGGAGAAATTTAATTTTCACCATTTCCGAACGTTCCGTTATTCATTCCTTCCGGAGCTAAATTGGAAACACTGCTAACAATAATTGATAGCATGCCAATAAACTATCGGAAAGGGACTGACGTAAACTACAAGTCTAGACACCTCATGTCTGGACTCAGTCACTCTGCAGATCTTGTCGTTCTATGTTTAGGTCTGGTTACGTTATTTATAAGCCTGGTACATCTACTTTCGGATGACGGGGACGAGACATAGTACTTATTTTCATTGCAGTCAAATGCAGCATGCTCATTTGACCGACAGACTGGGAAAATTATCGATGCTTGTCTATAGCCATCAACAACGTTGGAAATATTTCATAATCGCTAGGGTAGATGCACCATTTGTGGTCACTTTAAGATATTCTACCAGTTTTGGCCACTTTTTAAAAAATATAATATTTTTCCGTGTAAGCAATAAATGTAAACTTATATTTCGGGCGGTATAGGGGAGACCGGGGCTACAAGTTCCGAGGGGTAAGTTGTTCCGACAGTTCTATCTTCAAAATGAAAGGAGCGTTGTACTTTAAATTATTTTTTCCGTGTAAGTTGATCACGTCACTCTGTGGAAAAAATAATTTAAAGTTCAACGCTCTTTTTGATTTTGAAGATAGAACGATCGGAACAACTTACCCGCGGAACTTTTAGCCTCGGTCTCCCCTACTAAACAAAATATTTATGATGTGAAATTCTCCACAGAATAATGATCTGCAAGCGATTTAAAAATAAGATAATTATGCACATGGCCAAAAACAGTGCAATGGCCACAAACGGTACTTCTACCCTACTTTCCGTCGAATTGGCGCATAGAGCGAAGTGCTAAAAAGAACAAAGAGGGAGAAGCCTGAGGACGGAATAGCAGATGTCTTCGCCCATCCCCCCGATGATTTCCATCGCCACCGTTGTACTTATTACGCAGCCCGCCTAATGAAATTCTTCTCACTTGTCATTCTTGTATTAACATTTTTCCTACGAAAACCGGGCTCCTTCGTGGCCCCGATTTCATTAAAACGCCGAGCAACGCTTTCGCTTCTAATATGACGAATAAAAAAGGAAAGGGACGAAGAGAAGCAGAAAAGGCAGGCAGGAGGAGAGAAGAAATGGAAATATCTCACGGGTTGCGAAAATATATTTGATCACCGGGAGCCACGTGTTTCACGCGATTTGCATAAATCTCTGAATGCTTGAGGATTCTCGTTCGGAAGTGTCAGGGCGCTTTTAGTCGGAATGAAATTGTTTACGTAATCCGCGCGATGCTTTATAAATCTGAATTGAATTTCGAGGGGCAAAGCAGCCGTGGATTCGTATGAACAATTTATTTCCTCAAGCTTGGCGAATTAAACGTACGTCGTCATTAGTATGTCATCCGCTGTCCGATTATTATTCCCGCAGAAACGTGGACGCACTTTAATTCCCTCAGCGATTCTACCGAAAAAAGAGATCCAGGAACGCAACAGCCATTACCTACCGTCATTAAATAATACGTACGCGTGCCAACGCTTTGAAAACTCTTGGCCATTTAACGGATCGGGCACGTTTTCACCGTTTCTACAATGTACCATGGTAGTTACACATTATGACTGTCCTGGGCGCCGAAGAAACACCCTTTCCTCTGATGCGTCCTCATTCTTTGTTGTAATACATTCTATCGGAAATTCCCTGGCCCGAGAAGACATAAGCTTTTGAATAGGGGTGGTGTAAAGTGACGAAACGTGTCCTTCCGTTCGCGAACGCCCCGACATTATTCGAAGGTAGCGTTCGACTATGTTTTACACACACTCGAAAGCTCGCTGACATCGCCTGTATAAGGTGGTTCGTTAGAAAATAGGATATCAGCGAATACAGAAGTAGGTAGGTAAATAAAGTAATAGAGCGAGATAGTGGGATTTTAAAAATCCCACGGAAAGCGATCGTCGCCGTTACGATTTTAAACAGTTCATTGCATTATGCTGCACGATCGTTTTACCCCGGTTTTTTGAGAAATGGTGGCCATTTAGAGAAGTGCCAGGCTTTTCTGAACGATCGCGCGAGCAAGTTTTCCCGCGGTTTTAACAGAATCTTTCCGTTCGTTGCACGTTGCCGCGGTTTATCCCTGTATGTATGTACGTAGCCTGGCATCAGTATTCGACCTGCTATCGAGGTCACATGTAAATATGAATCCGAGATTGAAACCGAACATTCCCGCTTTTCTGCGTACCGCTGGCGCCGTTACGCGAATAATAAATTCCACGGCGAAGAAATTCTGCAGCCTTCTGTTCCACGTGAACCACGACGCCTTTTGTTTAATCTGCTATTTTGTTCTAACGCAGCAAGCGTTCGCTGAAGAATTCCGTTGGTACTCGCTTGCACAGAAAGTGTATAAATGGTAATACATTCTACGAAAAATCGATCATCGTTTGCACCGAGTGTCAGGGATTTTGATGAAATTGGAATATGATGTAGTCCACGTTAAATTAGAAGGTGTTTAAGTCATCATTTTGTTGCTTTCGAATTTTCTCGAGGAATATAAGAAATACTAGCAAAGCATAACTACGTTCGCGTACTATTCAAATCATATTCATGAATAGCACGTTGAATTCCCCTCGTCATTAAGATTTTTACGCGATAGGAGTTGCAGCCAGTCGTTAGGTAATCATCTTAAGTGAAATCATTGCGGTTTGATTGATGAGGACAGCTCTTTTCTCGCTGCATTTTTATACATAGTAAGGGACTGAACCGTAGAGGCTGGTAGGAAGAAGGGATTCGTGATTAAAAAGACATTCGTTATTTTTTATTTTTTCTCTCTAAATTAAAATTTCTAATAAAATAACAGTTCATAGCGTTGCAACTCTTTTTCTGCAGATATTAACAAACTACGATGGCCAACGTATTTCGCTTCTTTACGAGCGTTTGTGTTTGTCTCGCTGGAGGGTAGCAGTTTCACGGGGTCGCCGCCTCTGGTGCGAGGAAATTCGAATTCTCGAAGTCGATGGTACATTGCTGATCGCAATATACGTGTGCCGTAAAGTCTCGACGGCTGTTCGCGCGTAGCTACACCATTTAAGCTGGCCACGCGACAGATGCACAATCAACTCTATTCCGAATGGCAACTTTCGTGAATTGAAAACAGATTGAATAGCTGTGTCTATCATCGGGACTTTTATATGAAATCACAGGAAAAGGACACTACTGTTCCTCTCATAACTTCTCTCAGAGGTCAGATTCCAGATCTCAGGTTAGATAGTAAATCCAGTTCTTTGAAGCGAAACTCACAGAATCAGATAACTTTATGAAGCATTTCTCTCTATTTTGACGAAGTAAACGTGCTATAAAAAGATGTGAAACGTGCAACAGATTTAGGACGATGCACTGATTCCAGAATCACAGACACAGATTTAAAAAAATTGCAAGCAAAGGATACACTCGATGATACCGTGGTCGTGTAAACCACGGCACGATGTATCCACACAGATAACAAAAATAGAAGCAGTAAATCACAGAGTGCATCAATATTTTCTGGTAGATTTTTCCCTCGAAATTCGCGGATTACTCTTTTCAGGGTATTTTTGCTCCCATTTTTGATATTGCAGGTTTGCGCGGCAGCTGGCGGTAATGAAAATATGTTGGGATCTGTTCACTCTAAATAATGAAACAGTTTTATCAGCTGATTTACCTATCACAGCGGCTGGCCTGCTTCTGGATCCTAAATCAGAGAAAAGGTACAATAATGAATGAAAAGTTAAGAGTGAAATCTATTAGAAACATGGCGGCAACATGTCGCAGTCCCTTAAATTCAACCGAACATCACACTTGGATACCGTGTCTAATCGTTATGGGCATTACCGCGGAATTTTTCACGGTGCGCGAAAAGACTGAAATAGGATTGAAAAGAGAACGAAGTAAAAAAAGAAAAAAAAAAGCAGTGACGAAGAGTGAAGAAGAAATGGGGAAACATCAAGCATAGAAACCGTTGATCAAAGCCGTCAGCGGTTTCCCGCTAATGACTGCTACGACTTCAAAAACCTTTGGCTTTAATAAACAGTCCAACGTGTTTTGAAATCATATTCCTTTAGGGTTTCGCGTCGAGTGGAACTCCACATAAGATTTGAGATTTTCCTAGCAGATTTAGTTCAAAGAATTTCGCAGCAGAAACAGAGTCATCAAGTGGCTCACATGAAAATGGAAGATCCATCGATGGCTGCCTGACGCGTGTTTATTAAAATATGAAACTAAATCAAAGCATTCGCGACAAAGTATCAGCAGCTATTTCGGCTTACAAACAGACACTAAGTCGCAAGAAAAACCGAGTAAACAGAAGATTCCCACGTATCAACGAGTTAAATGAACCTTCCCTCGCTTCCCCGCCGAAGAGGTTTGAGCTCGCTGCCTGGCCAGTCGTGCAAATTACGAAGATTCAAGTTGCACGGCTGAACTCCCATTTCACCAGCAAACGGTATTCCTGAAACGATGAAAAGAGAAAGAGTGTAGGCGCGTCTGGAGGTGCGAGCGCACGCGTCGCACTTTGAGCAACTTCAAAAGCATATGTGAGTTTTATTTAAAAAAAAAAAAAAAAAAAAGACGAGAAAATAGTGCGCGAGAGAAGGTAGGAGGGAGGAGGAAAGACGAGTGGAAGACGGGGAAGGGAAGGTGGAAGGAGCGGGAACGAGAAGGAAAGGGTGGAAAAGGGGTGTGACGGTGGCAGGGGGCAGGGGAGAGAGCCGTGAACGAGCGTGGCAGCGGCGCTGCGTGTCGCGATACAGGGCCTGGGGTCGGCGCTTTGACTTTGACGTGCAATTAAAAGTGCATTTTCCGCTCAGCGGACGTTTCGCGGACTCGAAGTGCCTTGGAAAAAACGTTTACCCGAACGGCCAACCGGCTGAGTCTTGAGCTCCGTGAAAATTTTTCAGACGGTTCGACGTGCGCGCACCTGTCGCGACTTCACAGGCCGCGTAGGCGAGCGAACGCGCGCGCCCTGCCGAAGAGGGAAAAAGAGTCGTCGGGGGGGAAGCAGAGAGGAGGAAGGGAGAAGCGCGGGGGAGGTGGGGGAGATGGGGAGGAAGGGTGGAGGCGAAGGGTTGCCAGCAAAGGAAGAGGTGAAAAGGGCGTCGAGGAGGTGGCGGAGGTGGTGGTGGTGATGGTGGAGGTAGGGTACCGGAACGGGGAGGACGAAGAAACGCACTTGCCTTTGATATTTATTCTCGCGCGCGTGGCTGGCCTAAATAAGCACCTTTCCGCGGGAAACGCTCTCTCGCGCAAAGCACGAAAACCGACGGTGGGAAGGATTTTTATTTTGCACCCTCTTTCGCGTTCTCCCTTCTCGCGCTGGTCCTTCCCTCCTTCTCCTCTCTTCTCACTCTCTCTCTCTCTCTCTCTCTCTCTGTCCCTCCCCCGCCCCTCCACCCCCGCGTCTGTGTTTTGTTCGAACGTGTAAAAGGGAGTTCGATGCGTCTACGGCTCATTCGCGGCTCCGGCACAGCTGGGACTTGTTTTAGCATTGCCCTTTACGCGCCCCGCAATTTTTCTCCTGCCCTTTTGGCTCCTCCACCGCGGCCCCCTTTGTTGCGACTTCCTGTAATGATCGTTCTAACGGGAAGCTCGCGTGGCACCGCCGGCTTTGTCTCCGATATACGCCACCACCCGCTCGTTTGTTTTTCCTTGTCAAGCTTTTACGAGGTAATTCGAGGACGACGAATAACGTATTTCGATGGTTCATTTGCGGGTGCATCCTTTATCGATGGCCTGCTCCAACTGCTTAAGCGAATCTTCTTTCCTTGTGTTCCCCTATTCTCGTTCTTCTGCTTGTGTTTCCCGTGAAATTCGCGACATAATTCGGCGTTGTTTAGATACCCGTAATGTAGTTTATTATTGGAATCAGTTTCTATTTTGTTTTATTCAATTTCCCATCAGTTACAGTATGTCGCTTCGATTTTATTCCCAACCTATTGTTCGAATAAAATTTTACGTCATTTCCGTGGGATGAAAAGTTGCTTTGCATTATACGTTGGGGAGAATTGTATCGATGCGCAAGGTATGCGCTGATTTCAGAATTACATACTGTTAAGAACTTTGTGAAAATGATTTAATGAACTGAGGGAAAAAATCGTCAGGGAAGAAACTTTTCGTAGTCGTATTGGGAGGATAAAGTTTAGGGGCTGAAAACAAAAGTTGCTTGGCGGGCAAAAATTGAACGACAGTTGGGTGATCGTTGAATGGAATTTTCAACTTTGGGAATGTAATAAATATAGTTTATGAATTTATTCGATGTTTGTGCAGAAAGGAAAGCCCATTGGAGCGACGGAATGAAACGTACATTTTAACGTGTTTGCGAAATAAACCAGAAGTTGAAACCACTGCGCAGATAAGTTTCACCGAGTTTCGCGATTTAAAACACGAGGAGTCAAATACAGCTGGTCGAAAAACGGGATATCGCGTGGAATATCGGCGGATCGATTTTCAGTCATCGGCTCCGAACGCTGAATGCATTCGTGACACGTTTTGATCGATCAGTGATTTTTGTACCAAAGTCCTTCGGTACTTTTCCACCCTCAAGTGGTTTAAATGACAATGAATGCTCTTTCTTCTCGAATACAATTCTAAATGCCTTCCATTTCATTCCATTGATATACCATTCCACTAAGGTCCATTGAATTTTGAAGCTCTATCCGTTGGGCTGTTAGAAGGATTAAAGTAAGTTACTCCTTTCAGTGTAAATTCACTGGAGTCACTTGTTAATTCTCTAAAATTGACTTCACAAGCAACAGTGCTGTTAAAATCTGCTTACTAAAACAGATCTAAACTATTTCATATATTTTAAAATCCGGATTACTCTAATGTGCAATCGAAGTGAGCTTTTCGTTTTTTAAACACTCTGCGCAGCTTCATTCCAAAAACTGCATGTTTATCGCAAGATTCTGTTGGTCTTTATATATCGATGAGCGAAAGATTCGCGAGCAAGCCAATATTATTGTTGGAGCACAGCACATTTTGTTGCTGGCTCGTTGAAATAAGAAGCCCTTAACGTGGTAGAAAGTTCCGATCGCTTCCTGGAAACCACGAGGAAAACGTATCGGTTCCTAACGAGCCCGGAGCAGGGAGTGTTTTTGTTTCATTCGTATTCCACACGGTTGATTTGCCTCGAGTATGGACCGCAATTTTCCAACGATACGGCCCCCATGGTTCGTGTCCGACGCTACTTATGAGACCAATCAGTGACCCACTCCGAAAGATCGAAGTGTAAATTGCCAGCTATTTCGAATTACAGCCGGAGTCTGTAAACCCGCGGGAGTTCCCTTTCTAACGACTCTCCGAGCGGTTTTGCCCGAGTGATTTGATAAGTAACGATCGTTTAATTCGACACCAAAACGTAATCGTAAACCGTTCAATTGAAAGCACAAGCGGGGTCGCAATGCCTGGCAGCAATCCCATTTAATTGAACAAATGAAAATTTGACAGTGAATGCTCGACGGCTATGCGATGGTTTGGAGAATAATGAATCACTACACCGAAATATAAACCAGCGAAAATTTTCAAGGCAAAGAAAATCCAATGATTTATTGCCACGTATTGTATCAACGAGATGCCTGATAAAAGTTTTTTTTTTCCGCGCGAGGGCGCGGTTTTTATTTAAAGAAAGATAGAGGGGAAAGGATAAAGTTGTAGCCTGATTAAAATGCAAATTTCCTTCGGTTTTGCTGGCTTTATAACGTGCAGGTTGCGTACAAAGTCGCGCGTCATTTTAGACGCCTTCCCCTAATTAACTCGTTTAGTTTCCACGTGCAGCTTTAGTCCGCGGGGAACTCGATTACTCTTAAATCAAATTCATTCGTCAACCCGCTCCTCCCCGTGCTGATGGAAGCAGCGAGTTTCGTTTTTACATTGATATTCACGGTCAGCATTCATTTAGTTACAATATTATTGAAGTTCGTTCCGTCAGTGGGGAAATGAATTAACGTCGATTTAAATATCATTTGCACCTAATTAGTGGGTGTGTGAAACGGGAAACTAGTATTCTCAGAGGAGCGCGGCCGCAACGGCGGCTCGGGGACTTTTTACCGAGGGTCCTTTCTACAAGGCGATAAACCTTATTTTCGAAACAACGTAGAAAGAGTTGCGTTCGTAACTTTCTAACGACGTTACTCGAGTTTTGACGCCTGCATTTGGTCGAGGGCGACGAAACGCCTCCCGCTGGAGTGGAAAGGGTGCCAAAATTTGAATAACAGCGTTTACGGAACTCCTTCGATGGTGTAAAGGCACCTTGGAGAGCAATGGATATTTGTGGTAACAGATACATTATACTTTCACGCGGTCCTAAGAAACTTTCGCGAGATATTCCCACTCTGGCCCCCCTTTTTCTTCCCCACGATCGAACTCGGGCGCCGCTGTTTCGCTGACTTTCGCAATAATTTATTCCGATGAGGTAGCTATTGATTTCCAGTAACAACTTCAATCCTCCGCTCGGATTACTCGGAATAATTTTTTCTCCCGAGAAACTCGAAATATAGTCAAGCTGAAATATTTTTTACCTACTTGCAGAGAAGTACCTATCGTCATGCTCGCGAGAAATGTGTCAAGATGGTTGACATATTTTCGTTTCCTCCAGCCACGAAGTGGTTTATTAAACGGGGATCGGTAAAATGTATCACTACAGAGATAGCAAAGGAGGAAGAATAAATAATTCTGTTCACGTAAAAGAAAGGAGGAAAAACACAGTCATGCTAGACAAAAGGTACAGGTTGGTAGGAAGAAACTTTTGAGTTACTGGCAAAATTACTATTCTTGGGGCATTTGGATCTGCGGGACTCTCGAGTGTAGTCCCTAGTGTTTTGCAGATGCTAAACATCGTCCCTTAGCTGGCTTCGTCAACAAAGTAACTTGACTATCCGCGCGGAATAAATGATAAGAATTTTTCTGGTCATAGGGAGGATGACAGAGATGCTTTAATTTCGCGTCCCTTCGGTTCGGTGTTTCATGTAGCCGCACTGCATTCCTGTCAGCCGCGGGATGTCGACTATTTGTCAGTAACAATTCATTAGGTTAAAATAATGGATAGCCGCAATTAAAAGTTTAATGGCGCCGTATTGTTTCGTAGAATTCTTTCACCGTCTGTATCAATGAATAGTCACAAAACAAGAGTAAATCGTTTATTTCCCCTGATTGCAAATAATTCGCCTTTCGTGTGTTTTTAACGGGGAAATTTATTCTCGTAATTTGCTGGTATAATTAGCGCGTCGCTTTTGCGCATTCCGGTAATTTGCTAATTTTCGAGCTAATTGAAGCTTAATCCGCCAACCTATAATTCGCGGTAAAGCGTTCAGCATTTTTATCGAACATTATTACCAGCTCACTATCTCGGTAATCGCCGCTAATTAAGAAGTTCGTAAGCTCCTCAGCGCGTAATTAATTAATTTCTGATACACGAGGGCTACTGGCGTGTCTCTGCAAAGTGTTGCATACGAAAATTGTTGTTAGAACTGGGATTCATCTTGAATTAAAATATTCATTGTAGTAATAGGATTCTTTAGACTGTTTTTAAAGAAACACGACTCATGCTGCAGCCATACATGCAATTGATAATCAATAATTTATTGATCACTCTGTTCTTGCTGTTTAACTATTGTACTAAAACTCTCGATTTTTCATACAGTGGCGGATCCAGGGGGGGCGATGGGGGCGATCGCCCCCCCCTAAGAATAATAAAATATAAAAATATTATGACGTTGTGTATTATTCTGTATAAATAATTAATGAAAATTTAATTATTCAGGCTATAGTATCAGATAGATATATTAAAATATAAATTACAAGCAAATTTTAAATCTCGTAAAAGAAAATTAAAAAATGTAGGCATGTACTTTTACACGTTTCGCCCCCCCCCCCCCCCAAGAAAGGCTCTTGGATCCGCCACTGTTTTTATATCGATTATGTACATTCTGAATCTATTTCCTAAGAAAAATCACAGAGTATGTATTGCCTGGGGAATACATCGAGTGGATTAATACCTAATACCTATGTTTATTACCTGATATTTCTTTTAGTGATATGTTCAATGGATCTTATTTTAAGTTGCACCATATTGACGATAAGTAAATTGCTCGAAGAAGAGTTTATAATAGAGGACATAATGGAGCGCGTAATAAAATGATAAAGGTAGCAAACATTGTACATTATTTTATAAAAGACTAGCAACATAGTACATGATTGATACCAGATTTAACGAATGGTGTCCTGACACGATTAACTTTTTTCCCAGTTTTAAATGAAGTTTATTAACTATCGATGTCACGACCAGTTTTTAATTCCACGTGCACGACAAGAACGGATCGCAATAACCTTAATGCAGGGACCGTATCGGAGAATCGATGCAACGGCTTCACAAAGTTAATTAGAGCAGGATTTAAAGGTTCGTGGCTACATAAAATATAAATGAAATTTGATTAAGTCTAACGAGACCATTTTAAACCAAATATCCCTGCCTCCATATTATGTGACACGATTTAAAATGTCACTTTGCTTATTGGTAGATTTACAATTATTTTTTCACCTCAATTTTATTCCCTTCGGATAATTAAAATTATTCATTCTGCAATCCTCATATAAACAGCTTTGCGCGATTCTTGCCATCTGTTTTAAAATAGAGCAAAATATTCGTATGTACCTATTTTCATTGACAATAATAGTGAAACTGAAAGATAAAGTCACTTGAAATTTGAAATTAATCTTCGCTCTGAAGTAACCATAGGAATTAAATTTCTATTTCTATCGCACTTGAAGCATGTTGCATTGAATAAAAACGTCGTTTTTATTCGCAACGTAGGTGCGCGCCCAATACTTGGATCTGGATTCTGGACGACGCGACGCTTCCCGGCAGCAAACTAATGGCGACAGGAACTTTTTACGGAATAGGGAGAGTTTGAAAAGACTGTATTACAGTATCTCCTAATCCTATTAACCTTATTGAAGACTACAGCTATTCGTGGATATATAAAATGCTTGACTACGTGAGGTGGACTTGAGCTTGTCCCTGCAAAGGATTTTGGACAACTAAGTAGTTTAATGAACAACACGCGACAGAACGTAGACTCCGTGTGGGTGGGGTTCAGTTCGTCTTACCGAATCCTGTGACTTTCTTGGTGCAATCGAGCATCAACACTCCCATCAAGGGTGTCAATAAAGCCTTCCCCGTAATAATTAGGGAAAGAAAAAATCCGTCAGGTCCTTGTCGCCTGAATACAATGAGGTCTTTGAAAATCCCCGTGCACGCCAGGAAAACTGACGCCTCACTTTGGAAAAGTCGCGCCTTGTTTAAGAATACTGGCGCCTTGAAATAACCACTTCTTTCAAAACGCCAGATACCAAATTCAGAACACCATCAATCATTAACATAGATTATTCTATACTTTATGTGGTACAGTGTTTATAAAGACAAAAGTCACTGAAGTAGTAATACACTTCTACCTCTGACAACAAACAAGCTAAAGGATCAGTCAGAATCCATCAGGTCCCCGCTATTTTCGCATGCTTTTTACTTTAAAGTAATTATAGCAACCAGATTGCTACGAATCAGACATCTCTGCCGCAGATCACCTTTGAATTCGGTCAGCGAGACGTGAATCGATTCGCTGCATCGCGGAGCAGCAAAGCAAAAAAGCGTAGCCTCGATTTTAAATATTCGAATGATTTTTCTTCGTTTTTTAATTATACCGCAGCTCGGAATACCATAGTTCAGTAAAAACTGCTCGCTCTTTCACCGTTTGTCGCGTTGTTCACTGAACTTTAAACATCGATTTGATTGATTAGTTCACTTTAAAAAGATTCTCTCGCGTCGTTGCGTTTATACGGTGTATTTCACAGGACGCGAACGCGATGGGGCAAAAATTCGGTCGATCCACTTGACCAAACGTCCACCCGTAATTATTCGTTTTCGTAATTCGACACGCGGAGATGATTTATCACCGTGAATGATTTATTATATGCCAGCCGGAGCGAAGAAATAACGCGGGCTAAAATATTGCAAACATTCGGCCATCTTTCGCCGCTGTCGACAGGAATTTTCAGAGCCATGCCGACGATACCGCGATCGTTTTCATCATCAAAACGCGCGCGGGGAGGAGCAGCTGAAAAAAGCGCGTTCCGTCTCGTTCGTTGCTTGTTAATAGCAAGTTCGGAAATTTCGATGAAGATTTCCTTGTATGACATTTAACCAGTTTCTAAAAACTTGAAGATCCTTCGTTCCCACGTACAACTTTAGCAGGCGTGCTCTTTAATCCTTCCTTCGTGTTGCATATAAGTGACAAATATTACCTTGTCAGCGTGGAATTCGATGTGTTCAGCATGCTAAACATTACTAACTTTGTAAAAACTTACGTCTGCGACGATGTGCGTAACTATGAATTAATTATGAAAAATTACGAGACAAAGTGACACGCACATTATCAACATTAAAGCGCTGTTAGAAAAGTTAGCGACGAGCATTCCACGCTCGTAGTTACGCCGTTGTAACCGACCTCGCGTGACGTGGTACCGCGGAAATTAAATCAAGCCAGTTCAAACAAAGGTACACGGTGAAGTAGCTTCAAAAGTTTCGCGCCGGAACTTTAAACATCGCCAGAGTTGGCCGACGAATCGAGCATTTCATAGACAGCGCGGATGAATCGAGCGTAAATAGGATTGCTGGAACGATTTTACGCAGCCTGTAACAACAAAGTTCATTGAACCGCCGACTCCCTTCGCCGAGGAAAATATTCGAGGAACAAATGTGCGTGCAAATGGAAGCGTTGCTTGTGAAATGAAACGCCCACAACGGTAACTTATTCAGGGTGATTCTGAAAGCTAAATGTGCTACAGCTATCCTCCCCAGGAGCGGGCAAGACAATGAACTTAGAAGAAGGCACGCCGCACTTGGAGTTCTAGCGTAGCCGAACTAGATAAATTTTTTTGGAAAACTTCCGTTAATTTCTTTAAACGGACAGAATTCAATCGTGATTACTCCAGAAAGTAATTGCCCGATGCCAAACACATGGACAGTGGTGTACACTTTGGATAGCCAGACCGTTAATTAACCAGAAACGAACATTACCTGGGCAAGTCATTAAACAACAATTTTAGAGCCACGACAGTTTATCGATTTCTCAATACACTAAAGTGGTGCTGGATAGTTTGGTTAATCAATTTTGCTGGACGCAAAGAGGTGAAAGGAGCATCGTGTCGATTCGCATTAGCGATGTTGAGGAGACACATCGTGACAGCGTAGTCATTGATAAAACTTTCTGATGTCCCATCATCCCTACTCGCTGACACAGTTTTGTTCAAAAATAGGGCTAGATGAAATCGCGAGCGTTGCTCGCCGCTAGCGCTCCGTGCAAAGTTGCTGTCGTGATCGCTGGCAACGTGGCTGGATAATCGGGTGGAGGCCTCTGTCAGCATGGCAATCTCGGATTTTCTAGAGGCCAGGAACATGATAACCTGACACGCAACAGGAAGGATACGTCGCGGGGATTGGGATAAGATAGGTGGCACGAAATAACTGTAACGTAACAGACAGAAAAATAAGGGCTTAAATGGAAATTAGGGTGCGCAATCTCGAGGGGATGTTCAATCGTAAATAGTACGAGTACTCTCGTTATTGTTTCTGCCATTTCTTGCGATGGAAATGAAATTAATCCTTGTCTTCGTCTAATCAAAATGTTTCCACGAATGCAGTATAGAATGCAATATGCTGTTTGGTGTTATCAAACTTTATAGCGGTATCGAGGATGTTTTCTTTTATCTATACTAAGTTTTGTATTTATTCAAACAGAATTTGCCGTCTGTTTTTATCAGTGAAATATTTTGTCACAAAGATAAACCGCTTCCACTTCTTCTATTTTATATCTTGTTGAGCAGAACGCTGTTGAAAAGTTAGAATGTTGTTTAAATGTCTGCGAGAACTAGCGCAAGAAGTACAGATTTAACAGCGTTTCAATCAAGTGTCACACTATGTAACAACCTCGAGCTGTTTGCCTTTGGAAACGAAGAGTTCGATTCTCTACTACCATGAATCCCTTCAACATGCCGCGTTTTTGTTTTCGCGAAACAACAAGCCAAGGAGAAATACACGAACGTAAATGTTGTTAAAGGTTGGATGCGTCTCTGTATTGTCTCGTAGCTTCGTCGAGGAAATATAGTTTCGTTTCAAAGGAACCCGATGCACTTACCCCAGAGAGAAGGAAATAAAGTATCCAACTATTTATTGAACGGTTCCTTCTAAATCATGTTACGTCTCTATGCGAGCATTTCCGTGTCTTGTGTTGTGTGCTTTGTACAAAATTGTATCGCCCACGTTTACTTCTGCAACGTGTATTAAATTCTCGTATAGAATATCTGACAGTGGCAGAAAAAGATCGATTTTAAGAATCCCAAATGACGTTTCCTCTAATCACTTTGCACAGAACTATAACTTTATGCTGTCGCCTTGCCTCCACGTTTAAGTGTTAATTTTAATTCGTGCTGCAGCACTCAGGCATCGAATTCAACTGCCCCAGCTGAACGATACAATTTAAGAAAGTTCGGTCATTGATGCGAGACTGTGGATACGCTGCGAATCCAGTCTGACCATACACGGGAAAGTATCACTTTTAGGAAGCCTGTCTACGCGTACTCGTGCATTCTGCTAATTGTAACGTCTAGATAATGATGTGGTCTGTGTTTACTGGCCTGTAAACGCCTGTTAATTGTAACACAGCAGATAGCGGCTTCGCGTGAAAAGTCAATGTAATGCTATTCTTAGTGAAAATATTAGAATTTTGAATGCAGCCAAGTTCGTAGGTACTTTTAAACTTCGGTAGGCTTAAGTAGTGGTAATTTTGGAAATCGATTAATCGAGTTCTAAAAATTTATTTGCGAAAGTTAAGAAAGTTAGAAATATTTAAGAATTAAATTTTTTTCAAGTCTTCTTTGGGATCTGAAGTGATCAAAAGAGAAATTGCTGGATACCCAATGGTAGAGAAACGTTTGGCTCGATAACATTGGTTGAAAAGCTTTATTCAGGTGTGATTCACTGTTTTAATGCGAATCTCGCTCGAGGTAATTCAACGTTGCGGGTATCGAGGATCGTTATTGCCTGGGGAAACCTTATTTGTGGCTCAGGAGTCTGTTATTTACCGGATATGACGTACCTCGGAGCTTCTACCCCTTTCACGAACTTCTGATCGAAACGATAATCCTTTGTGAAACAAATTAGAACGAATAGTAGCACAATCTCTGTTCTACGATGTATTTAAGGGTATCTGTCTCAGTTTCGTGTGCGTGCAAGAAGAAGGATTGACGTGAAAATCAATTACACATTCAACGTGATTGATTTTTTTATTTAAGGCGTGTAATTAGAAATTCTTTGTTCTGTTCCGGTCAGTTGCAACATATCATCATACACGTGACATTTAATTAGAGAAACGAATGATCCTCCATTCCTTCATAGCATTCCCTGACATACATCGAGAAGTATAAAAAGCAAAAGGGGTTGAAGGTGTACGTTGTCGTGGAGTTTATATTGATTCCTCGGTGATCGATTATGATTTGTATTTTTAGTAGTTTCCAATAGTAAGGCGATATATTACCCACGTTACAGCACGGCTATTTTATTACTGTTGCCACGATATTGGTTCGTGCTCTGTTTCGCGATGTCGAAGGTTTTCCACTGACCAACAGTAATTTTGCTTAGATTGCGTTGCTCGGCCGCTATCTCCGACTTTACTCTCAATATTAAACAAACGTAATTATTCTCTATCACGAGCATTACGAATAAACTCGTGGCAACGTATTTCTGATACATCGATAGGTATTCTTTCTTTTTCTATTTTTATTCAATCCACTAATTTACAACGAAGTAATTCGTTCGTTCAATTTTTAACAATAATCTACGTGGATCAAGGTGTTAATTATGTTTTCCAATGAAGTAAGCATGAAGTAGTCTATTTCTTCCCTACACGATGCATTACGTATGAAATGAAGCAATATCTTCGTGCAAACGTAAAAGGTTCTAAAGTAGAACTTCTCATTCTATCATTTATTCAGAAACTAGTTTGACACTGCCATGTAGAAGTCCAGTTAAAGCTCAAAAGGAAATTAGGTCAGCCCATCTGTCAATGGATCAAATAAACACAGTTATGTTTGAATTCAATTAATGTCAAGAAGTGATATATACATACTTTAATTTCAGGATACGTAGAAACTGATTTAGCGGCCAGGCAAATGTGAAACCGAAGCGAGGGTATATATGTAATTTAAGAAGCATCAGAATATTGATTTCTCGTTTCTAGAAATTCCGCAATTCATTGCTTCGTGTTTGCGTACGCTTTTTTGCTTTGACTCCACGTATTGACAATTAAATTTTGTATGCCACGTACGGAATCCCACGAAGAATATCATTACACTTATTGAAAATACATATTAATTTCCATGTGTATCGACGTTTTTGTTCGCAACATGAAATTCTGTTTCTACAAATTACATTCGCCGAGCATGGAATGTATCATTCGTAAGGTCCATTATTGACAAAGTTTTGCAATATTGCAGTTTATCTGGCGTCAAATAATATCTGACTCAATGTAGAAATGGGGATACTCCAAATCACTTCGTTATTATTACATGAAACCTTCTTTCTGAAGACATATCGAAGATCATTGAATAGAATGTCGTCCACTTAAAACTGTCCATGTACAAGATTCCAAATAATTAAGATTCTACGACAACTACGAAAGCTCTGAGTCGATGATAAATCGAAATTCTAATGAAAAGTCTGCTCCAATTCTTTCTTTCACCTCCAAAACCCCCACAATTCACCTCTTACGAACCATCACTGTCCCCCGGTAGAACGTAAAGGTAGGATTCGTGTCTGCTATAATTTATACTTCGGAAGGTCTCCCCGCGCGGTCAGTTGACATACTTTTGCCCGAACAACTCTGTAAGGACGTATCCTTTAACCCTCCCCGCTTTTATCCATATCACGAGTTTTGCAAATTACCAGCAGCCACTTGAATCCCGCCCAGTGCGTCCGTAGCTGCATCTTCGACTAAATTTGAACGGGTCGCCCACTCCCGCGCACTTAATGCGAACGTTTACGATGGCTTTGCGGTTAAACGTATCAGTTTGCCGAAACGATTAACAACATGATCCGGTAACGCCTGGGAATCGATAATACCGCAGCGCCGGCGTGCGTTGCCGGCCGTGCACATTCGAGAGATCGGTCGTTGGAATCTTTGCCGAAAGATTTGCCGAGCGATTCGAAGCCTTTGAAGCGCAGGATTTCCGAACGCGGGGGCGCTTTAGCCCTGTCTTCCTACCACGCTCCTCCTTCTTTTTTTTTTCTTCTTCTTCTTCGCTTCACCCCCGACGCGGTTTGAATCGCCAACGTTCGCGGGGGGAAGAACGAAGGAGCCGGCCGAAATCCAGGAAATATTTCAAACGCCCTGAAAGTTCGGAACGACCGACTCCGAGGGGGAAACTTTTGCGAAGTGCACAACAACCGGAAAGTTGGTAACAGGACGCGCGACGCGAGCCCACCGCCACCCCCCGCCGCCTCTTGATTTGTTTCAGAAATATCGACACTACGTGTTTGCTAACGAACCCCCTCGTCGAAACAATGAGCTGATTCCGTCAGCGACCGTTGTGTGTTTAATTTCGCTAAAATATACTTCATTGTTTCGAGGGTCGTTAAAACATCGATGCCCACGGAACGGGAACGCCGCGCAGGCATTGGCGACAATTGATTTCATTACCGACAAGTTCATTCCCGCTGATCACCGACAGCGCGATTGTTTATTCGTTGCACTGGTGACGTTTACCTTAAACGTACGTTGCGACGAGCCTCGCGACCGGTGGCTGGAATTCCCTTGAAAATAAAATCGTCCCATCCAGGGACACGGGTGCTGGGCCGCGAGTTTGGTGTCCGCGGGGCGACAGAGAGCTGAAAGTTAGTTTATTGCCGGAGGACTGGCAGAGTGGATAATCAGAGATTCGTCGGATTTCATCTGGCATGTTGGATCTCTGTTGTTCGTTTCGGCGATCGACATGCAGGATTCGTGAAACAATGTACGCTAAGGACCGAATATTTAGCAAAGTGGGGAGAATGGCGTTGACGTCAGCCGGGGTGTTAATACAATGCAAATGAAAGGCGTGCGTGTATTTATTGGCCGGGGCATTCTGCGTGGAAAGGATTTCTATAATGGCTCGATGCTATTGCGTTCCACTCTCTCTCTGTGTGCCAATGCTTCATGATAAGGCTCCGCTAACGAAGATAAACGGAGGCAGGGCTAAAGTAAAATATCAGGCATGCCGATCGTCTTCTCCGGTTCGACCATTCGTAACCTTTACCGTACATCAATTCACGCGCGCGAATATCATCCCGGGAAGTGTAAAGAAGAGCCGACGCGGGCATTGGAAATAAATAGCCTTTAACGGGGGACATACTTTACCGCGGAGCATCACCAATGGTCAAAGCTTAAATGTCAAGTGGGGAACTTCGTTGTCGTTTTCCCTGACTAGAGGAGTGTATTTTCTAAATCTACTTTAGATATATCGCGACTTGTTCCTACTTGAGACTACTTTCAGGCATGCTGTTCGCGATATTAGATTGTACATTAAATTACATATGTATTTAAATGGGGAGGAAGGCGAGTGTAGAATATGAATTCATTTAAATAATACGTCAATGAGTTATAATGGAGGCTGTAATCATTGATAAGTTGGAATCGAGTGCAGCGGCGCACCCAGAGGGGGTGGGGGTGGGCAAGGGGCCCTGGAAAACCTCTCAAAGAAAAAAGAATAAGGAGATTACTGTAACCACGACTGAGGTAATTCAAGAGGTTTTTAAAAAGAAAAGAAAACTGGAAATTTTTATAATCAGTTAATGAATTTCATTGAATTTGCATTAAAAATATTTTTATCCCTCCAACTCGGCTCCTCCTAAGATTAAATCCTGAGTGCGCCACTATAATTGAGTGCCACTTTTTCATATATATTATTATTATTAAATGTCTTTATTGCACCATTACAATTAAATTAAATTAAATTACAATGGCGAGTAGGCGAGGTTCAGCATTAACTGCTGCTCTACAACCTAACCTAAAAAGCCGTTGGGAGGTAAGAAAAGGGAAAGAAAGAAAAGAACAAAAAAGGAAAGCAAACTAAATAAAATAAAATACAATAGGATCACTTAGAATACAATACAATATAACACAATCAAATACAATATAATCACTTCTGGTGTGGATAGTCTTGACAGTCGTGTGCTACATTAAAATAAAGAACGCGATAAACTGACTGTATTCTATTTCGCGCTGCGCGTTAATTCTTGACCCGCAGCATACACGCGGGGATAGTACGTGACCCCAATGAAACAGAGGCCTCGACACGTTGCACGTATCCATGTCGATTAAGCGGGTTATGAAGCAGAAAGAATTCAGCGGTCGGCATAAAAGAAGCGGATCGTTCTGATGAAAGGAAAAATAAGCAAGGAAACGAGGACGAATCCGCGAGACGCAGTAAAGAGCTGTCAGCGTCAGGATCGGCGTGGAGGAAGCGGCCCGCCATTGAACGGGAATGACAAATTCGTCAATACCGTTCTTGCATCGACAATCGGTGCCCTCCAAATTCTTTATTTTTAAGTATTCCGCTTTTCATTCGGAGCGAGACGCTCTTGAGTACCTGTCACCCAGCGGCAGGACCTTCGAATATCAGCGAAATCGTCGTCCCTCGTAACCTCTGACGCGGCGGAAATTTTTTCGCAAAATTTCCACGCTCGCGGCCGAACTTGCTCGGGCGCAAGTGAAAGAGCCACACTCGCTACGCATCGGCCCCAGAATATCGCGGATATACTTCATTCACAAACGGCATAAAGTGTCAGCAAACCGCTAATGGGTACACACTATGCTCTGGGCACGGATTCGGTGTTTTTACACGTTGCAAATGGTCGAACGGGCAGGTTCAAATCGACGCTAGTATCGACGGCCGTTTAGCCAGGGAAGAATGTTTAAATAAAGTGAGAAGCAAATAACTGGGACGAACAAATGCAACGTGTTTATCCGCACAAATGGGCCGAGATATTTACAATGTTTGCGTATTTCGGGTTAATCCATTCATTTCTGCCCGCGCGTATCGCGCAGACCTATTTCGGAAATAATGGGATTTCATCGATTTCACGGCGATAAAAAAGGGAATACTTTCCAGCGTGTCAACTCGCATCAACCGCCGATGGAAGTGTGGCGCGTAGCCGTAGCACTCCCTGCCGCGAAGGGCACGAAGCACATATTTCCACTTCCATAATCAAAGATGTTTCCTTCTCGCGCGATAAGTTACATCGTAGGCGAAGCAAAATAGACTTGCTTCCTCGGGCAGTAGGGTGCATGTACCAGTAAATGAACACGTACCAGTGAATGAACATTTTTTATTAAAATCACTAAAATCCGTTATTAAAGTAAGCGACTAATTAATTAGAGACTTCTTTTCATTTCTTGCTTCATATCCAAACAATTTTTTCCGGCACGTGGAATCAATCGCGCTGCAAACATAATTTTATAATAGTGTTCATTCATTAGCCTTAACTGTTCATTTACTGGCGCGTTTACCCCAGTTCAGTTCTGACTGTACAACATGACAATCATTACCACGAACCCGTGCAATTATCAACATCAGACTCCCGAGAATCGCGAGAGACAGACGTGTCCTCGAAAAACTACCAGTCACCGAGGTGTCGAGCGGCATCCGAGACCCGAGTCTTCGTAAATTACAGCAGCCAACTGAGCGCGGGGATCGCGGGAATTCGACGAAGCCATTACCGCGGCACCAATAATCGCGGCGCCGTATCGAGATCGAGCCTCGCGGTGGTCGTTCGTAAGAGTAGAGAATTACAGCGGTATCGATATCGAATTGAGGGGGAAGCGCGCGCCGCGGAAACCGTTCGTATCGGTCTGCTCGCGATACAAACAATCGTTTCCCGCGTATTAACCCAGTTGAAACCGGAAGGAGGGGGGGGGGGGGAGACAGGGACACACTTTCTGCGGCGGCTCGTGGGTGAGGCGGGGACGGGGTGCGAGAGATCCGTGCGGCGCGATAATCTGAAAAGCGCGATAAATTGACACATAGGAATAAGCGGGACCGCGGTACGAAGAGAAGAGGGGGGAGGGGGGGGGGGGGTGTGTGGGCTTATGACATCGGTCGAGCGCATCGGTGGGTGCTCGATAAGGTCGGTTAGAAAAAAAAAAAAAAAAAATGGGGGTTGAATTGGGAGGCCCAGGTCCGGGAGGGAGGGAGGGAGGGGCGCACAGGAAACAGAAAAGAGGTGGAACGATCCGCGGCGATGGAAAAATGAGCGAGGAAGACGATGCAAACGGGTTGTCGGAAGCGTCAGGTGGGGTTTCGGGAGAGCGAGAGAGCGGGCTTCGGAGAGGGTGAGAGTGTCGGGAGCGATTCGACGATGGAGGGGAGGCCACGGTATATGGAGTGCATGTACGGCGGCGCTATCGGTCGGCTAGGGGGGGCGGCGGGTCGGGAGGGTAGGGGGGGGGGAAGGTGTCCGGCGGATACGGACTCGGATAGCGAACAGTGGCTCAGTTTGCTTTCGTTCGTCCTTGCGGAAGGTTCGCCGGTACGCCTCGACAGGCGTCCAGTTTTTTAACGCACGTTGCTTCGCTCGTACACAGCCGTGCGCCCTCCCACCCGGCTACGATTCTTTGCCCGGACACCGATACCCCGTTGACAGTGGGATTCTCTGGCCGGCCCGTCCAAGTGTGTGAATGTGGTCGTGATACGCGATCAATCAGTGACAAGGAGATATACCCTGCCACGGGCGAGTGTCAAGTGCCACTGGACGATGAATACCATGACACGGAGCTGGCTCCTCTGCTGCCTCTTCCTGCTCGGATACGTTCAAGGTTGGTGGTCGATAGGTTCGATCGGTTTAGCCCTTATGCACGTGCATCCAGGCAGCGACGCAGGCGGATTTCTATCCGCAGGATTTCTGAGCTGCAACATTGCCGCGAGCTGGTTCCGATGGCTGTCATTACGCGGTAATAGTCGATGATCTATCGATGCGAGGACCACACTGCCGTTTCGTTCGCTTCGTTGACCGAGAGTCTGGTTAAACAGTGGTTGAACTAGTAACTAGTTATTCACAACACTGTCCGAATGTCGCGCTATTATCGCTGGGCTGATCGCGAGGTATGAGCGGAAAACACGATGGAATAGGTCTCCTGACGGGGGTTGATTTTTTTCTCCGCGATCCTTGGACCCTCTGGAAATTCCACGGCAACGACCATGTTTTTTTTTTTTTTTTTTAAAGAATCTAGGCGCGTGAATGTGTGCCCACGTGCCCTATCTTCGCCAGGCTTACCGAGTGCACGCGAAGAAAGCAGCGTCGTTAGTTTTCGACGAGTGTCGGAGGATGCGTGCCCTCTCGATTCGCGCCCGTCGAAAGGGTCGAGGGCTTTCGAAGAATGCTGGTCGCGCATCCGACAACTGCTATATGGCTAATCCGTTCACATGCCAGCGTAGGGTATCCTTGGCATAGAATGTATAGAACATTCTATTCGACTCTATCGCGACAGTTTTCGAGCTGAAGTAATCCAATGCTGATCTGTTTTACCTCATTCCCAGCGTTTTACCTTCTCTCAGATCTCACTTTCTACTGGTCTGCCTCATTTTCGAGTGCGATCTGGGGTTAAATTATGGCGGCAGCCTTCGTACTCCAATTTGGCACACGATGCCGGACATTTACATACATATTATCCAAATATCTCGCATCACTTAACTTTCCCGCGGACTCACGTGTGCCGCGTATAATTAGATCAGCATCCAAAATACACAGCTAAACTTCGCAGGTACTATACGGCAGAAAAAGGGTTGTTGCACACGGTGGCGTGCAATATCCTAGCGTATTATTATCAAAATTCCATTGCAGGATTGCATTGAATTCGGAATAGGTGCTGCGCGGGTCCATTAATTTTGCACAGATTAAAGCCGTTTTATGAAAGCCAATATTGATTAAAGGAACTTCTGTGAAGTTCTATTTCGTAATTATCGGGCCCGTTCTTATATTTGCCGTGCGTTCAAGAACCCGATCGAGTCCAGAGGGGGTTGGTGCGCGTTTCAAAAAACCATTGTCGAGGGGGAGGCGGAAAGTTCTTTCTGAACTGGCACAGAAACCACTCTTTTCATTATGCCAGGGCTTCCCAGGCGATTCGAGGAAGGAAAAGCGTTTTGAAATAATCACGAATCCTCTGTGTCGTCACTGCGGGAATAATCAAAGCAGATTCTTGTTAACTTTCAGTTTAGTTATTCAAGGCACTACGTGCCTATACCGAGCCTTATCGTTGAAACGTGCGAGGCGTTCGCTAAAGCTCGTCGTACGTATTTTTTTCTTAGGATCGTTTCCCTTTATGCGAGCGCTTCCATTCACTCTGGATCACGTGCTAAACGACACGGTGCTTGAGGGCTCGTGCACACTGAGGCTCTGCTTGGAAACGATCCTCTTTAAGCGCGAGGGTGCGCGTATTTAAATTGTAAAATTATTGTTACGGCGCTATAGGTCGACACGTGTATCTGCGTGATTATTACAGGTTATAGGAACCCTGGTGCGTCGTACGAATCTGGAAACCAACTTCACTTGCCAAATTTTTACCTTTTATTTATAAAGTCATATTTATCAGAATATATTCATTAACGATTCTTATAACTTTTAAACATTTTCGAGTACAACGAGCGTTTTGTGCTCGTTTACTTAGTTTACCCCTTTTTTGAACATTCTTAATATATAAAGCAGAAAGCTTCTATATGTTTGTGTATTTGTCTGTCGCCTAAAAACTTTTGAACGATAAACTCTGAGATCACGAAACGTGCCTCGGCTCATTATGCCTGACTAATCCAGATGAATGCGAGTATTTTCACCAAAAAAAAAACTAAACAAATTTTCTTTTTATAAAATCAGAATCTAAATTTCGAGCGAAGCCCAGTAGTAAAGCTAGTCCAGTCATAAAACTGCTGGAAACAAATGCCCGCTGACAACTGTAAATAAAATGGGTTCACTTGTTGTCGACCCGTTACATTTATCAGTAGAATCTACCGTTTTTGGTCAGCCAGTGTTTTTGCTTATTTCGGGTGATGTCTATCTGCTATTCCCTAGCAGTCTAGCAGAAATCCAAGGTGATGGTGGTTTTTTGTAACGGTCCACTGAAGCCTTCCTTGATGATACACATCGGGTTTCCAGTACAACACTCGGAGCACAACTTTTGATAACAACAATTTGTCCACTAGAGCCATTGGCATAATTTACTTAAACACCACATTATTAGTGCGAAAGATTGTCCAAAGCAGAATGAAACCTTCCTCCATATTCCAACCCGGGAATAACCACCAGAACTGTGAATACAGGCTATGCTGTAATCCTCAGATAATGTCCTTAATACATGACCTTCTTACTTATCCAGAAAATCTTCTACAAATTACACTAAGGAAAGAGAGACGTAGAACCGCCTTGCACCGAGTTTCCGCCAGGATATTCGAAATGAAATGAAATCCAACGCAGTGACTCGAAACTTACGGTCGATAGACCCTCTGTTCTTTCTGTTTTCCGCGTTTCATCTGTGAGCCGTGCTCGTTATTTTTCACGCTACAAAGGAGAATTAACAATTTCCCTTGGCCTGTATCATTAAATGCGCCTTGTTAACTAGCGCGAGACTCTCCGTTTCGTTGAATCCCATTCCGTGAAATCGGCGCCCATAACGGGGCGTCGAGTAAGAACCAAATTTCGTCACGGTGCACATTTCGCCAGCGACCATTCTTTGGTGCAGATTGATTTTTAACAAGGCACCGTTTCCTTCGAAACCGAGTCTGGCCGGGATTAAATGTACCCGGGCGTGACTCAGAAGCACATGCATGGATGCTGATAGTGTTGGATGATTGCGGAGTTAAAGCGCCAGTGTTGGGGGGAACAAAAAAAAAACGGTGTATTAAAGCGAATTCACGTCCCTTTGTGTTGCATGCTTTCATACTTTTTCGTTTCTATCGCTCGAGTGTAACGGCCTCGTTGAATCGAAATGATTTTCATTTGCTCGCGGACATGAAACTCGTGAAGAACTTGTTCTGTTCGCTTATGGCTTTGTTCTTTTGTGGTATATTCGTTTTTCATTGCAACAGTTTCCCCGACTTTCCGCTGATTTTGTACCTATAGGTAAATGGAGACTGTTTTATTCAGCAATATTTACTGAACGTAGTTACAAAGCGCAGTTACTTCCTGATCCTTTTCAGTTATTCGTTGGACGTTCTTCTACTATGTTAAATAATTGAGAATGTTGGTGGAGAGTACTAGGAACATGTAGAACTCATTGGAACGAGTAAAAGAGTCTTAATGAGCAGGCTTTCCAAAGTTCATCCATTTCGTAGTTACATTAAAGTTTGATCTAGATAAACCTAACATTTCACTGTGGGGAACACCTCATACATTTAAAGCCAATGATGTTTGGACCTACATTTTCTCAGATCGTTAGGAATAATTTTAAATAGGAGTCTACGCTTTCCACTTTGTATGTTATGCTTAGGAATTGCGTTTAGAGTCGCAGGTTGTTGGAAGAACGAGACTAATTCAAATGCATAATAAATTTGAATAATCATGATTGGAGCAAATTATATTTCATTTTTTAGTCAAACGACTTCCATTCTTTGCGTGACTATATTTATTATATATTTTAACTTCATTTTACCGGGTACCAACTCCGCTTCATTTGATGTGAATTAATTTTCCGGCCTGATTTCATCAAAAGCCTCGCTACCTTTTAAAAAATAATGAAGTACGCAATAATGACTGCCGGTTTGTAAGCGCTTGAGAGCATGCAGAAGTCAATTACGTGATTGATACAAAAAGAGCTTAATGTCACTTAGGCCATTACAATATTAGCAACCTCAATTGGCAATGTTTGATTCTAGCACGGCGAACAAGTGTCGCGTTGCTTCTAGTTTCACAGACATTTAAGCGGCAGATTTTACAATAGAATAATAATTATTATCAATACAGCCCACCGTCACAGCTAAACAACGTGCAAAAAGCAATTCGGCAATACCAAGTCAGTCTGGCAGCGTGAAATTCGCTTATTTTCGTAGTGTGGCGCATGGAAATTTTATTTCGAATTGAAGGAGTCAGTAGCGCCGTTCACGTGGAAGAGGAAAGAAGATAGAGGGAGGGGGGGATAAGCAGGGTAGTTTGAAAATGCCTGGAAAGATAAGGCAGTATTGGAGTGTCGTGGACTCCAGACTGTATCCTGAAGGTAAATTTGTCAAACTTAAAACGTCCTCGAACTTATTATACGATCGATAAATGGTACACTGTGGTGGACGCAATGGGGTTTTTGGAATACGAAATTACTTTCGACAGAGGAAAAGGAACCGAATTACTATGCGAAACTGTTACTGCTGGTGATTAAACTCGTCCCGTGATTATTACGAACTTGAGGGAGAAACTTGGCAACGCTAGGCGAAGCTTCCTTGTCTTCATTAGTTTTAATACCTCCTTTTATTGCAAACAAGTTCTTTCGTTAATTCCGAGCTTCCGTCGTCCCGTGTACCTACGCTGCCGCGGCAGTGTTTGGAAAAATGGAAAGTAATTTTCAGTTAACAAAGATTCATGCACTCATGCTGTTGCTGGCGTTTCTCGGATTTCTGTTTGCAGCCCGGGAGAAGTGAAAGTTTTACGATCAGTTGCAGGCTGGAGTATTTCGCCCCGACGTTAAAAACGGGGTTACGACTTGTAATGGTAACAGTTGGATAAAAGATTTAGAAGTAGAAAAGATAATGTAACTGTGGGATATTATGTATTTCAATATTAAACTTTATCGCTTACAGACACGTAGCATTTTGAAAAATTCATTTATTTTGCTATTTTCATTTTCCATATTTTCCGAACTCTCCCGGAAACCTTCGACGTTTCTTGACTGAAGTGTTATTAAATCTCGAAAATTCGAAAACTGGTTCGCTGGCTTCGAGAAAAGTTATTAGGAGGAAAATTTGAAGAAAAAAAAACATAGACACGTTGGGAATAAATGTACAGAATTATGCTTTCTCTCGTTCAATAGAACTGGTCTGTAGCAAATTGTTCCCGAAAACGTGACCTGGTCAGTGGCCCCGCCGACTTTGCCTGCAGACTTTCTCGTGAATGTAATTTCCGATAATATCGGGTAAAGCGGTTATGATATCTTTGTAGGGATTACACGGGGGAAAAATGACTGGGAAGTCTCAGGAGCTGGATTAAGGCTGCCGCAGTTAGACTACGCTCGTCTGGTGAATACAATTGAGAAACAAGCAGCTGCAAGAACGTAGTGACCTTAGAACGTTTTAATTAAGTTTTTCAGACACAGCGACATTATTTTCCACCGCGGAATTACGTTCTGGTTCTTGTGCAAAGTGTACCTACTTCTCTAGATTCCCCTGCATTCGTTTGTTAGACATTTCGAGCGTAAACGTCGCCTTGAAAGGATAGACATCAGCGATGAGGTCAAGTTTATCGTCCACTCCGAGAATTTCAATGAATTCAACACCGAATACTCATTCCCTCGAAACCAGGGAGTCAGAAAAATAATATCTCAATAGTATTAGCGATAATCTTGGTCCCGCTACTGATGCCTACATAGAAAGTCCATTGCGCGACAGGAGAATCGAGAATTCTATTAGCCAGAGGACAAGGGAAAAGTTAGAATTCGTTGTTGAAGTTTGAAAGAAACATGCAATTAACGTTAAACGTTCTCCGGCGGAGAAATATTTAAATAGGACAATTTTCTCTCGCTGAAAGTGCAAGAAGCAAAGCACAAAGGAGGGGAAAAACGTCCAGATTCTTCTTTGCCCAGGTATGTTTTACATGATAAACGAGACGCGAATTTCTGTTAGGTAAATTAAAGCTTCACGGGCATCCGCGCACAGGAAATTTAGGTCGTTGCTAAATTTTTACGAAGGTCGTTGAAAATATCCGTCCGCGTGAACTGGTGACGCTGGTTGCGAAGTGAGGCAGCTTTACCCTTATAGAATATAATGTTCGAGGCAATCGTGATTGCCTTCATAAGAAACGCAACTTGGCAGCGACACAGGGGATGGTTTTACATGTCTTGGCCATGCTGCCCTGTCGTTTTAATTCGTTCTACTCTTGCAGGAAGCTTGCACCATCCACGTTCCTTTTTCTCCCTAGTCATTACCGACCGTTAGTGAATAATTAATAGCTTGTAAACGGAGTAACCAAGTGATCGTGATCGTTTTCGCGTTTGGCTCGATATCGGTGCTGTACAAGCATTGTAACGGGGATTCAATGATAATTGTAATTGAAATTGAATTGGCAACGAGACAAATGAAACACGCGTTGAAAATAGTGGAATGAAACTATGCACCGGAAGCTTGGTCGTTCACGTTATTCTTGTATGGCTATTACAGAAGTTAACCGTTGTAATGAAGATACACCGTTGAGGGGAGTAGTTTAGTAGTGGAAACTTTACTCGCCAAAGTTGTTAGGTCCAAGTCACTGCTAGTCGCTTTTGAGGTACGTGTCGCCATTGTTTTACTGGGTATGCGTAAACGCGTAATTAACACGTCTGCTAATAGGAGCTAGACGGAGCACTCCCCAGGAACGTAAATTAAAGTATTGTTCAGGACGGCTTGCAGTTTGTTTCGCCGGAAAAATTTGCCAAACTAATTACACTGCTTGGAAACGCATTAAACTTTATCAAGCCCTGCAAACTGGCGGCTATTAATTGTTGGTTTATTATTGTGTCAGTCTATTTAAGGGGATATAGGACTATTGAGCGACTAAAATCGACCAATTATCTAAGAGCAAAATGCTTTGGGGTGAGTAATTTCTACACAAATAGTTATCGTGTGAAATTTTGTTGGGCGAATTTATACAAAAATTGTAGAAGTTACACACGAATCAATTTTACCCCACATTTTTGGGGGAAAACAAATGTCTTTAATTAGTTATATAATGGTTTACAAACATCCAATGTTGATGCGCAAATTCCACACGATAGAGAAAGGAATTCTACAGCTCCAGTTAAAATTTTAAGTGAATATATTCATTGGTTCAAGAGTTATGATGTACACCGTTTTTGAAAATGGTGTTTCGAGAAAACCGGCTTCAAAGTTAAGCGCCCTATGCCAATACCGCTCTGCGAGGCGTGACACTCAGTTACCTTCAGCGCTGTAATTTCCGTAATTATTCGAATTTCCACATGAAACTTTTTTATAAATGTTCACAAAGGATGACACTTTCAAGATTAATAATAAAAAAAAATCTATTTTTCGATACTCCAATAGTCCTTAAGATATTTGTAACTAAGCTACAAAGTATGAATTATTATTTAAAAAACAGTTAAGTATCTTTCACAAAACCTGCTGATAATATTTCATTTTTATTCACTAGCCGCACAGAATCGAGTCGGCCTATAAATCCTAAGTAATTGCCACCTACGCAACACCTTTCATAACCATCGTACACGTTCGTGGTAGTGGTCGTATTGAATTCGCTACGTGCGCCAAAACCACATGCTCGCATCTCATGTACCTACCTATTTACTAAGAATTAGGTATCATTCAGCTAACTCCTTGACGCTTGTAAAAAAATGTAGAAGAATGCAGAAGCCTTATAAATATATCGGAAATACGAGTCGTCAGCCTGGCAGCGTCCCACGCGAAAGCGCCCTCAGTTTCCCATCGTTACCACCGTCCAACTCCTTCCATCCGTCGGGATGTTTATGCAGGATCTCGTAGAATTCGAGCATATCCCACGAGATATCGACAGTGGCCGTATCTGTGGCTCGATTCCGTGGCTATTTATCAGAGTTTCCCCTAAATTGGGTCACTACAATCACCGACAGTAGCATCTTGCCCCGTCCAGAATACTGGCCTCGAAGTCTTCGATTCAATCTGCCCCCGTCTTGTTCATTCAGCGTTTAGATTGCGAGCGCTCGGGCTTGCTAGCGCGCCGGTGTATGTAACAAGTTGCTCGCCCCAGCAGTCGAGGGTTAAATTTCATTTCCTCGCTCGCAGTTGGCTGTGCCGCGACTTCGCCGTGAATCGTCGCCCGGGGCTGTTGCATTATGCACGTCGACGTCATTCGCGAAAAAATGGGGACGAGCGTAGCAGGGCACGCGGGGGCGGTTTTCATCGCGTCTGTGGCGGCGCGCTCTCGCAGCCGTCTTAGACGCGAGAGCCTCGAGTCCCGCGTTAACTCTGTCATCCGGTGGCTGGAGTGCATTCAACGGGCGCGAGCCGCACGCGATTCCTTGTTTCCGGGATCTTCCGTGTAAATCTGGGATGTAACGCGGCGGGGCACTTTGTTCCTCGCGGGAGTTTATTAGTTTTGTTATTTCCATCTGAAAGAGCGCAGTTCGCTAACGAAGCCGGCGCCCGCGCGCACGCCCGCCCCCACCGAGCCCACCCCGTCCCACCGACTCCCTCGCGGTGCGCTTAACATTATCATGGAAATTGTAAAGAATAATTATGGAAGGCGTTACGCGGAATTATGAGGATTATTGTAAGGAATTATTTCGTCGGATGACTTCGGGAAGGTTCGCTGCGGCGCGGCGAACGATTCCGATGAACCGGCTTCGGAATTTGGGAAACCGTTGAGACGGTTATATGTGGTGGATGCTTCCAGTGTGGTGTATTTAGAAAACTATCCGGAACGATTTTCGACATCTTTTGGACGTCGGAGGATTATTAAAATGGTTTTGAATAATTTTACTTTCTCGTTTCGTTGTAATATTCGGGCGGCCGGGTGGATTTTACTTACGGTTGTTAATAGAGGCGGGCTTGAAATGAAGTCAACGCAAGCTTTTTACGGTCGCGGCTGTCGCTCGAACGATTTAATTACCACAGGTTTTAATATCCATGTACGAAACTACGAAGTGCACTCTTCACTTCACTCTGGTTACAGTATTGTCGAATGTGGGTGGTTTTGTTGTGTTTAATTAACATTGTTCTCTGAAAGAGTTGGGTAGCATCGTGGGGCTGGATCAAAAATTACCAACCTGGGTTCACTTCCCTCCCTGTTCTCATCGGAGTAAACGACGCGCCTAATTAACCTTATTTTCATTGTTTTTATCATCCACTGCGCGGTCCGGGTTAAAACAGAGCGAAACAGAAATCCGGGAAAGTGTTACTGAAACTAAAGTCCCCTTCATTTTGTCATACAAAAAAAAGCAATTCAAAACAAACTGCAGCATTCGAGGTGGCTCGAGGCATTGTTGGATAAATGTTCAATTTGCTGTGGAAATTAATATCAGTAAAATTTCAAATTCGTGGATATTACTTGATATGGACTCGTATTCAAATTCGCAAAATTTTTCATCATCAAATACTTCTACGTATAAGGAGATTTGTTCTGGTCGAACTATTTACACCTTTCAAAGGAATTGTAATGATTATTCAGATAGACATTCAGTTTTCGCGTATCATACCGCCCATGTGTAATATTCATTCAAATAAATATTAAAATCCCACGATAATTGTGTATTATGTAGCTACTCTGTTTTTAGTGAAAAGCGTTTCGACCAAAATCATTCACCCTTAGTATAAACGCTAAATTCTTTTTTCCCTCGTCGTGCAAGAAAACAACCTTCTTGTTCCATATCTTAGATTTGATTACCTGGATATAGAAAAGGATTATCACTCAAGACAGAATTCATCCAATAATAGCTCTCCGTAATGAACGAACAAACTCGTTATCGATGATAGCAATAATTGGGGTAAGGTGTAATTAGATTACATGGTGTTGCAAATGATCGCCCGTACAGCAATATTCCTCTTCACATTGTAATTTCAGCTAGTAATGGAGTGTGTACGTTAATTCGCGCTGCAATTGGGGTTTCGCGAGCATTGCTATGCTTATTAGAGATGATCAGCTTTAATAGAAGCGCTGGAATTTTAATTATATCGTGGTCGTTGTATCGCAGCATTGAAATGCTTATGCCATTGAAGCGCGGGGCGATGCGCAGATCCCGATTCCATTGCAATTTTCTACGCCGGCATTCTTTTCTACGGGTAGAATTAAGCATTATATTAGTTGAAAACAAATGCGGAAAATCCTATTGAAAATAACGCAGGCGCCCTCCTCTCTTTCAACAGTTAACCGCGTAACAAGTGCGATGAAACGTTTTCAATTTGCATGCATAACTTCGACGCGGAATGTATATTTGTTTTCGTTAAAAACAACTTTACCTCTGAGTTAAAAAGAGAAAACTATGGAAACTTATGCGTCCGATTTTCAAGTGTTAAAAATATCGTTTTCGTATCAACAATCAGAGATATTTTAGATATTGTTTTCGATAGTCACATCTCTTGTATAGAGTAACACATACTAACCCTGACTTCGTATATTTTAAGAATCTTACTCAGTGTTTGATTTCCCTTCGACATCCAGACTGAACTGTTCAACGTAGTCTATTTAAAAAACAGTAGGTTAAACCAACCAGTAAATGACCGAATTGTTGAATTTATGGACATTTGAGATGAATACTTGAATATATTTATCTATAACAACAAAACAACTGTTGAAATTGCATTTAAATTTATTTCTCTTGAAATTTCTATAAGAATAATTACTTACTCTTATCGTAATTTTACAAAAAAGACGATTACAAAATGCAAAACGTATAGAAGACCAGTAAATGACCGCATACTTTTAGTAAGAATTGTACTTATTAATGTTTGCTTAATACGCATAACTAAAAATATGGGATATTAAAAATGCAACTACGTTTCATTCATAAACATGTAATATTTTTAAATTTACAATTGACATTTCTTTGCCTAATGATCATTCCCTGGCACGCGGTCAATTACTGGTTGCTTTACCCCAGATGATCTCCGCATTTCGATAAAAAAAAACTCTCCCAAATCCCAATGAAGTCACAAGGTGCGAATAATGCTACAAATATTCCTTATTCATCACACTTTCCCCACGGAAGGGGTTAATCCCCCTCGATAACCTGACAAAAAATGAAGCGCATCTCTTTCTCGTGACACAACAATCTGTCACCCTCCTCTTCACTGTCCAGGCCCCGCTATCTCCTGCAGTCAGGTGTGCGTTACGTCCAGAGTGAAGCCATCAGGTCAGTAATTAATCACGGGGCACGGGAGACGGAACGCAGAAACTCCGCTGAAATTAATAGAAGGTCGCGGGGAATCGTGTGTCGGGCCCCCGATCGATTTACTTACATCGTTATTCAAAGTGTCGAGAAAGTACGCTGAAAGTATTCCTAGTAGCCAGAGGGGTCGCGAAAAAAAAAAGGGGAGAACACCGGGGAGTTAACGTTTCGAAGCCAGCCGCACGCGCACGCTTAATCATCAGTCGTTAAAGCAAAATTCCATGGGAGCCTCGCCCCGAATCTTGATTAAGAACCGCGCGTTTAAGGCTCGAGCGGTGATTTTCCCGCGAATAGGAGGCCCGCATCCTGTTAACGCGCGCTCGCGATGCGTCGAACGTATCGCGTGTTATCAAACGAGAGTGGCGCCAGGCCATAACTAAATTCAGCTGGACATTCGTCCGTGATAACCGGATCTCGGGTTGGCCAGCGTGAACGTGGCGTAAACCGTAACGCTGATGACTTTTAATACGATTCAAGGGGCGACTAATCGAGAACCCACCCACCCCCTGCCTTGCTTTATGATTCGCCAATTAACGTAATTTCATTGGGTAAGTGGCGGCAGACGACAGAGGAAATATTTACGCTCGGTCGTTTATTCCATAAATGATGAATCGGCGGCGAATGAACGGTGAGACAGTCGTTGACACGCTCCGAATAGGTTTCTTCGGGCAAAAATACCGCCGCGGCGTGATATCGATTCGAGTGAACCAGGAGTGACAATTATCCGAGAGTGCTAATGTTGTCACACAGGCGAGAGGTCGACTTGTGTTGCTTCTCGTGCTATTTCTATATTTCCTTCTTTCGTCCCCATTTCGTACACTTATGCGTTTTATGTAACTTTCGCTGCAAGCTGCAAGCGTGATATATAATATCGATTTTAAATTCGAGGCCATTCCTTGGATATTCGGGGCGGCGAATTTCCCATTCGCCAAGGAAATTCCTGCTATTTCACGAGGCCGGTCTGAAAAACTGGGAAGACAGGGTGAGTTAGTGAGTCCGCTGAAATAACTGGCGCACGCGGAACATGATAAGCAATTAGATCGGGGAGCACGCTGCTGAGTTTCCTTGCCGTGCTTGGAAATTTCGTGTAAGCTGATTTTCGGTCAAGGAAATTTGAAACACGCTTGCACAGGCAAAGCGAGCGTGTGCGAGCCTTAGCGCGCCTCTTTAGCTAGCCAGCGTGCCAGATATTTTAAATTATGCTTAATAAACGCATTTCATGGGGTATTACGGTAAATCCGGAGTTTGTTCGAAACAGGCGGATATGTTTGCAAGCAACATTTCCATTCCCGCGGACGCGGCAATTAAAATATAATTTTAGCGACTGCAGTGTCTTGTTTTGTCATGGAAAACGTAAAGAGTTCGAACCCTTTTTCCTTTGAGTCCGACAATGCATTTGGTGAATGCGCAGTCAATAAACAATTGTCTTTGTCGCAAATGCTCCGAATTTAGAATGAAACGAAAGTTACACACTGTGGAATAATTTGCACGGCCGCTATGTTCCTTTTTTACCTTTTTCTCCCAACGAATGGCATCGAACTTACTCTTTTATTCGGTGCCGTGTAAGCGATTCATTCGATTGTTATTGCAAAGGCAATCCAGGACAATACGGAGATTCACGTTCATGCAATTGATGCGTGATTGTGTTTGTTCATTGTTTACGGGTCTATCAAATAAATGGTACATTGCAACGTAGGCTTTTGGACTCCGCGGACGAGTATACTTACAACTGTATATGTTTCACTTTGTTTCTGATTCTCTAGCCCTGCTTAGTGAATTTATTTATGAACGCCTCGTATTAGTACCAATTCCACATTAACAATGTTTAAAATTTATATCCCTCCTGCCTGCATTTCTACGCAAAACCGCATGTAACTAGAATCTCGAAACTTCCGTGCTATTAGTGTTGTACAGAATGCAGTATATTAAAATATTTCATCCGAGATAAAATCAACTATCCGTGAAAAACATTTAAAACTTATTCTCCCATACTGTCGACTGTATAAAAAATTTCCTTTTTAAAATTAGAACCTTCACCGCTGAACTTCTTCTTTTACCCTGAAACGGAAACCCATCCAGAAGAAGACAAAGAAGGAACAGTCTTCTTCCGAAGCGTTAGGCAAAGTGAACGGAGTAGATGAAAAATTCGAAACCGAAGCGACGAACTTAACGTCAGCTCGGTGTTCTAATTGCCGAGAGATCGAACTCCCAATCGAGCCAGCCAAGGGTTAACGAATTACTGTTCGGGGCGCGGAAAGGGGGCGATGCCGCGTTATCAAACGCGTCGGAAGTACACCGAAGGAAACGGAGAAAATTAGCTTCGTTAAATTGCCAGACGCCAAGACGGTTTCTCCCCGACGCGGGGGCTCCGGCCATCAAACAAACGTGGCCCCGCTCGTCCAAGTCGCCGGGACGTTCTCGCCTCGCCAGCAGGTAGATGAAATGATTGAACGGCAACAATTGCCGAGCAATGATCGCGCCGATAAATGTCGCATTAATCGCGCCGGATCGAGCATCGACGGGGGATGATTCTTGGTAGCCGTTTCGAGGGTGTTTTACGATTCGAGGGCCGCCCCTGATTGCATCTCGACCCCCGCTTTCCATCGTTCTCATGCATCGACGGAGTCCAGCGAAATAGATCGCCGCGCGGCTCGCAAAACAGATTGGTGGCTGGCTCAGGAAGTAGTTCAGATGACAAGTTGCGCCGGCATTGTGTCGTTCCGAACGGCTTGTAAACTATTCATACGTCGATTACAGTCACGCCAGTCTATTCTTGCTGGCACGGCTACAATTAGGCTGCGAGACGTCCATACCCTCTGTGATTCAACGCCACGCGGAAATAAAACGCAATGTCAGTTCATTGTTATGTATCTTCAGTTGCCGAAGGGCTGCTCTTGATTCGGTCAATTGTCTTCCAATACACAGAGCGAATCTGGCGAAACGGGACAGCTGAATGGCTGCCGTGGATTCGAAGGCATAGAGAGATGCAGGAGGATTTAGATATGACGTTAATGACGTACGTATCCTGTGGTGCTTCTGAGCGAGAGTCGTTTGTCACAAATGGAGCGATTTTAAATTTAGGGTAGAAGTACCGTTTGTGGCCATTTCACTGTTTTTGGCCATGTGCATAATTATCTTATTTTTTAATTGCTTGCAGATCATTATTATGTGGAGAATTTCACATCATAAATATTTTGTTTCGTATACCGCCCGAAATATAAGGTTATAATTATTGTTTACACGGAAAAATATTATATTTTTTAAGAAGTGGCCAAAACTGGTACAATATCTTAATGTGGCCACAAACGGTGCATCTACCCTAGCTGGAGAATCCCGACGAACAATACTCCCTCAGTTTTTTTCGTCTTCACCGTAGCTGAGTGATAGTCGTAAGTGACTGGAACTCTCATTTATTTAAAGGGAAACGAATAATGTATTGCAAGGGATTGTTTCCTTTTAATAGATATTTTTACGAGAATTACGCGAGTAAGTAGGTTGGTTGAAACGCTCTGTATATCGTTAAACGAGAATCTACTTTCTTTGGAATAATGCTCTGCTGCGGTCGCAAACGAGAAACAAACAGTCGCAATCGACCGGTTACTTCTGCGAAAGCCGCGTTTAGCCAGCGTTAAGATAATGCTGTGCTTAAAAATTTAAAAATCAGAGGGAGTAGTTGGACCAGGAGTCGTCCCTCGCCTGTGGCGGATGTTTTCCCTCCTATTTTCCGCACTCATAAAGGAACACCGAGTTTCTTAAAATCATGCGCCACGTCCTTCCTTTTGTGCATTTTATTCAATTTACAGACGACTTGTTTACGGTAGCTAGTGTGTTTTAGATACCACGGTTCTGTGAATATTACTTAAATAACTCTTAATTTCCATATATTTTGTGGCAAGTAGAAAATGATATCTGTTGCATTCAAAAAATGAAAACCTGATTCCTTCCCTGTGCAAATGTCGAAACTGTAGGGCCAATTAGTTCTCAACGTTACTGAAAAATACCAGTGTAATGGTAAATGTATGGAAAATGAACTGCTTTAAATTCCAAATGAGAAACGCGAACAAGGTTTTCGGCCGCATGCGAAACATGAACGGAAATATATTTCAACGGAATGCAATTTCGAATTTAAACTGGATGAAAGCAAAGGCTAGTTTTTAACGAAACATTACGCTGCACAGGGATGCATAGTTCATTGGAGAAGTATTCCTGCGGATCCAGGACACGAGTGTGTATTTATATTGCAGGAAGGAAAACTTGCCCTGCACGGAAGTTGTGACTTCTTGACGAAAATTCTTCTGCGCCTGAGCACGTCCCCGTTGCTTCGCGTTGCTCGCAACGCGATTCTCAAACTATTCTCTGATCGGCGATGCAGGCACCGCGCAACAAACGACACTTTGACGGAATACGCAATGCGTTCGACAGTCAGGGACGGTTGATAGTAATTCCATTATTAATTTGATTGTGACGGGCATTAATTCCGCTGGGCTTTAAATTGGTCGCACGCTGTAAATTGTATGGACTATGCATAACGATGCGTTGACAAGAACATTGTTTGCCACTGGGGACTTAGGCTTCGCATTATCGAAGGATTTGTCCCATAAATCTAGTGTCACATCTAGAATGCACTCTATATAAACCACTCTGGTGACGAGCAGAAAGGATTCCCCAGGATAACACGATGACGCGTCAAGTCTGATCGGTGCAACTTATTGTACGTCAGTCTATCGAAATTCTAATGCATACAATTCAATTTGTAACACTCATTTGCGAGTTTGGTAACTGCTTCTCGAAGCAAAGCAAATTGTTGCAAGAAATCGAACGCCCCTGTGCTCGCAAGTTCCCCGTTCCGTGTCTGTGTGACTTTCGTTTACAACGAAACTCAACTTCAGCCACGTAGAACTAGCTGTTACTCGTTTAACCTCGTCCGATCGATTCCCACGTTCCAACGGAATTTATTTAGTCACATCAGACCGCGTTCTAAGGGAAGGGATCGCTTATTAGCCAGAGTTACGTTTCAATTTTCTGAAAAATATAATTTCCGGTAGTTGCGCGACCGCGTGCCCGTCGGTTTACGTTGCCTCGGTGCCGGCGGATAACTTGCTCGCCAACTAAAAGTTAGGGAGAAATTTTTCGCCCCGGCCGGGAGGATTAAACTCTGAACAGATAGACGATAAGTCAGCCCGGCCGAGTGCGCAGTAGTGCAGCCGAATGATACGTATCGACGACGTGCCACGCGACTCTCGTTCCTCGCCCGCCGTGCACTTTTTTTCCTCCTCATTCTTTTTTTTTTTTTTTTCGAAATTCAACGGGACTTTTGAACTTTCGCATCGCGTGTTTATTCAGCCCGGTTTCGCTTTGTGCGCCGCTGCGACGTCAGAAACTGGCAACCGGGCTATGCATCACGGGTAAAATATCGCGAATACGTGGACGTGGTTCGTGCATACACGCAGCCAGCCCGGAGAATTCGTTTTGACAGCGCGCCCAAGGAATCTGTAATAATTCTTTCGGGAATTAGAAAAGTAGTAGCTGAACTTCGGATGGCGTGGCTGCGAATTCTTCGTCATTTAGACGAAAAATATTCCCACGGTACACGGTAACAGTAGAGTCCGAACCGGTCCCTGGTAATATCGATCCGCATTTTGCGAAGGGAAATAACTCCTGGCTATTATCGCTACTATCAGACGATAAATTTCGATGAAGTTTGTGTCTGCACGGTAGTCCACTAAATTGCTCCTAAGTTCAATGGTCTTTATTTAAAATTCCTTGTTGAAGGAACGAGGAGCTCTTTCCTTCGTCTGGCTTCCTCCCTTTTATCCTTCACTTCGGTAACAACGTTCGAAACTGTCTCTGCTTGCAATGTAAATTAAACGTGACGCAAAATCACAGGATATTACGAAACTGCAAACGGGAAACCAGCGAAATAATACCGAATAAAATGCTTAATTCGCTTTAGTCTTCTGATTAGCTGCTTCGCCTATGCGTTTAAGAATAAAGAACGGCTCATTTGGTTTCTGAAATGTACGGTTCTAAGGGTAGAACGATTGAAACAGCGGCTTTTATTCGAACTCAAATACTTGGTTGGTGTGGTTCCGGTACTTAGTCAGTGGGGTTTGAAATTAGAAGTATAATCTTTTAACAGTGTTAGCACGCAACGCCGCTGACTTATCCTCAGCATGAAGTTGAGCAAGTGGAGCTCGCATAATTATAGTCCACGCGTGTTTAATAAAGACAAGGAGATTTATACGCGAATACATTTCAAGTTTTCCAAGAAAAAAAATTGTCGGCCGTAATAATACGTCGACGGAAATATGCGAGCGTACGGCTCTCTGCCAAGTGTCGACACCAGGAAATTTATATCACATCCTAGTGTGTACGTGGGTATAAAGTTGGAATTTTCGTGGAAATGAAACTAGTATCTTTGAAAGTAATTTAAATGAAAACCGGCCGTCATAACTTTAACGATTTTATACCATTCTGTTAATTGCCATAGAAATATCTCGGTTTTATGAAATTATAGAAAAAACACCAGGGTTGTATAAAGCTTTAAATATTCAGATACAGTTTCGAGAATTATTCTACAGAACTTGTATAAATGTTTGTTGAAAATTCGTTATTGCTATTCATTTCAACGTAATAGGTATTACGTATCGAAAATTCAATAGCGAGATGTACGATTCAAAGTTGGTCTGCAGGGTTAAATGTATTATCAAGATAATAATTTTAATTGTAACTTCTAAGTTATATTAGGAACACAATGTTAGTTAAAAAGTAACCCGGCAAATCAGAAAATTATGCAACTTTGTGTACAAGTGGTGTAGTTCATTCGTAACATAAACCTAGTTTTTGTTGGTGCCATAGTGCGGTTTTGGGGGGTGAAATCAGCCCCTGACAAAATGCAGAATTTCTTTTTCCGTGGAATATTTCGAGAACGATGAGAGATATCGAAAAGAAGATGAAACAAAACTTGCATCTTTTTTTATATCCACAAAACTGCGTAAAAATAATTATCGAAAAATCCATACTTCTCCAGTTACCCCCACCACTAATCCTCAATTCGATAATTCTTTTCACGCGGTTTCGTAGATCTAAAAAAAATATCCAACATTTATTGAAACTTCTTTTTGATATCTCTCACCGTTCACGAGATATTCGGCGAAAAAGGAAATTCTACATTTTTTCAAAGAGTTTTTTCGCCTCCTAAAACCGCACTATGGCACCAACAGAAACTAGGTTTACGTTACGGATGAACTACTCTACATGGAATTTCTGGGTTGCCTATCTTCCCTTGTTAGGGAAAAATTGAAAAAGCCCCACGTTTTGGATTGAATTTAGGGAATCGGTGAATTTTCAATTCGGGAATCGAAATGTGTGGTCCATTCGTATTGCCAGAAATCCTACAGTATGCGATTGAACGTGAGATATCGCAATTATAGAGGCAATTTACGGCTGGCGCGTATAATAATAAGACAAACGTTGTACAAACAGGAACCGCATAACTCTGGCCCGCCCGTTACTAATGAGCATAATTAGATTTACGCGGAAGTATATTAGACGAGGACTTCGAAAGGAGGGGCAGAAGATACACGATAATGGCGCCATATGCATAAACGCTCGTAGTAAACTCGGTGCACGTGTGCGTGTACAGAAAGATGCGATATCATAGTCAGCTGCGCTGCATAAACTCACTCGACACACATATACCGCTTCAGCGAGGGTAGTTTGAGGGTGGCGTGGAATGGAGGGTGAGAGAACAGCGACATCACGGCCGTTTCGGGACATAGTGAAACCTCGATTCCCGCATGTAATTTTACCTTTCTTCTTCCATGTTAAAGCTATCTCCGTTTCACCCACTGTCCCTTCTTACTTCATAGTTTGTTCTGGGATCGTTTTGGAACCAATATTGAATCCGTATCGAACGTTGGACTGCGCGGCTTCAAGTAGGTACGATTTCACGTTCGTCCTCTGGTCTGTCGTCAAAGTAGCATTTGAATATTCAGTAGAATCAGGTTTCTTAAGAATTTCTTCCCCTATGGGAAATCTGAAATATACTAGCTTCTATTTAGTTTATGAGATCTTACCCGGATAGTAATTTAAAATTGAAGTGATTTATTTTTCATAGAAATTAATGACCTCGTTTTTCAGCTAGGAATATATTTTAAATTAAGCTCCCTCGTATTTCATTTTAATATAGCGTCCCATACGCGGTCTCATTTGAGAATTAACGGACAGACTTCGAAGCGAAATAAATGAAATTCTTTATTCGTTAACGAATGCCTAGCTCGTTTGGCTTGGAACATTTCTCAATCGCGAAGGAAAGGCGTAGGTCCGTTTGGGAGAAGTGCGAGACGTTAATTGTCCTAAAACGAAAATGCGGGGTTGAATTATGCCGGGGATGTAAGTTACACAAAGAATTGTGGAGAATGCCGTGCAAGTACATTCCGCCGAGGAGAAAATATGGAAGAAGGAAGTGGATGCAATTTTGAAAATTTATTGTCCCGTTTCTCGTTGCGCGTTCGAAGGCATTCCGAACGACCTACTTACTTCTCGTGCACTCGCTCTATTGAAGATCCTGACCGGCAGATAATCTGGCAACCGCCCGATAATTTATCGTTAGACACTCGAAGTGTTTCTGTCCTGTCTTAGATTAGCACGTGTCTATTCCAGCGAACGCCCCTGTATCGCAGACCGTTGCATCCCCCAAGCGGGTTGTTTCCCGTGCAATTGTAGGTTAACCTAATGTCAACTAAGTTGGTATTACAGCGGTGCGTGGTAGGGCGATGCAATTCTGTCTACCAGGGGATAGCGGGAAAGAAATGGTACCCAATAGTCACTTTAATGTGCTTTGCAACACATATAGAACAGAAGATTGAGGGCACCCTTCGCGCTCTTATACTGTGAAGTAGGTGCAGCCGATAAATAATCGTATTAAATGTTTCATTAAATCCTTTGCGGCAAGGGGAGACTAAATAACTTGAATTAAAAGTAACGAGACGGTCGGCTTTAAATTTGAACAGGTCAGGGGAATGAACACGTTTAGCATCCGGATCACTGCGAACTCTCCTTAAATATAAAATTGTGGGGATCGATATGTAGGACACGCAAGTAGCTGCGCAAGATTTTCGTGTGCTCCCCTTCGTAAATATTTTAAAACTGCTCTCATGTACCTTAATGGATATCAGTATTCGATGTGATATTTATACAAATTCTGGGCTCCTGCGACATTTTCATTACATTTTCAGTTTCAACAATTTATTGCTCGTATCATATTTATGGACAAAACTGGATATCTGGCTAAAACGGGGACGTATTATTATTTTTTAAATTGCCTTAAATTTGCTCGTGTCGTTGCAGCGACATATTGTATGGATTACTAAGGTGATATCGTCTTATGCGTTTTTGAAGGATCTGATCTAATTTTCGATCATTAAGAAAGTTCCAACACTTTAGACAGTGTTCAGGTAGATATTGTTGATGTGAATTATGTTAATTGGTGCATATTAAAGTGTAATTAATTAAAAGGTACTCTGGGTACTCAGTTTTACATAAAATATGTATAATAAAGAAACGAAAAAGAGGACGTTATCAAAATTAAAATTAAATCTTAATAAAGGACTACAAGTAAAGAGAAAGAAAACTAAAAAATTAAACAAAATACCAAAGAATAATGATAACAGTGGTGATGAAAATGCTGAAGACATTTGAATTTATGTCGAAGAATCATATGGTTCATTCAAATTGAATGAAGGTTGGTTGCAGTTTACAGCTTATTCTGACTGGTTGGGAGACTGAAGAAGTGGATGAGTTTCGTTGTTATAGGTGCTAGGGTCAGTATCTAGATTCTAGTATGCTACTGTTTTACCCCGATAGCATGGATAAAACCGTAAAAGCAAATCACATTTTAATTCGCTACTTTTTTGTATTTGTTCTTCTATTAAAAAATTGGATATATACTATTATCTAATAAAGAGTTTATGCTAATGAATCCTACTTGCAATTTCTTATTTACATTAATAACGTCAAAGTTATGAGCTTTTATTCGTAACGTCCCGATTTTACCCCAGTTTCCCCTATCTCACATTCCCAAATACATCAGAATTACAATTTGAATGCAGCGAATTCCACGAAGCTGGCCTCCCTCGTTATAAAGCATTGAAAATGAGAAATGTTTTAAAAAAGTATTTCAGTTTAAACATATTTTTCGCGATACCAGAGCCAGACTGGGGTTACGCAGCGTAACGAGCAGGCATATGTATGCATTAATGGGAAAGCGGCTAGTAGGAAACATCAGATGGCTATCGATCCGAAGTGGGCGCGCTTATTAAATATAATAGGGGAGACCGGGGCTGGTAGGCCAATTTTTCAGTTTTTGATTTTTAATAAATTATATGGGCGAAATATCATTAAATCACCTACTATATTTGATAGGGCATACATTTGGCTATTTGAATAAATTATTAACGTTGTCTCAATGTGACAACATTTAAGGCATTTTAATGTTTTTCTAACACCTTACATGCTGGTCAACCAGCCCCGTGGTCGGGGTTGGTAGACTAACAGTATGGGGTAGGTTGACTATAGGTGCAATCAGTTAAGAAAATTTTGTTAGCAACTTATCTGAGTTGTTTTATTATAAAATATTTATTACTTTTTAATAATAAAAACAATTTAAACCTTTATAGTAGCAATAAATCTTATATCTAGTATTATAAAAATATTCGCCATCTTCTATCAACTAATTACTATCTTCACAATCTGATGTGCAATTTTTGCACTCATAGAAAAGTATATTTCCTTTTACGCATCTCCTAGTGTCTCTACAGTTTTCTTTGGGGTATCACTGAGGTTGGTTCACCAGCTTAGTCATGTAACCCCGGAGGTTATTAGTCAACCAGCCCCGAACGATCATTTTGACTTCAATACTCTATACAACCTGTAATTATTTATGTAAAATCAAAAACGCAGTCTCAATAGGTCGTTTAATAAACAAACTTTAAAATAGTCCCTTCACCTTTATTCTACTGTGACTATATAGAGCGTGGAAACATAAAATCTTTAAGAAAATATATTTACTTACGTAGCCAATTTTTCGATAAACGCTGGTAACTACCAAACGACGTGTAATGGTGGTGTCGGACACAAATGAATGACATAGTAGAAGTGACTTGCTCCTACAGAAAATCGCTCCGCGGTAGAGCACACGTCGGTGGAAAGTTATTAACAATTAGTCAACCTACCCCTGGGGCCAACCAGCCCCGGTCTCCCCTACCCCTTTAAAAAAATGCTCTACCGCCAAAGATCGCCTAACTTCTTTTCCCACCCGCAGGGAGTCAGCTTCGAAGTCGCAGGGGTGGCCCAGAGGATTAGCCTACTCTGTTCAGCAATCGTGTATCTTCAATGTACCCTGTCCCCTTTAAAACGCCCATCCTCGTCAGAAGTTTCCGATATAGTTGTGGTCTGGATGCTTTGGCCGTAGATTACTGTGCTACGGGCGGTTGTCCCCTTCCGTCCGTGGATTCCGCGATAAACGCCAGCCTACTGCAGGAACCAGCGAATAAGTCACGGTATACTGGCTGCGTGGTCTTATGAAGCCCCTAGAAGAATCGGAAATTGCGGGAAGCAGAAGTATGATCGCTCTCCGCGCGGCCAAAACGTGGCCGTTCCGACGAAAACAAGGGAAAAAGGGGGAGAGGCTTCATACATTTACGAAATGGACATTCTAACGTAGACAGTCGGCTCGGAAAGTGGGACATCGTGTAACAAACCAATATCGAGAAGTCTGCTGGCCCGACGAACCGTGTACTCCAGCTGGCAGAACACCCGCACCGCGATTATTTATTTCGGCTCTAGACTTGTTAAGGTTTCAACTTTCCAATCTCTGTGTTATAAAGCAAAAAGATATGGGCTCCGCCGGATTCCCAGAAATTTCGTAATAATTCTGGAATTATAACGAAGCTGCAAGCAGCTGGAAAGTAGAACTTCATACATCTGGAATATGGGTGTTTTGTTTTCTTCATTTATTTAGTACAGCGTTTTTAAAATACGTGAAATGAATAATGAGAATACTATTGGGAACGAGCGTTGCGCAAATAAAGAAGATTTTGGTTGGATCACTGTGCCCTTTATTTCGTGTACATGCTTTCTGTTACAAGCTCTGTCAATTCGGTTCGATCTAGATTCACATCGAAGCGCCCATTGCAACGCGCAATTTTCCCTTCATTGTTCCACGCGACTTTCCTTGGGAGCATTTTCTCTGAACGAAGCTTGCCCCGCGTGTATCTATGTGTTTCCTGAGAGAGTACCATCATGTAGCAGGGCTGAACAACAAGGAATATCATTTTTTCCCAAATTTCGCTTCCGTTCAATCGAGAGCCCGCAACGAAACACATTTCTATCAAATTTTATGGAAGATCGATCCATTTCGTTCGATGCTTCTGTGTAGTCGTCGTTCATAAACATCGACGTAGTTGCCTACAATAATTTATTATCCACTGAAGTAACAAATTACTAAATCGTATCGTGCAATGTTTTCCTCCTTCAATGTTCTATTTCCATCCAGCAACGAACGATAAGCCATATCAGTTGCTATAAATCAGCTTGCAGTATTGGAATCCGGATTTAAGTAATTATTACAGCTTATATTTTGTAGACACTCGAGGGCTGTTAGACTAGAAATCAGCTTATGACGATCTGAAACATCACTCGGGCCCTTTGAGCTATGAGCGAATTTCCTTTGAATTATTTTCACGAAATCTCGAGAAGGAGCAGCATTGCTTGCTATGCATATACATGAATACATACTTGTCTTCCCTGGATAAGCTACTTATCTCTCATGAACGTTTCACGAAGTTCAGGGAAAGTTTTCAAGACGAGATTATGAGCGTACAAGGCAGGAAAGCGCATTATCGGACTAGAAAGTGAATCCTGGGATTGCTGTAAGCTAACTGACCGTTGCGGAACTTTTGAATTCCGCTAACGATCCTCTTTCTCCCTGTTGTATCGGATCCGAAAGGAGCATTGTATTGCAATGATAGGTCGGATAAAGGCTGCCCGGTGGAGTGGGCCATTGATCGCGTATTCAGGATTCTTCCTGGACCGGAAAAACGTGTTTGGCCGCGTAAAAGTTGCATCGAACGTTTGCTTGCGATCCACTTGGAATTGTGTATGAAAATCGAGATTACACTTGACCCATTCGAGCGAACGAGTGTGGGGCTAATCACGGGTACTTGAAAAAATTGGTAATTTCGCCCCAGAAATCGTGAAGTATAAAACGGGACATTTCGTATACGTTAGCCATTTTCCCAGTGGCTGTTCATAAACGCGGAAGTTCCTAAATCGAAATATGTATTCGAAATATGTATAATCATTTTTCAAAGCTGTCCTTTCGAATACTTCAAGTTGCACATGCGCGCGATCAAAGAAATGGGGAGCTTTTAATTTATTCTGTTAATCAACGATCCAACACCTCGATTCGCTTAAAATATTCGTTTCTAAGGTAGAGGAAATTCTCGAGGAGCTTTTCATAAGAATCCGCATTATACCAGGATTGAATGGTATTTGACAACACGTTATGACAGAGATTACTTCCGCCTCGATAAACGTAAGTCGGTATTAGAGACTCGCGCATCAATATTTTCTTCCGTAGAATCTGGTGTCCCTATTTCCGCGTGAATCCCTTCCACGCAATAACCGCGGCGCGAGGTTCTTGTTTTCTCAAACCCTCATACCCACTTCGTCGTCTCGATGGAGAGCTAAGAAGAATGTCCCTGGCAACGAGTCGCGCGAATTCGCTGCCCTTTTTTCCGTTTCATTTTCGAAGATTTACTCCCGCTGAAAAAGCAGAGAAATCTCGTTTGAGTTCATAGCGTACGCGCGCGCGCGCGCGAAATATTGCGATGATTTACGCGAGTTCCGTGCAAATTTATCGCCCACCGTCGCCGCGTTGCCTGTCCTATTTTCACGACGTGTTAAAAGTCAAAGGGGCGCGCCAGCATCTCGACCCGTCAGAGTCTTCGGCGGGCGGTGCAAAAAATTAATTGCATTATCGACGTGAATTTTACGCTGTTTGCCAGGCCCGCGGTTTCCGGTCTCGGTGTTAATTAATTTTTTTTGACGTTGCTCCCACAAGGAGAGGGTGCGTAGTCCTTTGAACACAAAGCGTCGCCGGCCTCCCGCCGCGAGTTAATTCGAGCTTATTTACAGAAGCTTATAAAATGGGAGGCGCTTCACTGGCTACAAACCTCTCATTAGTTATATCGTTTTTATTTCCTTTGCGAGGGTAGCGATTAACGAGGGTCACGTTGATCGGCGATTTTCTTAATACGCGGCTCAACGGGATCCGAGCAAGCATTCACGAAGGAAATATTGCGGATTCTTTAGGAGGTGTGTCACTAACGAGGGAAGTTTAACCCTCGGTTGTCGCACCTACTTTTTCGAACGTCGATGTCACACTGGGTCAATTTGACCCTGTCAATTTTCAATCAGTTGTTATTTAAAAACTAAGTGTAAAAAAATTAAGTGTAAAAAATTCTGGGATAATGTTTGAACATTGTAGAATATATGCCCATCGTTGAAAGTTGACATTTAAAGTGTCATCATACTTAAAAAAAAAATTGACTGAATAAGAGTTCCGACAAAAAGGTTTTTTACTTAAAAAACGCAGGGTCAATTTGACCCCGTGTGACAACCGAGGGTTAATAACTCAAAATTCTATCTTCTGTCGAAGCTTTATTCATTCGTGTGGGTGGTCTGAAATAGATCACAGGCTAAAACGGGAAACCAGTGGATACTAGTGAGCTCGTGAAAAAATTACACCAAATTTCCCGTGTAGGTAAATATCGCGAGTTAGCGATTTCTGAAAATCCACGGAAAGGCGTGTAACTTCCAATGAAACGTGACCAGATCGATGCATTCACCGTGCGATTTCACTGCAGAAGACCCCGACTGTCACCGAACGCCTTTTTTTCCGGGTTCCCATTGATAAAAACGTTACATTTGGTTATCTCGCTATTCTGTGTACGCCGTTTTCGGTTTCGCGAAAGGGGAACCGTCGTTGAAAAAAAAATGACTGCTTCGTACTGAATCGTGGTTATTCGACACGCTAAAACTGTTCCCCGATTGCGCCGATCGTGTTGTAGGTTTTTACCCAGAAGGGTGAACAAGGGGGAAACTATACAACACGATACGTCCAACTTGCTGGCGATTCCGAAGCGGTTCTACGAATGTTTCGATACTATTTATTTCTATGCTCGTTCGTTCGCGAACGTAGGAGCCGGATGGCACGATGATGAATTAGATCGTCGTTATTGATAATCTGAATACCTCGGGGATGTTAAGTCTCCGGTTTCCCGCCATTGTTTTTCCCGGGGAAAATATGTCCCAGAATGCCGGTAAAATCGCGCCGCCGCGGAAATAATCCCCCCATGAATTTTCATGTCATATCTGCCGCCAGAGAGAAAGATAATATTCTCTTCAACTTCGAGGCCGCGGAACCGGAGGAAACAGAGAGAGATAGATATTATAGCCCGCTGTTTACAAGGACTTTCCTACCGGTCTTTAATTAATTCTGGGGATTCCTGGGGTTTAAATATTCGGTCAGAGTATCCGCGGGCCGTACGGCGCGGAGTCAAACGTCATTGTAAACTGCCCATGGCCGGGCGCGTATCCTCTAACGCGCGGGAATTTATCAAAAATTCCGTTTGTCTCGATTTTGTCGTGATTGCATAGCGAATTGATCTCTGCTGATACGGGATCAGGCGTGAGGAATAGAGACGGGAGATTGATAAATGCGTGAAGGCAAAGGGGGTTGCGTAATTGGAATGGTTGCACGAGGCGAAATGCGAAGAATGTTGTTCCATTTTGTCATTCACGAAAGTTTCGATTGTGTCTGCCGGAGAAAACCAGAATTCCTTCATGGGTCACTGCCTCTTGTGTAGAATATGAGATGCGGGATTATTTGTTGAGACTCGGAAATAAACGTGCTTGTTATTGATTGAACGTATTCTGTAAATATCATCGAATTTCTTTTGAATATTTTTAAAAATTTTTTGCTTACATACCGTTGTTGGTTTAGTATCAAAATCTAACGCAGGCAAGTTGCAATAGGGTCGTTTACTTTCTGCCCTCTCATTGGGAAGTTCGAAGTTGAAAAAGCAACGTTCCTCGCGCACGCCAGCCCAACAGAATCTAATCGTAAAACGCGGGTAAAAAATGTTTTCCCGGCTACTAAAAATCTACTCTCCATTCCCAAAGCGAGAGACCGGGATAGAAGGGGAGGAAAAATGAGAGTGACGACACGGGGTAGTGAGTTTTCTCTATTTTCGAGTCGGGGAGAAGGTTTACAGGCAGCAGGGTTGCTGTGCCCGGCAATAAATCTCTTTCGAATGTTGTTTCGCGCTGTCTCTCAATTGCAAAGTGCATGTACAGTGTATAAAGCACCGTTTCGACGTGGACAGATCTTTAATTGCTATTCTTATTTTTCGTGGAAGCACGTTGCAATTCCTGCTCCGAACGCCCGCGTAAAATATTTTCTGTCAGCTGTTAGCGATGCTACATTGGAAATCCAAGAACGAAATGCTATGAAATATAGACATTAATTATACAGTCTACTAATCACCTCTAATCAGTAATTTAGTAAACTGAGCTAAAACTAATTTCTTTTGGGAAGACTTAAATATTCCAATTTTTCAGGAATCTGGTGTTACTAGCTGGTGATCAAGCAAATCAAAGCAAAATCGATCGAGCAATTTTAAATATCTGAGCGTTCGTAATCGTATGAACCACTTTTAACCACTGCAACGAACTAGAAAGTATTGATTAACACGAGGCGTAATCGAACAGGAATCAAGATTCATTAGAAACACATTAATCTTTTCCTATCGGGCGAGAGTGCGGTCTAGAATTTCATAATACTTGATTCATCTACGCTGTTCCCTCAGAGGCAACATTTCCTGCTATAACGTTACTGACACGACGCGACGTCATGAACCTTATCCTCTGTTGCGTGTGCTTTATTCCGTGCAACAGACGTTTCTGAATATCTCGCTACTTGAGCGTGAACGTTGCAATAAAGCGTGCGGTTCTTCCCTTTATTCGGAGGAAATTGGTTCCAGAATAGCAAATGATGGCGCTTGAGATGTGATACAACTGGGTGATATTGGTCGTAAAGTGGCTGGTTGCAGTTAAAAAGGGAGCCATCGGGGAAAGAAAGAAATCAGGGGCTTGCAGTTCTGCCCTGCACCGAAGACTCGTTCTCAACGCTGAAAAATTGCGATTTTGCAGTTCAAAGAAGTCCTTACAAAGTGCAAATACCTCGATGCTTATACCTATCCTGATTGCATGTTTTTCGGTCCAGAAAAATATCGAGCGTTGTATATTTTTAGGTGAAACGTTATATTCACGTTGCTCGGAGAATCCGGCATTCGATATTTTTCCCACGTAAATACTAAATCTGGAAGTTTATATGAAACCGAGTTATCGACTCGGTCTTAATGAACGTCAGATTTTAATAAAACGGACCAGGTTTCAACTAAAAACGCGAATGTGCCTGACAGTGGCGTGGTGTATCGAGAAAATGGGAGGAAAGAAAATTTCGCAAGGTATTAAACGATATTCGTCGTAGCTGGGGAGACACGATTGCCTTCGCTATCAGGGAAAAATCGAATAACAGCAATGTTCTGTGAAAACCAGCGTTTCTCTCATCGCCAGTCTACGCAAAATTTATTCCTCGGATGCCTCGAACTACTTTATTAAAAAGCTGTGCAAATATTGGAGGTAGAAAGAACGCTCTCGATCCTCCTACGGGCAAATGATATGTCTAGTTAGATATTTTCAAGCTGGATTTTAAACATTTTTCGCGAACGCAGGCGAACCCAGCGGTTTGGTAATTGACGAATTTTTGGTTTTGCCGCCCCTTGGCGCGGCGCTAACGTCATGTTAAAAAGTGATACGAGCCACCCCGCGCCACGTTGCAGATAACAGAAATTTATGCAGATAAGTGAATGAATTTTGCATGCGTGTCGAGTGCGCGTGTGTACACATCACATGATAGTTTTTTTGCATAAGCTGCGCGCTCCGCGCCTGATATGGAGGATTTGTTAAATTTGTATAAAACCTGACTTTTAATGTCGGTCGCGTTGCAGAGCCAGAAATCTCGATTTAAAAGAAACCGATCGCGGATAATTATACAATATTACGATCCATTTTCCCAAACCTAGTTCCATACAATGCTCCCTTTCAGAGGTAAATGTTTACCACAATGAGACAATCTCAGTCCGAACGAATACAGGCTTGTTGCTAATTATTTATAAAACGCATATTGCGTGCAGAGTCTGCTAACGTGATGGGAGAATGTTCCTTGCCAATGGCGGTAGTTAATTAAATACAATTCGAAATATTTAGGAACCAAGTAATATGGAAAGGGATAATTATTTGTGGAAACGTGATATTTCGTTACCGGGGAAGGGAATGAGCTGCACAGAGAACAAATTCAATATTGAAGTTATATTCTGTCGTTCTAAATAAAATAACAATACTGAATACAAGAGACTTCATCCTTCCAGTAATTAATACTTCTTTCTTGCAGTTTCAAATTAAATTTTCTCTCCATTGGCACTCGTTACTTCCAGACAATGTCTATTGTAGTCTAATATATGAATAATTATAACAAATGAACTTAGGATTTTCTTTTGTATCATATTTTGTGCAAAAAGCACCTGCTGGTGGGTCTAACTCAAATTTGAACCAACCCGAAAGTCGCAGCACGCAGAAATTGGCATACAAACAGTTGCCAGGTAAAATTTAGTATTTTTTATTGAGTTTCACATTAAAATTGTAGGAAAGAACAAAGACGAGACTCCTCGGCAAGCTACGGTATTAAACTTTATGATAAATAATAATGTTCTGTGCTACTAGTTCATTTGAAATTTGTAGCTTTATTATACGCATAATAAATAAATAAATTCGCCTGCCAATGGTCTATATTCGACAAATGAACGTATTTTCAATTTTCATTCATTAAAGAAGCTTTGTGCCTTCAGCTAACCAATAAAATTGTAATTCTCATATGTACCTACATCTCTTTAGTCGAGGTTTATTCGAAGCTTGGAATGGCTTGTGCTTTCGAAGCTGCTCGCATAAAATTGCTCCATATAAATAAAATAAAACGAAACCGTGTGATCTGTCCTGTTTTTCCAGATTTCGTAGTACCGAGTATACTCGCGGCGTTTTTCTTGAAGCGACCGACGAAATACAGAGTGTTCGCGTCATTATCCGCTGGAATTCGTTCCGTAGAGTGTAGTAAGAAAGAAATAGAAGAGGAAAAAGTCTCGAGAACTTTTTCTCTAGTGTACCTAGGATTTTATGAGCACCAATTTTTTTCTGGGAGACTGAGACACATTCTAGATATTCGAAGTAAGTTCCTTGGCAAATCGCTATGATCCTATACTATAGTTGTAATAAAATCAAAAGAATTCTCTCCCGTACCATTTGACTAACTCTCACACCGTCTTATTCTTTCGCGAGAGAAATGGCATAGAATGGTCTATTGATTTTGTTCTGGATACAGGAATGGAAGTCTCTTTTAAATAGATATAGAAATAAGGTTTAAGGAATATTATAGTAAATGATTATAAATGATTTCATATTTATAAGCTGTTTTTGACGTGAACGGATTAAGAGCAATTTACAAACTCGGTGTTACGATGAATTTAGCATGTTCTTATTTAATTCTTCAATCTGGAAAAAAGTGGAGCCCCTTCAATTTTTATGTAAGCTAATAATATCGTTCCATTTTGGTACAGGTAAGATGTTCATCCGGCTCGCTATAAATTTTCTATACTGGAGGTGGGGTGCGAGTCCCTGCATCGAGAGCCAAGGGAGATTCATGAGACACCGACGGGTATGTGAATAAATTGATGACGCGATATTTTATTTAGAGACTAGAGACTCTTTTAATGCACTGAACGATACTGTTTCAATGCCTCTCCAAGCGGATTAAAGTACTCTTAAAAAATTTACTTCCAGTCATATTTTACTTTGATCTAATGTATCTGAATACATTATAGAAGCCCATAAAATGAACTTATAATATTTACTAGACTTCCATCGAGCAATGTTTGCAAGATAAACAGATATTTTTGAAAGTGATATTTCATTAATTTCGGAATGACAAACAGTATGCGAATGAAATCTGTTTAAAATGTAGGTACTAGGTACATAGAAATGCAGTAACGTTGGTATGACAAATAATCCGAATCTTTTCAATTAAACTGGAATGAAAGGGAATTATTTTTCGCTCGATGAAACCTCATTACTGTCCATTACGTGTTTCATCAGAAAATGTGCAGCTAATTTCTCCCACAGTGAAGGATAGGTTTCGCAAACCAGGCAGCTGTTATGACACAAAAGCAGTTATTTGCCTGATGGATAGAATTTAAATTAAAGTTGCCCTTCTTAGTCGTTGAAGGGAATTGTATCAGAGATTGGAAGGTTTCAGGGCATATTAATATGGTTGCAAATTGCTCCTGACATAAATCTCCCGGATCCTTTTACATTTTTCTTTTCAATGAAATCATTATCCCGTTTGATGCATTATAACGTCCAATTTATTATCTTTGTACTTTACTTGGTGTTTCGACGCATGGCACTCTGGTGTGCAATTTATTGTATTCTGTTTCCTTTATAATCTACTTAGTCCCCTTTTCACGATACAAATTCAATTTCGGTACAGAATATCTGCCTCGGTTCTGAATTCTATTTATTTAGTCATATCACGGTTGAGCTGAATAATTGTAGAATTAGGTCACTTATCATTGGCGGTGAAAAGCCATTTTAAAACATATAATACGTTCCTTAAAAGAAACTGTGCACGACACCAACACGTGTGCTAACTATCGTCTCTTTAATTCCCATCATTTCAAAGGCAAGTAAATAATTGACGCGATATCGACGAATTAAATTGATCCCCACTGCCGGGCGAAGTTAAACATCCGCAGCTTGTATCGCGATTCTGTTCGAAGCTGCTCGTAATTTGTGTTAATGTAATCCGTCCGGAATATTGAATGTTATTCGTTCCTTTAACGCTCCTCGCGGAGTTTCCTCTTGTACGTCGAATCGTTCTTTGAAAGCAGAAAGGAACCCCGATTATCCAAGGTAATTGGAAGTAAGGAAGGTCCAGATAATCGAAAAGTCGGCTAATTGGGTGAGATAAAAGTGGCGAAACGCTGCTGCCGGTTTCGAGCATTTACTCTGAATTACACTTGATGATAAATTAATTGGGGGAGACGCGGAATATCGAATCGTACAGCTGAAAAATCGACTCGTCAAGCTGTTTCCATTTTTTCCACCTCTGCTATTCGATATTCCGCGTTCCCTCCAATTAATTTAAAAACACAGCTTAGTACTAACGACTGGGCTTCGAAAAATATTAAATGAATAAATTGATCCCCAAAGCAGTCGTTTTCATCCGCGGGATTTGAATAATTTCTATTACCGGCATATTCACTGGTGTCTTCAAAGTAGTAATGCTCATTGATCGATCATTGTGCAAGAAGTAACATAATCCAAGCTTGACGAAACGAAATATATTCGATCGCGAAATTTCGTCTAATTAATAAATCAAGGCTTTGCAGTGGGCTTTCCTGCTCCATTTTAAAGTCGGTGGTAATTGGTAAATTTCGTTTCAAGCTTAACACGGTTTAATTGAATGTAAAGTCAGGCCAGGAGAAAGGATCCGTTTCCAGGCTGCTTCATTGGGATGAAGAAATTTGGAAGCTAGGAATTTTTGTGGATAAAGTTCCCCTAATTATCCAGAGAGTAGGATTTACGGAAAAAGTCGACGGGGCCGTGGAATACACGTACTCCTAACCCTCTTAATTTTGGTTCATTGTTCTGTCTTCACGGACTTTTAACTCCACGAAGTACATACACAGCGTGCCGTGTACGTCTGATCTGTACGGGAATTCCTGTAGTTTGTTAATCCACAACGTTGCTCCCAAAAGAAGGCACCCTCGCTGTACTTTGTACCCTTGTTCGTTTGACGGTGTATTTTAAAACCACGAAGAAAATGGTGCATAAAACTTTTGCTCGCGGGTTTTTGCTTATTAAAGGTAGATAATTATAAAAAAGTTGTCTGATTTTAAAGGAATTTTTGTTGTTAACAAAGAAACTTGAATATGGAAAGTCTCTGAGAATTTATGTAATGAGAAAGATAATCCGTTATTAAAATAGATTCTTTATCAAATATACACCACCAAATTAATTGTCATTTGACATTTGTGACAAGAAGCTAAATTGAAGGGAATGTAATAGTGTCTGTAGGTATTCACGATTCATTTCTCACGACCCAAACGAAAATCCCGCTTCAAGTTCACGAATTTCATCTCTTTCGTACATCGTTGGTGGCGAAGCGTGCTGTAGACTTCCAATATACGAGTTTGCGCAATATAACTGCATCAGTGTTTAGCAGGGAGCATTTGAAACCCGTGAAGCACGGTTACACTCGACAATTTCATATTCATGTAGGCTGTGTGCACAAATTATTTGTGCAATACGCGTTATCATCCATTTCCAACGCACATATCGCATACAGCTGTTTCACAATTTTCGGCCATGTTTTTAGTCGTCTCTTCTTCGTTGCCTGTGCCCAACAGGCACACAAACGCAGCTTTGATGTTAAAGTTGAATTCATTAGTTAAAGAAATCTTGTAAATTTCATACGATTTTTAATCATGGTTTAAAAATTAAAGATTAATGATTTAAAAATTATGGTTTAAAAATTAAAGATTAATGATTTGATCTTGGGTGGAGCCGAGTTGAAGGGATACAAATATTTTTAATGCAAATTGAATAATATTCGTTGGGTGATTTTAAAAATTTATTCAAACAATAAAATCCAGTTTTATTTTCTTTATACAAAGTCTCTTGGTCCACCCCCTCCCCCACCCCCCTCGTAATTCTCTGGGTACGCCACTGCATCGATATATTGTTCTAACTGCTATTCTCTGTAAAGTTCGGCGTGAATGGATATCGAGAAATATTGTTTACCGTAAGTGGAACTACCTATATTCAGTAATTATTAAATATTCATTAGTTACTTCGAAAGGGGATGCGCGAAAGAGGATAGTGAAAATCAGTGTATCTTATGGCGCTGCAGAATCAATCCCACAATAAATTCAATGTAATGGCGTGGTTGAATTTTTACGTACGAAATCCCCCGCATTTGCATTATGCACAACTGTTCGGCTAATTACTGACGGCGCTAATGAATGTTTGTTATTATGATATCCGTATTGTTGCCAAAGAGCGTTCATTACAGTTCTGCGTATCATTGTCCGCATACATGTTAAATATAAAATTGCGCGTAATCGACACCTATTAACAGTGTTTCATGAGATTAATATTTATCAAAAGAATTCATGCATTCATTCATAAACGATCAAACTTAATTAAAAACATACACGGAAATCATGTTCTGTGAAATGTTATCTGGTTTACTGAGGGAAGAATTAGTAAATATTTCCTCCCCACAGTGGGACGAATACGTATTAGAAAAAAATGTAATATAATTTAATAGATAATTTTAACGAATGGTAAAAAAGATATGTTTTATGATCGACGCGTTTCCATCGCCGCGCCGGTGAAAAACTTTTTCGAATTCCGCTGTGAGTCTTCACTGGTGGATAGATCTCATTTTGATCGATCCTGACGCTTTACTTTCGTGATCATGAATTTGCAAGAATCTCCGCAGCAAGCCAACGAAATCGTATAAATATCGCGTTACCGAACAAGTTCTAACGGAATTCCACATATTCTTCGCGATTTTCTGATCAATCTAAACTCCGCGGCAGGCTCGCGTTGGTTCGTGCTGACAAACGCTCGAAGCTCTGATAAGTATGCGGGGATTTCGATGCACTTCCGGCTGCGTGACTTCACGGTATGGATTCTTCCTCTCTCGCCAGACGTTTTCACGTAGATACAAATTAGAGCAAATAAAGGAAATCCATGGATGGGTTCGTTGGAGAAGGCTAGAAAGCGTCTCATTTTTTTCTAAGCCCACGTTCATTTTGCTGCGAGCTGCGCGCCTCGTTGCCGATGGTTTCCCACGCGAACAAACGGATCAAGAAGAAATTCGTTAGCCACGGGCGCTCGAAATATTTTCATTTCCCGCCGGTGATAATCACATTTCGTTTCGTCCTTCAGTCGCTTTCAATTAATCTGGCTGCGCTATGTACACCGCAGGTACCTATAAACACTGCGCTGTGAAACACGCGTTACGAAACGCGTTTAATGCAGAGAAAATCGGTTAAAATATTCGGGCCTCCATCTCGTTTCGGTCTTCGTCCAGCGGATTCGCGCTTTTACTATTTCCAATCGGAACAATTACAGCGCTAAGCACAAGTGAAGAACCGGTAAAATATTTTCAACGCTCGCTCGTCTCTAAATTCTGCGTACGGCGTAATTCGTGGTAATATAACAATAATTTCTCCATGGTAGAATATTGTGAAAATAAAAAATAGAAAATACATTCAAGAGCCATGGGATCCTTCTTGTCGCGTACGAATTTGGAAATTAATGGAAATACACAGGGCTCTGTATGAAAAAAATTTGCAACACTTCCTTTCCCCTTTGTTTTTGACCGAGGTATCGCCTTCTGTTCGGTCGTACTTCGCATTTCGCCTGCCCTCTGTGCACCGAGCTCTCAACAGTTCTCCAAACAGCCGAACGATCTTTTTTACTTTTAATTTCGCTGGCTGGTTCCTCGAGCAACTCGGAGTGAATGGAATTTTCGGTGCACGGCCCTCGTTCGACGCCGCTTTCGATCACCCTAGGTGCAGATTTTATTGCGATTCCCGCCTATCGATCGGGCATCGGCCGTCCGCGAGCACAGAGGTCGACAAACGATACGTAATTTTTATTGAAATTCGATTCGTTGCTCGAGCGGTGTAGCGAATCGCTCGTAAACCGAACCGCCTACAAAAGCTTCGCGCACTTCGCGACAAGCGTCTTTATGATAACCAGCTTGCAATAAGTCCTGACGATTGCTTGTGCAATGCGCACAGGTCGACTTAACCGTGGAACGGGCGGCCCGATAATTTCCCGTAAAATGAAATGTCATCGGTAAAAGTGCGCAGGCAGGGGTGTTTTGCAGTGGCGCGCCGGCGAAACTGAATTTACGCTTCGAAAGGGCGGCCGGCGTAGTTGGGAAGGGATTTAATTAAAGGAAGCGCGAAATTCGTTACATTATTCGAACGCTTTGCAGCGTTCCCTTTTTAATTATTTCGGTTTCGTGTAGTTTTGTTGAGAGTGTTTGATTTGACGTGTTAAAAAGGCCCCACGGGTTTCTACCTACATTTAGAAATTTGAAACGGATATGAGATGCGGTATTGAACTATTAAAAATAACTTAAAAGAATAACGTAAGATTGATATTCTTTAAATAACCAGGTCAATTGTAGAACCGGAGTTTCATCGAGATTAAATTGGAGTTGTAAATCGATTTCGAAGCAGCGAGCATTACCCTTTGCTATCTAATATTCGATCATTCCGTTTTATTTCGTAGGTAAGGTGGAAAATGTGATTTTCACTGGTTTCGTTCAAACGATTAACCTAATAGACAAAGTTTTATGACAATCTAGAATTAATAGAGTCCGCGTTTTCGTTGAGGGCGAAATTTTCCTCGTAGAAGTTTAAGGAAATCTAATAGCCGCGAATATACACGGAAAAATGTTTTAACCCTGGAAAACAGTGCTTGTCGTACACTGTTCAGATGAGTGCTCGGTCTTCACGCGGTAACGTGTTCAGCACCGTCGCTCTCGATGCGCGAGCACCGATATTTTCGGTGCTCACCGTTCGTCGTTGTTTTCGATGCGCGCATGGTACATACATACTGTACGCACATCGAGAGCGACGGTGCTGAACACGTTACCGCATGATGACCGAGCACTCATCTGAACAGTGTACGACAAGCACTGTTTTCAAGGGTTAAAACATTTTTCCGTGATAACTTTACACCTTCGTAGATCGCCAGAAGAACCAGAAACAACCGAGTTCTCGGCGAATTTCGCGTCGTTCTTTTGCATCCTCGTTGGAAGCAATTTGAAAGATTCTTTCCCTTAATACAATTGCTCTGCTGTCGAGCAGCTTCACGGGCAACAACGGCGTCCAAAGCGTGAGGTCTTTCAATTAGGAGCAGCGATAGGATATTTCCTTAAACGAAACGGAATTTAACCGAAGTCAAGAAGCAAATAGATTTAAAGAAAAAATTGCGTTTAAATTTTCTATACCTCCATCGCTATACCCCACATTTTTTTTATTACACTTTATCAGGTAGAGGATATGAATCAGTTACAGAGGAATTTAAATGTCTGGGAACAGCTCTCTGGATGATTTACATGTCCCAGGGTCGCGATGCATTAAAGAATGCGATTTTCAAAGTATCATAGTTACGCCACAGGGAATTGCTATGGCGGTCGCAACAATCGATTGCGGGGAATGGAGGCCCTCGACGCGGCTCAAGTTTCAGTGCCCTAGAATGAATTTGTCACCTGCAACGAGCACTTTCGAGTCTCCGTGTGAAAACGTCGAAAGCGACCGGGATGGAATTCTATTCCGTGAAATCCATACTCGATCAGCCATGGCGGGAATGCGCGCGCACCACGTCTCTTATCATTTTTCTCGGCCATAACTTCGGATGACGATAGGGTTCCGAAGATTCTGATACTTAGGGGGAAACGTATTTAAAGTTTCCTCGCGCAGAAACGAAGAAATCGTTACGGCAAGCATAGAGGGAGAAAAGGGGGTCGTCTATTTTCGTGTCGAAAATCAATTGCGTTCGAAAAACTGGCATCGCGAATGGGAATCGTTTTCGGAAGCCTGAAATTATGTAATATAATTAGGGAAATGTGCAGTCGAACTTTTTCACACGCTCTAGTTTGTATAACTCGACAACAGGTGATTTATTTAAATTGGAAAAATAAATTTCGAGCATATATTAGGTTGAAAATACATTATTCAATTGAGGAAAACTTCCAAACCGTATCCGAAGTCGCAAGTTAAATAATTTCTTTGGGACGAAGTAATTTACGTGATTTTATAAAACGAGGGAAGAATTTCGTTTAAAAGTACTAATCAATTTATCGAGGTTGGATTAAATGTTAACAGAAGTCAGAGGTCAATCTATAAATTCGATCAACGTTATTTTAAAGGAAAAGACCAAGCGAATCGAATTTTTACTGGTACCTATGCAAAATTGTTTTTTCCGATTTGCTTCGAATCATGTCAGTTTCAGTAACGTGTTAGCGATGGAATAACTGATAACAGATAGGGAAATAGATTGATTGTGGTTTTCCAACTTTTTCCAAGCACGTTTTATTTATCAGAACGAACAATAGTGGAAATAACGAGAACGCGAATTTTTTTAGTTCTCGATAATTGCAGTGCAGTTGTAGTTTATTGCTATATGACGCTCTGAGTAGGTCTATCGTTTAATTTAATTTTTTAATTATTGATTCTGTGCATGTACTCCCTAATTTATAATACTCGTAATTTCGTTTCTTCGGGATATTAACTCACCCAGGATTTGTTGTGAGTAATAATAATATTCACTGTAATTTTACACGATTTCTGTACTGATAATTCTACACATTCATTGTACGGTGTACAGTTTGATAATAATAAATCCGATAGCATTATTCAGATGTTTAATGAAATGGAAATTATAACCCACCTAGTTTTGTAGCCATTATCAAATTTACCCCATCTTAGTAGGTTGCATAATATGATAATATAATAAATATTACAAACAATAATTTAGGAAAGAATGTTCGCCTGAATGCTCATCGTCGTTGCCACTTCAATAAATAAACAGAATAATCTAACTTCGAAAAACTGTTGCGAACATCTGACTTCCAGGAAACGTATGTTGGCTGTAGTAATACTTGGCTACTCGGTCAAATTATTCACATTAACGAGTCTTACCTACAGAAATGAAAATCGATAACAACCGAAGCCGAAATGAATCAATGTACCTACATGGAATCCAATGAACCGAACGGTTTGACGAAATATTATTAAAAACACGCTATCTGACGTGGAATTTTTGTCACATCGAATATCGATAAATATCGAAGTCGGGGGTGGCAGAGCCCAGCCAGCTTCTGTTCTATTCGCAGCGAACTGGAATATGGACGAGTAACTGGCAATGAACGAGGGAAGTTAGATGGTTCAATCTGACGGTCCTCCAAGGACGTACTATAACAATGAACGAAATAGCAATCGAGAATAATTTATTTGTTCCCGACAACATGCTTGCATGGATAAAAGCATCCCCACGTTGCAGTCTGGCAGGGAAGTTGTTCGAAACTAATATCAAACATGTTGCCAGGTTTCGGAGCAAGTTTTACCGCTGTCCATCTTCTTTTTCCTATCTCCTTCCAACTATATTTTACACCTACGATTTAAGGATAAAGAAATTCAACACTTTTAACATTTTTGTACGTGAAATTTCATTTCCCTCCGCGAATACGGTAAGTCGGGGAGAGATGGCCCACTTTTTAAAAAAATCAGCACATCGTAAATTTAGTGGTTTTATAAAGGACAAAAATATATTTACAAAAGGAGCGTGGTCGAGCCATCTCACCCGCAGTGCCATCTCACCCGGAATTACCCTATACGTAATGTACTTAGATAGCTGTCTTATATAGATATTATATTCGAAGAATGGGGCAAACCTTGAGAAATTGATATTTAGAATTTCACAGGCAAAAATTCATAGCTACAGCTGTCAAGACAATTCCCCTTTTCCAATACAGATAATTTGATGGAAGAAACAGTTAATGGTTGAAACACTCCTACGTCATTGGTATAATCTATTTTGCTGCGGTTTCATTGGTGGCTAAATCGTAGATTCAATAATCCGGACGCATTCGAAATGGAAGATTCCGTTCCGTAAGACAGTGAAGCGCGAAAGCCTGTTACCCCGTTGGATGTCTGACAGTTCGATTAGGAAGAGTTCGCGCGGCTGCATGGGAACGTTTTAAGGTTTAAAGGGAACTAGTTTCGTAAACGGGCAAAATTACTTGTGCAGAGTAACGGTTGCGCAGAATCAACAGGGTTATTTGCTTGATTCGACTGTATGGCGGCCGCGGAACTATCCGGTTTCATTTGCAGTGCAAACAAAACTGACCCGGCCGAAAGTAAATGCTAAATATCGCGATCCACTTGCTAGAGGATTCCCTTTTTAAAACTGCCTCGTGTTGTCTGTCGCTGTAATGGAATAGGCTGCCCTCCATAGTTAAACTGTCTTATCTAGCATTTTTTCATTTTTTCAGATATGTTGAAATATTTGAAGTTCCACACGTCTTTTACCTTTTAAGTATAGTTAGAAACGTCTACGTGCTTCCTAAAGATTTATAAACTGTCTAATGTATTTAACCTAACTTCTTTCAAAATGGTTAAAATATCTTATCTGAAAGAATTAATTAATTGATACGTTAATAATACATTCCCTACTGGCACAATTATTACAAAAAATGATATTAGGCTATTACGAAATAATAACAACATGTTTTAATTTGAAAGAAGGAAAATAAGTATGGTGCAAAGTAAATGATAAAACTTCAGTTTTCTCGGTTCTTTCAAAATGCTAGATAGGACATTTTAACTAAAGAGGGCAGTAGGGACTCTTTTATCAGCTACTCTTGAACTTCCAGCATAGCATTCAACAAATTCTGTGGTTTAATCGTCGCCAAACGGGGGTTAATTAAATTACTTCTCAGGTGACAATAGTCATATTTTATTGATTCATAAAATGTATTTGGATTCGTGGATTATCGAGAACCTTTATCCTCGTAGTTTATTTCTGCGTTCCTTCCTTCACTTCGTAAATATTAAAATCGGCAGATAGACACTGTGTGTGTACGAATACATTTTAACAGTTCCCCAATTTTTACGCTTACTTGCCGAATGAAAGCGTGCTATCTCTATTTTCATTTCGTTTACAAATTCGTCGATCTGCTCTGAATCGAATTTATCAGCCGCCGAGCTGCGATTCTTTCCCGGTTTGAATGGAATAAAGCATCGTTCGGCAACAATTTTACACTGTTATTTCGGTCGTGCTTCACAATTTGTTGCACGGTTGTGTCCAGTTGAATCGTGTTTAATGTTTCAATGGCCGATGGAAAAAGTTTATGGAAATCGTGAGCACATTGTTTCAAATTGCCACAATCCACATTATGTTCTTTCGCTTGTATATTCATGCAATCTTATTGCCAGGAATATGTTTCTGCCGTTTGAAAGGAATAGAGAAATTAATGTTTGATCCCGCAGCTTTTTGTCGTGCCTGTGCACTCTGAATTCTCCTACCCCTTAATTCCCCAATTACATATAGTTGTAGTTGGTGTATATAGTTCGTTATTCTGTTCCAAACGTAGCTTAGATATTCGACCAACAGAGTACTTATATATACTAGCGAATTTCTAAACATCTAAGTTTCGCAGAAGACCGACAAAACGGAGATCGACTTTCCCAAACAAGAACTTTCCCGTGAAAGAGGCTAAAATTGACTTCTGGGGGAGTGTCAGCCCTCGATGGAAATACTCATTTCGCCAGCCGTGTTAAAGCTGGCAACGCGTCGGTTGCACGGAGTTTCGCGAGTTTGCATTTATAAATAGTCGTGTCTTATTGTACGTAACAATGTGCACGTTAGCATTCACGATTGATCGACCGTTTAAACAGTACGAGCACGTTCGAACGGTATCGACTGGGGCGAGGCTTTCAAGATATTTGCAGGCGAGGGCAAACAGAGAATATCTCACTCGTCTATTAAGCAAATGGTCGATGCCTTTGTCGCGAATAAACGCCGTCGCGACAATATTTCCCTCGTTGTGCGCTCGTGGCGTTTGATCGATTCATTTCTCCTTCTGCGCCCCTCCTTTTCCAGCCTGACACGTAATTTTGTTCGAGGCTTTTTCTCATTCGTGCGTCAAAAAAAGTGATACGGTAACCTCGCGACGATAGAGCAATTGCTCGCGTGTGCGCCAAATACGAGAACGGGTAATTAACGCGTTACCACTTGAGGCGCTGCGGTGTACAGGAAAGTTTCTGTGGTCGTCGATATTACGTCGGAGCAGGGACAGCATTTTATAAATAATTTTGTACTGTGTCATTCGTGTCACGTCTTATTCACACCTGATTGCAGTGTATGGTTCTAGGATGAATATAAAAATCCGGTGGAGGGTGCAGAATTAAATTAACATTTTATGCTAATTTTCGAATCTTACGCCGTTTGTGAATTTGACGACGTTTCAGAAGGACTGTTTCACTTATTTTAAGGTGCGAATCCAGGGTGGGATTTCACACGAGACTTTTCTATCGTGAGACAAAAATCTCAGCAACAATTAAATGTGAAATAATGGAAATAGTCGCGAGAGATGAGATTTTTGAAAATATATCATGAAACTTGTCTTGAGAGCGTCTAGTTTCGTGAAACTAATGATAAAGTAGTTAGAAAATAATAAACTTTTGTCTCTTGGTGGATTTGCACCTTTAGAAAACATCTGGTATGATATGTGTATAGGTAGGAATTCGTAATTGATTGTAATCAGATTTAATTAAAGAAACGTTAACAATTAGAATGACGTAGAAGTTCGTTACAATAGTATCTAACCAGACATAATTGGATTTCGGTGTTCCGCGGACGGAATTATATCGTAATTTAGTCGCGAGACGTCCGTTTGTGAATTTGTTGCTACTTGTAATACAATTACCGGGATGCTGCACGGGTTACCCTTTTTGGCGGGGCTTCGCACGTTTAATTAAATAATTCAATTTAATCTCCGTTTGATTCTAGTCTCTGTATTAATTAATTCTATTTCCCATTATGCTTATTTTAGTTCTATTTCACGCCGGCGCTGTTCGTGCTCCTACACTATTTATTATGCTGTCAGCAGTATCATTGCAATTACGATATTGTTTCCGATCCATTAGGCTTGTTACATATTCAAGTGTATTCAGTAATCTCCGCGCTGCCGAAATTCCGATAACGATTTGCTTATGCAGATTATTATAGTATTGGTCATTAGGAAGGGATCAAATACAGCGACTCATATATTTCTGCAGATAAGACTAACAAGTAGTCCTCATTTTTAGCTAATTGATTGAGTTTAAATCAGTTTCAGTTTTCTTCTTGGGACTATGAAGATGAAATAATTTTCTTAAGATACATATACATGTATGTTGGCATAAAATAATAGAGGCAACACTATGCGGATAGAGAATTAGTAAAGAATATTCTATGAACTAGTGAGTACAGTTTGATCTGTTGCAATTCAAATAGCTGGGTCACCATGAAAACACAATTTCCTAAGGTTTTTACACCGTGGCGACTGATTTGCATAACCGCATTCGGGATAATAATTAATCCGTCACTGTCGCATAGTAAATTTAAATAGGCAGGAAGCGGGTCGTTTAATTTAAATGCTTGCACAAGGAATGAACGTGCCGACGACCGTGTTACATCGTGATTAACATCAAACTGGGTTATTCTTCGCGGATATACTCGATCACGAGAAATGGGCAAGTGCGAGTGTAAATTTGCAATTCCAGTGACGCATCGACGCATCGAGTCTTTGGATCGTAATCAGTTTAAATCCAACGTTCCAGCTGAAAATTGAGTACGCTTTAAATTACTGGTAATTGGCCTAACGAATCATTCGTGTACAATTTCAATCTCGTACAAATTAACCGCCTATCTTCTCCCCATTTCCTACAATCGAATAGTTAATTATACATATTACAAATATATATACATATCACTTCTCTGATAATCCCAGATTCAGGATAGTCAATAATTTGATCGAGTACAAAGCAATCATAGCGCGATGTAATCAAGCATAAAAATGATCCAAAGCAATATTAAATATCCACCTGCGACTGTTCGGTTTTTATGAAATATCGAATGAATACCTTCACCGCGGTTGGTCCAACAGACGTCTCATCGATATTACAATTCACTATTTCAGGAATAACTACATGCATGGGAGATAATTCATTCGCCGTGTCAGCTTTAATCAACTCGAACGATGAGAGTAGAATGCTCCTGTAGTTGTCGGACCATAATTGAAGCCTTTTAAAGAACAATAATACCATTCATCCGCGAATCAAACATGTCACATTAAAGGCTACACGTGACAGCTGCTTTCTATTTCTATCAGCTCGCCTAAAATGTGTCGAATATCATATATCTACCTTTCGTATCACTGAACGTCGCCGAGTGATAGAATCGTTTGAATGTTTAATGATCCAAGTGACGTGAACCTGATTGCTATACCGTCAAGGACCCAGTTCCTGATCAGAATCCAATTCCAGATCAATTTAGTATATAAAAACCAAATAATAAGTTTATCACGATACAAATTTATTCCAGAAATTATTAAATAATTATGAAGTATTTTTATATTTACGCAAACATTTGATAGCTCGTAGTAAAATGTTTTAGGTTGATCAGAAACTGCTCCCATTGCATCTTAAGTGATCAGGAACTGGGTCCTTGACGGTACGCTGCTTTTGGTAGCTTTAATCGTCAGTTAATCTCGCATCTTCTTACCCGATTGGAAAGCTTTTGCCAGGGTTTGCACGATTTTAGTCGTATGTAACATAGGCATAAGTAGGTCGACTGTCGCGCCGGGGCGCGTTTTCCACCGGCGTTTTACTGTTATTTAAAGTTCGACTGGCGGTCCCAGGGCTATTTTTAATCAAACTCGCGCTTTGACGCCGGCCAGCGAAACGCAGATTAAAGCAGAAAATTCGAATCCTTAGGCGCGGTCGCTGTTTGAACGGAAGGCGCGGCGAACTTCCTCTTGCTGCGAACAAATACGCGCCCGGGTTCGACCGGAGCCGAGCGCAACTTTCTCGCGATACCACTTTGCCCTTTTCTCTTTCACGAGTTCCATGGAAACACCGGACTTTCTGCTCTCTATTACGTCCACCCCTGGCTGCGATCACGTAGGGAATGAAAAACCGAGGTCTACGGTGTTCTAGTTGACCGCCGGTTCATTGAAACCGAGGGATTCTTTATTATTCTTCTCAGTAGTCAAGGACGACAGTGTTTTTTAAGCGATCAGTTTCACGAATTCCAGCATTGGCTATCAGGTGCATCATTGACTTGTTTCAATCTCGTGTAAAAATCAGTACTTTAGTCAAGATTAGGTAACCTAATAAAATTTATAGTTAAAAATTACGGTTAAAAATGAATTATCAGTGTTAAGTACTTATCATAATCGTTCGCAATTTTGTGAATTAATCATAGTTACATGAAATACGAAGGATTTACTTCTTTGTCTATTTAATTAATATTGGTTAACATATAGCTCCGAAAAGTTTATCCGGTGGTGAGATTCTTCGTTATTGGCGACAGAATAATATCTGTTGCTCGGAGAGAGCTATTGCTGTCGGATTCTCCTGCTCGTTGAAGTAGAAATATTATTTACAGAGGAGTTAACAATAACATCGGATATCTGGAGATAGAACATTTACCACTATTCTCGGCAGAAGTACCTACTTACTTTTCCACTTTGTCTAAGCAGCTCGTTTTCATGCAAGTTCACGTGGCTTTAGCGAGATTTCCAAAGGCAAGCAAGCCCACATGGCTAACATTGTCGACCAATTAACGCGGTCGGAACATCATCAAGCGACCGTTGAATCGCTCGGTATTAGTTCGCGAAAGTGTTCGCGCAGCAGATTGCGAATGGTATTTTCGGTGGGCCGCTGCATGGGTTCGGTTTAATCTTCCGCCCCGCGTTATGCGGCTATTTAAGGTCAGGAAGATAGGCGGTCTGCCGGTGTTATTTTTAATCAAACTCCTGCAGAGCGTTGCGCGTCTCGATGGTTGCTAGAGAAGCTTCGTGCGGGCGCGGAAAGTTCGAATCCTTGGACGCACATATTGGTTTAACGAGAATCACGGGGGAGCTGGCTGCGTTGCTGGCATGGAAAAAGCGACTGGATGTCGTTGCGGCAGCTGGCAATTTTAATTCGTTATTATATCGCCTCCTATGGGGAAATCCTTGAAACGCGAATGCGTCTACGCGGTGTCGAATGAATGGTTAAAAATAAGTGCGGCTCGGGGGAGGATTGGACGGTTGTTCGATGTTATTAACAAGAAGAGCAGGCGTTGCTCTTAGAAACTTCATAGTTCTAGGTTTTAAATATCGCTCCAATTGATTTATTTCTGGTATGCTTGCAAGCATTGAATAATACAATGCATCTGGGAGAAAGGGTAGTTAAACTTGAACCACATAAATGAGAGGTTTATAATTATTGAAGAATTCTTGTATAAAACACGGTAAGTGACAAAATTAATTTCTTAGAATTTGAATGGAATTTCCCTTTGTAAATAAGTTACCAAAAGTGGTAAAAGACGCTGGTAGGTTCAACGCCACTTCTGTAAAAAACAGTGTAAGAGCCAATTGGCTAGAGACAAACAGGATTGGCACTTAGAGTGCTTGCAAATTTAAATGAATTTCACATTCACTTTTCTCTACAAATATAATTATTTTTTCTCAAGAATTTTAACTTTATTAATGCTAGAACTAGAAAAATTTGTGATCCATTTGAGTTATTGTATACTTAAGTATATTTAGTAATTAAAACAAATCTAATTTCGTAAATAATCTAAAGTCAGGGAAGTTTTTTCTCTCTCCTGAAAAATTCGATTGTTAGCACTTAGAGTGTTTTCTACAAAGATGTCTGTATTTGATCAACGAGATTGCGTGTGCAGAAAGAGATACTGAGTTTCCTTACCGAGACAGTTAAGTTTCACTGCCACTTTGGGTCTTCCATATCTCGATATTGTTCCATGGACCGAGGACCAGGCTGTAGAAGTGGAATGTTTGATGTCGAGTGGGTAGACGATGAAGTTTGAAGAGGTTACGGTGACTACCCTCCTACACTTACGGTAGATTTCAGACTCGCGAAAGGATTCTGGAGTTTCGGAATCGTAATCAAAGTAGCTTTAAAGCGTAGTTCCTGTTCCTGTTGCTTCACGGGAACCGTGCCCCACATGACAATTGATGCTCCGCAAAGCGTGCCCAAGGATCGTGCAGCGAATGGGATCCTCGTCAAGCAGAAGGCTGCGCAGCTAGCTGTGGGAATCCGCTTCGGTTCCCGGCTGATGAGTCGTTCCTCTTTAAAATAATTAAACAGCTTTGCATTTTATCTGCCGTGTCGAGTTTCATTCAGCCAACGATCGTCGTATTAAACGAATTTCGTTAGAATTATTTGCGCAGAGATGTATCGAAAAGGAAGGGTTTCGCCAACAGAAATCAAATTAAAAACAGTTATATACATGCTTTTATTCCATTCACGGAATAAAGAAAATTAAATATTTATAATATTCGTTAAATTTTTCTGGGAATAAATTAATGTCATTCGTTCGAGATCACAGGTTACTCTGTATTAGAAATAAATATTTGTTGCACATTTATCCTTCGATGTACAAGCTTTCTAAATGTGTTTTCTTAGTAAATATAAAAACGAACAATTTCTTGAATTACTTATTCGAGGATTCTCAATCCTTCAAGCACGTCCACCTTCTGGATATTTAATTGTACGTATTTGTAGGTAACATGTATCCCTGAATCCTCCGCTAGCTTCATTACATCGCCCTAAAGTTGAGTGACTAAAATGGGTGGCGTTCAATTAGCGAGCGCACGAAATTCGATGCACATGGGGCCGCTTGAGGTACTTGATCGGAGTTTCGCCTTGAATCAGTCGACGACGCTGAGGATATTAGACGCGTCTGCGTGCTCTCTGTATCTAATAACGACCAACAAAGGCTCGCAGATTACGCGAGGAACAGTTTAATGTTATTGAATTCATCGGCCTGGCCCGATTTTCATTTGCTTAAAAGGCCTGTCGCCTGTAGGTTCGTCAAGCGAACGCTCCTAGTGGTTGCGATTTCAATCAAATTAGAGATGATCCGCGGGAAATGTCGTGCTGTCGTGTTTGCGTCCCGTTCCACTCATTTTTCCTCATTTTTTTTTGTTTCCTAGTAGTCGTCTTCTTAAGTAGACCGCGATCTTTGCACGCGAACGGATAATTTGCTTATTGCGCGTGATCGAGGTATAATCTCCTCGGGTCACCGGTCATGAACCGACAGTGCTATCGATAGGAATGAGAAACCGATTTCGAGCGGTCCGCAGTGCATCCTATTTATCGAGCAATTAAATAATTTCCATCGGACTCAGTTTTGTATTTAAAACAATTCCGTTTCCCCTGTGTGGTGCGCTACGTTCGCTAGGAATGTTGGTAAAGAGTTTCATTCCGAAGCCGAGCGGCTGGTAAATTAATTATTAAACGGGCATGTTGCATAAATCTATTTAATGCTGTTTGCGTAGTAAAATCGCCTGTGAAATCGGAGCACCGATCTACAATCCTTAATGATGATAATCAGAATCTAGTAGTAGCAATTGGTAATCTTGTGCGTTTGCGCCAGCTTTTGCTGCCAATTCGAGCATATTTTATAGTATCCGTACTTCTGTTGATTATTCATCTTTTGGGTACTCGAAATGTTTTGCAAATATTGGTTTATTGCCTCGTATTTTCTGAAATTAGGCGTCGAAATTGTTTGATGAAGCAGAAGCGTGTGGAATATTTTTGGCTCTTCAGAGTGGATGGAGGAAAAAGTTCCGTGTGATTGAGATAGAATACGTGAAACTGAGAATATTTCGTTGACACATATGGTGTGATAGAATTTGGAATATTTTGTTTAGGTACGGGGATATGTGAAACTTGGAATATTTGAGCAAGATGTGGAGACAGATAGGATTGAAAGATTTTTCAAAGCCCCGTCTCTGTCAGCATCTTACTAAAATATTCCAAGTTCCATTTATTCTTATCTCTTGATGTTAAAAGTAAATACAACACGGAGTATTGCACGAAGCTATTAAAGTGCTTGGGACTGGTAATATTTTTTAGTAAGAAACAAGGGAAGTATATTGTTTTCCTCTTATTTGCACGCGGAAGAAACATTGGCGAAAGAGATCCTACCTTTATTTTACAAGGTGCAGGATGTATTATCTGATGTTTAATTCGCCAAAAGTGAAGCTGCTTAAGAGTTGCTTCATTCTGATTTATGGACCCTTAAGTTCCTTGACGAATATAGAGCATCTCCCCGAAGAGATTTTATTACTTTCTTCTGTGAACGCGTTAAGAGCTGTGTTTGCTTCTTAAAGCTCAACAGCTTTCTTCATCAATCTTTATGCCAAGTGTTCCTCGTACCGTTGCGCCAGAATAACATGATTATATTCATCACTTAATCTTTCTTTCCACTCTTTCTTTTACCAAGAAGTTTACTGATTAAATGCCATATACCTGCTTCGCCTAATTAATAGCTTTTTAAACGAGTGGTTTACTAGCACGAAAGAAAATAAGGATATATTTTGTTGAATCTACGCGGGTATAGGATGACCCAGGTGGAGTTCGAAAGTAATTTCGGCGCAGATTACTCGAAGCGCATCAGAAGTGTATTAATCGTGGTATACAAAGCCTGAACGAAACAACTTCCACAATCCATCTCACCGACTCAGAAACCCAGCTCTAAATCCCTGAATCAAATCTCTTCTTCAATTTCAGACTTTCCATCCTCCTTCTTTCGCTTACATTTTAAAATCACCCTCGACGTGCTACCGAACAGGATGGACCGTCTAACAGTCGGATCTGAAGAATTCTACGAACAACTCGGAATTAGAGAATTTCCAAAATTTTCATCAAACCATAGACTATTAATTAGGGGGTTGAAGTGATCGACAGCTGTTCGTCATTCAGGGGAAAATAGAGAATTGTTCGAAGCCCATCAACCTCGAGGTCCCACTAACCTTTTATGTAAACTGAAAATTTTCTCCCGAAGAATTTGCCATCGTCGATTTGTGAAGGGTTTCCACCTTTCGTTCCATCGACGTTTAGCGGGCCTCGCGGCAAAAGTTCCTTCCCTTTCGAAGCTCCTCTTTTGAAATTTCTCGTCGACGCCGTACGTTTCCACGGCTTGCAAAACGAGGCCGCTATTCGTGTTTACGCGATCCGGCGGTATACGTAGGGGCGTTATGCAACCCGCACTCGTCGCGTTACGGTTTCTGTTGGCCGTTGTTCCGCGATATCGCGCGCCGTGAACACGTAAGTATCTTGCAACATTTATGCGGTGGTAGGGAAACGGCGTTGTTAAGTGCAAAATCTGCCGGTGACAAACGACCGTAGACACTTTGAAATCTCCTCTGTCTGGCAATGATCGAATGACAAAAAGTCCCCGGCACCGCGGCGCTGGTAAGCTGTTTCTGCGACGCGGCTCCCGGAGTTCCAGGGTGGAAAAGCAGCTCGAGAATTTCTGTAACGGATTTTCAAGCTGCCTGTAATCCCATTAACTTATTATTCGTGGAAGGCGATTCGTAATTACGCGATAAATAGTTGAGGAGATACGTCTAGAGCCTAGACTCTAGAGTGCGAAGCAAGAAGGAAGTTCCATACGATCGTGCAAGTAACGTGGATTTACTTCTCGAGTTATGATTGGTCAAAGAAAAGCGTGGTGTAACATGACCCAATTTACCGGAGCTGCCTTTTCTCTTTCGCCGTGACTTAAGTGGAGTGTTAAATGTTTATTAGACCTTTCCAAATGAAGATGCTTACTTAACCGGTTAACTGTCAATGTATCATATATGATCGATCAAAAATCTGGCCAATTCTGTCAATGTATCATACTTATATGATCAAATGGAATGACTTTTTTGTTTTTCAAACGATTTGAATGAAACTTGGTATGTAATGATTTTTGGGGTCGCTGAATCCGAATTTCGCATAGGAATTGTAAAATTCAATATGGCAGACTCAAAATGGCCGAAGCAAATTGGCTGACCAACATTAAAATACTATCGGGATATAGAAAAATTGTATATAGAGGTTTTTGGGGTAACTGAATCTGAATTTGGCATTGGAATTTTAAAATTCAATATGGCAGACTCAAAATGGCGAACCAAAATAGCCGCCAATTGACAAACTCACCCCTAAATTCTATTGTTTTAGGGGTTCGAGGTGTCACATGAAAAAAATTACCCCCGGAATCGGTTCAGCGACTCAAAAAACCCCTGTATACAAAATTTTGTGTGATTCACTTAATTTTTCGATGCTACCAGTTTGGGCCCGAATAATGAAAAGGACCGTGCCAGTTAATCCGTTAATGTGTGGCGTGGTGTAGATAGACTCCAACTTCCATTTCGACTTCGGTAAAACGCGAGGATTACTGTACCATCTATATCCCTCAGTCTACAGGAGTGAGCTACACTTCTGTGCATAGTATTTCTTTAAAACCTGTCGAATCGGATCCCGCGCAACTTCGATTCTATTCTTCGACGTTCCCGCGGGCTGAGAAGTTAAGCCAAACAGTTCAGGTGGCCGGTCTATTCGAAGTTAGCCTGGAGGACTTAAAAAGCCTTGTACGTTTTAAGGCTTTGCCCGTTATCACGAATGACCAGCCGTTCAAACGGGAACAGCTCGTCCGGGCCATTAAAGTTAGTAAAAGCGCAATTAATCCGCGAGCGAGAAGTGTTAAGTAGTAACGCGAGAAGGCACTGATTGAAACATTTCAAACAGCTTCTTTCTTCCTCGGAACAGTGCACTTGTCATTAATGTAAATGACGAAAACGTATTTCGCGTACGAACCAATGTACTCTCTCTTAAAAAAAAAGTAAACTCAAGCATAATTAACCGATCTGTTGTACTTTTTCCCTTACGGAAAGCCTGCGACTATTTTTATCGAGAAATTAAGATCTCCAGACCAATAGAAGTTTAAATGAACAATCTTCGTAGGATTTATATTTCTGTTTTTTTATTTCCAACTTTTTTAGAAATTTCTAAATTTATTTCTAAGTTTTTTTCATATCGACATTCGACATTTGTGAAGCTGAGAAATTATTAATCCGTACATTGGAAAGAGCATAAGGTACGTTTAATTGTAAACAGGGCGACGAAAGCTGAAATCAAATAGATGATGTTTTTCATTGCCTGCAATCAGAGCAGTGAGTAATTGAACTCCGGTAGCAGTGATCGCGCAATCGATAGAAGTTCCTACAATGCTCCCGGCTCGAGATTTCCTCTAATGGTCATTTTTCACGTGGGTCCTCCTTGGCTTCAGCGAAGATTCATTGGCTCCTTTATTTCTCCCTTTTCCTGACCTTAATTATCTACCTGTTGTTACGGCGAAAAAAAGTATTAATAACATCCTCCAACAATACCGCGGATCGTTTCTTCTTAGCATTTTAAAACAGACCGACACAACAGTCGTAATAACTTTAAGCTCGCCGGTAGGGTAATCATTTTACCGCTGGTCCGTTGAATAAGCAAAGTGGAACCGACAAACCAATTTGCTGTCATTATTCCAGTAAATTCTCAATAGGTTTGCGTAACTTCCCGCGGGGAACAGGGTTCCACGGTTGAAATTGAATATTTAAATATATCGAAGTCGATGGTACACTTGACTCTGTCGAAATAAATACCACTGGGAGCCGGAGAGATTGAGAATTTCAAGTAAGTTATGATTGTAACGGGGCAAATAAAACGGAGCAGTAATTAAGCGCGGAGACAAAGTGACTTTGGTGGTCGATTAATTGTAGGTTCAAATAGCTCGGAGTTATTCTAATTGATTCTCAGTGGCACCCAATTACTCGTCGCATTGGTTGCCTCATCGGTAACCATTCAATATTGTGGGTCCATAAAGCCCATGGAAAGTGGCCCTTCGGCGTTGATTAATTAAGTGGAAGAGTAATTAGTTCGTGCATTCTTTCACCGAAGGGCTGTTAACCAGACAATACGTATGTCAAACACGGCGAACACATTTCCACCGTTCCTTTAATCTGCTCCATTCCAACATTCTTATTTGGAAGCCGTTAAAGTATAAACTTAAGCGATACGTTTTTACGTTTTACCGTTTCGAACGGTAGTTTCGAGAATTACAGAACCACGAGGCAACTGGTTCAATCTCTATAAAGCATACATTAAAATGGTGTATTTAAAATCTAGGATATTTGAGTCTACTAATACTTTAACGTATTCTATAACACATATGTGCAACCGTGGTGGTGAATTAAACTGGTTTTAAATTCTACATTAGCAAAGGTGAGAACGTTACCCATTTCTAATATTAAACTGCGAATTACCTATCATCTGAGCCGGGAACGTTCTACCTCGACTAAAAAAGATTACCTTACTTAATTTAAAAATAATCGCTCCGCCTGTGTGAAAACTTCTACAAAAATTAGCGATTCGTTGGAGTGTGCTTGCAGTAATTCATTTTCCAAGACGGGCAAAGCGAACTTTAATATTAAAATGGGTAATAACGTTCCCCTTACTATTAACGTAGAATTCGCTAATTCTGCTCTTCTCAGAGCAATTCCTAGCCATTTAGCAGATTAAAACATGATTGGAGTAGCAAAGTCATTCGGCATTGGCTTTCAAAATTCTGGTCGTAAACACGAAAACAATGTCCGAAAGCAATTCGTCTGACACTCTGAATTACACGAACTTTCGCAAACACCTTACAGTTTCGCCCGTGCTTTTTCATTCGATACCGGCCAGCGTCGATGAATATTTAAACCAAAATCCAACGATGGAGTGTACACAGGGAACAAAAAGAATGTTCTTCATAGTGTTATTCGGAGTAAATGGAGTCGGTTTCATTAAGCCGCGTGAAATTGCGTCGCGCCGACGCAGTGTTGGCCGTGCAGTGAATTATGAATTTGTAAGTCGAGCGTTTTGCATATTTTACATCGTTTGATATATTTCCCTGGGTTACACCTGCGCCTGTACGTGTGTACCCAGCTGCACTCTCGAGCAGAAACACACGCACACATACAGATATATTCAGTTACAGGGGGCATTGATAGCAGGCTTCTCCATTATTAAACATATCGATTTTCGACCTCCTCGACTGTTTAATTTGCATTTTAAACAGCTTCTTTATTTATTACCGAAAACAACCCGTTAAGCTGTGCAGCTGCGCGAAATCCGAGCGAGACGCGCCAGGATCTGCATGCGGAAGTAATTAGCGCGATATCCGCGTGCAGTTTTGCGAAATTATTTTTGGCGCGTAAGGAGCGAGGCGTTTAGTTTCGCACGGTTTTGCATTTTCCTCGTTTCGATCCCGCCGCTCCTCCGCGCGCAATTATCGGGAGCAAATTTATGAGCCGCGGTTTTTAAATACGCCGGAACATTGGAAGGTCTGAAGGGATCCGTTTGCTCGGCAAACTCGCTGGCAAGAAGGCAGGGGCGAAGATTTATTTAAAATATAAAGCAGGAGGAAATACTTACTTAGCAAATCGTATTCGCGATAGTTGCAGAGACTCGTCTGGTACGAGTCGACAGAGAAGTAGAGGAATTTGGTATAGGGTGGATGTACCAGTAAATGAACACGTACCAGTGAATGAACATTTTTTATTAAAATGAGGAAAATAAGTTATTAAAGTAAGCGACTAATTAATTAGAGACTTCGTTTCATTTCTTGCTTCATATCCAAATAATTTTTGCAGCACGTGGAATCATTCGCGGTGCAAACATAATTTTATAATAGTGTTCATTCATTAGCCTTAACTGTTCATTTACTGGTGCATTTACCCTAGTGAGATTCTTAATGCAAGCACCTCTGATATTCCCAATTTTTTTTAAAAAATATATTTCACACGCTGTACTTATAGAATGTTCCAACTTAGTGTTGCTCCTTCATCGCTACGGAAACTTAACCCTTCGTGGTCACACCTTCTTATAATCACAAGTTGGTCACACGGGGTTCACTGTACCCCAGCGCCATTTTTTGTTACCATTGTCGTATTTTTGAATCTTTTAACTTTTCAGTGATAATTCCACGTTCGTAATACTTATACAGTCATGGTCTAATAGTCTTTTTCTAGAAATGTAAATTTTGATATGCTAAAATTTGTAGTTGAAAACGAGGGATTTTCCATCGTCGTGGTAAAATACAGATTTTTTAAAAAGTTTTTTATTTTTTTTTTGCGATAAATCCCCTTTGTAAGATGTAAAGGTGTGGAATTTCAAATCAAAAATTGCTCTTGGGGTACAATACACCCCGTGTGACCACGAAGGGTTAATACTACTCAGTTGGTGTGTCGTCGAATAACGAGCAGTAACGCTCCCACCGCAGCCGTCTGCTTTGCCCAGAATTCTAGGACTTACAAATTTTCTCGCCTATCCGCGCTCTCGTTTCCGCATTTTCCGAAAACACGGGCTCGGCATTCACGGGACAGCGGAGTACCGTCATTGTCCTTCTCGTTGCCAATCGCAGACGAATCAAGGTTTCGTCGTCGCGCGAGCAGACAACAACGCACCCTCTTAAATCCGCGCCTCGTCCGCGATTCACCGTGAACAACGCGGTGTGTCATTTTAGGTCGGCGTGTATTCCGCGTGGCCGTCCCTTTCTTCTCTCAACCCTCTCCCTCCCCCGCCTCCGCTCTCTTTCTCTCTTTTTTTTTTCTCACACTCTTTTCCGGGTGTGTAGCGCCGCGACCTTGTTTAATTTCGCGACATCAGCCCTAAAGTTTGGAGCACAAAGGCGTCGCACGACAATGCCCCGCGCACAGAGCGAGAGAATGCCGTCTCCTCATCCTTCATCGATTCCCAGCCAGCGCGCCATTTCATTTTCCCCGTCGCGCGATCCGGCCCGAACCCCCGGCCCTGCAGCCCGGCTGCGAGTTTTTCCCGCTTATCGCGATCATTATCGGGAAAATTGAAGTAACCGGGCGAACGAAAGGAGCCGAGGAACGTAAACTACGCTCCATCGCCGGGAAAATTGGATTCGAACGCGACCCTCGTGGCCGAGCAATGCCGGCCGACGAATTAACGCGCTCGCCGCTGTTACGTAGATTATGCCCGTCGATCGGCAAATTAATATTGCGGCAATAACGGGTATTGCTCGTTAGGCGAACGGCTTCATGCGTGCTGACGTATATATCCTCATCCCGAAATGGGTTTCTTTTCGCGGTCGCGGATGTCGAATGTGTCCCGCATTCGTCGGCGAGTGCGGACTGTTTTAACGCGTGATTAATTATTCGCGGTATGGGGCTCGGTGCCCGGGCGCCCGGCTCGTCGCTCGGATTCGATAATTTTATTTCAAGAAGAACGATCGATCAGCTTTTGAATGGACCGTGCACGGGGGAATGTGGGTTGACTCGCTGAATGCGACCGGCAAAGATGAAAGCAAGAAATCCGCAGATTTTATGGAATCGAGGGCGCTCGCGGAGCGGCGAGCAACGTTTACAAATAACCCAGCGAATCGGGGATCGGTTTACCCCGCATGGCGATGAATGAACTTTCCATGAATATTCGGCTCGTTAATTTTCCAACGGGACGTCTCCCTGTCTTGGAAAATCGCGATGGATCGGAGGCCAGGCGGGTTTAAAAAAACCGTGACCCGTGGGATAATATACGAAAAAGGGGGGCGAGGAAGAACGCGAGGGCGAAAGGGGGCGGAGGGCCACGAACGGCCGGGGAGTTTATCGCTTCCTGCCAACTAAATTTGTTTTCCACTGAAATGCTACGCGCGAAATGTGCGGATTCGATGGTACGGAATGTATTCGCGCAGCTTACTAAAAAATAAAAGCTGCTGGATCGCGACAAATTCGTTCCGCCGTAGAGGGGTGCGCGCAGTTAGCAGTTTGAAAGTTCGGGTGGAAAAGACTCGTACGTATCGCTAATGTTATATGGAAAAGAAGTTTGCAGCGTTGGAAACGCCGACTCACACTTTCCTCGACGTTCCATTTCCGTTCGCGTCGGTGTTGTATTTCGGCCGAGACATATTTCAGATGATCGAATTCAATATGTTTTCAGACATAAATTGCCACTGGCTCGAGCCTGAGTTTGCTCATTTTTCGAATCGACCAGCCACTCTGCGTTAGGCGGGATTCACGTTCGGCGACGGGTTGGAGTGAACGGAGTGTTTCAGAAGGGAGCATTAGGGGTGCACATAGTTAATGTCATTTTCCTGTACAGACCGACCTATCTTAATCCATAAATGAATATATTTGGAGGACATAAGTTCTAGAAGTGGGACACCCAAGGTTTTCGTTAAAGGGAAATGGATTGGTAAAAATGTCAAAGGTGTTTTCCGTGGACTTTGTATTTCAAGATCTTTCTCGATGAAATTGAAATGTTTCCGTCATAGTTTGTCAAATTCAATTTTATCTACTCATCACACTTCCCAAGGTAAATCCATTTAGAAATTGAACCAAGCTACCCTGTAAATCTACTGTATCCAAGCACAGATTAAAATAGGTCACTCCGTGACGTCACGACCCCGTTTCCACCTTTTGTTGTGTTCTTCTAAGCTGCTTTGTAATCTCATAGAATTACGCCTTGTTTTTTTACACATCTTCTTGATCATTCCACCTCGATGAGTACTAACGTGGTTACTAAGTCCGTGTTTTCCCATGAAGCTTGCAAAGTTGAATTTGCGATATTCATTGGGAAAAGTGTGCTCCGCGCCGGCGTCAGAATAACTTAAATTGAAGCGAGAAACGATAATGAAGATTTGATAAAGGTAAAATTGGTAAAACCCCTTTATTTAAAGAAAAAAAAAAAATGGAGAGGAAAATATAGTTTCAGCAATTTCCTCAGAGATAGCGTAGTGTCTGAAATAAATTCGATTCAGATGAAGAATTAGAATGAAAGTAGGATAAAGGCGAAAGCAGCACAGCTTTCCAGACCATCTCATAAAATGAAAGCTTAGAGCTCTTCTGGAAGGGACGGAAATTAATCGTATTATGCCAACATAAATTTTAATCCAGCTGGGAAAAGTAGAATGCCAACAATAATGCAAGCTACAAATGACAATAATGAAAATGATGAATGAAAACAGCAGTTTAATGGCAAAGTTCGTTGGAGGATATGTCGACGAAAAAAGTTCTGTGTGTAACGTAAAAGGGGACCTGTTCGTTTGATAACTTCGATCTGCATGATACGTGCAGCCACTTCTGATTACAATCTGCTAAGATGTTGCTGGCCTTATGCATCCCCGAGACTAGAAAATTGGCTGCTCGCGTGTACAGCGTAATTAAGTTGCTGATGAAACGGCAAAACTTTTGGTCCTTAGTGTCGTAGGTCCCACTTTTCTGCTTTTCTTTCCACCGAGTTCGTTTTTTTTTTTTTACATAGGCACATATATTTACGAATTTACTTTGTGCTCGCCTTGTTTCTTTTTCCTTCGCAAGCTGAAAGTTTCACGAAAATTAGCAGTTAGGGTACGGCCGAAGAGAGGTGTTAATTAGATAGTGAAACTTCTGTTTAGAGCTTTATAATTTTCCTTTCCCTCTGTGCACGATGTCCCTGGTTAAAAAGCAGAACGCACCTATGTTTTTCACGTGTGTCTTTGACAGTGAATAAACGTGCTAATTTCCTGCACGGTGTTTCACGGGAAAGAGAATCAGATGTGTGAGAAACAGCTTGGAATACAATAAAGTTTGGTATTAATAATTTTCTTGGCTAACTGACCATATTTCTTTTCCACTTAACACCAAGGTATTCGCTGATTTCATAAATGTCTGAAGGAAATATTGGACAAGTATGATGGCAGAAAAGAAAATTACCTTTAATATCATTTTCCAGATTGTTCCAAACTATTAAGTAATTGCGTATAGAAGATAAAGGGAATACTGGTTTCTGTTTTACAAGAAAAAATATATTAAATGCTAATAGCAGAGGTAGCCAACAGAAAGACGTGAAAAATATTAATTTTCTTTAAAATTCCCATTTTCTCGTGCGCTTAAAACGTTCTTCAAATAATAAGCTCTTCTGGCACGACCTTTACTGGGTTAACCAGAAGCTTTTTAATTAAGTTGGAAAATTTCTGGAATTATTCATGTTAAAGAGAAGCGGGTAGGAAAGCTATGTAACAGCAGGACGGAATTGTCTCTGTTCCGTTTGCCCGTTGAGACACACGCGTGTCGTTCGTCGGTAGGAAAGCTGACTGCAACAATTTTGAGATGTTATTAATTCCGAGCGTTTGCACGCGTATAAAGTTGGATGCATGTTAACATCGCCGGTACTCGCTTCTATTAAATCGTTAATTAAATAGCCAAGCTTCAGTTCGCTATTTAACGGGCCGCTCCGTATTCCCCGCATTTGCATATAAATTTGCATAGGGTGTTTCGCAAGATGCGATGCTTCAAGAAAATTTCGGAGTTTAAGCTGTTCTTGGATACGGTACGTGCGTTCTTGGCGTCACCAGCTTGGACAAAATGTATAAAAAACTCTGGCTTTCTTAAGTCTGCAAATAGAATCGTTCTTAAATGATGTCAAACACGTAGAGCTTGATTTTAAACTGAGGATAAAAACAGTTTGTTCCTAGTATGTATTTACAAAAGGATTGGTAACTTTGAAAATAATTCTGGATATAATGTATTTAATTTGTAGCACAATTAAAAAGATCGAGTGTTTCCCGAAGTACTGTTCAGTGTAACGAAACTCCTTGATGAAAAGGAGAAAGTATTTTAGCGAGTAGAAAGAATCTTGCCGAGGGAAGTTGGAGTCAGTAACACGAGTCAAAATTGATCAGACCTGACTATTCCACTTACAAGGGCGGGAGTTGGAGGGAATTCTCGGATTCGTTTTGAAAGCTTATAGAGTAGCTCGACGCGCTACGGCGCTAGATAAGATCGTGCTGCTTTATCACATCCTTTTTTTTGGCTAGAGACGACAGAAAACAGGAAAAGCTGACACGAAATTATTATCGCTCTCTCGGCAGCTTTGAACGGGCGTTCGGGACACGAGATTGTCAAGAGATATTTCGAGTTTAATAACGGGACTCGACAAAGACTTTTATCATTATTAAGCCTGATGAAATGTCTGTCACCCAGACTATTATCTCTTTCGAACTTTCTCTCTTGAAGCAGTTGAATAATATTAAACGAAAGCAGGTGAATCAATCTTCATTGATTTCGAATGAGTTGTCCATCTGTTTTCTTTGCTGGCTTGGGGTCTTCAATTGCAATAATAAATCCATTAAGATCTATTTAAGAACTACTTTTCTTTTACGTTGTTCAATTTCAATAGAGTTGACAATGTGCGTAATTACAACGTAGTATTATCAATTTCCAAAGCCTTCGGCCAGGGAGGAGGGGTAGAAAATTGGACACGTATTACCGCGGTCGGTACATGGTTCAATTAAGTTGTTAATTAAATGGCGATGCTGCAGTTCAGCGGCATGACACGCTGTGTTTTCTTTATTCCCGGCCACCTGCCGTCAGACCGGCTTTGCTGCACCGTGCATAATTTAATTAACAAGTTATTTTAACCGTGTAATGTCCCATATGTGCTGCTGCAGTTTTTGGCCTTCGAATTCGCGGACCCGCATTTTCCCTCTGTCTGGCGAAATTCATTGGATTCCAACGACATTCCACCGGAAAATCTGTTTATATTTATCTTGATGAGAGGTAGATTTAGATTTATCATATCGACGTCCGCGCTTTCTAACAATTTTACCCTAAATACCATCAAGGACCCAGTTTCTGATCACTTAAGATGCAAAGGGAGCAGTTTCTGATCAACCTAAAACATTTTACTATAAGCTATCAAATGTTTGCGTATAAATTTAAAAATACTTCATAATTATTTAATAATTTTTTGGAATAAATTTGTATCGTGATAAACTTATTATTTGGTATTTATATACTAAACTGATCAGGAATTAGGTTCTGATCAGGAATTGGGTACTTGACGGTAGATATATTTTTTTTAAATGAAACAAAGTCGCGCATGCATCGCGCAATTAATTTATAAACGAGTTCTTCAATATTCTTCCACAATCTCTATCATCACAGACAAACAGACAAACCCATTACTTATCTTTCCTACCAGGCGAATTTAATGACATTAAATGTGTGACAGACATCCTTCAGCCTGCATTACCGTGCAGGAAGTATATTACGCGCTCACCCAGTTGCGCTTAATAAATTAGCTTTTCATTGATTGCGTTACTAAGTAGTAAAGCTTCCACCGGAGGACATAATTTCACGAAGTAATATCTCCTGCGAGTATTTCTCACTTTTAGAGATCGCATTGTCGCGTAAAGACGGTTCTAGCGTAGGGTTGTTTTCGTGGATTAATTAGTCCACTAATTTATACGAGATGAGGAGCGTTGGAATTTCTCAGTCGAGCGGATCGCGAGGGTGTTATCTTTGTTGCACTTTTCTTCGCAGCCCTGTCTGTCCGTCTCAAGACCGCGCAGAAGCGTTAGATAAGACGTCGCGGTAGAATTCTTCTTGCCGCGAAGTGCCTCTTGAAAATTCGCCAGAAAATACAAGCGAAAATAATTAAACCCGAGCCAGACGCCGATTGTTGACTCTAAACCGCTACGCTTTTAATCATGACATTCGAGGCTGCCGGTGGACGAGGGTGGCGTGTTTATCTTCGGTTCATAATAATTTAGTTATCCCCTTCGCAACCAGACTGCAGTTGTATCCTAATATCCACTCATTCATCTTTTCACGACAGTCTAGAAAACGTTTCAAACAGTTTACACAGTTGCTGGAAGTAGCAAAGTTATTTCATTCCCACAAAGTTCGTTCTCTGGGTGTTTTTCAACGCGGCAGCAACCTCTACTCAGACAGCCCCGTGCAATTCACGCCACATCTCCATTCTGCTACGGAGCGAAATGATAGACGAAGCGAGGGTGCGTCCATTCTTCTAGTCTTGGGCAGAATGGCGGCGAGAAGCGAAACATAATCATCCGAAGAAACTTGCATTCTAATTAGGCTCATTAGCCGACTTCAACGACACAGAAAGATATCCGCTTTGATGGTAATTAGCGCGTTCCTCCCTCATCAAATGATTTGCCACCGATCTTGCAGACTAGACTGTTATTCGAACATCAATCTCGAATTAGATCTGGACCATTGATAAGGTCGAACTTTTATAAAGATGTCTTCACATATTTCATGAAATGAAATGAATTTCCGAGCTACATAAAACTCTCACCATTAAAAAATCCTGATTGAAGTAGCAGAGATTGAATAGAATGCAATTTGCTTTAATAGTGAGTTGAATCTTAAATGAAATATCTGACAAGACTTTCCCATTTAATCAATATTAATTCAACCAATAGAAATTTTATTCCATGCACTTCTACAATTTCGTAGCTTTCATCCATATTCGCATAAATCCCCGCCTACTATCGAAAGGTACCTTCGAATATCAAGCTGTAAAAATGAAACTGCAATAAATTCTGTGTGATCGATGCTACTCGAAACTTCCCTGAAATCTCACGCTTCGCAATCTTTCGATACTCATAAATTTGGCTCCCGCTTCTTGTGCAACGCGAAGTTTCCAGAAAATCGCGGATCCTCTAACTCGTGACACCCTAAAACACGGGCAGCTGCAGGAATTCTCTTGCAGGTATCAGCCACGAAAAGTCGAATTCCCACCGAACCCGAAAGTCGTAAACCTTTAAATCCCTAATCGCCGCGAACACTCGGCCGCACACAATTCCATAACTGGAATCCCCGATAAATGTTCCAGCGTTTCCCAAAGCCCTTAAACGCTTCGAGTTTCCGAAATTCCGCCGTACTTAATACTGCAACTGAAACCCTGCACGCGTCTGAACTTCCCACCGAAAGTGTAAGCCTCTGGAACCTCGGTTTTTCCTGCGAATTATTCTACGCCGACCCGCGGTTGAAAGGGGATTTGAATTATTTGTTCATTTACGACGTGTCTATGCTCTTTATATCAGCGCCGCGGGTGTTAAACCGGGGCCGCTTCGTAATGCTGAGTGTCACCAGAAAATGGGCTAACTTCGGGATAATTGTCGCTACAGGGATAGTCAGCGTTGTAATTCTGGCTTTACGCACTAAAATGGTGCCACTAACATGCACGAGAATCAGGAGCCGGTAATTGTTTTGTAAATTTCAGGCAATCCAACGTCCACGTGTGTTTGGTCGAAATACGAGCGTCGCTAAACCGTAAGAGATAAACATGGTTCAGAATAATCAAGACATTATATGTTTAAACAATTCCGAAATTTTCATTAAACATGTAGAATCTAGAAAATTTAATCGAAAATTTTATTTTCCCGATGGGGAAACGAACTTTCACGATGACAAGCGTTAAGACGCTGTTCTTTTGACTTAAAAATTCTTTTTATACCGAGTTACGATTATTACCATTTTTCTCCACATGTCCATCGAAAAAACGAGCTGCAGTTGAGCGTCAAGGGGGAAGGTAACCCCTCGGTGGTAAACAGAAGCGTCCATTAAGGATGTCCCGAGGAAACCGGTGGATCGCAAGCCGGAAAGCGAAACGAACGGGAAACGAAGAAAGGAAAGGAAGGAGTTTACTTTCTGTCTTTAGACGGGGGCAGTCGTTCCAATGCAATCTTCGCGTCTTTACGAGCACGCATTCGCGGCCCACCCGGGGGATTCGCCTAATCTTTCCTCCTTTTAAAGCGGCGGGTTATTTATCGCGTTTGAAGCCGCTCGTCGAGCGGCTAAGCGGCTCGCGATCCGCTCGCCCCGCGAGAGCTAACACCTCGAAATTTATTCGCTGTGTTCGTTAACTCGCGACAAAGCCGAATACGGGGTGGTCTTATTAGAAAATCTCTACGGGGCAAATTTTACACCGCCCCTCTTAACTCGAGCTTTTATTCTATCGGATCTGTTAAGGCACTGGTAGCTGCGCTCAAGGCGCAGGAGCCAACGACACAAACTCAGTTGCTATCGTTCAAGCATAGATAGAGTAGATGCACCATTTGTGGCCACTTTAAGGATTTCAGTGACTTTCATTGTAATTATCTTTAAAATTGTACTTCAAATTAGGGCTGGGACTATTCGAATAATTTAATATTCGAATATTTTACAAGTATTCGAATAATACGAATAAACTTCGAATACTATTCGAATGTTATTATTCGAATACTGATGTATTGGAATAGTATGGTGTGAAGTGGGTCAAAATTAGCGTACAAGATTTCACCCTGACAAATGAACCTAAAGAACTTGAATTCGAATATATCAGTATTCGAATACTTTAATATTCGAATAGTATTCGAATACTTGGATATTCGAATTATATTCGCCAAATAATTGAGCAACTGAAGTATTCGAATATTCGAATACCGAAAAATTCGACAAATAGTCCCAGCCCTACTTCAAATCAGCAAACTAAAAGCTTTACTAAATTCTACACTATCTTTACTATTAATGTCTAAGTTACCATTAACTAGCGAAATCGTTGAAGAATTAATAAAGTTAAAAAATATAAGAAATCCATTTTTCACCGTTCGTGGCCACTTGCCACTTTTCGCGTAAGCAATAAATGTAACCTTATATTTCTGGTGGTATACTAAACAAAATATTTACGGTTTGAAATTCTACACATTATTAAGTGTCTGCAAGCAATTTCGAACTAAAAAAACGCGATAATTATGCACATGGCCAAAAACGGTACAATGGCCACAAACGGCAGCCTACAACGTGCACACGGGATATTGATAATGAGATACCGACATCCGTTGAAGAAGTCAAACAGCACGTCCACTTTACGCCAGCAAGTCTTTACGCCCGCATCGGGGGTGTCGAGTGACGAACTTCCTGTTAGCCCTGAGTCACTAAGTACGTCACCCTGATGGCTTTCCTTTAACGCATATTTTCCTTAACACTAAAGCAACTTGCGCGACCTGCCGGGAGTTAGAAGGGTAGTTGCGATGGAATGAAACGTTGGCGGTGATACTTGAGTAAGTTCCAGCCCCTAATCGATTTTCTACCAACTGTCGTGGACTATTCAGCGAGTCTGTCTAACGACATACTTTCCACGGGTGCATGAATATTCAGCGTTAGGCCAAATCATCTGGGTATAGATATGGATATTTAGACAGTATCTTGTTGGGATCTGAAGATGCGGCCGTGATTGCGTGTAGAGTAAACAGGTCAGTAGCGGGACAGTTTAGCTGATTCCGAAGTTTACATCAAGGTGTTTCTTAGAAATATCTGTTGTATTGAAAAAAAAACAGAAGCTTTGCACGTAAAAATGTACAAATTTAAAGTAAAAAATAACTGCAAGTAAAAAAATTAATGTAGGGTAAACCAACCAGTAATTGACCACATACCAGTGAATGACCATTAGGCAAAGAAATGTCAATTATAAATTTAAAAATTACTATTTCTTTATAAATAGAGTGTAGTGGCACTTTTAATATCCCATATTTTTAGTTTTGCGTATTAATCAAACATTAATAAGTACAATTCTTAATAAAAATATGCGGTCATTTACTGGGCTTCTCATTCAACAATTCGGTCATTTACTGGTTTCTTTACCCTATTTAAGGATAAAATTATGAAAATTCTACTCATAGCCTATATTACCAGTGGATGGACAATAAGGCTAACAGATGGACAGTTCCGAACCAATAGATGGACGGGTGTCTGGCTAGACTTATCAGCTATAGCAGGTACCTAGATTAAGTTATTTTTTGTTAATGTTTTATAAAACACCAAACGTTTTTTCTACAAAATAAAAAAACAATAATGTAGATTAAAACTCTAGTTCTCTCAATATTAACGGTTAACCAACGATTTGTCCATCTGCTGGGCCCTGTCCATCTATTGGCCTGCTTACCCTACGCTCGATTCCCCTGCAATTTCACTTTGCTCGGTTGTGGTTTTACTCGTGATCGTGCTGTTCGGAAGGGCGGTTTTGAGGGTTTTATTAACGACGTTTCTTCAACAGGGTCACCGATTCATGTCGCTCGTTTCGCCCTGATTCCGTCACGTGTTGTCGATATATCGGAACGTCCCTGTCGAGAAGTTTCATTTTTCTAGTGCCCCGCTGCCGCTTCCCTTCAAAGGGACGCGGTTTGTCGCGCCCAGGAATTTCATAAGCCCCCGGATCGCTCCTTTCCCGCGAACTTTTAATTAACCAGGAATATTTATAAAGGCCTGGCGGATGCGGGGGATTGCTTTATGCTCGATCTTTTTGCGATGCGCCGCGAAGGCTGGCGCGAATATATGTTCGCACAGGCGTCGTTTTAATCACGAAATGACATCTCGCGAAAGAGACAGAAGGCGTTGTAGCGCTAACACTGCTGGCGATAATCATAATACTTGTTCGTTCGTCTCGCGCTACGTAGTAACGAGCATTTCCTAAAAAGTAACGCTTCAATCAGCGTGAAACCAGTTCACGGCAAGCCGGTGTTTAATGGCGAGGTTTTTGATCGGAGCGATTACGAAACGGCGGATTTATAATTTTCTATTATGTTTCCCCGATAAACAGCGAAGTTCGTGTTCGACGTCGGCAAGTTTCTTCATCCCTTAAGTATCGCCGCTCAACCTCGGGGGTTTCTGCTGTCGCGTTAGAGACGTTTCGCGTCGAATCTCGCGAGGATTTAATTTCTTCAACATCGGTTATTGTGGGCGACAGACGTCTGGATTCTTCCTATCCTATTTTTAACACGGTTCTCGAAGGGTGTCTGATACTTTGTGTTGTGACATTTGCGTCCCCCTTATTTTGCAAATCCTTCAACTTCCCACGAACTTTGCCGTGAGTTGGTGAAGTTCGAGAGTTTGATTAATTCAGATCTCGACGAGTTGCGAGTTCAAAAGTTCTACTTCGGATCACTTCTGTCTACGGAAGTTTAAACAGTTCACGGAGTTCGGACAGTTGCGTTCGAAAGCTAATACATCGATCGATTCGCGATTTTGCCAGTTAGACTGGTCTTAATCAATGAAATTGATCTATTGTTTAATTAAATCTTTAAATTGATACGTTCTTGGAGGACTATATAGGAAACTACATATAGCAACGTAGCCGATAGCTGAACTCTATTGCCCAACATTCTCACTAATTAACGAAAAGTAAAAGAGACTTTGAATCATTCAAATTCACGATGGGACTCAGAATTCTTCTACTCCAAAATTAAATTCTTCATGGGAAGCATAAAAAAAATTATTGCTCACGGAATATCAGTATCATTTAAATCCAAATTAGTGCATTCGTGGCGGTTGCAATTCTATCCACTTAAAATACACTGCCGACTGAAAGTCAGAAATTAATAGTAGGTACCATTGTTATTTGTTTGCCTGAACTGCGCGACTACGGCGCCGCAAAATCCTAGTGTCCAGATAAATTGCGAATTAATCCGCCAAGTGATGGTGTGCAGTAACTCGGGCGCAGGAATTGCAGGCACCTTTTAGCGTTGCAGAGTCGCGACGGGATCGTTTATCGGCTTTTCCATTAATCACTGATTCTATGATCGAACCGTATTCATAGCAGCCCGATCAATGGGCTAGTTATTATTATCAACAATGTCGGCAACATATTGTTGGCCCGCTTTCGACTAATATCCTTATTATTGATGCAAAACGGCCCGTTGTTCCTATTGTGTGAGTTCGCAAACGGTTAGTTTCACGGGAAGCCGCGCAATTTTACCATTCGACGAATGCAGGCAACGAAATTTAGACGCTCCACGATGCTATTATATCTCATTCGAATTTATACGCATTCCTTTATACCACTGAGATCCGCGGTGTTCCCTTAAAGGACGATAGTATTGGGAAAATAAAACACGAGGAAGTGTGGATATAATGAATCTGAATTTAATAGGATCAAAAGTTTCAGTTCGAGGGGAAACGAGGGAAAATCTTAATTGTTTTTACGCTCGATGGACTACTTAGAAACCAAGGAGTGACCTAAAAAGGCGTATTATTAATTTCCACGGGAAACAATGAAGCGGGAGAATAATAAGTTGAAATATCCAACGCTTAATGATGCATTATTAAAAACAGCGTATGCTCGTTTGCCCCCTTAACGACCTCGACCAACAAACAAATGCCGCCCGTAAATTGCATTTAGCAACTTCTCGAAATTATTTTTACACCGGAACTTCGCCCCAAATTGCAGTAAAGCGAGATTTACATGGGACGAAAGACCGTTCCTAGAACCGCGGCGAACTATTAAACTCGTTTCCACCGAAATCTGTAGTTAATGAGCTTCCGCGAAATAACGACGATCTATACTTTGCCATTAGCGTTATAATTGCACCGGAACGCTGCACCCGTTCCCGGTGGTCCCGATATAAAAAAAAAAAAATGGGAGAAGTGATTTAAAGAAAACGAGGGGAAAAAGGACGTCACTTTCCAGAGTTTCATTGTTTAAGGGACTATTGTCATGTGCAGACTCTGAAGCAATCTTGAAGGAGGGATCAAGAGTTATCGTACCCCCTCGTAACTTTACCGTATTGGTCATTCTATGCTGGTACTAAAAGGCTTATAACTTCAACCACCCAACTTTCCTCAATTACTTGTATGTCCTCCAGACACTCCTGAAACTTATGCTTCTCAAGGTAAATCATAAATATAATTGCGCGATTTAAATACGGCCTACAGTCCAAACCAAAGAAACCATAGAAATGTAAACGTTAACAGAAGTACCACTCTATGTTGCATAAAGCGAAAGAATTAGAAGTTACCGTAAACTGGGGGAACATTGGCATGTTTTTGGAACATTTTGCTATATAATATAAAAATGAACATTTTTACATTTGCTTTAAGTATCCTGTCATAACCTTGCATCTTTTGTGAATGCACTACAAGTGTCAAAATGCATAAAATTTTTGTCCTTAAACTTTTTTAATACATGTTAAATATGTGCCAATGATACCCCGTAACCGGGTAACATTGGCACATCATATATAAATAACACTAAAAAGTTAAAGTTTTACCATATCTGAACTTACATTAACACTTAAATTTGTTTGTTTTTATATTTAATGCACTCTATTTTATATTTTTTAATGTTTTTAATTTTTTATTTTTTCAATTAACATTTTTAAATTTGGTTTAGGTATCCAAATTATAACATTGCATCGTTTGTGATCGTACTACACGTGTAAAAATGCATACATTTTTTTTCTTTTCCCTTTTTATTAGATGTTAAGTAGATGCCAATGTTCCCCCAGTTTACGGTATGCCAATGATCCACGAACCAAAAGCGCTTCGCATCGAGGCCGTTAGATGACAGAATGCAAATGACTCGCTGCCCTCGTCGAAGAAAAGTTTCCACCCCAAATGAGGGGCTGGATTTTCCCAACAGCCCATTCGCGAGCCGCGCTTCTTCCATATTTCTTTCCGCGCGACGGATAACAGCTGTTAATTATGAGTCTGCCGCGTTCACCTCGTTGTGCTGCATGTATTTATACGACAGGTTGTAAAAAGAGTGAAACATGCGATGCGCTGGTCATTTATACTTTATACGATGCCCTGTCGCAAGATGGCTGGCTATCGGACGTCGTGGGAGTTTCGATCTTCAACGAGGTTTCTGTGTAAGATGATTAAAAGTCGAGTAATAAGGCGGTAATGGGGAACGGAGTGTAATCGGTCAGTGGGATTTAAAATATTTAAATAATTCAGGTCTAATACACTCGAGCCCCGTTTTATTCGATGAAAGGAAAAGTCAAAGTGGAGAAGGGTCCCCGTGGATTTTATCGAGAGGGATTTTGTCGACCTGAATAATTTCAAGCGGGTACGATGAAGTTGTGCCGTGGGCTATAGGAATCGTATTCGCTGAACTGTTCATTTTTCTTTATGTATTTCGCGGTTGATTAAGCAGAACGTTTTAAGAAAAGTTGTGATTGGTTATAGAAAACCGGGTAGGGAATGGGGGCACTGTAAAGTCGAACGTTCACCGAATTTTTTAAAAAGTTTTTTACATTGCTGGCACGTTTATGTTATAATTTATTTATTATATGTATATGCAGAGAAATATGGAACTGAGAGGTTTCATTAGGGAGGCTCGATTTAAAAGGGTACAACATTTTTTCTTTTTTCTTATAAAATCTGTCAGCACGCGTCAAAGGAGCGCCTTCATCTCGTGCTAACACTTTGCACAATCGATTTTTCGTCGTTCCTTTTACCCCCGGCTATTCCTCATCGCCGAGATTTTCGTGTCAAGAGCGATTCCTGTAAATTTCGAGGACCGAGGAAGTTTCGTGTCCAAATGAGGTTGGAAGTTCCAGCGATTGTTTCCAGAGGCGGAATTCGGTAATAGAAACTGAATTAGACTCCGCCAGGGGAAGGAGTAGTTAATCTTAATTAAAATCTACATCGGGCTGAAACAAAAATTTCCACGTGAAACTCCGGAGAAGCCTTTGGAAACAAAATTCAAGCGTAATCATTCGTCCGTCGACGAATAGTCGGTATACAGAAACAAATAGCATTATAAAATACTAGCTTTCCTATTCGGCTTCGCGCAAAATTGAAATTCTAATTTTAAAAAACAAAAATTCATTTTTGTAATCATTCATCAGGATTAGCTAAGCATAATGAGGTGGAACATATTTCGTGACCCCAGGGTTTACCGTTCGAAAGTTTTTAGGCGACAGACAAACACGCAAACACTTTCTGCTTTATATATTAAGATATCTCTCGAAACGAATGGATACTTGCTACAGATAAGAGAAATTACCAGCTCCCGTTCTCGTAAGCGCGATACAATTGGATTTCCCCTTTATCTAAATTAAACGAAACGGAAAATGGAAATTGAAATGAGAACGGTGGATTGTAAACGTTTAAAAAAAATTTCATCGTTTGAATTACTCACTGAATTTGAATTACTCGCCGAAGCAGGGTCGATTTAAATTTCGTCCCGATAGCTGTTAGAGCGAAATAGTTGTCGGAGCCGAAGAATAGGATACCAAAAAAAAAAAGAGAAATGTTATGTATCGCGTGACGCAGTATCGAGCGCATGTCAGTTACTTGGTACTTTTCTTTGTTGCAGGTGCTTTTGTTTCGCACCTACGCTCCACGCGCTTGTTTTTCGGCCGCGATAATGCATTGGTTCTCTCTTCTTTTTTCAGCATGCACGTTTGTCTGTCATTCCGTTTGATCGGTACATTGAGAGTTTACTGTCAACGTTGAAATGCAGATAATCGACGGATTTAAAGCGGAAATAATGGAGCTCCGTGTTTCCATAGTTCGCGACAAATTGAGAGTTGTTTTAACACGGGCGCGGGATCGATTGGAAAACTTAAACAATACCGAATTTATCTTTCTGGCGTTTATCATGGTACGTAATAATCTGAATTTGGATGGCTCACAAATATCCCCAGATTTCATGACAACTAAATTTTAATATAATTAGTCTAGGATTATATTTTCCTTCCAGTTTCTTGAGAGTTATTTTGTTCAAACTATAATTCGCGAAGAATCCTTCGTATTCGATGTACGCTTTAAATTCTATTTAACGTTGCTATTATTCAACTCCTTCGAAAATTGGTAACTCCACGGTTTGGAAGAAAGTTTTTCAATTATGCGCCTATAATCTGGCCTTTATCGGTTCGGAAACTAAACTTCAACTTTGGAAAACTCGCGGCGAAATCTAAACCCTAACCCAGCTTTAAAAGAGGTACATATTAGCGATGTGAATTTTTCTTATCCCAAAAAACGATACCCCAATAAATTTTCTGCCTCATGTTTTAAATATCTATCCTGGGTGTGCTTAATAATTGCGGTGAACACAAAGGGTGAATAATTCAATAACACCCCATCAAGATCCTTCTGGAAGTTTTATCTCGGCTAACAGAAATATCGGTTTGGATATTTTGCGTTACAACGTGACATGCCGTGCCCTCGCTTCTAACCATTAACCTGCTCCTTCTCTCCGAAGTGGTTAAAGTTTCCCCGAGAACTTTGAGTATCATAAAGCCCCCATCCTGCCACCGCGCCGACTTTTGTTTGCAAGTTAATCAAAGATTTCCCTCCTACCTTTCCCCAGATGTCTAACCCGAATTTCTTGTCCGGACGTCTCGTCTCTTGCTCTGATTCCTCGGGGAACTTCCAATAGGATCTTCCCACAAATATGTTGAATAAATGCAAATTTCTTACGCGTTCCAGCGCCTATTACTAGTCGCAAAATCAAAATTTACCGTTGCACTGTTCAAAAGGCTTTTCTATTTAGAAGAACATCGACTCGCCCAGCTTTCGAACAGTTCGGGGCTGCAACTGGCAACTAGGCGAGCCGCCGCAGTTCGATCACTTAAAGCATTTCTAATGACATCTCCATTTTCGAAGGAAAAAGTAATATCCGCTCGCGGTGCGGTGAGCTGTCCGCGCGGTAACAGGGGATGGTGGCTATGAAACCAGCGACCACAATACAACACAGCCCGCCCTCCCCCGGCGATCTGGTATCGCTATTTCGTTGATCGCATCTCTATCCAGCGAATGAATGCGACGTCATGTCTATGATCCTGAGGAGAAATCAGGGGCCGGGGGAGGTTCGCTCCCTGCCGGAGTCCTATTTCCCAGAAAATAGCTCGCCCGATTTCGATACCCCCGCGGTATTTCTTATCGTTTCATTTCCTTGGATCGTCGAGCGTTCGGTTCGTGATATTTTTCTATCTGCAACGAGACTGCTGCGCGGGGCCTGATTAATGTTTCCGATGCATTTCTGCGGGGACTGGCAGAGTACAGGGAATTTTGTTGGAGGAGTCTATATCGTGATGAAGTGGTGCTCTGGGTCACCGTTTTTAACATATATGTACGTGAACACATTTTCTTGGAATCTTATGCAGGCATATAGCTTTGAACCTTTGGTGTTTCTGCAGCTTCTGACTGGTGAACTTACAATTAGCTCCTCTTCCGAGAGCGCTTTGAACACGGTATTTTAAATGTTCGATAAATTTTATGGCGTGTAATTGCCAATAATGTAATTTGTGACGGTGTATAAATATTTCAACGAACTCGTGCGGGTTGAATTACCGACGGATAACTTCGTTAGCTTCGCAGATTTCGCATTGTTTAAATCCTACCTTAACGAGGCAGTTACAATTTACTTTCTGGTTCTTTCAATCGGGTAATGTAATCCAACCCGCGAATAATGTTGGTTCTTTCAATGGGACGGCCTTTCAGTCTGTGAAAAACTTGGTTAAAGTCGGGGGGAGAGATTTCAGATTCCTCAGTGGTATCTGGTACGCGATCAAAGGACGCGAATAATCACTGGCATTTTCCCGTAAACAATGTAACCCAGGGAGAGCTCTTTTATATCGTTTATGACCGTAATTAATAGCCTTTAACACAGTTTTCAGGTAACGTAATTTTTATTGTTTCAAGTAAATTGAATTGCGGATCCCCGATTGAGCGCGGGCGTTACTTCCGTTACGGGAGCACCGTGTTCAATGTTACATGTTTAATTTCAATATTTATGCAGGCCGTTATTGTCTGCGAGCGGTTAAGTACTCTACAAACCTCTCCGTTTATTTCACGCTGTTTTTAATTAAAGTTATTTGTTATCATTTCAATCGATTTCGTTTGAAATAATGCACAACACGCGCGAAGGGACGTTGAAGAGGCATTCATACATGAAAGGCCACGATAACGAGCAATTTATTCGAGTTGAAATGTCGCGGAAACTAAACGAACGCGATTGAGAACAGCACAGATGACAATTTACCCTGAATTTTTGCTTCTAGGATTAATGTAAAATAACCAACCGTAGGTAGGTATTATAATTATATCATGTTGCTATCTTTTATTAAGTAATTATATTATTGCATGTAAAGTTCTTAGAGCGCCTTTGAAATTTATTACCTCGCAACCTACATAAGTCTCCGAATTCCCTTCGTTATGATTGTCATTATTGCAACAGTGTTTTGCAATGTCAAGAAGAAAAGGGCTGAGAAATTAAAGGCCACATAATGCTTCTTCCTATAATACTCCCATGTTGCCCTTCTTCGTATCGCAGAATCGCGTTGTTCTTTCCAGCGCTGCAGGTCTGCGCTTGACAGGCATTTTCTACTCGCCGAAGCAAGAAGTTAGTGCTTCTTAGTCTTATTGTCGAAGACGCCAGGAAACCGCTGTTGTAACCAAAACCGGAAATCTCTTTCAGCTGAAATCATTTGTTTGAACGGATGGCACTTTATTTATTTCAAGCGCTAAGCGAGTCGATCAAAACGAATTTTTATTTTTCACTTTTTCCTCGAAGCAATCATTTCCAACGCGTTTTGTACTCCTCGGTCGTGATCCGAGGCAAAGCATCCAGGGCTCCGCAAGCCAGTGTTCTATTATTAGCAAACGTTGACTTCATTCTTGCATATAAACCACGACGAAATGTCTGGACTGATTTTAGAACGAAGGCATCGGCCACATCGCGAGATTTCATTATATCCAACGAAAATCCTCTGCACACTGTAACACGTTGGACATATTACGATGCAGTAATTTCTTTTGTACATTCTGATTCACTGCTCGCGGATCACGTATTATGCGAGCTACGTGACGTATTACGTTTACTGAACTTTATTCATAACCAGATCAAATTTCATGTTCCATGTATAACTACTACCTTTTATAGTTTCGTTCCCTTTCTCCGCCGTAACATACTGGCTGCCGTTTCCATTAAACCCGTAGCTTTGTCATATTTCACAGATTTTCGTTGATCTACAATATTTGTATTATGGGCCTGTTGTTTAATTCGTAAAATTATTCCCAAGGTAGAATTTCCTACGAATGCGTCCAATTTAGCGACCCAGATATTTACCAAACCGAATACTCTTCATTAAAATGTAGCAGATACCAGAAGAATGGGAACCTTTCCGCATTTTAATCCTCCACTGGCAGTGGGGCGCTTTCCCCCAACACAGCGAAATCATTGAATTTTTCTGTCCTCCTTATACAATTACGTGCATATTATAAAGCTTACGTGATTCCCGGCTTACCATAAATCCAGCACGAACCCAGTCCACGAGTCTAACAAAACAAAATAGAGTGAGTCGCGAGTTTGACCGTATAAAATATCTTTCAAAAAACATTCAAATACACGAGGTTTTTCATTAATTTCATTAAATATCAAAATACCATAAACATAGGTAGCACATACTTCTCAACATTTATCGATTCTTTTACCAATCCTATTGCTTTCAGAAACCACTGTCGACTTTCAGAACCGCATCACCGACGAACACCTAATTGTTCACTCAGCGAACTTCCGCCTGCAGGGTCACGCATCAATTATACGAAAATGCTCCCCGGTATAATTTCAGTATCGATTTCGAAGGGGAGCCTCGCCGTTGCGGCCCCTCGGATTCTGAGAATCATTTCGAATTCACGGCGCCCGACGTTTCCGTCAAATCCGGAATCAGCTCGCGACTTCGACGAGCCAGCCACCGCCGCCAGTTCCTACCTTTTGTTTGCACGGGAGAAAGTTGAAAAATAACGAAGCGTCCGCGATAAGGGAGCACGTCCCGCGACGATCCGCCACACCCTATAAGACGCTTTCTGCGCGACCGACTTTCCGCTTCCGTCGGGGGAATTTTTATAGCGGATCGCGCGCGGCTCATTTACAACTTCCGAATGGAAACAGGTCAGGCGAATGTTTATATAAATGCGGGCGGGTGCACGGCGCGGGCGGCGGGACGGGGTAGGCAGCGGAGGGTGGATAGATCGAATTACTTCCGTGAAGCAATTTCCATTGTCCTAGACGCCACACTTCGAGACGTCTCGCGGTGTTCCGTTGCTTTAATTAAAGTCCCTTTGAGATACATCTCCGAGGGAGAAATATCAGGTGTCCGGTGGCTTTCAAACGTGATTCTTCAGCGTGAATCCTTCTTTAAATTAAACGTCATCCCGCCGCGTTTCCTTTGAAAGGTCCTGCTCTTAATGATGCGAGCGAGTGGAAGCTGTTCGTCGGCGAGTAACGTCTTCTTGTCCACCGCAAGTGACTTATTACTTGTCCTCGCCCTTCTCTGGTTATTGCTCGATGTCTTTTAGAGCGGTGACTCTATTCGAACGTTTAGCAATGCGATCAGTGTGGCATTGTTTTGATAAAAGGAATTTGATTAGGAATTTTCTACGCGGCCTCAGCTTTATTCAATTAATTTAGTATCGACACTTTATCCATTACAGTTGTTGGATGATGTTTAAAATCTACAAATGGTACTGCGCTTCTTTCGTAAGCACGCGCGCTGAGAGACGCTTTAAACACTGATATAAAACTCCAGGTCAAAGAAATGTTGCGAATATTAGAAACGATACTTGGAATTAGGGCTGGGACTATTCGAATAATTTAATATTCGAATATTTCACAAGTATTCGAATACTGATGTATTCGAATAGTATGGTGTGAAGTGGGTGAAAATTAGCTTACAAGATTTCACCCTGACAAATGAACCTAAAGAACTTGATTTATAATTCACACCATACTATTCGAATACATCAATATTCGAATACTTGGATATTCGAATACATCAATATTCGAATACATGGATATTCGAATACATCAATATTCGAATACTTGGATATTCGAATACATCAATATTCGAATACTTGGATATTCGAATACATCAATATTCGAATACTTGGATATTCGAATACATCAATATTCGAATACTTGGATATTCGAATACTTGGATATTCGAATACATCAATATTCGAATACATGGATATTCGAATACATCAATATTCGAATACTTGGATATTCGAATACATCAATATTCGAATACTTGGATATTCGAATACATCAATATTCGAATACTTGGATATTCGAATACATCAATATTCGAATACTTGGATATTCGAATACATCAATATTCGAATACTTGGATATTCGAATACATCAATATTCGAATACTTGGATATTCGAATACATCAATATTCGAATACATGGATATTCGAATACATCAATATTCGAATACTTGGATATTCGAATACATCAATATTCGAATACTTGGATATTCGAATACATCAATATTCGAATACTTGGATATTCGAATACATCAATATTCGAATACTTGGATATTCGAATACATCAATATTCGAATACTTGGATATTCGAATACATCAATATTCGAATACTTGGATATTCGAATACATCAATATTCGAATACTTGGATATTCGAATATTATTCGAATACTTGGATATTCAACTGAAGTATTCGAATATTCGAATACCGAAAAATTCGACAAACAGTCCCAGCCCTACTTGGAATACTTCAAACGCAGATCACTAGATTTCTCCCCGCGGACGCGCACAAATCACCTTCGTATTGTTACTTTATGCGAACCCTAGGACGAGGACGAGAAATCTATCCGAATAATACCGAGCTCGCTCGCGACCATTAATCTACGTGTGATAATAAATTCAGGAAATGCCAGGCATATTTTGCAAAGCTGGCTAGGTCCGCGTAACCGAGGAGCAGAATGAAAAGCTGTCGGTTTCAGTCGCACGGCTTGCCCCCATTTTCGCCCCGCGATATTTGTGGTTTTATCGGGGAGAAATTTCGCCGCTGGATCTATTTTAAAATCGCACAAATCAAGCGCGCCTAGCCGCGCGCAAGATGTAGGTAGCAGAAATTCCAAGCTTACGCGCTAAAGTATTACGAACATCTATCTTTCGCATTTTTCACGGCAACTCGCACGCGTGAACCGCACAGGTTCCATGTGCGCGTCTGTGGAACCATACGTACTCAAACGATCAGGATCTAACGAATGAAGTCCGCTATTCGTTGTACAGGCCTCTATTAGAGGAACCTTTGACCGCTCTTCGCGGGATCGATGCTTCCCCGTACTATTCACTCACTTTCCGGAACTGCTTTCCGTAGTTGTTCTCCATTAGCCTCGAGGAATTTGCGCACTCGCATCACGTAATCCCCTTTTCGCGAAACGGTTGATGAGAAGTTCTTTCGCGACTCTTCTATTAACGAGACTCGTGTGTGTGCTTGCGTGTCATAGTGGAGGACTATTTCTGGGTGTCTCCGAGTAACTGGCCAGAATTCTACTCACTTTGCGAATATAATACGGAAAGTTGTCGCCGTCGAAATTGCAAGTTTTCGTTCAAAGACGTTCCCTATTTACGATCAATTTGCGAGCCGCGTGTTTGGCTAAAATGTTGTTAAGTTAAATTCGCTGCGAAGCATCGAATACCATCCGTCATCGTAATAGTAGACGTTCGGAATCGAGAAATACGAACTACTTTCCTCCCCCCTGCGGCCCCCCTGTGCTTTTCCCTCGCATTCTTTCCACTCTGCATGTTTTCGCGGGCCGCGCGATATCTCGAAGGAGGACTCGTTATTTTTTCCCGTCACTCAGGGAAGATTTAAACAGATCCTTCATCTCCTGAATATGCAATGGCGTTCCATTTAGTGGGGCGAACTGGGTCGTAGTAACGCAACCTTACAGCGGCCATTAGTTACAATAAAATATGAACGCTACTCCCCCACGTATTCGACATTGACACAATACGGGCCAGCACGACCGGACCTTGCAGCGCGTTACTCTGTAATCCGCTCCATTAAGTAGTTGATTCGTTTAAGCCACTTAAAACGCGCGTAGATGTTACGCGGCCGGCCGCTGTTTCACTTTCTCACGGCGAAATTCGACGGACAGGCATAACTAAACGAGCCTAATTGCGCGGATGCTCCCTTTGTTTCTGCTATAACCGCAGAATTATTGTGCAACGGGCAGAGAACAAGGATGGGCTTAAGTGCATCGTAAATAAGATTGAAACCCCGGTGGATTCGCACGTCTGCAAGTATCCCGCGGGCCTGTAATTAATTTCAGGAATTAACTTCGACAATGCCGGGTGATTTTCTTGGTCGCATTCTTGATGGCCTCGTCTATGGCATCCCGGGAATCTCGATCTTCCATTTGGCGAGAAATAAAGAAGGGCGCATCCCTTGTTGACACAAATGGCGATCGTCGAGATCCATCGATACATATAAAGGAGTCTTTCTAACGTTATTTCGTTGAATTCTGGATGTACCAGCTTCTCGACTTCTATTTAATATTCTTGAATTCCAATTGAACCGATGCAAGTAAAGCAGAAGCTACTATTTATTCAAAAGTTTTTAGAAGCTACTATCGTTATGCGAGATCTTCAGAAAAGCAACATTGTTCACTCCGTCCAATATTTCCCCGTAAAGTAAATAATTATAATAATAATAATAATAATAACATTATATTCTTCGACGTTCACCATGTACACTATTTAGGACGGTTCACTGGCAAAATTGAAGCGGCTGTTTCTCACGCCGGTTATTCAATTCGCATTCGCCTCTCGATCGCGATTCTCGCGAATTTCACGGTCGATCTTGCAGCCGCGCGATAACGCTAACCGGTCGGGCCCCTCTGCTCTCGATACTAAAATTTTCTCGCCGTCATAGAGCGTTAATGGAAATCAAGCAGATTCTCGCGCCAGCCACGGACGATAACGAAAAGCGCCCTGAATTATTACCAGGTTGCTCGACAGTCGTAAATGCGATATCCGGCGTGTAAATCGCCGAAGAGATAAATAATTCGCCGATGTCGCGATACCGCCAGCCACGCGTTCCCTCTGGCTTCGCCATTGTTCCGATATTTGTCGCGGAAACATGCCTCTTTTTTCGCCGCGGGGCTCTATAAACGCCGGAAAATAGAAAGGAAGGAAGCCAGGGTGAATTCAGAGGTTTAACGAAACTAGAATAATCCATTAATTTACATAAATTTACACATAATTCTGGTATCTCCGGCTGCTACGGTTCCCTCTTTCGTTTTTTCTCCGCTGCACCCCCGAAACTTTATGCAGTCGCTGCCGCAGCCACCGTACAGAGAGGAATGTTAAAATTCATGATGCGGTTCCATGGTGACCGCGAGTTTTAACGTTAAGACCGACAGGAGCCTGCGGATTGCTGGTGCAGGCGCTGGAAACCCCCATTATATATCAATTTGAGTGGCTGATGTGAACCATGGAATGGACTTTCTTGGCCCCTAGAGTCGCATAGACTTAAGAGAACGTCAGTTAACCAAATGCTTCGAGGAAATGTGTCAAAAGGAGTCTAAAAAGGATTCGGTATGTTGCAATGCAATGAAACAGATATTGAGACTAGGCACTATAATTCATATTTTCCAGATCCCAATTTTTTTGAGAATTTATATGTAGGAACACCATGGAGATACATCGTCGGAGAATAATCTTTTAGTCTAGCCAGCACGACTGTAGGCCCCACGCACCATTTTCCTTTTATATTCCTAGTTAAATTGCAACACATATTACCTCTCCGTAAATACTGTCGACCCGTAGGTACATTAGGGCTTCTGGAGAATGGTCGTAAATTGTGCCACCAGGAGCAGGACCCTTGTTTCCTGAGACCACCGTCGCACTTCAAACACGCATTAAACATTTCATAATTCAGGTCTCAGATAATTGCACGTTCGACCGTACAAACTGGCTGCAGGGAGTTTCCTCTGGTAGGGAATTGTTTGATGAGCCCGTGTTAGCTTGTTACAGATTTAACTCAGTAGATTACTTAGCAATCGTCCTATTACCAATTGTTAATACTAATTATAACTCGGGAATCGACTTGAAGGGATGAAAATAGTTTTATTGCAAATTCAATAAAAGTCCCTAGGTGATTATAAAAATTTATTTGAAGATTAGAATTCAGTTTTCTTTTCTTCTTACAACACCCCTTCTTTGGGGGTGCCAGGTCCCCTTGCTCCCCTTCCCCTCCCTTTTGGGTGCGCCACTGCTCAAAATCGAATCCCTCGCCCCCCACAGCGCATCCTTTGAATTTTACCCGCAATTAGTTGATCGTAAATACCCGCGATTGGAATCGCGTGCAGGAATCGTTAGCTTCCGGTCCGTCAGTTATTACTTCGGTGTGTAACGCAAACGGAATTGAGCGGTGCACCGGTATCCGTATGTTAATTAGTTGGCAAACTAGGCAGCTGAAGTTCGGTACGCCGTAGTTCAGCGATAGGTAATCGAAATTATCGAGCACGACGTCTTGACACGACTGTTTCGCCTTCCTGTGGGACTTTTCCGAAACGCTAACGTCGCTCTCGACCTGGAAATGGGACTGCAGCCGCAGCAGGAACATTCGTTGCCACCGGAAAGTAACTGCAAATGGAAGTTTTTTTTTTCACGAGACTGCGTGAATACCGATAGCGTTCGCCCTTAGCTGTGCAACATTTTCATGTTATCGCCCTCGTTTCTCTGCACTTCTCTTTTACACCAGGCCGCTAAGTCGAATATCTGTTTCGAGTTACAGGCTGATTTATCGAAAGCTCAAAGAACATTGCACGTCCCGAAAAGATGTTGATATTTTATATGCGTCATGATTAAAATCATTAGGGTGACTGTACCTAATATCGCCAGTGTTCCTAATATCGCCACCTCCTATATCTCGCAAAGTAAGCACTAAAATTTATCGGTTATGCACTCAATTAGAACCTAACCATATGCAGGAAGACATACTGTAATTGCAGCGTCATGTGATCAACAATTACAGAAAGAGAAGTATTTTAGTGAATCTTAATAGTGTAAAAATTTATTGGACTGTCACAATTTTACATCCCATTCGGAGAAAGGAAGTCTAATAATTCCGTAAATGCAAGAATATCTACTAGAAAAACCTAATTAATAATGTAGTTAAGGACTGTAATCGATTCAAATAGTTTTTATAATGAAAATAACGTTTTTCTTGTAGCAGTATGTGTGTTCCCAATACCGCCTACTGATAAGAAACATTTATACAGCAAAAATAATAAAAGCACGTGTGAAAATGACTTAAAAAACTCATATATACATGAATTAATCAATATTTCTTCAGGTGGCGATATTAGGTACACTTTTTTCAGGACCCGATTTTTGCATGTCTCACGTTTTTTGAATCCTAATTAAAAATTTGTAGGTTTCAACGATTCTAACTTATACTACATGAAAGATGAATAATTTCTCTTTACTTTGAAACAAACAGCACGCAAAAATATCAATTATTATTCAATTGACAGGGATTTAACTTTTGCCTGGCGATATTAGGTACAGTCACCCTACACCTAGAACGAACATTCCGATGCGTTCTACTCTTCCCGATACCTGTGAATTTTTCTAAATATCCCCCAGAGAGTAGAAATTTCCGCGGCACTAAACTCTTCGTCACCTTTCGCACACCCTGCGCGAAGTACCTACCTACCAATATACGTACAGCAAACAACGTTCACCCCACTTCGCCGAATTGCGCCAAAGTTACCACATCATTGTCACGTCGGCGTAGCCAGCGTTAGGTTTTCCCGTCCTCTGCATTGTTCCACCTCCAAATGAACCCTGTTATTGAGGGGCATAAAACTTATCGCGGAAAATTCCGCATCGCCGCCTCTGCTGGTGCAACGAAACTTTTCGAGCCCTCTCCCCCGATGTATCGACGAAATTCTGCGGCCGGGAAACAGCCGACGTAAAACCTCGCGTTTCCCCCGTTTCCAAGTGTGACTCTGCACCGTCGTTGCAACTAATAAAAAGCAAACAGAACGTCATCTCGCGCGGCCGGGGGGAAAAGGGGTGGCTTTAATCCGCCTGGAGGAAACTATTTGCGGATAAAACGGAACACCCGTATTTATAGGTTGCCGAGTGGTGTCCGGTACAAACCAGAAATCGCTGGGGTCATGTTTATCGAGGCTGAAAAGTAATTAATCGGTGAATAATGAATTCTCGATGGCGCGGTTTTTCGCGTCACGATCAGTGGAGATTCGCTGGGAGGGGGGCAGGAAAGGGGAACAGTCGAATACTTCCGGTTACTGTACTCCCGAGTTTGGGGGCCGCATGAATTTTTTTTTTAGAAAGGGCTATGTGTGTACCTACCCCTATCTAAACGAATCGTATCTGGCTTCTACTAAATCGTCGGCTACCCGAGGAAACTTCCTGATAAAAGTGTGAGGCACGATTTCGGTTAGCGTTCCAGCTTGCGGTTTCAATCGCGCTGAAAATGATACACCGGTATCGAGTGCAGCTTCTTCCTAAATTTCCTCCATATCGGGTCGATTCGGGGGATAGTGTTCGTGAGGAAAATTTCTGCCTCGTGATGTGCTTCGCTAATTGAGGAACACATTTTCAGAACTTCCTGAAACCACTTTTTAAGACAATGGAAATTATGTTTGGTAATGTTTTGCAGTACCTAGTGAAGTATGTATGTATGTATGTATGAAATTCAAGGTTCTGTGTTGGCAGTAGAATTTGTCTCTTAAACCATGTAATAATATCAAGCGAATACTTCTAATGAAAAATAAATAATATTCTTTTTAGTAGTCCCTGCGATAGCTGATATATACATTATTTTTGTTTGGTCTTAAATGATATGCTAAGAGATTAAGATTGACGTGATGAAGTATCAATATTTAATAATAACGAGGATCCAGATTTAGCTGGTAAATGTGATTGACGTCAACTATCTGTTTAATTTAACAGATAAGATAGATTTAAATGTTTGAATTAAAAACTAAAATATATTCAGAAATCAATTCAATTGAGATAATAGAATTTTGAGAAGATCTGAAATATTAACTGAAACATTCCCTACTTAGGAAAACATCAGAATTAATATATGTTTCTGGTAATAAAATTAAAGTCTTAGGGCTTTATTCACAGTCGCTGCTTATTTTTAAGATCATCTTAAGCATTCGGCATCCTTTACTAGTCTACTAGATTAGTTCTTAAGACGATCTTAAGAATAAGTTCCGACTGTGAATACCAGCCTTAAGTGCGCTACAAATTATAACATTAATAAAAGCCACAAGGAAGTCTCTGATGATTCATAATTTGATTTTTTGTTTCAGGTGAGACCCGAATATCTTCAAATCTGCAAGATTTAAGAGGATTCCTTCCTGTCTTCTTATTGATACCACGTAACAGAGAACAGAATAGATCGGTGAGCAGTGTCCCGAATTTATTCGAAACCTCGATGACCCGTACCATTATCAATCGATACTATGTATTAATAATTAAATACGTTTGCAGTAGAAAGCGATACAATTCGAAAATCATTCACTCGAACATACGCTTAGAATCGTATCGTTATTATCGCAAATTAGCGAATTATGAAGCGTAACAGTTGCGACAATTCCGAACAGATGAATTTTAAAAGAGCGAAAATCCCAGAGGTCGTTCCTCACTCGGACAAAAAAGGAAAGTCAGCTAAAAGATAATAATTAAAGGAAGTAGTGCAGCCAGAAAGGGGGAGTATTCATCACTTTTTTTTTAACACCATACAGAACATGCCGCGTTTCTTAAATTGGAGACGGAGGTTATAGAACTTCCCTTGTTAGTGACCGGTGCCGCGGTGGTGGGACGGAAAAAAGGGGCGCATTAATTAAAGAGGCGGCATTATGAATAATAGCGGTAATAAAGGGTGCGGAGAACGTTACGTTGAAGTCTACGTGACCAAGCAGCTTGCGCCGCGTTATTATAAATGAAATGGCCCTTCTTCGAGAGAGCTAAATCTGATAATAATTATTGTGCACTGGATTATAAAACTGTTAGATTTTATCAATCGAAACAGTCGAATGAATCGTGATTGTGTCTTACCAGGAAAAGAGAAAATGTCCCTTCTACAGTTCAGCTTATGCACCTCAGCGAATCCAAGATCTATCTTCAAAAGAATTAAATAAGTCTATCGATATCAGAATTAATCGATCGCGATCAAGTCGGTAGGCTTCACAATAGGCATTCTCAAATTCTTCGATCTCATTCATTTACGCCATCTTTTAGATTCGACAGAAGCATTGGCGATGGCATTAACTAAGAAGGGAAGATCCCGAACCCGGAAATTCAAAAAATTCTGAAACTTTGTGGATATGTAGGGAATTTCCTCCTCATTACAACGCAATTTTTTTTGCTGCCCAAAATCACTCTAAGGGGGTGAAATTAACCCCTGAAAATTCGGCTATTTTCCGATTTTAGGTGATAACTCGCGAACTGTACAAGATAGAAAAAAAGTTTCAAGACAAAAGTTACTTCTTTTAATTAGATCTATCATTTGGTAAAAAAATTATTTTACACTTCACAAGTTATAACACAAAATCGGAAAATAACCGAATTTTCGGGGGTCAATTTCACCCCCTTAGAGTGATTTTGGGCAGCAAAAAAAATTACGTTGTAATCAGGAGGAAATTCCCTACATATCCACAAAGTTTCAGAATTTTTTTAATTTCCGGGTTCGGGATCTTCCCTTGTAAGTCTCCCAAATATTTTTCGAAAGTTCTCTTACAAATCCACCAGTACTTCCAGCTTCCAATTTGCAATCGTTGGAGCAACCAATTCTCGGTCAGTAAGAAGGCAGCATTTTTCCTACAAGTCCCTCCTGTTTTGCAAAGCGTGTCGGTCCTCGCTAGACACCGCAGAGTAACTAAACACACGCGTTCAGCCAAGCAACCCAGAACCGGATGTGCATCATGGCGAACAAGCTAATGCAAACACCGCGTACTTCGAAACGCGACGAAAGCCACCTTCTATGCTTCTCTGGTTATTTTTCCGGGAACTCGAAAGCACCAGCTGCAATCCGGTACAGGGTGTTTCACTCAACGGGACCGTCTGCAACTGGTCCCCGTTGCTCTGGGCGTTACAAGAAGACACCCAAGCGGGATATTGTTTCGTTCAGGCGAAAAAATGGCCAAGAAGCTCCTTCCACGATTAACCCTTTAGCGCGAAACGTATCATATATGATACATTCCTTTTTTTGCCGTTTCGCCGTTTGCAACTCGCATTTCGCTGTTTGCAATAGTTTAAGTGAAACATGTTTAGTGTAGTTTTATTCACTGAAGAAAGTTGGACCTATCTGAACCCTGTATTCTTTGGTTTACGTATTTTGACCTCTGAAAGAAATAAATTAAAAAAAAAATTTTTTTGTATAAAAATATATAAATTCAAACCATTTTTAACGATAAAAACAAAACGGGATATTTTTCCTTCAACGGCATCTAGGTGCGGGCGCTAAAGGGTTAATGTCTAAAAAAGTCTAAGATTGCGTGCAAATGTAATTGCCAACTTTTGTCACTAAACTCTACTTCCACGTCAAACTAAAGGCTGGAACAGACACTAAATTTTAGTGTCCACACACGAAAAATTACTAAATTATTTGCTACTCGACTAAACTACTGGACGTGTCTGAATCAGCCTTAAGAGACAGGTCTACCATCTGGATATACTCCCTTCGAGACATTCCCCCTGTCCTTTCGATCTAAGAACTGCCATATCCTGTACTGACAATCCCATTTGTCATTCACTACGACACTGTCCCGAGCAAACTATGTGGTAGAAAAAAGGGAAAGAAAGTATCTGTAGCGTGTGTGCGACCATTGTTTCCCTAGCACCAGTCCAGTTAAGTGAATCATCCTGTACATAAGCCTGTTGAGCGACGAAATACGGTACGGTGGTATATTTCAAAAGCTACTAAGTCGCAAAGAGAAATGATATTAGACGAGTCCATAATTCATCACCGCCACAAGCAAACCTTCCTTCCCTGCCAGTCCAACATTTCGACGGAGTCGACGCTGCCACCGGCACAAAGGCGTTTTGAATGGTGACGCACGGATATATGAAACGATTATATTTGCCGAAAATATAATGCCCCTCGCTAGACACACTGGGGCAAACGACTCCCTCGAAAGTGTTTTTACTTGGGATTTCCTGCCGGTCGTCAGCGGCAACGTGGATTTCTCAAGGAAAAACCAACCGAGTATCCCCCGTTCGATATAAAGTTTCCCTCTTCGGACGCTGCGAAGTCGAAACTTTTATTCCCTGAATGGGTGAAGACGATCCCTGTCGTTTTGACTTCTTATCGACGCACGCACACACACGCGAGCTAATGCTTTCGACGAACGTGCTCGCTGTTTCATATGCTTCTCTTGGGTTTGTGCGGTTCTTGATTCCACAAGACGCGTGGCTATGTGTGTTGACTTGTGGTCTCTGTGTGTTGCCCGCTGGAACGTTGTGCCAGCAGAGATATTGTGGTAGCTTCTTGGGGAGTTGACTTAAGCTCCTTCTCCGCTGTGTCGAGGACCGTGTTTCTTTAGTGTGTGTAATTCGAAAGAGGTATCTGAATATTATATATTCCTAATAAAAGCAAAGCCCAGAATTAGCAACTATTTACCTGAGAAGCTCATGGAGATGATTGAAATGAAAAGCAAATCCCAGAATTCTCAGCCCATAAATTTTGCTCAATCTATGATGAACTTCTTTTGCCACCTGAGCAACAGAAAATCGCCACGGGAAAATGGAATATGGCGATTTCGGTACGTGAGCACGTGGATCTTTCGAAATTTCGTAAGTCCACTTTATTGGAGTTCGCTTCCGCTGAACCCGCAATTGTCCCCCACTTCATAATTGTCACCGATAATCAGTTTACGCGCCTCTGCATTAAATCCACGCAATTACGCGAGACAGGAATTAATGGTAATACGCAAATCGGCTGGTAATTAACGAATATTATAAAGGCAGCGGCGAAAATTCGGTGGTGTTAATCCGTCGATGACGACGTTCCCACCAATCCAGTGAAAGATTAAAATATTTCATCGTTCGTTATACGAAATTCTTCACGTGGCGATATTATCGATGATATTGGAGTTTTCGTCACTCAGTACAGAATAATAGAAATGTCAGCATCAGCATTCAGCCATTTTCATTTTCTGTTTGTTAAACGCTTTGCATAATCACTATACTCTTACCGTTTGCATACTAAATAAGTATGCTGTTCTCAGTTTCAAAAATGCATATTATACACCTTGACGAATATTCTGAACACATAATACAAAGTGTTTCTAATTGAAAACTGGTCCATCTGACATTATTCATTCATAGTCACGCCTTTGACTTTATTATTTATAATTACGAACGTGACAATTATAATTTCTAAATGTTCCTCACTGAAAAGTAACTGTGGTATCCATTTGTCTCTTATTAAATAAACAAGCAAACACTGCAGTCAGAAAAATTTCGTCTGCTTCATAGTAAAATCGATCGTTATTACAATGATTTATATTTTTTTCGCATCCTTTCGAACCTCGATGTACCAACGATGTAAAACCATCTCCTCTCGTTATTGCGAGTCGTACATAGTCCGGCTTAAGGGTAGCCGCGAATGCTTTTAACGGCTACGTTTAGGGTGGAATACGCGTGTGGTGAGCGTAAAACTTAAACGTGTAAACTCTTGTGCTCACTTTTTCTCAACGTTTCGAAAAGCGACATAGGGTAAACCAACCAGTAATTGACCGCATACCAGTGAATGACCATTAGGCAAAGAAATGTCAATTATAAATTTAAAAAATACTATTTGTTTATAAATACAGTGTAGTTGCACTTTTAATATTCTATATATTTAGTTTTCCGTATTAAACAGACATTAATAAGTACAATTCTTAATAAAAGTATGCGGTCATTTACTGGGCCTCTCATTCAACAATTCGGTCATTTACTGGTTTGTTTACCCTACGAACATATGTATGTGGACCGGTCCAGCCGTGTTTGTTTTAATCTGCGAAAACCCAGAATTTTCTAGTATTCCTTGTTTTTAAACGTAGCGTGCACAGCGTGAACGGATTTGCTGAAATATTGCCTCCCGTTCGAACCTCATATCGTATTCAGGCTCATGAAATTCACTTAACAACCAGAAACGCGTAATATTTTTTCCGCGTTGGACGATATCGGTAATCACCTCACCGCGGCGGGTCGGTCTGAATAAGTAAAGTTGCCATCTCGTTTCGGGTCAGTAATTTCATTTAGTCCACTAAATGATTAACGGCGGACAGGTTTTTTTTTACGTTCACAGAATTCGGAACGATTCTATATCTATTTCTCGATGCCCTGAAATATCGCGGATGTCACTGCCTCTCATAATGACTAAGCTTTCCAAGAAATGGAAGAATATTTTTATACATATTTTAGCTTGACAGACAGAAAACTACGGACGACCAAATTATGTATGGATATTTATAAATTCTATTTTTATCCGGAGAGCCGCAAATTATTTTTGTCTTTCTGACTCTGTTCTCTTAAATTTTCAATTATCCTGTTACTATTTGTGGTGCTGCGTTCCAATTACTGATTGTCGTTCATTATTTCTGGCACTCTGCGTAAATTCAACTACAGGATCATTAAACGCGACATGATTTTACCTCGAGTTATCGTAAATTGGTTTTCATATATTGCCGGTGCCTGTGCTCGTGTCTTGCATTCTCCCGTGGGAATTAAAAAGATGGTCGGTTAGATTCTCGGGCCGAAGGTAACGAAAAGGAAACATTTACGGTGGCTTTCAATTACGGGGATGTGCTTTTAAGAAATACAGAGCGTATGGAGACGCGCCGACCGTTGTACCTTGTTGAATTCCCATGTCTTCGCTTTTGTTCTCTTTTACATAAATTTCCTCGCCGGGGAAATAAATTTTTCCAATTTCGAAAGCGGTCTTCATTCAGTTCCATACGCTTGGGGATTAATGCATGCCTGTAGAGTGCAGACCATTTAATTATCGCTCTTTATTCAATCGGGTATTTCAACTCAAAATTCTTCAGTAGATTTTCGCTGGATTTAGCCTGCATATTAAGCATTTGCTAGGAATAAGTAGCGACTATGAATACCGGCCATTGACAAAATTATGTGGATAATCTTAACTCACTTCAATTTATATAATTTCACTAAAGATGTCATCTGTTTTCTCCAATCTTCTTTTAAATCTATATGGTGTTCTAAATTCGACTACCGTTTCCTTTTCATTAGTATTTAAATTTAGTCACGTACGACGACGTAGAAATTAATCAATGTGCCAGATTGATAAATTACTCGAGTTTCTAAATATGATGTATTATATAATGCATACTTCGAGTTCACGGAGTCCCTTCGAATCGATTCCGACCGATCGTACGAGTTACTTTGAAGAAGAATCGCAGGAAGCGTGTAACATCTGTTAACCATGCGGTTACGGTGGTCTTCAACTGAAACCACGAGCGTCGCCATATGGCATCTCTTTCGTCGAGACAGTGGACTTCCATTTAGTATTGCTTTTATCGTCACGTTATACGCCGTGATGCACTACTTCCTTAGCTGCAACGCCAGAGCCAAATATTCGCTAATTCGTTTCTACAGCATTTCACAGATTAAATTCTTCCGGCTTAACGATACACGAAAGAAGTTGGTGCGCAGAATCTCGGGAATTATTTGAAATGATTAGAGGAGAAATATTAGGCGCTAAGTAGTATTATTAGGGTAATTCCGGGTGAGATGGCTCGATCACGCTCCTTTTGCAAATATATTTTTGTCCTTTATAAAACCACTAACTTTACGGTGTGCTGGTTTTTTTTAAAAGTGGGCCATCTCCCCCCGACTTACCCTACTAACCGATCACAATTCAAGTTTAATTACACCTTTTAAAAGTGCAAAAAAATGACAAGTATTTAATTAGATTCTACAAGTTTCTGGACAAAGCTGCCACCTCTTGCATATCAAGCTTCTATTTTTGGTGTTGGATTGGAGCTAGAAAATTTCTAAAAATTATTTGCGATACTCCGAAATATATTTGCGAATTTGTTGTCTGTTCATTATTAAATTGAATATGAACCAGAACTGCTTCCTCCTTCCAAATCCATTATTCCGTAAGTTCATGTATACCAGCCATACCACCAATCCTATAATCTGCACTCATTGGGGTATAAAAAGATGACAACCTCATTTTGTAACAGATGGGCGAACAACGGGGGGTGTTGGTATAACCCACAACCACATGTGAATACTTCGCTGTATTCGATTCCCACATGTCTGTCAGAATGTATCGGCTTGATTGTAGGTTGTATTCACTGAACTGTGTTAATGGTACACAGACATTTTCACCAGACTGTTATATCGCAGCCCTTGATGAAACATTGATTACAACGCATCACGCATGGTCCTCCGTGATATGTTTTCAGTACCTAAACGTGGCATCGCAAATGTTTAAGGGGAGAAGACCGTATAAATCGAATGAAAAATGGCAACAAAATTTTTTCCACAATTCGCTCTTTAAACATTATAATAAATATATTCTCAAAGTTATAGCCAGAAATTCAACTCCGTATCGATACTACAGCCCGGTGAATCACCGCGCCTCCGAGGGCCGAATAGTATTGGGAAACCAAGAATTTCGATACGCCAACTAGTGGCAGAAAATTAAACTACTGTGAGTAGGCCGAAATCCGTCCAAGTCCAGACGATTATCAGTGTTTATATAGACAAGTTGTGAAAAACGAGTGTTTTTAAATCTTTTTGAACACTAAATTTTTACTTCTTCGATTAATAAATACTTATTCGGAATGTTTGGTGTGATCCGGACCTACTTAAAATAGTTTGCCAATTTACCACCACAGCGCTGAAATCTAAGCCACGCCTCCACTTGGTTTTCCAATACACCTGTGTAAAATTTAGTTCTAACAATCTAGAGATATCTGGTGTTATTTTGTATAAACTATATCTATTATGCTTCACGTTCTCGAAGTTCGTTTGTTGTTATACCTACTGTTGCTTTCTGTTGAGTTATACCACAAAATGTTTGTTAATGTAAAATGGATTTCTTGCCATTAGAAATTTTCTAATGACTTTTCGCGTGTACAAAACTCTATTCAAATCAACAAATATTTATAAAACCAATTCCTTTTGGTATACCTACAATATTGAAAGGAAAGCATGACTTCTTTACCAAAAAATAAAAATACAAGTTAGAAGCTCACTTTGAACTAAAAATTAAAAAAAATCGCTCAACTAAAAGAAAAGCGTTATTATACGCGATTTTTTTACGATAATCACACCTAATTGTTTGAAGTTCCGCCATTTTTAAAATATGCAATTTTTACACCATTTGTGGTCCATATTCTTACAAATGGCACTTAAATTGAGAAAAAAAATTATTAGTCTGTTTCATATAACTACCAGAGACGCTACAGCCGGCGCCGATTTGCATCTCGAAAGAAAACTATTTCAGATACATACCTACTGCTCTATTTCTTTTGTATTTATTATAATTTTACTGTTATAAATTTGTTTTACTTATTATAATGTTAAATTAAGTACCCTTAAATCCCCGAAAGTATTAGCGGATTACTATCTTTGCATAAAATTCCTAAAAATTGATACAAAAATAAGCCATTTATACGGTCTTCTCCCCTTAATTTTATCACAAGTAATCCAGTAACATTCTCAGCCAAATCACAATACCCCTGCAAAAAACTCATTTACCAATTGCATTCGATTACTCCACCTTCGTAGATTTCGCGTGAAATTCTAAACGGCCCTTAAGCTTTACGAGATCCGAACCCGTGGATCTTCGACCGATAATATTCGAGCAGCTCTGGCACAAAATTCAGCTTTGAATTTCGATGATTTCCCACAGCGGCGTTCTGAATGGCCGCGTCTCGTCAAATAAATTTACAATGAGCACTCGATGCCCGGGCCGTTCTCGACGCTCGTTGACCGATCAACGAGCCTTTTGTCGATTTCGAAAAAAGTAGCCCGCCGATACCGAAGTAGGTACTATCACGCGAAAAAAGAACTACCCAGGCAATAACGAGTCTCGTACCGACCGATATATTTATTTCATCCCCCGTTTAGCAGGAATTTCTGCGCGCGAGTGCAGGATGACGGTTTCCATCGTCCCGGCGATGTCGCTCCTCAGCTTCCTTTTACACTCTGTTTGAGGATAACATACTTTCAATCTCGCGTGCTATCTTCCCTCCCCCCTCCCCCTATTCTTCTCTAAGACAATATCCTCTCCCACGGGACCTGTTTATCATCGGGGTTCGTTTATCGAACCGATCGACGACGCGATCGCTGTTCCGTTGCGCCTGCACTCGCGATAATCTTCAATCTTTGCGCGCGACACGCGAAGGGACACGCTGCTGACACCAGAAACGGGACACCTAATTACTTTCTTGGACGTCACTTGTAATTATCTGCTCCAGTGTTATGCATCCTTGTCTAATTGCTCCTGTGAAACTATCTTCCCGTCTTCAGCGGCAGAAGAGGTATGTATACACCGTCTATTTCAGATGGGCCATCCCGTATCCCTCCGTTGGATAAACCTTAAGTCTGAATATCGGATTGTACGGTAGAATAGCTAGATCCTCTGTTCCTGGTAGATTGCCCCTTATCAGATACACTAATTTTGACTTGGAATATTGAACAGCGTAAGATAATACGATGCGCTGTTTCTGACACGCTTATTCTGTACCATCGTGGTGTGCAGATGGTGAAACATTCCACTAAACACAGCAGAATAATTACTAAAGTCGGGGCCAGATATATTGGCCGGTGAGTTTCGTGAGGAGTATTCTTCTATTCTCAACGTTTTCTGACTCGCTCTCGCCATGCCAGAAAAAGAGTGCGCCAGAAGTGGTGGGGATAGCGACAAGCTCTTGACGTGTAGGCCAAACCGAGCTCTTAGCGTAGAGATACATACATCAGAATAGGTGTGCGTTAGCTGCGAAAACGAATTCACCGGCCAATACTTAGTGCTCGTTCTTTCATCCTCTCGCGGTTTCCTATGTAGTTTCCTATGTAATCTCCTATTGTATTTTATTTTATTTTGTTTTCTCTCCTATCTTGTCCTTTTCCTTTCTTTCTTTCATTTTGCTTACCTCCCAACGGCTTTTTAGGTTAGGTTGTAGAGCAGCAGTTAATGCTAAACCTCGCCTACTCGCCATTGTAATTTAATTTAATTTAATTGTAATGGTGCAATAAAGACATTTAATAATAATAATAATAATAATATATCTGGCCCCGACCTTAGCTTCGTTTCTAGTGGACTACCGCCATAAAAGAATCCTACCAGTTCCGTTCACCACTTATGATTTACCACCTTTGCCACTCCTGATGTCAAACGGCTATCGAATAGCGTATCGAAGTGTCTAAACGTTTCCAAAGATGTGCTCGCAGGTTTTCGCGAAAAACCGAGCGACGGCGCGGGCTGGAAAGTCGAGTGCCGCGAAGACAATTAAAAGTTAATAGCTTAATAACAAGCCCCAAGAGAATGTAAGCAATTTAAACGTAACGATGGCCATTTTCGCGGGCAGAAGGAGGAACCGCAACAGGACAAGTAACCGGGGGATTGGTTCGTTTCGCATATCGGCGAGCATGTTTCTATTAACACGCGGACGTGGAGGTAAAACCGAGCTAATTTCGAACAGAAACTTGAAATTGGATTTTCATCCTGTTTGGGGGAGGCGAGAGGTGCGCTTGGTTACCGGGGCTCGTCGGGCGAAAGAATGCCGATCTCCCCTCGTTATCGTTGATTTACTCTTAATTCGAAGGCCTCGTCGAAATTTCTCATCGATCCTTGACCACGCCGGAATTAATCGGATCCGCGGTGTAAGAAATGGACCGCTTCGATTCGCTTCGCCTCTATTTTCTGCTAGATTTCCTTTTCAATAGGTCGAGATTACTTGGCTGCAATTCAATGGGATGAAACCATTCGCTGTGTTGTTATAGACATTTATCGGACAGATAGTTTTGTATGTTGGCCACGTGACTGTTATTGCGTTGCATTCGAGCGCCGAAGGTATCTATGCAGATTTTACGGGTCGAAGATATCGAGCGAAATGGATATAAATAAAAGGACGAAGGTGGGTAGACTTCGTGTGACACGTGACTGAATTTAACGTAATTTCATTTTCGTTCGCTTGAACAATTCATCGGCGCTGTTTATTATTCAGCATTCCTGTTTGCTTTTCATCCTCACTTTAGTCCACGATGTCGCTGTTTTGTATTACACAGAAACGTCGATCGAAGCCTCAATCGGGTTCAAGCCCAGTTCAACTTTAATCCACTTGGGTCACGCTTGCAGCCATGGAAACGCTGTCGTTCGCCCGACATCTTTATTCGGTATTAAAACGGAAACCTTTCGTAACACGTTCGATCTCGTGTGACAAAACATTTTCATTTACTTTATCGTAATGCTCGTGGAGGTTGGATCGTTTCCTCGTATTTTTCTCGCCCCCCGTTTAGGAGATCGCTAATCGATCACGGTGCCCCATAGAGAGGGCAGAACTTTGTCGAAAAATTTTAATGGATCACTGATCACTCGGCCTGCACCGTACTTTCTGATATTGTCAATCGATCACCGATAGTCCGGTGTACTCGAGACTTTTTCCAAATAACCAATTGATCACTGTACCTCTCACAGCGCCTCGATCCTGCGCGTTACAGCGGTTTTAGGTTCCCGGACGAGAAACTTATGGAAAGTGAACTCTAATAATAGCTTGAAGTTTAATAAAGGGATTTTTTATTGCCTTGGCAGTTTCGTGGGAAAATCTTATAAAGGCACGTAGATCATTTCCGATACGTAATATTGTATGCTTGGTGAAATCTCGTTAAAATCTTATCAGCTTTACCTAATTCTTCGCTTAATATACGTGATCGATCCAGGTAATTATTCCGAGAGGTAACTGCTTCAACTTGGACATGGACGAAGCTTCCGATACTCGACTATTTAATACCATAGGTAAACTATTGATCTTGCATTACGACACCGAACTTTTACTTCGAAACGGATCGACCCAGCATCGGGTATTACGTTCCATAGGTTGCTGATCGGAAGTCTTCATATATGAGGCGGTGGGGAAGGGTCACGTATTTCGTGGCACTTTGTGAAATTCGAGATGCCACCGTCACGGAGAATATGTTCCTTCTCTCTTTCTTCGGGCCGCGCTTCTGTCTCTCGGTCCGGAGACACGCGAAAGGTTTCCACGAAGGTGAAAAGGGGCCAAAAGGCTTAGACGTCGGGGGCACGGAGCGATACTCGCGTTAACACGTGCCACGACCGCGCGCAGATTTCCAAGACGCTCACGGGGCTTCGCCCCCTCTCGAGTTACCAGATTAAAATGATTGCCCCGGATGTATGGTACACGGGGTAAGAGGATTTACGGATCATTCTGTTGAATAAACTTCAGGCCAGAAACCTCTGACGGTAAACACGAGCGTGCCCCGAGCCAAGGATGCTCCCTTTCTCCATCCGTTCCGCCTCTCTTTCCGCTGGCTGCTGTCAGGCATCTGCTATAGACAACCGTCGCGAACTTAATATCGCCGCTGGTTATTGGCCCCGTCGTTTTCCAGCATGTTAATCCGAATGACTCGTGCGGTCTACACGGCTGCGCGCGGGAATTAATCGCCGCGTAATGTCCCGTTAATTACTGTCGAGCCTGGGAGAATTGTTAATTTTGACGGGGCACCCCGGTGGGAATGGCGCGTTCGGCTTCGGGGGGATATGCTCGTCGCGGCACGCTCAAAGCGTAATACTGTTTTTTGGAATTTACGTGCCAACCTTGGCAACTGGATGTTCAATATAAATGAGTAATGGACGTACGATGAATGGATGCGAGGATATAATCCTTTCAAAATAAGCCTTTTTTCCTTCTACATAAAGAAACTGGTTGTCCCAACGTCTCTGTTAAGGAATCTATCCAATGTCCGTTGGAACTTTTTTCGTCACAAAAAGCATGTGTTTACTAAATTGAATTTTTTTCTATTTATTAACACATGCTTTGAGAATACAAAAACGTTTTTTCCATATTTTTTTAATGCCTGCTTGCCCCCAAATAAGGGGATGGAATATGAAAAATAATTTTGTATTCTCAAAGCACGTATTAATAAATAGAAAAAAAAATTCAATATCGTAGAAACATTCTGTTTGTGACAAAAAAAGTTCCAAACAGCGGTACTTTATCAGGACGTCACAGTGGAAAGACCCCTTAATGCATGGAATCAGGAATGAGTCGATAAGCTTGAATTTCAATTGTCGACTATGTTATTGGATACGTTTTTATTTATTCATCGGTTTTAATGGGAAATTAGGAGCGATTGATCAGTTAACGAGATGCACAAGGTAATCACTAGAGTATCCTTAAATCTGTCACGATTTTGGTTGACTTAGACTTGAGCTGTTCCCAGTAGTAGTAAGATCTACGTCAGATGAGGCAGTCAGTGGCTGACCACTGACGGGACATATTCACTCGCAAGGCAAGCCGCGCTGGCAGCCGGCGCTTGGTTAGAATGATTTGTTCAAACACCATTCGAAACGTTGTTTCTCGCTTCAAGAACTCTCGTAACGCAGCACGAGCACCTGCATCGTAAATATTGATCTATATATACATATGTCGAAAGTGATTATTTTCGTTCGCCGTATACGTTCGCGCGTTTAGTTTCGGATTGACAGCACTATACTGGCGTTGTATTGCTGACGATTTCCCGTTTAGTTGTCTTGCATAAATGTTATATCGCAATACGTGTCGGTTTGTGTACACGCGAGACGTGCCGGAGGCATTGCGTCATCCTCTCAAATCGTGTTACAGATCCGTTTCAAAATACGATCTCCTCCGCTCGAAGATGCTTCTAAAATAAACGGGAAACGATCAACAGCGAATGTTCCATGTGCGATGGTTAGTGCGCGATGTATCTGTATCTTGGAAAACATTTTATAGCAATGGGAATGCATCGGAATTATATGAAAGTAGAATGCAACGGCGTATCTCTGCGTTCTATGCAATTACTAAAGCCTTCTGTAATCAAACACAAGGGTGCTCTCTATAATTGCATACCTCTGCCTTCGAGATTATCAAAGGTCCTCTTAAGGACTGTTAAGTCTTCGTGGACCAGCCACTAAAAAGGAAACGAACTCTTTCTTCCAATAATGTAAGTATCCCTCTTATTATCTCTGTATTAATTCTACTTTCTCACAACTTCCTCTACATGAAACTCCTATGATGGGTTTTATTTACTTTGTCAGCGATGCCATGTCGGTAGCCCATATTCCCCGTTCCTTGCGGCATTGGGAAACATTCGATAGCCGACGATTATTGGTTAAACATAAATATTTGAAATTTCGTTGAACGCAACGCACCCGATCACCGACCCATTCTGTTTACCCGTATTTACGTTACCGAAAATTTGGCATTTCGCTTAACTCCTTTAGCAAATCACGTGCCACCGCTTCCAATTTGCCGCGGGCATGGGACCCTTTTACGCGGCCACCCGCCCATTTTATGTGCCGGCAAACTTCACGTCCGACATATTTCTAACGCGCGTGTAAACATTCTCTCTTTCACGACGCGGAAGAAAACGTTATTGCAGCGCGCGCCACCGAAACGAAATAAGCAAAGGCCCTTTAATCGTGGCACACCTCAGCGATTGGGCGGATTGGACCGAGAAAATTGGTCCATCCATATCGGATAAACGCGTTTAGATTATTCAGAGCCCCATTGCCAGCCAGTGATCCGAAAATTTCGGGCGACTGATATGCTTCCCCTCAGCGTTGGATTTGACGCGCGTTTCCAGATAAACGTAACTGTTAGGGACGGCGTAATTCAATTATGGCGCTTGATAAGATGTGATGAAGATTGATGATTAGGGATCGAATGAAAAATCAGTGTTATTACATTTTAATCGCATTGTTTAACCTCCGACACAGCCACTTCTTTTCCATTTGTATTAACGATTAAAGAAGTGAGAGTTGGTGTGATAAATATTGTACCTATGAGTAAATTACGATCGTTAAATTTTCATTAGTAGAAATTCCAGGAGTTTCGTAATTAAAAGTGAACCGCGAAGAATTAACTCCTATCGAATGGTGAACATGAACGAGTTTTCTGTGTTCCACAGCGATGTTCATCAATAATCTTGTAATTAGGCGAAGGATAATAGCGTTGGAGGCATTTTACTAAAATTAATAGCCACTTTAATGATTACGATTCGCTGGAAAACTCGATAATCGCTGGCCAAATTCCGGAGGGTGCGAAATTAAACGCGTCAAAACCATTTGAACCGTTGATTGATTAACTTGATGAGATATACGGGACAGAATTTCGATAACGATAGGAACCGCGGATAAGCGGAAATATTTGATCCCATAATACGTGACAAATGGGCGGCCTGCTCGTGCCCGGAATGTGAAAAAGTCCTGCGGTAGAAAATTAAATGGCTTCCCACTTGGTTGGATGAGGCTCCGTGAAATTAAGGTGAAAGTAAATAGAGGGCGAGGCGCGCCTAACTTTATCGCTTTGAGACACGTGCCGACAATTTCATTTCGATCGTCGTGGCGAACAACACCGCCGAAATGAGGCATGATAAAACGTCACACCAGAGTGCAGTGTTACTTAATTGCACCTCAACAAATTAGGGGATAAGTATACATCGCGGGAGCAAGCGGAGCATATTGCATAAAGCAAGCAGAACGCAGATGAACTGTAAGAGTACAATAAAATATCGTTGACTTGACAGGCGAGACAAGGTCGCGCGAAGGCGGAAGGACGAGGTGCCATTTGCAGAGTTAAAGTGGCATTTCCGTTCCCAACAGAACACGTGAGGAGAAAAATATATTGTGTCGAGATCGTTTACTTCGCTTCATGCAAATGTGAGAGATTTCGCTGGAGCAATGGAAATAACAAGAGCATTCCAGGCTGCGAAGTTAGCGTTCGTATCAAACTGCGCATACGTGAGTGCATTACCTACATCCGTCACTTTCGAAAGCAGAACTTTGCGAGCGAGGGCGAATGAAATTTTCGAGAAACGTAAAGTCGCGATAAGAATGCTCGTTCGTTTCGACGAAAGCTTCCATTGTTCTTGGACCAGCAATGGTCAATAAAAAAGTCCCGACAGTATTCGAAGGCACGAACGCGAATTCGAGCTTTTCGACAACAACGGGAATCTCAGCCGAGAACAGTAGGGGAATTAGTGGAGCAATTTACGCCCAATTCACGCTGTAACGAATATTTTGCCAGCAACAAATATTCTTGAGGCCATGGGGCAATTTATTATCGGCGAAATAAAAGAGGCCAGGTAACACGCCGGAAAAATGAATTTTCCCCGCAGCAGCTGCTGCTTCCGGAACGAACGACACCCCGAGCTGGATATTTTTTGGGGAATACACGCATCGGCGTTGAATAAAATCCCAATTTCATGGTCCCCTTTGTTCCAGGACAGTCGTCTGTGATCGAAGTTACACAGAGTTTATCGGTAAAAACGAAAAGAACCCGCTGCTCGTTTATTTACCAATGCATTCGTTTGCGCTAATGTATTAACGAATGAAATCCGTGGCTGGTGGAACAGAACTCTGCACTCTCGCGCAGAATGCTCGTTAAGAGATGGTTGTTTTAAGCAAACAGCGATATCGAGTGATTATAATCGTTCATTATTTCGTATTACTACAAACACTGCGATTATCCTTATTACTATGTAAAAGTGAAACGTTGTCTGTTTGTTTGTCCCTTTTTTCACGCCCAAACGGCTGAACGAATTTCAATGAAATTTGGAATATACATTACGTACGTCCTAGATTTGAGTATTGGTTATTTTTTAGACTTTTTATTTTGGAAACATCGTAAATAATTCTCGGGTGAAACCGGGTACCGGTGCAGTTAGTCGTGAATAAAAATAACGAACTGCCAGAGAAGTGTTTAACAGTGGTAGAAACAGGAATAGTTTTCGAAAATTTCCAATCACTTAATGGCAGGTATTAATAATTCACTGTTATTAATTTTTTTAGACTTTTTTATTTGGGAAACATCGTAAATAATTCTCGGGTGAAACCGCGTAACGGTTCAGTTAGTCGTGAATAAAAATAACGAACTGCCAGAGAAGGGTTTAACAGTGGTAGAAACAGGAATAGTTTTCGAAAATTTCCCATCACTTAATGGCAGTTATTAATAATTCGCTGTTATTAATTTTTTTAGACTTTTTTATTTTGGAAACATCGTAAATAATTCTCGGGTGAAACCGGGTAACGGTTCAGTTAGTTGTGAATAAAAATAACGAACTGCCAGAGAAGGGTTTAAGAGTGGTAGAAACAGGAATAGTTTTCGAAAATTTCCAATCACTTAATGGCAGTTATTAATAATTCCCTGTTATAGCTTCTGGCGAACACGCTTACATCATCGTTTATAAGCTAACTCTGACGCGTTGGAGCAGAGTGCCGTTTCAAATAGAAGGATGCCTGGCATTACAAAATGTTAGGAAGCCCTGAAATAGTGCATAATAGTAGACAGTCTGGAATGACTCGTCATTTGCATAGTCTTGAGAAAGTTAGTGGATCGAGGTACCATTAATGCATAGACTTACGAAGCAGAACGAGATGGATAGTATTCCTCTGGGGTAATTACTGTTCTCCCAATTTACTATCGATCCCATCTCACAGACAAATGAAATTCTATTTCAAGAGTAGTTCAAGAGTAATTCACTTCGTCATCTTTGTGTTCCGCGTAAACAGAACCATGTCACCCTTTTCTGCGACATTTATCTCTTACAATCGAAATCATATTTTCGTTACTTCACGGCCAATTTGTCATGACGAAAGTGGCGATAGAAAAAAGGGCCCAATGGATGCGGAGAAATTGGTCAGCCGACTTAATTAACGCGCGACAAGGACCATCCCCTATCCCAGATCGGTAGTATAACTCTCGATAGTTGGTAACGAAGGGCTAAGTGTGTCGGCCATATTTAACGAGAAACATAATTCGATTATACATGATACCTATTAATGGATATTGGGGAGGAGGCTGGGGGGGGTGGGGGTAGATTTCGCGGGCGAAACGATGTCCGGCAAATCAACTTCTTCCTCGTCCGCCCCCGTTGAATGCGAGTGGAGGAAATGAAGTGAAGCGAGGCGCATGCAGGTGTGCCGCGAGGTTTGAACGGAAAATTAAATGATGTCTATTAAGGGGTAACGAGTTATTTCGGTGCGCCGCGATGAGCGGGCCATTTCGAGCGTTTCGATTTCCATGCAGGGGCTCCAGAACAGGGGAATGCAGCGCAAGAATTTGTGCTGGGGAGAATGATTGATTTGACGTTTCACGGAAGGATGGTTCTCGCTGGAACGGGGTGACGGTGAAATTGAGATCCCGATCGGGGAAGGTTAGCCTCGGTGTACTCGAGTAATTGCTCGACCCTTTTGAACTTGAATGAGTTCTGTAAGTAGAACGATGCAACTGCCGGCGGAAGCTGTTGTTTGTAATTGACTTTGAAGGGACGTGATTTGAAAAAGGAATAGGAATATGAGAGGGTTTACGTTGAAAATGAATTCGTGGATTGTTGAGGCGATACGGAATGTCAGAGCAGCGTGCCTTTTCACGTCACCTTGAATCCCGATCGGCCACGAGCCACCTATCGCTTTAGAGCGCGCTAGGATAAAGGCGCACGCACCCAGCATCGTGCGTCGTATTTTGCGAGCACATTCACGCGGCTTTTATCGGCTCTCATTTCAGCATTGGCATCGCGCATTCAGTTTTAAGCGAGTATGAAAGCATCTCTATCGCCGCGCTGCAAGAGCAGTGATAGAACCGTGCAATTCTCGAAAACACAATAACACGTTAATGGGAGTTTCGCGCAGAGGAGTCGTGAAAAATTCAATGGAATACCTTCAATCGGGGCAACGAATTTACTTTTCCGTGGCTCCCACACGCAGAAAATGCGAATTCAATTCTATTCTCTGTTTTTTTTCCCCTAAAGTTTCTTTCTCTTGCTCTGTTTTCCATCGCTGGTTCCTTTTTTTCTTTTTTAGTAATATTCGTTACGGCGCCGTTTCCTCGACGGCGTGATCCGTTTTACGCACAGCATATTTCTCGTCCATCGAGTTGTGCTGAGATTGATATCGCAACTTCGATGGAAGCTATTCGTTTCTGATAGGAAAATAGGTCGACGAGGACGAAGGAAATTTTCATTTATCCGGGAAAGTTCGCTGTGATGTTTCATTGATTATTATCTGCTGCCTGAAACACTTGAAGATGTACTTCCTTTTTTCTTACTTCTATTATAAAACTGTTCTTGTAAACTGAATGTACGTTTAAGTTTGAAAATAATTCTAAAGCGACTGTTCTCGCGCTGCTCGTTATCGAAGTCATCTGTCTTCGAAAATAAAATACGACGTAAGTATCGAAGGATTCGATGATTTATTCCCCATTCTTTATAATGGATTGCTCAGTCTTCGCTCTACAAAAAGATGGCATTTATGCCAACGGAAATGCAGCTTCTGCAAATATATCTGAAGATCTTCGTTGCGCAGCTGATATCTTCATTCTCATCAGCGTCGTCTTCGGTGCTTTCAGATTGTCTCCCTTGTGATTTATCAGTGGCCTGTAAAGTGATGAAATCCGAGCTGAACACGACGAATACGAAAGCAGATGGGATTACGAAATATCTCTCGTGAGAGGCTGCTTTGGCATTCTTTCCTTAATAATGAAATTTCGGGACGAGAATCTCAACCGAGGAATTTTGCTTGTCAAATATATCTTTCTGTTCTTAAAATTAATAATATCCTAAAATTCTGGAGTAGAGTCTACATGTTTCTCGTAAACTTTAAAATCTAAGTTGTTACGAGATCCGAATCTTTCTACTCGTTTATCGTAATGATATGTTAACGACGTTGATCTTCCAAGAGTTTTCTTGCATTTAACTCTTCGTTACTGGATAAACTATACATTCGCAGTAAAGAAATAAAATAGAACTTGCCTATACAGTCTCTTTCCTCTATGCTAATGCAATTTCACAGGAGTTAGACCATTTAAGTAAATCTTCCTAGCAAAAAATTTCTAATTATTAATGAAAAGAACGAAAGAAAATGTTGTCGGGTGTCAACAACGAATAAGATCTCGTTTGTTTAGATACCTGCAATTATTGAGCTTCCTATTTTACGTCTCCTTCCACTGGCCAGAATCCCGGAACAGAAACTGCAGTCTCCGCAAGTACGTCCTTCTTATTTTCCATTGTTTCCTCGCGTATCAAGAGAGCAATTCCTTGAGGTCTAGAGTGTTGTAATTTACGGCGTGACTCGGGAGATATGATTTCCCGGAAAAATACTGCAGTAGGATCACGTCGTAGTGCGCAGTTTCATCTCGAGTTTAGGAAAGCTTTGACTGTCAAACTATCCTCCCCAGGAAGATTTCAAGAGAACGATATTTCGTTCTCATGGCGTCGCAACGGGGATTCTTCCATCGAAGTTCGTGCCTATGAACAAACTAGCTTCTCTGTCGAAAGACAGATGACTGGATTTACCGAGCTGACGCACAGACCCTGCCACGTTTCAGTTCGTCATTCTTGCGCCTCCGAACGACATTGCAGTTGTCAATTTCCGTCCAAGAAGAAATGAATGGTCTCACTGCCATTTCCGACAAACGATACACCGGCGGCGACGCCCAGAATCCAATCTTCGGAAGGACCAATGGAATATTCAAAAGCACGGGATGCTAATTCGTTGGGATTTATTCAGTATTCATTACTACTATCGAGCACTCGTCACATATGAAGGAAATTGTTCCGATATCGGGTAGATGACATCGTTAATTAACCCTAGCTGGATAGGAATTTATTATTCCTTCCCGTTGCGCGGGGGTTAAAATGAGGCGGTCATAAAAATTGACAAGGACATTAAACCGGGCCGATCCTCTGATTGCCAATAAGCCGTACCTACACCGTTCTCCTTTCCTCTCTGCGTGCGCAGACGATATCGACATGTTCGACATCGCTCGCAAACGAGCCCCGCTTGACGGCCCTGTAAAATTGACAGGCGTTATCGAGCATTCTCGGCGGCACGAAAAAGTTTGCTTTGTCATTAGCGCCACGCTCCGGTAATCGTTTCGCGCTAATCAGCTCCAACAGGCAGCGTTATCATCGATGGCGGCCGCCTCTTCATCAGCTCGCCTATTAAGAACGCGCGCGATGGGATAATTAATTCGTGGGATCGAAACGAGGAGCGAACGACGACCTGGGAATTTCATGATTTTCAAGTTGATCTCCCACGTTTTCAGGGCATTTTCCCCCTCGAGGAAGCCGCGATCCGTTTTCGTTTGTGCGCGAAAAGGAAAATCATTTGTAGGTGGCGGGAATTCAAAGTGTTTTATGTGACTTTAATTAATTAAAATGAACGGGTAATGATTTAGCAGGAGTTATGGTGTTTCACGTGAATTCCACGAAAATGAGTTTTTGTATTTTTTCTCTAGAAATATAGTCGTTCGCTGCTCGTTTCGTTTACAGATTTCTGGTCAGTGGCCATCGATGCGATAAGTCGATTTGCCAATTTCCAGATATCTAGTCCTCGCCACTCAACTCGACGATATTTTCTAACTCGTTGATGCTCCCTTTTAAATATTGCGTGCGATGTCCCGAAGCAAAAGTGCCATTCACGAGATCGCATATGGATGTGCATCGACGCGATTTTCAAGTTTTCCGCGTCGATTTTCGAGTGAATACTATTAGGGTAAAGCAACCAGTAATTGACCGCATACTAGTGAATGACCATTAAGCAAAGAAATGTCAATTATAAATTTAAAAATTACTGTTTGTGTATAAATAGAATATAGTTGCACTTTTAATATCCCATATTTTTAGTTTTGCGTATTAAACAAACATTAATAAGTACAATTCTTAATAAAAGTATGCGGTCATTTACTGGGCTTCTCATTCAACAATTCGGTCATTTACTGGTTTGTTTACCCTAGGCAGATTTGCGGGGGATGTTTGAATAATTCTAGCTTTTTGCTATCCACTAAACACTAGAGTTTTATCTCTCTCATCTGTTGGTAGAAACGACACATTAGATTTATTTAACGCTTTTCATTTTAACCTTCATTCACGCATTTTCATGTCGCTTTTATCCTAAAAAATCTTGAGGCTCGCGTCGTTGAAAGTCCCAACATAGTTTGTCCAATTTAAACAATAGATTAACAAAATCGCGCGAAAACACGTGTAGTACCTACCACGAGTTTCAGGGTCTGCCTGTCCGAGGAACGTCATTCATTACCGCCGGTGGTTCGCGAGAATCGATCATCGGCCGTGGAGAAATCACATTCCTAATGACATCGACGTTTCATGAAATCTGGGGTAAAGCTCGGGGATCCACGATACGTAGCTATCCATTGAATTTTTGAACGTCCATTCGTCGCGTTTGCCGAGTCGAACGATCGATTGCTCGTGGTACTGGCACTTTTCCACGAACTTGGAAGCCTCGAAACAGTCGGCTCGCCAGCCATTTGACACTAAACATGTCGGCACAGGGAACTGGAATCGCGCTCAAACAGAAAAGTGGTTAGGGCCCCCTCTCCCTTGCCCCTCGCAAATACTACGACCAGAACGGTTTGGCCGGAGCGAAATACGCTGTTGGACCACCTTTATTAGCTGTCATCGGGAAAACTTCTCGAGTTCTTCGTGGAGAACGAGCGATATACGTGTACAGCAAATGAGCTTCGAAATGGTCCCGTCCAAGACGCTGAAAAGTGGTATTGAAGAATTCTCGAGTATCTAGTGCTCGTCAAAGTAGATGAGCAATTTTATATAAACGTGGGCAGCTTGACGTGGGGAGACGTCGTTACCTACCTGTCTGTAAATGCAATCGTTTAGATCCTCTGGAATAGTCGAGTGGAAATTTCCTCCAGGTTTCATCCACCTTCGATATTTCGGAATATTCTAGTACCATACATAGGTATATGCCGAAAAACATTCATTATCGTTAATTGCGCACCTTAGTTCCCTTTTTAATTAATTACCCCTTTGCGTATATGTAGTCGCGGCTCGTATAAAATGTTATCACGGGAAAAACAAGCTAGATTCACCGTTGCGTGACACATGTACGGTCGCGCTGGAATCGCAGCGGCGTATTCCTGGAGTTTTATCAACAAACTCGTATTTTGCGAAATGAAAATATCGATAGCGGCGTGCTATCTGGTATCGGCCATCGGCCAAAACCTGAACACGATTTACAGTGACGATAATGAAAACTAAATGTCGTTTCGATAACGACTATTCTCGATTCTCGTGCGGGATTCGATTCACTGGCTTTACGCAAATCCATTACAAAACTCGCGGAAAACATTTTACCTGAAAATTCAGCACAAACGCGATTGCACCTCATCGTCCTAAAAAACGAATGGTAGCGGTGTAGAAACAGGAGTCAGGCAGTCAGGCAGATATGGCGTTGAATTTATTCGAAAAAACTATGTGAACCATAGGCAACGCGCAACCATCGCATAATTATAATCGTAGACTTTCTCAATTTCGAACTCGCTATTCTCTAATTGGATCGATACACTTTGTGACACAAACGGTGATGTGGAGTCTCACAGACACCCCTTTAATAATTCCACACTGTCAAGCGTAAATTTATTTTTATATTAAATAACTTGAAGAGATAGTTTTGCATGTTTTGTTCGAAGCCACGGAAAGATAATTCCACGTTGTCAAGCCTAAATTTATTTTTATATTAAATAACTTGAAGAGATAGTTTTGCATGTTTTGTTCAAAGCCACGGAAAGATAATTCCACATTGTCAAGCCTAAATTTATTTTTATATTAAATAACTTGAAGAGCTAAGGTCGGGGCCAGATATATTGGCCGGTGAGTTTCATGAGGAGTATTCTTCTATTCTCAACGTTTTCTGACTCGCTCTCACCTTGCCAGAAAAAGAGTGCGCCAGAAGTGGTGGGGATAGCGCCAAGCTCTTGACGTGTAGGTCAAACCGAGCTCATAGCGTAGAGATACATACATCAGAATAGGTGTGCGTTAGCTGCGAAAACGAATTCACCGGCCAATATATCTGGCCCCGACCTTAGTTTTGCATGTTTTGTTCAAAGCCATGGAAAGTTGTCTTCGTGACAAGACGTATTGTAAAACAGGGTCAAATGGAAAGAAGGGAAAATAATTCTGCAGGAGTCTTTCGGACCCCACATCACCGATTAAGGATCAACGTTAAAGGAAACAACAAACCCTTCGGAATTTTACCTTTCGTCAAGTCCGCAACCCAATAACCCAGCACGCCACTCGTCGAGTCCCAGTTCATCCTACACTGTCACCGGCACAGTAACGCTATTGAACAAGACGGGCCACATCTCGTCGCGAAGCAGCGCGCTACTAACAACAATCGGTCTACTAATTAATGTCTAGAGTACCCTTAGTACCCTTTCGTCGGGGTCTCCGTGTATTACCAGCACTTGCCCCACGAACGCGAGCCGGTTAAATCTCGCGCGAATTAACACCCCCGTCGCCCTGCGGAGCGGGGATCGATATCGATCGACGCGTGGGCAGATGGTAGCCCCTCCTAATAAGGCAGAGTCACGGAAGAAGCACAAGTACGTACTTTACGGGACTAATACGCTCAGCTGGGGCCCGGGTCTGCATTAAGCGTAATTTAAGTCAGCTAGCCGGTGAGAGTGGTTTAATATGCATTGCATAAAACGATAGCCGTAGATAGACGATGAGAGGAGAAACTGGCGTTAAGTTTGCGCGTGTAGTGGGTCTGGTAGACGTACAGAAGGGGGGAGGGAAACGTGTTGCTTGGTTCGTTCGAAGGGGAAGCTCGAACAGGAAGGACGTGTGGTGGTTGCCGTTGGTGTCTTGATGGAGAGCACTGCTGCTCGCTGGAAGAACGGGTGGCTTCGGGGGCCGGGGCTGTGTGCGAAGGGTGTTAGAAGCGTATCGGCTGGTAGAACGGCGACAAGAGGAGCCGGCAGGGAATAGGCCACGCGCCATGTGGCGGGCACCGAGTACGTCGCAGCACCCTTAATCCGTAACTTAATTAATGTCATCGGTAAAGGGGTCTCATTCCCTAAGTTGCCTTTCATGGTGACGCCCCTCCATAGACGGCTCTGGTAATCTTGGAGCGCAGGTCCGGAATTGCGTGAGAACCGGCTGCGGAGGCCTCATAATTCGCGAATGGTTACCTCTGATAATGGCGGAATTAAGGGTTGGCAAAAGGGTTCTCGCGGCTTCGAGGTAGGAATTCAGTTTAGACTCGGGGGAATTTTAAGTTGCTTCCTTCCGCCGCTACGTTCGGTTGCTTTACGCCTGATAAATGTAATCATCCGATTCTCTGGGTGCTCTCTTTGATTACCATTTCGCCCCCGCTTTTCTTTCCGCCGCGCAACGTCGGCTCCGAGTGCTTCTCTTCACACGAGGGCCTCTGTAATCCGTAATTTCGTGTAGTTTAGATGCAAAGGTTTTTGTTACTCTTTACTCCATTAGCCGTAGTAGCCAATCAAGTTTCGATTTATATCTGCATTCGTGGCACCAACAACGCTCGTCGCTCTACACTGGGGCGGGGAACGAAACGCCAGCAGGGGGCAATTGGAGTAGAAACTCGAATCTTTTTGAATAAATCTAGCCCCTAGAAATTCAACGACCACTCTCGACGGTCGATGCATCTTCCGATGTTAAATAATAGCCCTCGATTATACGTATATCGTGTCAGCTGCGGCACTCGATGTCAATATCGTCGAATGCATTGCCGCGGTGGTGCTTTCATAATTGCGGGGCCACACGCGGGATTATTACGAGCCGGTGAACGCGGGCATGGCGTTCCCCGACAGGGTAAACAAGTCGTCAAGAATGGTAAAAAAGCAATCTCGGTAATCACGCCCTAGAATCACGCACACCGCCTTTTCCGCTTCATCAATTTCAATCCCTTATCGCGGGGCCATTATAGTCTCTGCACTAGCTCCCGCTCCGCCCCGCCCTCCCCACGTCGTACGTCGACTTATATCCCATTACGCAATTCTCTTTCCCGGGTAATTTAATATTCCTCGCCGCTAGATATACTCGTATTCGCTCGGCCCCCGTGTACCTCCGCCCTTTGTTCCGATCTCGCATTGTAACTATTGTCGTGCATCGCGAATGGACACTTGAGTCGACGTATTTGTTCTGTTGCGTTGAAGCCGCAGTTCCCTTTCCGCGACGGGATCCGCTTTCCTACCCGGAAATTCAACCAGAAACTTGTTACGAGCAGCGCCGGCAAGAGGTGCACATAGCAGCGCAAGCTACTTATTCCGGGCGGCTTGTCTATTAATGAAAGTGTATGGGACCGTCGGACACAGAAGTACAAACTGTGTTATATAGTAACTTGCTGATTGGCTGCCCGGTTAGCGCTTTACGAGTCCCACACTTTTGGAGCAAACTGACGAGTGTCGTCTGATCTTGTAATTTAGAAACGCTTCGCGGGTTCTTAACCCTTCGTTGACACACCTCCTTTTTCGATTAAGTTTGACACACATGGGTGGCTCACACCCAGAACAATTTTTGAACGTCTACCACTCTCATCTAAAGAATCCAATTGTTATGAAAAAAATCATGTGTCAATTTCAGGGTCTCTAGAATGTATTCCAATAGTTTTTTGATTGACATTTTATCACAGTTTTTGGAAAAAAAATCTAGATTACCATATGTAGAGAAAACACGAAGGAAATGTTCAAGAGCTTGTAACTTTTATAAATTTCAGAATTAGAAGTTAAAAATCTACCGAGTTGTTGTTTGGATATAATATTTTGAGGAAAAAAATAGTTTGTAAGTCAGCTTTGGAAAGAGGTACTTATTTTGCATATGGAAGGTACAGAGTGGCAAAATCAGTTCATGGGTGGCTCACACCCAGAGTGTCAACGAAGGGTTAATTATACGCACTTGTCTGTGGACATTGGCGCACCCAGAGGGAGGTCAAGGGGTCCCAACACCCCCCAAAGAAAGGGCTTTGTTAAAAGAAAAGAAAACTATATTTTATTCTTTAAATCAATTTCTAAAATCACCTAATGAGTTTTATTGAGTCTGCAATGAAAATATTATTATCCCTTCAACTCGGCTCCCCCAAGATTAAATCCTGAGTGCGCCACTGCCTGTGTTCGACGTGAAAGGAGAATAAATTGTTGGAGGTTCAGAGCTAATACAAGGTTTTTCGATGTACTGCTAGAAAAAAGAAGATACATTGAAATATTCTAAAGGATCACGCGGAGAATCATTGAATCCACGAGTGTCCAACAGTTTTTAAAAAAAAAAAAATAGTATTGCATAGTTTCGAGTTACTTAAAATCTCTTTTTTTTACCTTAAGTAACGAACAAAACTTTGGCAAGGCTAATTTGCTGGGCTTTTGTAGAATTATAATTAATTATCCACGGGTCAGTGAATAATTAATTGCCAATGCTCCGATAATTAATAGTAAGGCTGCAAACTCTAGAATATCAGTATTCAGTGTGCCGTGGGCTAAGTTTATAAGGGGTGAGTAGTAAGCTACCCTTTTAATCCCTCCTTCACAGTCGCATTATAGACTCCGCATAGCACAATGGTCGCTTAATAATTGTCTGCGAAACATATTGTTAGCGACATAACAGAGCTTGCACTGTTCCGTTGTTTGGGGAGTTAATTTTCCCCCATTCCTATCTATAATAGCAGCTGAGCAAGCAACGCACAGGATATTATTGTGTCGAAATCGATTCGGTAAAATTTTTCAGCGTGATTCAAACTATGAGTGGATCAAAGAAAACGGGTTGTTCGTTTAATTAATATAGCGACTAACAGTTCTGTGCAAAGTGATAGCGAGCAACGGAAACTCGACAAGGAATGACAACCAAGGGGAAGGAGGATCATAAGAACCAATAAAGAAAGAACTGAAACAGGAAGGAGAATCAGAATGTCTGGTTCAGACAGTACAGAAAAGATTGGAAAGCAAATGGTCAGGAAGTATAATGGCAGACCTAATCCAGCAGTTCTGCTTCAAACATGAGTTAGCCGAATCACTGGCGTCGGGATGCTCCGTTTTCATCAGGCCACGGGGCTGGGGAAGGGGGCGTATGTAATTGAAATGTACATTGGCGTCACGGTGTAATGAACCGTGCTCGGAGTGAAACGTATTCCCGGAAAGTATGTAGTTTCATTTGTACGAAATTGAAATTGTAATTTATCGACGTCGTCCATTTCGTCTTACGAAGACAGCGGAAGGCTTCCGGAGCGGAATGGTTCCGTACCTTCTTTCGTAACGGCGAGATATAGGATTTATTCGTTGGCATAGGTCGCGCATGTTTGAGAAATCGAGTCTTGAAATGTAGAGAGAAGAAGCGGTGAGCTAAACGCTGGAATTTTAGCGGGAAGTCGTTCTTTATTACGGAATACAGAAACGCGTCTATTCCCGAAATGTATTTGCGCATCTCTATAGAGTGTTTCAGAATTGTAGGTGTAGATTCAAGGAGCTAGTAGAGCCAAGTAAAATGAAACAGGGTAAATAGGTTAACTAAGTGGAGATCCCCAACTCGGAAATTCAAAAAGTTCTAAAACTTTCGGGGTATGTAGAGGATATATAAATATTCATTACGCAATTATTTTTTGCTGCCCAAATTTACTTCAGGGGCGCGAATTGATCCTTGAAAATCCGGCTACTTTCCGATTTTGTGTTATAACTCGCGAACTGTAAGTTACCAAATGATTGTTCTAATTAAAAGAAGTAATTAACTTCTGACGGAAAACTTTTTCTCCATCTCTTACAGTTTGTGAGCTATAACACAAAATCGGAAAATAACCGGATCTTCAGTGGTCAACTTGACTCTCTTAATGTGAATTTGGGTAGCAAAATACAATCCTCTACATACCCCCAAACTTTCTTAATTTTTTTAGATTCCAGGTTGGAGATCTTCCCTCGTGAGTCCTTTCCCCACGAGACAATATTTTCCCTGTTAAACTTAGAGCATCCCCTAAAGATTTACCAACGGAACGACTCTATCAGTTTCAGATCATTTGGTTGAGCAATTTCGTGGATAGAGGATGCCGAAATAGTAAGGGGGCGCGTGGTGATTATCGCTGCGCGAGGGTTCCCCTCGTTGCCTTGAACGTGTAGCTTCGTGCCAACAAAGCGTCCAGCCGACAAAGGGGCCTCTATTTATTCAAAAAATTGTGCTCGAAAGAAAGCTCGGTCCACGCGAGGCGCGACACGTAGGTTCCTTCGAGTGTGGAAACGCCTTTGTCTGGGGGAGTTGGCTGCGCGGCAGTTTGACACGTTGAATACGGAATAAGGCATTCTGAACACGTTAAATACGTGGAAGTTAACATCCACTGTTGACGATCCGAGTTTGTATCTCGTTAAAGCTTTCTGCATCGATCCGTTCGCGCCTCTCCTTGCCGCCGGTTTCAGTGACACAAAGCATTGTTACAAGCCCCGCTGTCTGCCGCAATGCATTTCCCACCTGCAACTGCAGAATCAGCTGCATTTTAACGATAAGCCCCCGCGCCTCCACCGAGACGTTACGTAATCCTTCACTTTAATCATTCGCGGTGCGCAATTTATCCCCCGCGACCCCTCGCCCGGCCCCGTCAGACCAGCTAAATTAATTCAGAAAAGAAACGCTTCCGCCGTTAAACATGTGGATTTTCCTTGAACCGTGCAAAGTAATCTGCATAAATATCCTTACTGCGATTTAATTAAACTAAACGTGCGCGTAGTTGCGCATACATATTTTCGAAGGGTAGTTTACCTCTTTCGATAGAAATGAAGGCGCCGGCGAATCTTCAGACGTGAGTTTAGAACGTGCGTTCGCGCGCTTGCGGAGGAGGACTTAATTAATTAGCGTAACGTTAGTTCGAAGAAGAATTTCTTCGTAGTAATGAGATACCTATTGCTGGACGGTGTAGGACAGCTCGCAGCGTCGGCTTGGTGTTTTATTAACAGATCTGAAATGCTAATTCCACGAAAACTTGCGCGAGGATTTTCATAATGCACGTTGTGAGGGTTGCGCGTTACAGAAAATATCGATAAGCAGCTCCCTGCTGTAATTTCGCAAACTAACTTTGTTTCGCGTATTTCTTGCCGCGAAGGACGGTGCATAGTCAATGCACTGCCCGCCTTCATTTTACTTTCTAACTAAATCAATTTAATCCTCACATTCTGCCGTCTTTTAATCTCCACCCTTGTTCTTTTTGCCCCGGCCTGTTTGGTATAATTTGTTGCCTGCTCGGTTAGGACGCGGCGCCACGAAAATATCGACACGAAGTGGCCTTTGGCAATATTTCATGTAACGAGATATTGCTCCGTCCCTCCTGCCCTTTTTGCATCGTTTCGTTAGCGAGCGCTGACACGCTGTTGAAAACAAGAAAACTCACTTATTGGATTGGCTTTGCGAAAGAAACCAATACTGTAACGTTAGATTAGAAATTCCTTTCCCCGAGGGACACAATAAGCTGATCCGATTTTCGTAGAAATCTGGCATTAAAAGTTTCCGTTGCAACGACGATGTAATTCAGCGTTGGAAACAGCGAGTTCGCTGCACTCCGCGTTACCAATTCGACGATTCAAATTTTTCTCGTTCAGCGACGGATCAGAGGAGACCATTGGCGTCCAAAGTGAAGCTGTCGTCACGTATCCGCAACAGGGCACCCCACGAAGATGGTCACGTGACAGCCTGGCCGGTGTCAATAACATTGAGTGACAATTTTCACCCCCGGGGGCCAAACCACCTTGGCATTTAGCACGGTCAGGCGATTCATCCGTTCCATCGATCCATCCAGACGGAGCACAATTAAAGAGAAATTACAGAAGCTGAGAGGACCCCGGTGTCCGGTCTAACTGGAACGTTTCCATGAAATGTTACGCCACGCTATCGATTGCAGGACGTTTCGTTGGCTTCGAGAGATGAAATGGTTTCCTGCGGCCACGGGCCTCGAAAAACCAAGTTCCCTGTATTCTAGTGGGCCTAAATTTCACTTCGACTTCGGTAGACAGAGAATTCTGTAATCCAAACTTTACATAAGTGACGTAGCTAATTTGTGATAGGGTAAGTCGGGGAGAGATGGCCCACTTTTTAAAAAAATCAGCACACCGTAAATTTAGTGGTTTTATAAAGGACAAAAATATATTTGCAAAAGAAGCGTGATCGAGCCATCTCGCCCGGAATTACCCTATTAGAGCATTTTTTGCTGATCCTTTGGTGAACTTATCCCTCCTTTTCTGTTCAAATTTATATTCAATGCGATACACAAAGTAGCATACTATTTAGCAAAGAAGGATGCTATTCGTCGGGCACTATTCGTACTACAAAGTAACTTTAATATCACAGCAAAGTGAGTTGAAAATTCCAGGTGTTTATCTTCATTCAGAAGCGACGGGTTTTCCGTTCAGTTTCCTCTTTGAAGAAGGCTTCGCTGAACTTATACGTGGAAGCTAGAGTCCTGACAAATCGGTTATCCCTGACGAAGGCACAAACCCTTAAGGGTACTTCTCCATCTTTACGGTACTCTGTTAGGGGTGCATGAATGGGAAAGTCAGTCTATAGTCCAGGGTCTGTCACGGACATTTGTGCCAGAAAATATACTCTGCTTGAAGGTGAATCCTTTCTTTTCACTTTGAAATCCGTTTCTTCGATTACAGATTTCCTTATCCTCGCAATTCTCCACCAGCCATTTCACATCGACGAATCAGATAGTTTCTATGGTAACTAAAACTCCGCACCGTCTACTTTCGAATCTCATAAACTGCACTCGTTGCTTTACAATTACTGTCGCATCTGCCTCCTATTTCAATCAATTTCGTTTATTAAAGCTATTCACATTCATTCAACTATAATACCTACAGCCGAGCTGTTAAAGTAGCCTCGTATCAAACGAAAGATCTGGCCCGAAAGCCGATTGCCAGTTTAATATTCGTACATACAGCTCGTTCCAATTATCCCAAGAACACGAATGCCGAACATTCTCTGGGGATCGTTACTTCTGATACGATTAAATTCATTTTCACGACTGGCAATAAAGGTCGTGCAGGAGAGTTTAGCGTCTTCGGCCGCGAAACGGCCGCCAGTTGACGGGAATTTTCGATGCGGAACAGATGCCAACTGGTGGAAAATTTTGCTTCATCTCCACCTCCCTCTCCCTGTTCCGGCGATCCTTAGGGGAAGCATGCTCTTTCGTCCGTTTGCGACCGGCAGCGAAGAGTTAATACATTTTTAAGTGTCCTCAAGTGCGTGTACTGCGCGCGCTCTCCGCCTTCCGAGTATTCTCCTCTTTGTGCGGCCGAAGTTTCGCCATGGTCGTGCATTAAATTCTTGATGTTAATGGATGTGCCATTGCATTTAAATTGCTGCATTCCAGCGAAAGCTTATGAGCCCCTAATTAATTCATATCCGAATCCGTCAACGAGATTTGCATATTTAACGCCTTTTATGGCACTTGAACAACCCGCCTGGCATTTCGGCGCGCGCGAAACAAAGAAGAAGCTTCCGCACCCGTCGGGAGCACCTCTCCGGAGAAGCTAATTTTCAGGATCGTTGGAAGCACGACTGAACATACGCGGAAAACGTATTTGCTGTGACGGGCGGTGACATCGATGCTGTCGATAGATACAGGATTCCATTAGAAACGCCGTTAATTCTACCGAGGAAAACCTATAACTGACCGACTCTTGGTGTTAAATGTCCATAGTCATATATCTATCGATATCGCGTAACGAATTTATAGTTTACACGAAAACTGGTAACGGCTTCGGGATTGAAGGCTAGTTTTTTAATCAGTTTTAACGTCAGGTATCCGTTTATTTCGACCGCATGCCGATGGATTTTTAATAGAAGTCTCGTTGCTTTAGCCAACAAATTCGCTGCTCGTTGATTCATTTTATAATGTCACTCGATGTCGTGCATACAAATATGTAATTGCCAGCCGGTGATTTTACAACGCGGGTACTCTTCATTTATTCAAGCGAAAGAACCGGAAACTCGGTTCTCGTTCGCGTGTGTTTTCCTACAGCAGCTTCTGTTAGCACGGATCCGGGAACAGCGTGTGTACGAAAGCACGAGCCGCTAATTCAGCGGAATTAGATTCAGCATAAAAAGCCAGCGAACACGCCGCTGGCAGTCAAACGACGGCTGGCTGGATGTTGCCACTTCATAATTAGTCGCCTTTTTTTCTGGAATTAGAACTGTACCAGGATCCTATGTCTCGTTCGTGAATTCTACGTCACGTCATCTAGATAACAATTGTTAGCGTCGCTATCACTGTTCCAATAACCAGGCTCGCAACACGATAGCCACATACCCTTAAGCAAGATTGATTATAATTTGTACATTCATGGAACTTGATACATAATTCACGTGTATATTACCCATTATTATCATCGGTGTGTCCAGTAGCCGCGACTGTAGCAATTTAGCATAACGGTGATCTACAATCCCCAGAGATATTTCCAAGGTGTACTTAATACTTCTGTGTAATGCAAAAAGGATGCCATGAAATTAATTAGATCTTCCGGCAGTTCCTCGCTCACTGTTTCTGTCTTTCGAGGACCTCCTTCTTTGAATAGTCAGATATGCAAATGAAGGTCGTCCCGGGGGACCCTAATCAGGGAAAAAACCACTCTGTAATAGAATTAGTGACTCACTTTGTAGGCCCTTGGGAACAGTCGCTCTCAAAGATGGGGTTACAATTTTTCAATCCCCCAACTGTTACGGGGCAGGGATTTTCGCAGGCTTAATGCCACTTAGCTATCCGCAGACCGTAAACTAATCCGATACTTTGGAACCTACCGATACACCGCTAACTTCCATATCATAAACACGGTTCGGTTGAATGTAACCGGCAGTCACCGAAACGGCTAACACGTTTTCGTAAACCAACGCGATACTTCTGGTAAATCCGTGGTAATTAGTTACCGCAGCGAGCGGCTCGATAGCGAAGTTGAATTCACGGTGTTGGGTAGGCGAGTGCGGCCGCAACTTTCTCCGATACATCCAGTGGAAATCCTGCGAACGTTATCAGTGACAGTGTTCCGTTTCCCGTGGAACATGCCTGTTCAGCCGTGGCTGGTCGAAAGGGCCACAAAGATCAGTGGCGTGGCATTGAAAAGACAGGCTGAATGGTATGACAGGTCTTTGGTGCTGAGGAAGGGTCAGTACAGTGGAGAACACAGGCGATATACGTAGGCGCACGCATGATCTGTCACGGCTAAAGATTATGCAAGTGCTTTACACGCAACGCTCTGCATTCACTGATCATCCGCATAGCCCAGGGCTGTTCCATTTAGCGCATCGCCGTTCGAACAACTCCTATTGGAAGACGCGTTTAACCGTTCGCTTTGCACAAAAGGAGCCGCCTATCGAATGGCTACTATCGAAACTTCCTATGTCACGAGAACGCACGGTTAATTTGCTGTTCAGAAGATAGGCTCGATTGCACGCGGCTAGCTGCAAGCAGCGGTGCGTTGCTTCGCTCGTGTGTGCATTCGTTAGACCTGATGCATTCGATCATTCAATTCTCGGGGATAGCGGGTGACGCGAATGGGGATGTTTCGGGACAGCGCGACGTTGAATTTTTCACGAATATCCGCTGATGGAGTCGGGTCAGTTACCCACATTTCGTTCTTACAAAATGTCGCGTCCGATCGGCTGTGGTAGCGGAAGTATTCTATTTGTTGGCATATTTTTATAATAGATTTATTTTTCCAGTTCACAGTATAGAGTTTCGCTAGCAGTTGAGTTAGCTTCGAGGGTGGTGCTCTATTTATTTGCGTACTGGAGATATTGAACCAACATTTGCTAATGACACATCCAGTATTTAATCTCACAAGGGAAGATCCCGAAGCTGGAAATTCAAAAAATTCTGAAACTTTGTGGATATGTAGGGAATTTCCTCCTGATTTCAACGTAATTTTTTTTTGCTGCCCAAAATCACTCTAAGGGGGTGAAATTAACCCCTGAAAATTCGGCTATTTTCTGATTTTGTGTTATAACTCGCGAATTGTACGAGATAGAAAAAAAGTTTCAATATAAAAGTTACTTCTTTTAATTAGATCTATCATTTGGTATAATAATTATTTTACATTTCACGAGTTATAACACAAAATCGGAAAATAACCAGATTTTCAGGGGTTAATTTCACCCCCTTAGAGTGATTTTGGGCAGCAAAAACAATTGCGTTGTAATCAGGAGGAAATTCCCTACGTATCCACAAAGTTTCAGAATTTTTTGAATTTCCGGGTCCGGGATCTTCCCTTGGATGATAGTTTTTTACCAAACGTTTGAAAAAGATCTCGTTAATTTCTGTGTACGAAACGAGGAACTTCGGCTAGTAAAGGTCTGCCAGGGATTTATTCCTGAAACATTTATTCATCCATTTTCAGGAAAGGAACCGCCGAAGTAGTTTATGTCCCCTGCTCGTCTATTTACATAATTCATCGTCGAATTGCTCGACATGAAACGAGGATGGATACAATTCAAGGAGCTTTAGCTCCCTTGTATCGAGAAGGCGTCCATGAATTATTCACCAGCGAGTAAAATGCACGTGATAATGCGGAGAATAATTAGCGAGCACCGCAGCGGACGGATTTAGTAGCAGAAAGCCTGGAAAAAGAACGCGACCGTCGGTCGTCCCGTTTCTGACAACGTTGCTGTCGATGGATGCATTGAAGTGGAGCGCGAACGAGATACTGTCGGTGGACACGGAAACTCGAAAATCTGCGACCGCCGATCGAAGCCTGCACGCGAAATCGTCGTTGAAATTATTTGATCAAACAGCGCCCGGATCTGTCGATGCCGAAGTACATTTACATCGAACCTACCGCCTCCTTATGTAGAATCACGAAGTGAACGTTTCACCCTTGTCGGGAAATTTATGCTACGCCTGGAAGAAAATAGTTTTCCGTAGAAGTCCGCGGAGATCCCTCGAAGTTACTGCAAAATTGATAGATGTATCTGGCGTTGTTCCATGTTGTACTATGCAAAGTTTCGAGCAGCCCTGAAGAAGGGATTAAGATTGTTATGCGTCTCTCATAAACCAAGCGCGTCAAACATTATCTTCAGACTTAACAGCGATTAGTTGCTGTAATCTTGGGTGTATCGAACGGAAAATGACGGTGTTTGCATTTTGATGCCAGCAATTCCGGTTGATAAGAATTAATGGTGACATGATTTCTCTCCGTTCTTTTTTAATTTATTCCTTTCACTTCAATCCGTCTACGTTCACACAGAAATTCATATCGCTGGTATTCAAATTGAATCCTCTTAATCTTTTTGAGGATCTTTTATACACGTGTGTCCGTTTTAATATCGTTGAAATGAAGAAAGACTGACGGGCAACTTCACATACAATTCTAAAGATCGCCGACGAAGGGGTCAATGACTTTGTCTACTCATTTGAATGAACATGTCTCATATTTACGATGCGGTCTGATGCGAGACAACTTGCTGTATTCATCTTCAATACTTCATTTGATCCAAATTTACTTGCTGCTGTAATGAGTATAAAAAATTACTTGCTGTCTGGATGGCGAAATTAAAATTCAGTCGACAGGATGTCGTACTGGTTCCATAGCTATAAACACCAATGCAAATTTTCTGGGATAAAACAGTGCATGAATATTTAAACTGATGGTCAGGAAAATGTACCTAAATCAATACTGAAGCGTGATTAATTTTTAGTCGATCTGGAAAAGTGGCGAAGCCTCCATTAAATTTCGTTCGGATAGGAACGTAAAGAACCATTAAGAAGTGAAATTATGAAGTAGACATCACTGATATCTAAGAAAATAAAATACTCCCATAAATTGGGTCTACGTATGAGGAATACAAATTGACCTACTTCCACACGAATCGTTCCCCGACAGCGTGTTCCTGCAATATTCAATATTTGTTTGGCTTGGAATTGAAGCTGTCACTGGCGTAAAACTAATGAAACTTGCAGTTGCTTGCAGGATGTTTTCAAGCTGATACAAGGTGATTAATCTTGTACCCTTAAATTTCAATTCAACAGATCCCAATACAATACATTAGACAATCCGTAACTTATCAACTAATTCCTCGAGATATCCCAAACAGATGTTATCGTTGGCTAAGTCTTCAAAGACGGAGGAGTCCCGCGTTCTATCTTTCCGTTTCCCAATCGTAAATCCGTCTGCATTCAGGTTCCTAACGGGAAGTATATTCACGACGTCGGGCTTTCCGCGCGAGAAGAGCTGTCTACGTCAGCGAAAAGTGATCGAAGGATCGTAAAATGCATTGCCGCCGGTTTTCAACGGAATTCCATCGAATTGCTTGGCCTCATTATTAAACCACTTGGCGGCACCGGGTTCATCTTTGCGATGGAAATCGAGATCGTTCCCGTATGCAAACCGCATTGAAACGTGTTGCCTGCGGAAATAGGGAAGGCCGCGCACTGCTTGGTACGCCTGGCGTCGTGTGCAGCACATGTGTCGACTCCTCGACACGGTCTATGTATCAGCAGGGTCTCGGCACGTGACCGATCACCGAAAAACGTGCATCCCCGGCAAGAAGCCCCGTAGCCAGACCTCCTCCGGCTTGTATTACGCCCCGAATGGAGGAATCGTTTCGTCGATGGTAACGGTATCCTTGAAACGAGCCGCGGCAAGCCCTGATGGCTTGATGCTCCCCCGCGCCAACGATTTCGCCCTGATTTTCCTTGTTCGTTATGCCAGCGATGAAGAGGAAAGGATTCTGGCGGAGTGAACCGAAGGAAGCTTCTTGAAATCATTGAATACGCAGGTGTTCCACTTGTGAAATGGCACGAGGTCGTACTTCATCGATCTCTGGGCCCATTAGCCACTTGGAAGTAAGGGTGATCCGTTGAGACACTTGCAAACACATTCTATAGTAGATGTACCGGAGTTTTGTCGTCGAATCGAATTGTAAATGTCGATATCTCGTTTATTCCTGCGTTTATGTTGTCACAGGTAGATTAGAGTAGCCACTCGGTCGTTCCTCAGCTTGGGTATATTAATTCAACAGCAATAAAGCATATTTCGGATGTATTGTTTCTTTATTGCTTCATATTTTCATCTAGAATATTGTTACTTTTACAGTGAAAGCAAATTTCGTATCCTTCCACTTTGTACCAGCCACCATCGTTCATTTTTTCCACTTCAAAGTTTAATTTTCCTGAAAAGCCAAATATCACGCTTCAGAAATTTTGTGACGCTCGGTTCATGAAAAATCGATTAGGAACAAGTAGGGTGATTGTAGGAATTTAAACTGAAAGACCTGGCGCAGGGAAGATTAAGCTAAGAACCTGGAATCGAATCCTCTTTTAAGGGAGATGTATGATATATTAAGGGTAATAAATTTTATGCGGCTTTCACCGTATAATGATTTATCTCTCGAGAACAAGCAGTTACAGTATCACGGTCTTTTCGCATTCTTTCTAACGTTGCACGCGAACGATATCAATTCTCGTGGATGGAGACTTCAAAATTTTCTGAAAATGTAATATTCCTTCTATATATCTTATTTAGTTTTAAATATGTTTAGTATTAGTATACGTAATATTAAGTAATTCTTAGTTTATACTATGGTTAAGCTTACTAACAGTTTATACTGCGGCCTCGCCTTTACTCTAATCTGTACCACATCATTTACTTTTATTTTTTCTGTCACGTTTAAAGGGTAATAAAGTTGAAATAATAATATAGAAAGTATAAAAAAAGAATCTCCTTGCGTTCCTATAATTTTAAATAAAACATTGCAGTTTCAAGGACGAATACGACTGCGTCAATTTTCCCTCCTTTTAAGAGAAATTTCGTTCCAACTAACTTTACCGCGGTCGATATCTTAACTGACATACTTGACGCGTCTTTAGCGAACTGTCGACATTAACCGTTGCTTACTCTCAAGAATTCTGGTTAGCAGAAGTAGAAGAAACTTTCTGCCAGGTCCTTATTTTTCAATAGAATTGAATGTTTCTATTCTTCTCGAAATTCAAGGTTTACCCAACGACGAGTAGATGGAAACATTTAAATCTTCTTTAATACGAAGCATCCCCAAAATAGCACCGATTCCGTTCGCCATTCGAATCACTGCTCGGATCATCAAAATGATTAGGTATTTCAGAAGCGCTGATTAACTTTCCGTTTCATCGGGTAGCCATCGTTTGCCGGTTAAACGAAAGAATTCCCATTAAAAGTGGAAGGCTCCACGCAGTCTCAGCCCGGACAGCGGAAGATTTACACGATACGACGAGCAATCTCCTGTCCCTTTCAGAAAAAGCCAGCCCGAAGATGCGATTTCTCGTCGAGTAATTGCCACTCCGTTCAGAATGAAAAGGAATAAAGCGCTTGGGAGATAAACTAACGCGATTATTCCGCGTTCGTCCCGGGGAAAATAGAGCGGTTCCTCTATGGCGATCGTCTTCCCCGTTGTTTTAACGCCGTTACAAAGTAATGGGCCGAATCCTTTCACCGCGGAAACGAAGGTGTGCGCGTCGTCGACGGAAATTTATCGGCGCGACGACAGGAAAAATTGTAAGACACGAACCTATGAACGATCATCCAGTTACCGGCGTTTGATGAATTAGAACGTCACCAGGAAACATGTTACCCTTCCACTTTAACTACTCGGCCGCTACGGTTACAAGATTTCCGTATCTTCGATGATAATGAGGAGGCAGCCCCGTGCATCTCGCCCCTCGCTAATTACGGATCATACATCAGCCGGTCGTATTAGCACGAAAACAACGGAAGCGCCTAGGCAGTGGCTAGTAAGAGATGATCGTATCAACGGGGAACTAGTTCAGCATCGGTCAGCGAACAGGCCCCCCTCGAACGATAACGCTGGCGGGCGTGTATTTCTTTTTGCCGCGGTCGCGCGTCTTGCAGCGCAGAATTATGCAAAATTCATGCGACCATGTCGGCCGGCGAAGTGTTACGAGGTTAGTAGAGTCCGCGCATGGAAGAACGGACGAAGAAGAAACGTGAATTAATTCAGATAGAGTGGGCCGATATAGCGGGGGCTGCAGGGATGACAGCACGTGAGTCGGGACGGAAAGACTAGGTGGGTGAGCAGCCGAGTGGACTTCCGGTTCCGGCGGAGATAATAGCGCGTGTCTAGAATGTACTAGCGAACACGTACCAGCCTGAACTTTATGTACACGTAGCAGTATTTCGTCGTTTGCAAACAGCCATATTTCTGACTAATTATTCCTTTCGTCGGGGCACGTTCCAATTTCGCCATCGGGCCCGGCCGTTCCCCTTTGTTCGACACATTCCAGGTGGGACACCTTAATTAAACGACTAATGAACCAGGCGAAGGTACTCGGTGCTCTCTGATCCCGGGCGCTCTGAGATCGGTGATCCAAGATTCAGATCGATGCTTCATTTTTTAGGAGATCGTTCTCCGGTTCATGGAAGGGTTTCTTCTGGCGATTTAAATTATCAGTGACACGGGAAACAGACACGAGTAACCGATAATGTTAGTTACAAGTAGGTACAATGTTCAGTGGCGGATTTAAGAAAAAAGGCCCAGGTGGCAAATGTTTCGTAGGGCCCATTTTTCGAGAAAGTGAAGAGGTAGTTTACTAAAGACGGGCTAAGTGTAGTAGTACAGAAAAAAAACTATAGTGTTTGGTTGAAATTATATTTTTTTTTAAGATAGGGCCCTGGGAGGCTTTCTGCGCAGGGGCCCATTTTTCGGGAAAGTCAAGAGGTAGTTTACTCAAAACGGGCCAAGTATAGTAGTACGAAAATAAATGTAGTGTTTGGATACCTATACCTAATCATAAGTTTTTTGGAGATGAGGCCCTTAGGGGCCTTCTGCGCAGGGGCCCATTTTTCGGGAAAGTCAAGAGGTAGTTTACTCAAAACGGGCCAAGTATAGTAGTACGAAAATAAATGTAGTGTTTGGATACCTATACCTAATCATAACTTTTTTGGAGATGAGGCCCTTAGGGGCCTTCTGCGCAGGGGCCCATTTTTCGGGAAAGTCAAGAGGTAGTTTACTCAAAACGGGCCAAGTATAGTAGTACGAAAATAAATGTAGTGTTTATACCTATACCTAATCATGATTTTTTTGGAGATGAGGCCCTGGGAGGCCTTCTGCGCAGGGGCCCATTTTTCGGGAAAGTCAAGAGGTAGTTTACTCAAAACGGGCCAAGTATAGTAGTACGAAAATAAATGTAGTATTTATACCTATACCTAATCATAATTTTTTTGGAGATGAGGCCCTGGGAGGCCTTCTGGGTAGGGGCCCAGGTGGCAAATGCTCCTCAGCCGCCCTGTTAAATCCGCCACTGACAATGTTCCTCAGAGGGACAGATGAAGATGTACCCGAGGCGCCACTAATTTCACTTTATCTGTCGAGCAACTAATTGATATTAAATTCCCCGCGGTGTAAGCTGCAAGAGGATCATCATCGTCGTAACAGAAACCATTCAAATGGGGGGAAATGCTATAAATTCTTACGCGTACGCTTGGCTACCGCGAAAGGAGGCATTCCAGCTGTAGACCGCATACCGAATTCCGCGATGTCTGCGATTTTCATGCAATTTAGGTGTGTTGTTATATTGGCCCTCGAAAGACACCCTCTACCTACGCGGCACGCTTCCTGGATTTCTTGCGTCGAACGTTCGCCGTCGGCGAATATTTTATGAAAATAACTGCGCCGTCCGAGAAGACTGCGTTCGCCTGCCGCGTGGAATTCCTATTTTCAAAAAATCGCAGGCGGAACGTGTTTGCGTTCTCCCACGGAATTCGAAACGGTGTGCAGGAATTACTTTTTCCTCTCTCGCTCTCTCTCTCTCTACCTCTTTCTCCCTTTCGTATTTATATTTGCATTAATCCCTATCTACCGCGAAAGTAAACGTGTAGTTCCTGCGTTTGCAGACCCGTTTCCCTGCGATTCCATTGAGTTTTTATCCCACTCATTACTGGTGAAGTACGGCATACAGAAAACATGTTAACGAAAACTGGAAGAGAATCAGAAAAATATTGTAAATTAGATATTTTCTGTCGGGGATATGGTATTGCACGTGGTTTTATGGATTAATAAACGTTCGAATGATTTTTATGCTGTTTCTATACCTGCATATGCAAAGTATGCGAGTGAAAAATGTTTCAAATTGCTTCGTTTATTGTCAGGGAACCTGTTATATCTATTTATGCGTTTGGTCCCATACAGGACAGCCCTTGAACGATTTCTGTTTATTCTCTGTTACCTGAGTTTTAATGACCCCAGTGATTCGATTTCTACCTTCCGGTAAAGGGGCATTGTTAATTCGCGACGCCTCGATTTCGTTGCAATCATTTCATTTGTACGTCCCGAAATGACTCGATTGTACTGACCGGGTTGAAGTGACACTATACGAGCGAACGTAAGCGAAAGTAATTCAATCCCCCCGCGAATAGAAACTCGCAATCGGTGTTTGACAATTTCGCATATTATTCGAGTATTTTTAATTTGTTCGCGGAGGGCGCTACATCGGGAGAGAATTGTCGAGTTTAATTCGAGTTACGGGCGGTGCAATTGTGAAAGAATATTTTCACAGAATATTTTCACTCGTGTCGTGTATCGTGCCTGTTAATTAAATCCTATTATTATGTAACTGATACCAATTTACAGAGACCGTACTTGAAATTGTATTTATGTAAACGTTTAAGTAAAAGTATTCCTGCATCCCTTTAGCTGCCCTCCGGAGCTTGTTGCCTCTTCTGTTACTTCAACCATGCTCCAACTAATCCATTTTCCATCAGAAACCTACCATCCGTGAAGCTTCTTACACGAATTCCCTCTTTTATATCAATATATTTTTCAACTTTCGTTGGCTATGCTTCAAGATAAACTTTCCCCTGACAACTTCATTTATCTGAAGTTATTCAATGCTTCAAAGCCAGAGATGGGCGAAATTTTTATTTAAATAAACTTTCGAGTAACGAATGAAAGTTAAAATAAGTATTCTTCATGCGTCGAATAAAGGTAACTCGGGTTAACGAACGAATGACGAGTAGGTTTTGTTAACTTTTACTCGTTATTCGAAATTTTATATAAATAAAAAGAAATTTCATCTCCGTTGCCACCTGTTCTTCCACATCGAAGATACTTAACAATTCCCTTCTATCCCATCATTTCATGAAAATTCACTCACTTTGCTTCCCCGATCCGCCATGTACGAATTTTCTTACTTCTGCACTAATCGTCTTCCTCGAGTTGCAAGTCAACCACCCGTCCGTTCGAGACTAGTGAACCCCTTCCTCTATTATACCTGCTCTCTGCACAAAGCAATTCGTTTACCTCGAGAAAAGTCCATTGTGCGAAAGGTGTCTTGATCGATGAAGAGGATGCGAACCTCTGTCTTACGGGTCTCACTAAACGAAGACGGAGGTAGCGACTTTCGCAGCTCCGCGAGCTTGTGTATCAGACTATCAGCGAGGCGCGTGCAAGCCCGACGAACCGTTTGTTTCCGTAGGTACGACGCACGCACTTTCTGCATATTCAATGAACGCGTCGCACGCGTGCAAACAGCCGCCCCTTTCCTGCATTCGAATCGGAGCGAGCGTGTATTTTTAATCGTTTCGCTATTCGCTACACGTTCCGACATTATCGACGACGAATCAACTCTTTCCTCTTCATTCCGTATCTTCATTTCTCCCTTTGCGTGTCGCTGACGTAACAAATACACAGTGGGAGAAAAGAGGAACTCCTACGGAACGTTGGGTTTGTTCTGGCGCTATTAATTAACTTTCATCGATCGCCCTTCGAACGTTGAATAGGTTTTCATAAGTGCAGTGGGAACAGTGTTGAACAGAGACGCGTGTTCCCATGAAGAATCAACTTGATCGGGTCGCGGTTTGTGTGTTAATTAAAGGGCGATTTTTGTTTCATCATGCCGCTCGATGGATTTCGATATTTTTCTCTTTCATTGCGGGGTATTACGGAAAACTGATTTTGAATCTCGTTTTATCAAGATTCTAATACATTTCAAGTTTTTGGTAGAGCGTATCTCAATGAAAAGCTGAGTAGAAAAATTCTTTAAGCCGCTGAAATTATTTTCTGTATACCATCGAAAATTTTGAAAAATTTCAACGAAACGAAATAACGACCGTGCTGGGTAAAAGGTTTAACGGGGACTTCGTGAAGTAATATATCATCGCCTGGAATTTACATTAATTTCGGAGAAACCTGGGGGATTACTTTAATCTTTAATTGTAGTAAAACCTTGGAGCTCTTATTAACAAGTTGCATAATCCCGATACATAGCCTGCAATGTTTTATAACTGAGTGTTCCTCCACTGTTTTCAGTTTAGCTACCGAGCAAATGAGCGGCAGGAGTTTCGAACTTCGCCTCTCTTTCAACCTGCCTCTAATTACTTCGCAAGTTTGCCCCTCTCGCGCCTTTTTTCCCCTTTAGAAAATCATTTCTTTTCACTTTCTCTTGCTTAACTTTATTAAAGAAGGAAATCGCGACATTAACGTCCTCGAGTGTTCTTCTCTGGCCTCCTTAGGCAGAAAGTGGGAGACGTTACATAATGTGCATAAGAAGGAGTATTGAAAAAATAATCCGCCATTTTTCTGCTCCTTTTTTTTCCACCGTACACCTTGGCCCCGGGCTTTTCGGCTTTAATTTTCGCACTCGTGCCACTTTTCCAAGCATTAAAACTTATCCTATCACGGTGTCCACAAATTGAAGCTTTCCACTCGTGCAACAAGTGCGCGAAAGTATCTGATAGTGATGCAGTGTTCGCCTGAAGGCACAGAGCGCCTCGATTTTCATTGAACGAGTCTGTATGTGAGTCAGTGTGATAGAAAAATATGCTTGTTGGTATTTAGAATCGGTATCCCTCTCGCATGTACAATGCTTTCATCAACAACTGAATGACTGTAGGTAGTGATGGGTCTGATACCGTATCGATACCTTCGGCAAGTATCAAATCGGTTTTGATTCGGTATAGTCTGGTTTAGTATCGATTGAAAAAGAATCGATATCGATGATTGATACCAAGTATGTACCTAAAATTTCGATGCGTATCTATATTTCCTATTGAGTATTTTGGTTTTGAATTGATTAAATATCATCAACAGTATCGGTATCGGTGCAATCACTAACTGTAGCTTTTTATTTTGGATACAAAGTAATTTTAAGAAATTTAAATAAAAGTCTAGTTAGAATTCTAATTAACATTGAGTTATAACATCGATGGAAAGACTGTATCGTTCTTGAAAATGCGTTTCCCTTGAAATCGAGTGTCTTACTGTACTGAAATTTTAATTAGAAAAGAAATTTCAACAAAATTCTAATTCCTATCGTATCTTGCGTCGAGATTCTCTTCCTTTTGCTTCTGAGTGTATACTACTTTTTATATGTTCCACCGTAATCCACGAAAGTAGAATGCACATATTCTTGTTAAAGAGAAATCTTCATGTTATTATACATTGTGCGCTGCTTTTGCGAAGAGGTTGCATTATAGTCGGTTACGTTGCTATAAATTGAGTGGCATTCTCCTATTAATTACACTTTATGCTCAATACCCGTGTGGTGGAGAAAATCCCGTTGGAAAATTTCCTTTTCTGTACGCGGGACGGACCCGCGAAACAAAATTATGGTCCTTGAAAGAGGTAGAATTAAAGAATGCGTTTCGCCGTGCGAATCTACAAACTTACACTATGTACATGTACCGTAAGTTCAAACTCCTCTTGGTCGCGGCAATATTTCAATTATTTTTTCCCAGCAAATTAATTTTTTCCATTTTGTTTCACAATTTTTTTTTTTTGCAATTCTCCGAATATTATCACTATGCAAACATTTATTTTTTCGCAGGATTTAATTGATTTCCACTGAAAACCAACGAAGCCTGTGTTATATCCAGCGAAATCCTCGCGCTCTATTGAAACAGTTTAATAATTGATAACGTTAAATGAATTCTTCATGGTTTAAATAAAAGTTGGTATCACCCGTTGATTGAAAATCACAGGTGTTTTAATAAACCAATCTCTACCGGAAGGGGGGGATAAAAGGTTAAATCGAAATTGCTATCCGTACAGAAGGTATTGCAAATCAATTAATCAAACAAACTTGGATGGTCGTGAGAGGTGGTTCGAATAAAAGCTGTGCTCCTCGACGGTGTCTTGAAGAGGGATCGACAAATGGGAGAATGAAGGAGCGATTCGAGGTAAAGGTGGAAGGAATATGAAATGGACCGATCTTCCTCAAAAATCTTCCGACGAAGGAGTTGCCGTCGACGGGACATTTTTGTACGCGAGACAATTCGCCGTATCACAATGCAAAGACCCGGGAGAGCGATGAAATTTCTGGAGGGAAGCAGATTGTTCCCTTCCCTTATCGGATCCCGCGTAGAAAGAAGCAATGTTTCTCGATTACTCTTTTATTCATAGTTTCATTCTTCGAGTTCCTTCGTTTCCCCCACACAAAAGGTTATTCCGCTCAACTTTCTGCTAATTGTTTTCGATTCTCGCCTTCAATTTCCCGTTTAATCCCGTCGTTTGAAGATTCCAGACCCCCCCTTCCCACAGTCTCGGTCCAATTCAGACCCGTTTCTACGTTTCGCCGGTTCCATCGACTGTTCGACTACCGAGAGAATTAATTTATTAGCCGCTGTTTAATTAATTGTAAAGATTCCAATTAGAAAACTGGCACGAGTGCTTCCTCTCGGCCGCAATTCCGACGCTTTAATATTACTCGTGTTGAAAACTCTTAACCATCTCAGCAGTACCATAGGTACGTACTGAAAGGTAGAGAGAAGGTGGACTGTTAAAAAATTGAACCCAGATTAGTCGCGCGAATACGAAATAATTTATTTTCGTGGAATAATCGAGACAATTCGAACATTTCAACGAAGTTTAAATCTCCAGTAGAGTTTCCCAATATTGGCATTAAATAATAATAGTTTCAATACGAAAAGCCAACATTTCATATTTAAAGAATGAATTATAAAATTTCACAATATGAATTATTGTATCGAAAATACGAAGTATCGAAAATCGAAGCGTAATTCGCGTAACTCACAGGGATAATAATCCGCGCGAATTTCCAAGCGTATTCATACACTTTAAAAGTACCGGTTCATTTACAGCGATTCACGAAAGAACTAAAAATCACTGGTGTCGAATTGAAATTAACGCGCCCTCGTGTACGCCGGGAATATCACACATTTTGCAACCATTCCAGCTATTATTATGGAACGTTTTTCGTTCGAATTACACACACACACACACACACACACTTCATGGCACACAGAAAAACGATCTTTTTTGAAGCACAAGGCTATTGCAATCGAGTTAACTGTAAAATATACGCATCGCGCGATGGAAACGAAATCGTGTCTCCTATTTCTATTTCATCGATCGTGTTCATCACCATCGATCCTGCAATCGCGAGTCTGCCGCGGCTCGCGTGCAAATTTCACCCCTATTTTTATTTTAACGATGCTGATAGGTTAGTTTTTGTCAGGAAGATACCGTATCTCGATTTCACGCCACGTTTACACGGCACGTGCTTAAAAAGTTTCACGGATTATGATGTGTTCCAGGTACGTAGACACCGGTGCATCAGCTGTGTGACAAGCGTGGACTGACACGAGCTGAATTTCCCACGTGGCCAGGCTGGTACCAATGCAATTTTATCACCATTCATTCGTATGTATAACCATATCGTTGATAGGGGGCACGTATCATTGTTTGTGCGGAAAAATCGCGCGACAATTGGTCCAATGATATGTTACCTCGTTCCTGTACGTGTCTATTTGTTTCACGTGCCCGTTGAAAAATTATTTCAACAGTGACCGGAACGAAAATCGTTCTATAGTTATTTAAACGCTAGTTGGAGCACCAGAAACGGTATTAAACATTTTGCCGAAGAAAGGTAACTGTGTCGATACCTAAAACGAGACCGCATATAAATCACTGGAGAATTCGAGTTCTTGTCGGTTTCCATAGGATTAATATTCATGAATATTCATCGTTAGTCAACGTTCGATGTATATACAATAATATTATTGATGGCCAATCCCTGTGGGTGTTTCCATCGAAGGTTGCAGCGAAGAATTTTGATAAAATATCGCTACCGTTTGCGATTAGAGTGCTCTTAAATTTACTCTGTCCCTTGGACATTGTTCGTCGCATTTGGTGAATCAGTTTTATTACATTCACGCGTAGTTAACGCGAACACTTCTTAGAAATCTGAGAGCAATCGCCCGTTTTCCTCGACCAAAGACTTATTTCTACATTGAATGAAACATGAGGCTGTTCGAAGCGTATGATTCAAACGGAATACGAAATCTGACGCATCAAAGCATCGACGTTCGCCAACAACGTGTTTTACAATACTGTGATCGCCGATGGGGAGCCGCAGTTGGGAAATGAATTTATCCTCCTCGAGGCTTTTGTGCCTTTTAATACATCTCGCTTGGAGCTATCTCGAGTCAGGCTACTGTGACCTATAACTTCCGGTCGGGCAAGTATTATCCGGGCTATCATCGCATGCAGCCGGGTGTAAAGGCACGGGCCATGACGGTCCGCTGAAACGAAGGAAACTGTTGCACCGAAGCAAAGAAAGCTTCACAGTCCGGTGCATATTCCGTTCCCCGGGCGCGTGCTATGTTTGCCATGTTGCGGGTGCTTGATAGATGACGGTTTGACTTGTAATCGATGCCCTGCTTAACCCGACGCCAGCGATGGGACCGACTCAATAATCATCTCCAAGTTTTCGATCAATACACACTCCAGCGGGGTGATGCCAGTGCTGCGTGCTATCGCGAATGTAGTCATTTCCATGCAGCAATTCTGGGACAAAGTAGCGCACGATCCGCGAGTCGATTGCCAGTTGAACGTATGCAAGTATGTATGTAAGTGCAGCGCGGGATAATAAATGAAAGTGACGAGAGTGGAAGGTAGTGATTGAAGCATGGTATGTACAACGTAATCTTGGCTGCTAGAATGGAAGGAATAAGGATACGTCCCAATAACCAATTTTCCTCAAATAACTCGGTCGGTCGATGGACGAATATTTGAGCGAAACGTGCATACGTAATTAGAAGTCACGGAGGTATTTTATTCAAGGCGTCAGCAGGTATCTATCAAACATATATATTCGTCGATATTTCATGCATCGAAGATCATAGCACAAAAATAGCAATTAAATTCACGTTCCACTGTTCAGAGAACATAGGTACAATTCCTCGTTGCACGTGAACATTGTCCCCAAAATCGTATGCCTACTAGGGCTGGGACTATTTGTCGAATTTTTTGGTATTTGAATATTCGAATACTTCAGTTGCTCAATTATTTGGCGAATATAATTGGAATATCCAAGTATTCGAATCATATTCGAATATCCAAGTATTCAAATAATATTCGAATATCCGAGCATACTTCGCAATACTTCAATATTCGAATATTGATGTATTCGAATAGTATGGTGTGAATTATAAATCAAGTTCTTTAGGTTCATTTGTCAGGGTGAAATCTTGTAAGCTAATTTTCACCCACTTCACACCATACTATTCGAATACTGCTATATTCGAATACTGCTGTATTTGAATACTGATGTATTCGAATAGTATGGTGTGAAGTGGGTCAAAACTGCTATATTCGAATAGTATTCGAATAATAACATTCGAATACTGAAATATTCGAAGTTTATTCGTAGCATTCGAATACTTGTGAAATATTCGAATATTAAATTATTCGAATAGTCCCAGCCCTAATGCCTACATTGCCTCGTCCATGAACCCCCTCTTCTCAAAATTACCTTTCCCTTATCAGCCGTAAAATTACTCTCCCTTTCCACCGAACTCCCACCCGCGTCGCGATAAGAAGAAACGCACGTAAGTGACGCTGAAATGATCTCAACCCTCCGCGGTCTTCCAAGCCAAGAATCCATTGACCCGTTGTGTTTCGAAGTGACCTCGAACACTTCGCTACCTAGCGATAGGGACAATAATCCAGCAAGTACTATCTATCCAATCTGGAAAGACAGTCGCATCGAGTACTTCGCGAGGGTAATCCTCTGCATTTGTATTTGTCCGAGATACCTGGTCGAACAAGTGGCCAAGAAAAAACGTATCGTGTTCGTCGCAGCATACGCCATACCTCTGATTTGCGTGGCAACCGCGCGAGCACAGAGGGACAAGTAATTTGTCATCGAATCGGATAGTCCATCCGGGAAGGAAATTATAGGTTCGACTGGAAATGTTGAGTGCCACCGAACGGCCACGTCATCCGACGGTATTTTTATTGTCCGCCAGCGCTCGATACTGCCACGTTCTTACGAGCCAGTGGATTGTTTAATTAGCACCCAGCCCCGAGAATCCTCGGATTATTTAATTAATAGAATCCGCAGTTGGCCCGTGGAAGTAGCACGGTTCTTCCCTCGCAGTTGAACATCGGTGTTTCACTGGTTAGATCTAGCCGACAGCAGAAATTCAACTACGTAAAAGGATTCTTGGAAGCACGGGGAGAACTCTATAGAACGACTGTTTTTAAGTCGAGTCACTTATTTCTACGGGGTGGACGAATGTCGGGACTTATGGTTGCATTCGGTTAAATAATCCCGTGCCATCGATTGTAGAACTAAATCCCAGGGATACCTATTGTGTTTGATAGTGGCCGCAGAAGGAAAAGGAGTTTCGTCTACCCAAGACGGAAGTTCCTTGTTGAGATTTCGAGTTGGTGTCGTTAATTCGTTTCAATTCACAGCTTGTCGCGGGGTAAACCATTTGCGAATTCCTATAATAATTCGTTTGAAGTGAAAGTTGAAGGCAAAGTGTACGTTGCTTCGTTGATTTTCTTATCAATGGTTATCTTGGAACTTCGACTTTCTTCAAAGATAAATGCAATCGCGGGTGAAGCATGTTTTTTAACTCGATTAATGAGAGTTTTCGTATGCAATTCCCGGGGTGATAAATCAACAGTCGGATTTTCAAGTTACAAGTTCCCTCTTTTTAAATAAATCAGATGGTAATGTGAGGGGAAAGTCGAGAAATTTATTTTCCTGCATGTCGGATGGAAACAGCAGCGGCTCCCTTTTTCCCCAACCTTCCCTTGTTTCCTCGTTCAGCGTGGCAACGGTGTAACGGATCCACCCTCGTATTCAAACACAGATTAATCATCGTGGGAAAGGATTAGCGGGGAAAAGAATTGAGCGGAACCCGCAGGACGACCAGCGAAGTATGTTGGCTCCACGGGGTTGGTGGGAAAGTTTGCTTTCACCTTGATAATAAACTCGGGTTTTCTCGTTCAACTTCATTCCCGATAATTTACCTGGCCAAATATCTGCGGCACTTAATTACACGTTGCCGAACTTCCCGGCGAACTTGAAGTAATTATCAAAAACTTCACGAGTGGCGCCGCGATAGCGTGGCTACGATCGCCACGAATCAATAAATTCCTCGGCAGAATTTAGGAAGAGCGCACGCAGCGGGATACTCGTTCGAATAATTCGAAGAATTCCTGTAGCCTGCTGAAAACGTGGGAATGTAGACGATTCTTCAATTGCACAGCCATTCCACTGCCCCATCACCTGTACATTCACATGACAAAGCTCACTTCTGATTGCCCGCGAAGCTAGACTTGCACCAATCATCCTGAGAATCGACCATCTGATGGCTTATTGTTTAATCAACATTTCCTGAAGGAATTGGGGTCTTCCATAGCCATGATTTAGGTATGGTAAATCTCTACAGTCCATTTATCGAAGGTCTCGATTATTTTTAAGAGGTCGGTAAGATCATTCCCCTTTTCAAGAAACCGATTCGTGTGGGATAGAACTTCGAACGGGCCTTTCTTTCTTCGTGCACAGTGGTGCGAAGGTAAAAAGGGGGCGTCTTATAAACGATAGGAATTAAAGGAAAATTCGGATAATTGTGTCCAGTCGGGAGCGCTTTGGCGATAATTACAGGTCTCCCCTTTCGCGAAACTATTTCGCGAAGAATAGAAATTCCGCTCTGGGGGCGGAAGTTGCTGGCAAGTTCCTTAGTTAGCGACAGCAAAATCTCGAATCGGTCAACTAACTAAGTTACGGTCAGCCTGACGCATTAATCAGTACACGACATAATCGTTCTTCGACGGAAAGTTGTGCGCTGCGGCGGGGAGTTGCTTTGACACAATTATCATTCACCGCGTGGCACCAATTAAAATTTGTCGTTAGACAAGCCAAACGACGTTATGAACTATAGCAATCACGTTTGAGCGGCAAAAGCAGCGTGAACAAGTCGAAATCAGTATTCTATAAGAAAATTGAGAGAGCAGGGACCTGAGTCGGGATAAGTTGGGCGTAGTTTTAAAGCTACTTTTAGAGTTTCAAGCCTCAGGTGCAACGTGGTATTGGTTACTGCAGTGTCTGATATTGACTGCAATATTTCACATCACTAAATGGCAATAAATTTGAGTTCTCTAAGTTTGAAGCTTTGGACCTGGCAGTAATTAAGTTAGTTTTAAGGATAATAATCTTGACTGTTTTCACAAGCATAATTTATTTCATATCTATTGATGTGTGTGTTCATTTCTTTTTCTACAAATAGCAATTTAATTGAATCACCATATTTCTTTTCTCATGCAGCAGCTTGTATACGAGAACGTCCAAAGTTCCTCTTTGCATGCACATCTCGCCAGATACCGTATTTGTCCCATTCGTTGCTCTAAATTGTTCAGTGATCAATGATCATCCATATTCATTACCTTTATGCAAAAGTTTTGGCTTCACGATCAAACAGCACGGGCCATGCTCCTTCATTCAATCTTGATTCAATTTCGAGTCAGGTACCTATCCTCAAACAATTCCAGTAGTAATTTATCACGAGCTTCTTTGTGCAGTGAATATCGGTCTTTTTAAAACCTCCATGCTTTTTGCCAGTAATATTAAAACTAATGCAGATACCGGAAGATAAAAATAACTTGGTGACAGTGGATAAATAAGACCTTGTATAAATTTCTTCGATTCTTCCAAAATCCACCTCTCTAATTATTTCACAATACTTGTAGCTCCTTTTTGAGTCCACATCGTGTATCTTTTAGTAGAAATAACAAAATCGATGATTTCTTAACTACTCTTACTCCTAAACTAGATACATCGCGTAATTATTTAATTATTAATTTTGTATTATCAGAGTTGCCAATTTGCGAAGTATACGTAGATACCTGATCTCGTAAATTGTTTGCGATCCCCAATCTATGGAACACGATAAATTTCATGATCCGTCTAGCACGTGTTAAGAGACGATTATTCTTTGCCAATACGGCATCCCTGGAATAGGTCACTGAGGGATCTGCTTTGGGATTTGAATCCCAGATCTATTTTGTCCAAGAAAAGGACTGAGCCACATGCGCCACTGCGGCCCTCCACTGAGGTTTTCTAATTTTTCTGGCTATGTACATTACGTGTAGAAAAATGATCTAGGATTCTATCAAAAGCGGTCCTGCGTTAATTTGCATTCGTCTTTACGGCTCCATCGAATCAATAATGTAATCTCGATATTTATTATGGAACGTTCTGTTTGAATAAACTTCCTACTAATTATGAAATCACGCTTCGAATATCGAAAGGAATTTGGGTATATAATAAAATAAAATTGAGCATAATTTTATTTCTAACGAGCCAAAGATATAATAGAATTTTTAATGAAACTCCATTCGAGAAAAGTAATTTTGCAGCCTCTTATGTATTTGCACTCGTTCATATGGAATAATCTCCTCTTCTTTTGCACGTGTTAGGATCTTCAAACTTAATACTATAGACATAATCAGTACAAGTGATATTCAGCAATTTTTCAGTGACTCTCCTTTTTTGGGTGATTATTAAGCATATAAGATAGTATATAAGAGAAAGTTCGACGATTCATCACGAACCGTCGTTAGGAACAGCCGATCCGAGAAAATCGTTCGGGTAAATTAAACCCTCAAGGAGGATAGGAATAAAATGTCATTAAGGGGCGACGGGAAATAAAAGTCCTCGGCCTCGTTCCATGAAACTCGACTTTAGTCCCTCGTAATTCATCTGCGTAACACGGAATCCTGTTCTTAATAGAAATTTAAACGACGCAGCGAGTGCGAACGTTTGTGTTGCCAGCTCTGAAGGTTAGATACGATCTTCAAACGTAGATAATGTTAATGGGATTTCGTGGGGCGAATCGTGCAACTTTCCTCGATATTCCCTCTCAAAGTTTTCTTAAAAAAGTCACAAGTGTCGTGAATGGTAGGAATTTATTTAAACACATCAAGGTCTCGTTAAAAAAAAAGGTTCATGCATTTACATTGCGTAAATTGTTTCTATACATCGCAGGACGAAAAATCTTGTGAAATTACTTTTATCGTGACTTTACATAAGTTCCTGATAAAGACGAAATTAAATTTGAAGTTCATAATACCAGCTGCAAATTTAAATATTATATTAAAACGCGTGCATCTTCTGGCCCCTTTTTGTTGTTCAATGCATCTGCTGTTGACATTTAAATAGCGAGTCCAGGAAGTTGGATGGAACCTAGAGCTGCAGCTTTGTACTGTAGAAATGTAAGAAAATTTCCAACTTCTTTGTATCCAGGAATTCTCGTGTTTTGGCTTGTCTCACAAGTTTGAGACACTCTGAGTGCATGTTGCCCAAGCAGCAATCCTCCTTGCTGACATTTCATCTTCCTCGTAGGAAACCTAAGGACTAATACAAATTGCAAAAAACGAAATTTACATCGTAATACTACAACTGCTAACATGTCGGCGATATCGCAAAACTCACTGAATATTTCGGTGAAATTGAGTTAATTTTAAACAGATTCCATTAGGATATTTTTCGCCACACTCCAGAAGCACAGTAATATTTTAGAACCTTTCGTATTTTAAAAAACCAACCTTTATCTCCTACAAGCGGAAAAGATGAGCAGTTTCTGCGTGTTCGACGTAATTTTACCATGCAATTAATGTCTCTGCATTCGAGTACCGCGAACGCACACGAGTGTCCTCCATTTGCTCGGAAATACTTTCGCAATTCATAACGATGCTTGTATAACATTTAAAGAGACAGTCGTTCCGAATTTTTTCCCGGGGACATTCATTTCCACGTTTGATCGCCGTTACTCGTGTCCCGCGAAGGCTTCTACTTTTAAAAGTATTCCGCAAGCATCTTGAACGCTAAAGAAAACCAGTTGAAGAGGTACTACATACATGTGACGGAGAGGCACTCGAGTTTTTCAGTTTACTCGGAACCGTTTCGCGTATTAAATAGTCCCTTGGCTGCAAATGAAACGTTCAGTTCTCCCGTGAATCTCGTGGATGCGATTCTCTACGTTGGGTTGTCTGCCATTTCTGCAATTAGGAACAAAAGGACCGGCATAAAACTACTTCAAGAATCTTCAAAATACTCCAATCTGAACAATTACAGAGGGTAGCCAAATTATTATTCTCAAACATTTTCGTCAAAATCTGTGAAAGTCGTGGCTGTAATTAAACTAACAATACATGAATGTTATTGATTAGCTACAACATCTGGCAACATTGTGAGTAATTGTTCAACATATAAATCTAATTTGTTTTTAAAAGGGCGGAGATAAAATTATTACAAATAAGACAAACATAATAGAGAATATTATCAAAGTATGGCAAAGTATTCCAAAACTGCAGAAAGTAACCACAGAATGCATTGAAACCATGCCACGTCGAATCCAATCCGTCATAAAAACTAAAGGCAAAGTCACCAAATATTGAGTACCTAATTGTATTTCTCAGTACAATATAATCTTAAAGCTATATACCTAAATGTATATAATTTGCATTCTTAAATACATATACCAATATTAAAAAATACTATTATAACATTAAAAACGAGAAATTTATTTTATTCCACCATTTTATTTAAACTTACAAAATTTCAAACCTTTTTGTTTGAGTATAATAATTTGGCCACCCACAGTAGAAATTGAAATTCATCGTTCGTGGACTACAGAAGTGTCCCGCGTGAAAAGGACCTCGTAGTCAGGGGTGGAGGATTTTGCTCGTTGCTGTGACACGTGTGGATCAGGCTTTAGAGTGACCGTTCCTCGCTGAAACAATAAGCATACGCGAATCGCATTAAAGCGTTTAGCATGCCGCGGTCCGGGCAATCCATTTTCCCGGTTCGCGGTGCTATATTGAATTTTCAGTTATGTACACACGCGACCGGCGCCCGCATGGATATGCATAGGCACTATGCGTAATTTGCGACGATAACGATACTACGGGGCCCCCCGACACCTGGCAATGAACTGTTTCCAGTCATCAATCCGCAAACCGTATTATTCGGCCCGATAATGGTGGCGGAATGAATTTCAACTGGAAACTTTCGCCGGCCCGGCCCGTGTCGCCGCTTATTTTTCATTCTCCCATCTCGCGAGACACGCGGGACACGTAAATAGGGGGATGCAAAACGGATTTCACGGTGTCGAGCAGGACGCGTTGCTGGTTATAAGGTCGAGATCTGCCTCCTTTGCTGTCACACAGACTGATTAGAATGGAACGAGAAGGATTTAGTAATGTAGGTACCTATAATATTCGCAGAAACGGATATAAACGATTTGAATTTTCAATTAAACGTTTAATTAAATGCGTTTTAAATGGAAAACACGTTGTGAGAAAAGGATGCTATTTAACAGAACTCATAAGCTGCGTTTAAATCCACTTCTAATAGTATTTCCCACGGGATGTTCTGTATAATATCGTTCAACACCTTGAGCAGTCGCAACTTATATATTTATAGTATTAATAAAATTAGTACGTCCTAGGTAATAGGATTAAGTCTTAAGACGCACAATGTTATGCACAAATTAGGCGATACTCGTTACAACACCGTCTAATAGTGTAATGTATTGTAACACTGGTCGCTAATAGTTCTAAGCTGATGCGACATTAAATAAATAAATTTAAAAAAAAATCATTCTATTCTGTTCGGTGAGATGTTCCGGATATCCATTCCATAGAATGTTAACATTATCCTCAGCCTTTATCCGAGTTACTTAAAAATCGAACTTCCACAGGCGAACTTCGTCTTAAAAACAATTAAGATTTCTGAATTTATAATTGAACCGTACTCGTCGAAGCAAACGAGCTTGTTCGCCACTACGCTGGCACTTCTATCTCGTTTGCTTCACTCGTACAAAACTTTCCAACCGACTTCTCGTCGAATTTTCCGAATTTCTGGCTATGAAAAATTTCGTAGAAAAAAGTTTCCTTGCCGTTCGTATTACATCCCGCGTCGCGGTCCCATTCCCCGCGCCCTAATTTGAAATTCAACTTAATCGAAATTCCATCGGAAATGGTCTCTGAGAGTTGGACAGAGGCGGACCAACGTGGCGGTGTAATTACGCAGGCAAAAATAAATTCGTTTTTGAGGGTCGTCCAGCTTAAACGGCGCGGTAATTTTAAATTACACGGAGATAAATATTCGTATCGGCTATGGTAATCCTGCCTATGCTGAAAATCCACTTGCCAGTTGCATGCTGGATGCCGCGAAATTGCAGCGGTTATATGCATTCGTCAAACAAAGAGGATTAATGCCGCAATCCTCTATTTTCAGATAGTATTACTCACCCCTCCCTGGCCCACTTTGAACCTGCTAATGTTCCCGTAATTATGTTAACAATATCGCGGCACACCCGTGGAACATTTTTCCGCGACAGGTTCCCGGAAAAATGCATCGCTGTACGTACACACAATTTCACCGCCGGATAGACGCAATCGTTTGAAAGCTGCCGTGCATTTCCGCGACGAGTGTAACGGGCTTTGAAAGTGAATAATCGCTGGATTTTATAGCGGCGCGTTCATTGATTACTGAATTAAGCGATGCCTCTGATGGAGTAGGAAGCAAAGAAAAATAATATTCCAGTTAATTGCGCTGTTTGGTGGACCAGCCTGTCAGCAGCCTCCTCGTTTTAACTTCCCTTCAATGAAATCCCTTTGTTTTCTATTACAGTAGAAGTGTTCCCCTGCTACTTTATTAAATTCGACGAGTCATCTTCCACGGACAATCCCTGTCTTATTTAAAAATTTTATGGACTAAAACATAGCAAATCTTTCATATCTATTATTATTTAGTTTTAAATATGTTTAGTATTAGTATACGTAATATTAAGTAATTTTTAGTTTATATTATGGTTAGGCTTACTAACAGTTTATACTGCGGCCTCGCCTTTACTCTAATCTGTACCACATCATTTACTTTTATTTTTTCTGTCACGTTTAAAGGGTAATAAGGTTGAAATAATAATAGCAGAGGGTTTTTTTTTAAGAAACTAGCAATTTCTTCAAACTGCAACCTCTTTAAAGTTGTATAAAAACACACTCCAAACTTCAGACGAATTGAATCGCTAATCTCTTAAAAAAAGTATTCCAAATTTCCCTATGTTTTTAGCCCCCCGAAATAGGATTCCCTCCTTAAGTTAGGCATGGCGATATTAGCTGAATTCGATTAGAATATTCTACTAGGTTAATAACAATTACGATGTACCCACTATTAAGTTAAAAGTATATATGCTGTTAGAAAAATGTAGCCCCCGGTATCGCCACGTGTTCATAATATCCCGTACATATCTTAATCGCCCTAAGAAACATCTTCATTAGCGCAGCGTGCACTTACGACCGAAACGAGCGAAAAACTTTGATTGCGGCTGGGCGAAGCTATGCGAAGTTGGCACGCATAGATACGATAATTAACGTTGTCGCACGAATGTTTCCACCCTGATAACGTTTAGAAGTCACTGCGCCGGTATCGCCCCGTGGTCACACGATAACGCCGCCGCTGGAACGATAATGGCGAAGGCATTATACAGACCGAGACTTGGTTATTGTTGGCCCGGCATTAAGCCACTGGCAATCAAGAAAATGTCGCGACGACACGGCGCCCCGGTGTCATTCGGCTGCGAATTATCGGCCGAAGGGAAATCGAAAGCTGCCCAGCGACAGCTCGTCACGTGGGAACTGCTGATGTAACAAGAAACGCGTTTCATTATTTCCCGTGAATGACGTTTGGCGCCAATATCAGCAGCCTCGCGGAGCTCGCCGAAATGGCTGGAGTGTGTGCCTACTATACAATAATTGGAATAACACTCGAAGGAATTACAGTAACGAAAAGCATACAGGAGAACACGTGCATACATACGTACCGCTGAGAAGGTGGAGCAAGGTCCTTTTCAGTGGGAGCGCAAATTGGAGGTAGACGATAAGGGCAATGTCTGGGCTATTAGCCACTAACGGTCACATCTTGAGGGAATATTTCTCCCTCCCTGTACAATACTTTTTCCCCGTTTTATCGAGTTACTTTGCGCGTTAGGTTTAATCGGATCTGGAAGTTTTCAATTTAATATAGCCGATGCGAAAGAAGGAGGAATTAGATTTGGATAAAGTTGAGCGAGTACTATTTCCGTGGGATTAGATCTTGGCGAGAGCTTGCTGTTGGATATTGGAGGAAGAAATACCGTAGCTCAACGTAAAGATCCATGCTACGAAATTGATCCTCACTTTTCTCCGGCCAGTAGACTCGACAAAGTAGAAGCTGTGTCGCCTCAGGTTTTCCTGGAGAATAAACACTGGCAAGTCATCTGGAGATGGCGATGGTGTCATACCGTAGTCCGCTCGCCGTTTCCCTTGCTGTTATTTATGGCACCCTGACCACCCCCGTAAGTTTAAAGCCTCTCAGAGTGACCTTTTCGCTGATATATACCAGACCACCCTCTAAGAATTTCCCTTCCCCTTGTACCAACGAAAATCAAATTTACAAGCTGATGGTCGGCGACGAAACTCGATAAATCTCGATAAGCATGATTGGTGAACGAATTGCTGGAACTATGTAGTGATTGATAACGAAATCGTGAAGGATTCTGTTTTAAAATTCTATTCGCGTGTACTGTTTATTTATTTATACGCTAGCCTTTCATAATCCTCGTTATTTTTCTGTGGAAATAATTTCATTCAGAGTATTGAGGAATTTTAACGCATTTAGAATATCAATTTATAAGCTTGTATTGTCTCGGATGAGATTACGATGTAAAACCTTTAAATAGAAGCATTCAGATGCTCTTTATTTTTCATGAAAAAAGTGGGGAAAATCTGTGAATATTCCCTCCTTCTTTTCAGTAATCTTTTCAGTCGCAGTTTTATAAATCTCTTTGTCTTCTTAAGTCCATACTCTCTCGGTGTATTTCTGTTATTTAAAGCCCCCTTTCATCTCATTTAGTTCCTCCATAATTTCTTCGCTTCCCTCTCGCGATGCTCGCAGCTCCAGCTTGTATTTCCATCAGATTTTCAAATGTTTGGGAGCACAACGTTCGTACTTCCAGATTAAGTGATTTGCTTCGAAATACCGAAAGTGTTTCGTTGATAAACAACTCCTCTCTGAAATTATCCAACCTGTACCCTATAACGTTAATGAAACTGCATCGATTCCACACGCGTTTGCTTCCAATATAGCCACGAGAAATCAATAGTTTATTTTTAAAATTAAATACGTAAATAAATGTAATAAACGGTGGCGTAGCAATCAAACGCGCCCCACTGCCAGCTAAAGTTCGCGCGATATTCCCGCGGATCCAGCGACTCCTTTTCGCGCGAGTCTTCCGCCAGTTATAAACTGTTGGCATATTTTTTGCCAAAGGCAGCCCGAAGCACTTGCGAAATACCTGGCATTTGAAATTAACGCTGCCTCTCGTACGGCTGTCGATCTTATAACGACCTCCAATTTCAAACACATCTGCCCCTAACGATAAAACGTAACGCCTCTGCGTTCACAGTGACGTGGAAAAACAGGTCGCGGCGCGGTTTTACTTAATTAATGATACCTTTGACTAAATGAAAATATTCCCGTTTCACGTGTCTGCTCCGCGCTGGCGAGCTTTTAGATATCGAAAGAGCAGAGCGTCTCAGACACGTTACCACGGTTATAGCTTTGTAAATCTCATTCGCGGCGTATAAAACGAATAAATTACGCCTACAGATTCCGTGGATTCTTGGAATCTATTAAAAAGTACGAAAAGTGCTGCACGAGCCCGGCCCATTGACAACCAGTGGTTTTAAAGATGATAAATGCCTTATTGACGAAACGTTGAATTAAATTCCACTTTGAAATTTTATTGTAGGGAAATCGATTTAAAAGGGTTAATTATTCTGCATTCCTTGCAATGAATTCTGCGAAGTCCTGTAGTTTGTACTGACGGTTTTTCTCCGCTCCGTATTGAAGTTCCCTGTAGCACTTCTCTATGAGCTGCCCATTACTGCACTCGTTCCAGTGTGTACAGCACGTAGCCTCGAAATTATGCTTAACTTCCTGTTAAAGTTTAACGAGTATTGCCCCTTCGTTGCGAGCAAATCGTAATCGTTAGAATAATTGTAAAGGGGCGGGTGTAATTCGTGATACAACGGGGGTTGGGGATGATTCATCGTTAAAAAATAAGTGGAAAACGCGGAGGAGGCTTCCTCGTGCTAGATTTCGTTCCGTGAAAAGCTATCTACGGTAATCATAAATCTGTGCTATCGTGATTCCGTCTTTGAAGACGAGCAACGCGTTATATCTTCCTTCCGTTACTGCGATATGCCACGAAAATTATGAATTAAACCAGGGGGAGTGTTTCGAGGCTGTGTATAATAGACCATCCTCCTTTACGTGATATTGAAATCCTTGCGACGTCACTGATAAGTAGATATTTTGCGTATTCAGGGAGGTTTCAAAGGGACGCGCCAGTTTGCAGCTTAAATTTACCTGCTTGCTATAAATCCTACACAGAGTTAACAGTCAATGCATTTCGATTTGCCCAATGGGGTCATTTGCGGATGGTAACGTGTTACAGGAACTTTGTCAATGAATTGCAGTATTACAGTCTAACAATACCTATGCCACGTTCGTCCTGGTTAATAGCGTTTAGAATGGATACGCGTTTATCGAGAAGGCGCGACATCATAATTGTGTTTGTTACTCGCGAGCGGCTAATTAAATGAAAATTCTGTTGGAGAAAACGTTATTATTTGAAGACATGGTCAGAACTCGAATGATTTAGTAAGAAAAGTGTTAGTACCCTTTAGTTACAGGAGATTCACTACTCGAACAGAAGAATGTCTTCGCAAACATTCGTCAAATAAAAATCTATAATTTTCAGAATTTTAATTCACTGCGATACATTGATAATATTCGGGTTTCTTATTAATCTGTTCACGAAAAGCTATAACTTATGCGCGGTTGTCCCACGGTTAATATATTCAACTTTTTAATGTTTTTGCAATGGATTTTATTACTTTATAATATGCTTGAATAAAATGCCAAACCGCAAATTTATTGAATTTTTACTTTTCTCATAATCTGTGTCCGAAAATATATAGCCTTTTATTTCTATCTGTCAGAGTAGAATAACTCCTTAAGAGTAACTGTTCAATTTGTGCACATGTTGATCTGAAGCGAGAAATTAAATTATGAAGAACACTATTAAAAATCGTGAAGCAGCACACTAATACATTTCCTACGTGAATTCTCACGTTGTTTCCACGGTAGATGAAAGAGATTCTCGACTTTTAAGCACGCCGATTTTAAGGGGTAACTTTTTTCATAATGCCTCGCGGTCTTTTGTTACATTCTGACAAAGCTGGCTACATGCGTCGAGTTTCTGGCCGATACTTGTTGTCCGTTACAAAGTGGATAAAACTACTCCATCACTCCATTCTGTATTTTCTTTGCCCGTGTGAACGCTATTATATTATATTTGTCAGGATCTCATGTTCCTGTGCTTGTACAAGAATCAAGGGGAAGGTTTCAAAATGTTTGACACTCGATATATTTCCAAAATTATCTCTTTTCAAACAATTCAAGCAAGGCTATCGACACATTTCCCTTTATCGCGATAAAAGCAAAATAAATGTACCTTGAAACCATTCAGTTACTAGTACGCCTAACTTTCTTTATATTGCAATTACGTTGAAATTAATATTAGTGGTTATTAATATTAATGAATAATTTTGCACGTGGAATTTGATGAATTAAAGGAACTCCACTTGAGTATCACGCTGCAGAGTTGAAACTGAATTTCCCGTAGGTAAATCTTCGAAGAATTGTAAGAAAAAATCTTGAATTTCTCTCCTCTGGAGAAGTTGATGCACAAGAGAGTAATTTTGACGGCGAAGACGCGAAAAGTTCTGCGACCTCCACCTAAATATTTCTCCATTTCGCAGATGCGCGCTTTGAAAAACAGGCCCTGCCTCTATTCATTATCTAGAGTCATTAACGTGAGCTTCTTCGATTTCCGTCGGTCGCTCTGAAAACGTCGCAAAGAAATACTCGGTTCACAGAACATAAGGGTATGCACCTCGTTTGCACGCCCCAAATATGAAAGGGCATCATCGTCTGTAATCTGAATGCCTTTGAAGGAGAACTTGATGCGACGCTGCAGCGAAGAAAATCAGACGCTCTGGTTTTATTGAAACCTTTCATTTTCACGATACTCTTCCATTTACGAAATAATTACTGATCAACAATGTGCCTCATTCCCTTAAGTATAATTAACCTTCATTACGATTCTGTAAACGGCGAACTCGTTCCTTCTTGGATAAACCCATCAACGGCGTAGAAGGAATTTACATTAAAAATCTAAATGTGTAAAACTGTATTTAAATATTAATTGTTGCATTCGATTCAAATTCTTGTGTCCTTTTCTTCATCTATTAATTCACGGAAGGAAAGAATCTTTTTTAATTAAAGAACGCGAGTTAAGCGAGCTGACACAGTTGGAGAAAATCATCTTCATTACTTGCCAAAGGAGAACATTTCATTGGAAGATTTTCATGCGACATATATTTAAGTTATATCCAATCTAATCTTACTATGGCATTAGCGATTATCTGCTCGTTCGCGTGTATCCCTCTGTCTATAGCCTCCGCTAGTCTCTTCACTTGTTGAAATCACCCGAATGAACCGTGCGGCACGCAGAATATGCGCGCCGAGTACCTGCGAGAACCCCGAACACAGGGACAAACGAGTTTGCTGGAGCGTCTGAAAGCCTCCACAGAGGAGCAAACGGATTCGTTGAGCCCCCAAAGCGTTCATAGCACCGAAAAGCTTAACAGCTGTGTTCCTTGTGATTAAGTTCACCAGAGAAACCCGCAGACTCCAATTTTCAAGGAGCGCTGAGTGTCGAGTCGTCGACGCAATTTCGGTTGATCGCAGTCTTAGCTATTTCAAACGAGCTTGCCGGGCCTAAGGGGTTCCAAAGACCATCCAAGTAATTCGGGTATTCCCTTAACGAGTAAACGTGTGCGCGCACCTCGTAACCTACACGAGACAGCGAGAACCCAATGAAATTTCTTTGTATCGAACAAGTACTGTCCATAAAAGTAAGGCTACTCCGTTGAAAAGCAGCGCAACGATTCACGGCCGATAGCCAATCCCACCGCCGCAAAAATTCCTGACGCAGCAGAAGGTGCTCGCCTTAAAAGTGGAGAAGCGAATATTCGATTCCACCCGGTGATCGAATGTAAAAAGAAGCCCGACGTCGAATTCGATTTAGCCAATTGCACGGCGGGAACAACGGACGTTCGATTAAACTTTCACTATTTATCTCTATCGTCCGACGGAACTTCTTCATACTAACTCAAAAGTTCCGCGGGCGTAAAGTAAGCGACACGGTTGCTCTGCTCGCTCCTTAGAGCGAGGGGCGGGTAGGCGAGGGTGGCGCATAAAGGGTCGGAATATACATTTCCGCTGGCGAAATGGAACCGTCGTTGTCGCTGTCGGACGAGAACTTGTCCCGCGATAAATCGGCAACTCCGATGATGCAAATAACCGCGGGTTAAAGTTGGCGGCTGTGGCAGGTCGACGCCGGGGAACGGCGAACGGGAAGTGTAGCTAGCCGAAGAATCCCGCGTCGTCGGCGGATTTCGCGACGTGGACCCTTGCCGGGGCTTTCTCGCCGTCGTGATTCGCGAATCACTGACTTCCCGAGAACGGTCCTGGCAAACAACGGGTGAAAAATTCAACGGGCGACCTGGGACAATTGGCACCGGGTTTGACGGAATAACAAACAAGTTTGTAATGAGATTATCGAGGGTAGCTTTCGGGGGTGGATCGGGAATGAGAATACAAGTGGAAGCAGAGCCAACGAGGCGGGAATTATTGAGATAAGAAGGGGCGCGCGAAAGTCGAAAGTGGAGGCTAAGATGAATTTGCCATGAATTCGGTCAGATTTCGTGAATCCCCTCCGAATTACTTAAAAATAGCGAAGCTTGCGCGTGGCCGGGGAGAAAGCGCGGAAAGAGGCGGAAACGAGATGCAAACGATCCGCGGAAGACAATTTCTGAAGTTTGAAACTGGGGATGGGGGTAGGCGCGCTTCATACGGGTCACGTTGGACGTCGAAGTTCCGCGGAGGAAGCGGCATCAGCAGAACGATAGTTAAATAGGAGTCGTTTCGGTCGATTAGTATCAGGAAAATCGGAGGAAACGGAGAGACGTGGATCCATGAAAATGTACCTTCACGTGGAAGCTGTTTCGCTCCTGGCGAGAGAATTTTATTGGACGGCTAACGTGTTTGCTACTGTTCTGGACGATTTATCTCCCATTTAGTACCTACGACCGATTAATTGATGGAGAGAAAATATTTGATGATGTGCAATTATCGTGAAAGTGGAGCTGATATTTTCAGCTGGTGTCGGTGTAATTAGTCTTGGAACGCCGATGGGGGTGAGTCAGTTTTTGTCGTTCGCTTCTTTTAGCCTCTTCCGAAGCTGTTCAATCATTAACCACCCTTGTGAATTCTGTATCCATAGATTAGATTGCTGGGTGGAACTGGTTTCGTTTGTCGTAGGAAAATCAATGAAACTTTTAACTTTTATTATTGCTGTTCACAATCTACTTTCTAGTTTCTGTCGCTCCTAATTTTTCCACCCATGCGTTTATCCATTACATACAATATAACTCCGAAACACTTGCATCACCCTGAACGCCAAGACGAATAAGAAAATAGTAACAATAATAATAATACGTATTTATTACACCACCAATTTATGATATATACAGCAGAGTTGCCAGATGGGCGAAATTTAGCAAAGTGCTAAATTCGTTATGAAATAACTAACCACTGACGATGATTCGACTCGTAAGAACTGCGACGCGTAGCTGTGACATTGACGTTGTCTTATTCATCGTAACACCGAGCCCGCGCAGTCGTAATTGTTTGGAGTATTGGCGCGCCGGCGAGCGGGGCCGCTTAATCACCAAATTCCATTACGTCGAATGCCCCCTCGTAAAGGAAACCAGCCCCGACGGGGTTGAAATCCGTGGAGAATCCCGCGTATAAACTGCCGATGAGGCCGCGGGAATCGCGATTCCCCGTGAACGATTCGTCGAGGTGGGGTTCGCCGCGAGCTGAAGGGATAAAAAATGCAACGAGCCACGGCGCGCATGTAGGAACGCGGGGTTAGCAATACAGTGGAGAGGAAGGCGGGGGGGCGGGCGGGGTAGCGAGAAAGTGGAAAGGCCCGAGGAAAAGGCGAACCGCCGGTAAAGGATTGTGGGAGCCGTCGGATAAAGGGGGTTGCCAGAAGGTGATGGTTGATGAGAAGAGTCGAGTGAAGAGAGGCAGAAAAGAGGGACGGTGGCTGGGTACGAGGGGCATAAAGTGGGGAGAAAGGAACGCCCGTGGTTAGGGGTGAAAGAGGAACCGGAAAGACGGGGGCCGCGGGAAGAAGAAGAGCAAGTGGGGCAGATTTGCAGTTTTAATTCTTCGCGCCTCCTTTGTACGCGGCGTAGAGGATGCGTTTGCTTGGGTAATTGTTCGAAGTGTCCGAAACTCTCGGGCGAAAGGAAAATTCTCGGAGCTTAAGAAACGGGTCAGCTCGACTCGTTCTTTCTTTCTTTTGTTCCATACAAGAAATTACGAGGTATATGGGTCACGGGGATGCTTAAAAATCTGTATCTTTTTATTGAAATATAGCAGCAGTAATAAAAGTAAAAAAAACGGAGGAGGATGCTTAAATATTGATCGTCTTTGAAAAATTCCTTGGAGATCTCCTAATATTCTTTAAAACCCTCCCGCTGTTGTTGTACAATTTTTTTTAGACAACTCTGGCTTTCGCTTTGATGTTATTTCTCAGCATCATTCTGTGTATCCCGCTAATGGAAGACAGAATGCAATTTCCACGGACAAAGAAACGCTTTCTGAATATTAACCGTGCCATCTCACGGTTTTCTATATTTTTTTTTTGGTAGACGTACTAATTGTCATGGGAAAGTGGCTTCATAATTATCCCCGCAATTGTCTCCGCGGCTCAACCCCCCCCCCCTCTCCCCCGCGCACCCTTAACTATCGCACACCTTTGGATTGTCAAAGAAGAAATGCCAGAACCTTTCTCGGGGCTTCGCGGACTCGTTGCGTCTACGAGAGTCAAGTGAATTGCGACCACTTTCTTCCGTTCCCCTGAATAGGGGCGTTAGGGGCGATAGAGCAGCGTTCCCAGGGCCGCTGTAAAAACTGCAATTTACTGCGTTGCGTTTCTTTGTTCGTTAAGGGAGTAAATGAAAAAAGAAACACTGGCAAGAAAATATAAATGCACCCAAGGAACGTGTACCCACGCTCTCGCGAGGGCACATGCACCGTAATGGCGTGATAAAGGAGAACATTGTTGTTTGATGACACTTCAGGGTGGTGTCTTTACAGGCACTTAAGCCTCTGAGCTAAAAGTAACAAACAGAGATTGCAGTTGGCCGACGAAGTCGGGAACACTTCGTTTTTTTACTGTTCATTAGGAAGGTTCTACTTACTTCTACTTGGAACCCGTTGCTCTCTTTTATTCGATAATTCGAAAGATTTTACTGACGGCCTTCTGCCTTTCACTGGTTTCATTTCGACGAATCTTTCAGCGAACATACCGATCACAATGCGAATCAGCGGAGCTCTGGTAATTTTGAATTTGCACGATCGTGAAAGTAGAATACTGGCACGTGTCTCGACGCCGGACAAGTAGAACAACTCAGCGAACGGTCGGACCCGCGGCATAATTTTAATCCGCCGGCTTTGTTACGCGAAGCCTAACGAGTTGAAGTAACTGTGATTTTATCGAAGTTTCGTGAAACTCTGTGGAACTTTAATGGAACTTCGATTCCCTGAAAATTAGTGGACGAAACGTGTTTCTGACCATTTCTGACCACAGAGTCGGGCGAAATGCAATCGTGAATGGGCGGAGGGAATAAATTGAAATTTTTATACGGTTAATATTTCCATGCCCGAATATTTGCGGCAGCCCACCAGACAACAGCAGAGTTTACCATCTACCAATTCCACGGCGAAACGGATTAAAGTAATTAATAACTAACTGATACAATTTACGCATGTAAAATACAATAGCAAATTTCCAGCTGCAGAACCGCATTCAAACATCCCGTGCCTATTGTTCCGAATATCGCGCTTGCTCTTCATTCATTTGCTCGGTGATGGAAACGCTTTCTCTGGGCATAAAGAATTAAAACGCCGGCGGACAGAATACATCCACGGTTGAACGATGTCAAAATCGAATCGCTGGCACGTGGGCGATTAATTAAACGTGGAGGAAAAAATGGAGGCCATTAAAAAAGAGCCGCGCTGACGCGAAGTAGTGTGCGACTGTCACTAGTCAGACGGGTGGCGTACTTCAAACCCTGCTCGCGGAAATATCCACGGAAATGGAAGTATTACTTTGCTGTCGCCTAGGAAATGCGCAATTAAGTCACTCAAATAATTGCTGGCGAGTTACTTGCAACTTTCTAATAAAACTCTTTGACGGATACCGCCAAGGACAGTGTAGCAAAATAACTACTCGCTGATTGGCTGATATTATTTGTTCACGTTCTGACCAACGAGGAACGACAGAACTCCGGAGGGGTTTAATATTTGCCCGTAGATAGACGAACGAATTTCCAGTGATTACCTCCACTTTTGTTTCACTCACCACTTTTCATTACACGCCTGTCGGGAGCGGCCCGTAAATATTAATCAAATAACTCTCGATAGCTCGGCCCGGTGTCGCGTTTGCTCGACAATTCGGCAATTGGACGATGTTTGTTCCGTCGACTTGCCCATAGTAATTTTATTGCAGGAATTCGGGCGCAGTCGACAAATGTGACGGCTGTTAATCTGTCAAATACAGTTAAACAGCTCGTGTTTGCCGCTCTGTAAAACGATTCACCCTGGGATTCTGTTTTGCCCTCGTATCTGCCGCCGTGATTTATTCAGCAAGATTGAAGGATGCCGTCACACGTTTTTAATCGGAAGCGTTTCGAAAGCGGTGTCGTCGGTATTGTCAAGATACATAGGAAAGAGGGTGGGTGACGTAAACACCTCGCGTAAATGAATTTCGTTAAAATAAAAGCGCAGGATGGTTCGATGGAACTCGATCATTTTAGGGCGTAAATTCTCTCTCTCTGTAAATGGAACCAATGATATTAACTCCTATAAATTCATACCGTGAGATGGAAGCTCTCTTCTTTAATCCAATGTGGAATAAAATCATGATGAATTAGAAAACTTTATAGAATTACAGAGAAATTCCATTTTATACAGAAACACCGTTTAATTCCAACTCAGGGGAGAAAGCACAGCTTTCATTTAAAATTATTAGATATCTCTACTGTTTGGAAAGATACGTTCCACGGGGCGACGATAAAATCGTCGTTAACTTATTATTAAATGGTCGGAAAGTCTCCTAAGGATGGAAAATATTTTCTACGTCATCTGGCCTGATCTCGTACCATATTGCGACTAGGTATGGGATTACCTCGCGAACCGTGTAACGAGATTCCGGGTGCCATTGGTCCCTGAGAATAAATGATACCAGCTCCGTCATTGAAAACGGCCGACGCTCGAGCTGCTTTCCTCCCGGCGTACCGAATCTCATGAGCTTTCGTTTCACTGTTTGTATGAAGCCAAGTGTTACAGATTTCAAATCGCCACGAAGTTCTTCGACGGACTCAAAGAGCTTTCGTAATAAATAGAAATTAAAATGTGTCTCTTATACGCAATTTCGCCGTCGAAAAACGTATTAAATTATGCAGCTTTTGCATTACAAACTCTCATTCCCATGAAAGTACTATTTCCACGACTACCACGTAATACATTTTTCGTTGACGTAAATTATGCAACGGATGGAACGCGCGAATTATGTTCCCGCGCTTTGCCTTCACAAATTAATCTTCATTCCCGTAGATTATACCCTGTTTTATTTAAAGAATTAATACGATTTCCCTGCGCTATCCTCGTTAGAATTGACTTCATTTTTCACTGCATCCATTCGTCGACGAAATCAGAATCCTCTGCTTTTAATTTATAATCTGGTCGCTTTTATCTCTCCAAGGGTGTAATCTCTGTTTTCGAGAATAGCCTCTTTTGTAAGGCTGTGAATCTCTCTCGTGGAAGAGTGAATGTCACTTCGACCCTGCTTTCGCGATTAATTCGATGAATTTATTACACGACCCCCGCGTGCGCTGAATCGCTAAATAATGAAGCACCGTAACAACGTCCGACTCGGTTTTCAATTCCTATTTTCCTGCTCGTGTCGATGACGAATGGACTTCGGAGTTACCTGGGCGGATTATCCACCTGCATCAGCCTGCGCAGCCAAGTTTTAGCTCCGCCACTTGCTTTGTGAGCTCATGATCGATCGTTCCCGATTAGACGGCCCCAGTCTTCCAGCGAAAGTTGCTCTATCATATACAGCTTGCTTAACCGGCTCTCTGAAGACTTAAATACAGACAAGTGCGCTTGACTTTGCCAAGAAATACCTAGTATCGAACTTCAAAGAGAGCAATCTCCTGGTCGATTTCATTGCAAATCGCTTCCGAGTTTCGTGGCCCGTTTCTGTAAAATTTTTAACCAAATGAAGTCTGCGCGAAGGGCTTCCAGGATGATTCTTCTTTTCCGCTCTCTGCTTAATAAGTTCACGCTTCCCTTCTAAGTTTATTCAAGACAGAAAAGTAATTCGTAGAGCGCGATGAAATTGAGAACTAGAGCCCTCGCAGAGGCGGATAATTAACCGGCTATGGAGTAATTAAAAGCGAAACACGTACTGGAACAGAAACATTATGAATGCTACTATAAATTCAGTCGACTTGTTCGAGTAGAAAGTACGAATGCCCGGCAGATTCGTCACCATCTGGTTAGAGTACGAGCCGGGGTACAAATTTTCGCGAGCATTTCAGAGCCATACTTTTATCAAGTTCCGAAACTTTCGTTCGACTTTTCTTTCAAGGGAAACTTCACGGCTAAGTTTCAGGCGGCACGAACAGCCAGTTCTTCGCTGTCTGGAGTTGAAAATCACCTACGTATCTTTAGTTCCTCGGTCTTTCCAAACAACTCGCGCATTGAAAGTATGAATTAATTGAACTTCCAAACTGTGGGTTTACCTTTGAATCCAGCTATTCCCAATGTTCCCACCTCTCTGAGATACGCATACTTTATAAAGAAACGCCGAGGAAATAGTAATATTATCCACTTCACTGTAGCACATTCTATAATTTCCCATTAAATCAGATATTCCGACGTTGACTGATATTGTGGCACACAAAAGAAGCATCGATTCTTTCCCCTTCTAAACATAAGATGATACAGGCAAGGAGCTTCTGAGATGCGAGTGAAACAGGGAATTCCTCCGAGTATCATCGAGCCAATCGACCGGACTGTCTACCACGGCGTAAGACCCCATCACGAAACAGCTTTCCATTTAAGAATTAAGCTCGCCATGGTCTCCATTATCTTCCGCTCACTCTTCGAACCCACCGAGAGGGCCAACAGAGACAAGGGGGAGGAAAAAGACCGCTCAGATGGTTCCCAGTAATTCGTCTAAATTTCCCCGTGCCGGTAATTTGTTTAGATTCGCAATAGCTTCGGGGGGCCAACGAAGAGGAAGCACGCGCGCTCCAGAAGTTCCCGAACAGGGGAGCTAATAAATCTGATCCCGTTTCTCCGCTCGACCAGGGAAGAATGTTCTGCATTACTTTTCCCATAGTTCCCCGGGCATGTGTGCTACCTGTTTCGTGGAACCATGGCGTTGCTTACATCTTTGACGTTCTTCGAATGTTTGTTGAAATCACCGTTAAAAAAAATCTGTCCGAGGCTAAGAGAAGAAAATCGCATGGGGGTAGTTCGTAGCCAATATTTCTTGCTTTTAAAAGAATCAGGGAAGTATCTGAATGAACGTGACATTTTATACATTTTATAACGAATACGCGATGGTTGTATCAGGTTTTATCTGAAAATTTTCACGGTGAACCGAGATATTCAATAACATTGCTACTATATCAGGAGATGCACGAGATGGAGTCGCTGTTATTTAAAATATGTCGCTGCCCGTTGAATGGATCTGAATAAATACGACGGGTAGAAGCTTTTTGTAAGCCTCCGACCCACGTTATCCGAAATAAGCTGACGAATTTTCGAGGAGCGGAATAACGGCAGTCGTATATAAACTAGGGTGAAGACGCTCTCCCGTGAATTCTCGTGCTCTAGACGTCGAGAGAATACGGGCATTGTTGCGTGATATAAAATGAAACCCGAGACACCAGGAATTCACCGTGATAATCTTTTCCAACCGTAAGTCCGCCTGAATTTCCATTTTTTCGTTGCTCCTCTGGGCCATCAAATAAAATTATGGTAATTATGACGGGGAACGTGCAATCTCGTTTAGACGGGGCAGTGATTAATGATTATGCGTTTCTTTCGTTAAGTGTTTATGTGATTGCAAATACTGCTGGGCAGCTTTAAATCGATAAATATACACATTACTTTTTTGATAAAAAAAAACTATGAGTAATACATTAAAGTACTAAAAGGAGGGAAATACTTGTTGACCGAACTCCAGTTGATAGGAAATTACTGTGATATATTAATGTTTCCTTAAGTAGATTAACAAATTCGTTTGCAGAATATTTACCGATGAGGAAAGGTTGCCAACCCTTCCAAGATTGATTACATTTCAGGAATGAACGCTACGCGAGAGTACACGGAGGATTATTATGTTCATAATATTGAAATATTTGTATCGCGTTATAAATCATAATGTGTCACTGATCTCTGATTGGTATCGAGTTTCTGATTGCAGAATAGTATCCTCCTGTCCAGCTCGATTTATTTACGTACAAATGGAACGGTTGCCTCGCTCCCTTTTTAATTTAAATCTGAATTTAAATGGATATCGTGTCCAGCGACGTTGCATGCGTGTACCAAAAAGGATACCAGCGTAGATTCAGAACCGTGCTCAAAGATAAATTGAAATATAATCTGTCGTAAGTTCAGAGGGAATTTATAAAAATGGATTGTGAAAAATTAAAATTTCTTTTCCTATTCATTTCCATGGCTGCTAATTATTATAACAGAACAAATCCGTACAATTAATCAGAATTAAACCAGGGATTAATAAAATCAGTAAGCACTTAATTAGAAATTCGAATGAACCTCATCATAATAACTATTAACAGCGAGAATAGAGTATTCCAAATGAATAGAATAGTATCGAAGGCAGAATGTTTCTAACATCACCTAGTCACCAAAAAACTGATTCTCCCTCCTCGATCTACAATACAAAAAGTCCTTCGACACTTCACTGAAATCGGGTCTTGCATGCCAGCGTTGCCACCGGAATTTCCGGTCACGTAAGACGCGTTTCCACCGGGCCAGGCGAAAAAGAAGAGCATAGCCGTTGAATTTCCGTCAAAGTTAATTTAACCGTGTGCCAGCGCAAGTGACAGCCGCCATAGAAAAAACGCGGACACGATACTGAATTTTTCTGAACTCCTTTCGCCGCATCACCTAAAAATATCACACGATGCTAAGTAACAAAAAGCACCACGATAAAAAGTTGGTACGAAATTAAACAATTCCCCAATAAAAATCGACTTGCACGATGAAAGAAGCTCGGAGTTCGTTAACTGACCTACAGATATTTATTTTCGTTCATTCCTAAAAATAACACAAACGTGGCACAAGCACAGTTGTCTCCAAAAAGCAAGATAGAAATTAATTATCAATGGATTCCAATCCCGGAAGTAGCTTCTCGTCTTTGTCATAAATCTATGCCAAGCATACCGAGAGAAAAAAAACTTTCGCCAAGGGAATCTATCAAGGAGAGTATTTTACGTGTCCGCCTCCGATCATTTTGATTTTTGGATATGTTATAGAGGACCGAAAAATAAGAAATACGTGTTTTTTATTTTTCCCCGTTTTCATATTTGGGGGCTGAAAACTGCGTTCAAATTTAGGGTTGAAAAATCATTTTTGTGGACTTTTTGAAAATCTGGTGAGTCAGTGATATTTCGCATTGAAAGACACAAAATTCGTCCATTCACACTATTCCCCTATCTCTAATAGTTCTCGAGATATTCCACAAAAATGATTTTTCAACCCTAACTTTGAACGCAGTTTTCACCCCCCAAATATGAAAACGGGGAAAAATAAAAAAACACGTATTTCTTATTTTTCGGTCCCCTATAACATATCCAAAAATCAAAATGATCGGAGGCGGACACCTAAAATACTCTCCTTGTAAGAGAAATCATTGGAGAATGAAATTAGCAATCCGTTGTCCGTCATCGCTGATCGACGTTTAATCGCTCATTATGAAGTCACAGGCCACGAGGTGTCGCACAAAGGCGAGATTAATTGTTTACCCGGGAAAATCGCGTAGGTAGCGCAAACAGATATCGAACGTTCACTTGCGCGTCAGCCGTGCTTAATTCCTCTTTTCATAAACGCCTCTGGAGAGGCGTTCGGGGGGCGGTAGGTGGCAGAAGAAGTGATAGTGGTGAAGTAGGACAGGGTGGGGGCAACCCGCTCGAATATTTATCACGTAATCCCTGGACATTATGCTTGGCTACTCGTGATCATAAATTATAACCTATGGAATGGAACGAGTATACATTTCGGGGTAGACTGGCACGCGCAGTTTGTCCTTAACGTATTCACCTCCGCGGTGGGAAATTCGTGACGTTGAGTAATCGTTCGGGGCCCGTTGGGAAAAAATACTCGGCCGCGATGCGAGCCAACCGATTCGACTGTCGCGAAAGCGTGAAGGAACGGGGATCCTCGGATCGGTTCGAGTCGCGGTGGAGATCGTCGGGTCTCTTCAGCCCCAACTGGCTTCGAAGCATTCGGTTCAGTGAGAGCACCTGTGATTTTAGAATTCCGAGGATGATTGGGATCCTCATTCGCGGCCGGGCGGGACTCCCAGGGAATTAAGGACGGTCCGGAAGTCGAGGAACTTCTGGGAAAGAAGCTCGGGAAGAAGCTGAAGATTGGAATAGAATGTCCGAGTAATGCGAAAAGTCGGGGGCTTTACAAGATTGTGAAAAGCCTGTGTACGATAGCTTAACGCGGAGACTGTGGACTACTGTTTCCTCCGCGCTCTGCCGTGGTATTGTTTGACGCTTCGACCCGGTGTTTCGGGGCCCATCGCGGAACTTTCTTGTACTCGAACCGTTTCAGAACGATTGTCCTCCGCTTTAATGATAGAGTCTGTCAGTTAAAAGTTTGAAAAGGCAGGAAACGCCGCTGCGACGCTCCGATCCTCAGCCACTCGTGAATCGCTGGAGACTCTTTGGAGTTTCGGCGCGGTGTTTAGAATTTCTTACGAGCCGTTGGACTCCAGTTGACGGGAAATTGTCGACGAGCCTCTTTTATTTTAATGCTGGGAGTTCGTCAAAATTTATCAAAGTTCCCGGCGGCCCCCGGAAAAGCTGTAACAGTCGCGAAGTGAAATAACGCCCGGCAAGAAGTGACCCGTTAATGTTGCGCGGATCTTGGAACGGCGGAAAGTTCCCGAAAGCAACGAATTTCGGAGCTGCGAAAGTTTCCGGGCCGCCGGTATTTCGGTAATGTCTGCATTATCCGAACTTTTGTGCGGCCCAGCCGAGCCGTGAGTAATTTTCACTGAGCCAAGATCATTTCGACTTTTACGCTATCCCCATGTTTATGGAAGGGATATTCCGCCGTCGTAACTTTCGGGCAACTTTGAGGTTCTCTGGTACAAGTTCACCGAAATATGCCCCAAATACCTTTTAACTGCATTTCACCGTTTCCTGTCAACGATAGAAATGATTATTCCACTATTCAGCTACGCGTATTCACTTACACTGGATTCTTACACCATGTAACTATCTTATTAAGTAATTCTGGAACACCCGGCACAAAAGACGAGCCACTTAACTTTAACACTTAAAGTACCTATTTTCATTGTTCTTAGCGGTACTAACAATTTCCCAGGCGCGGAAAATTCCTTCTCAAAACTGCCGGGGAAATACAGGGAAATGGAGTCGAAAACGCCTGGTTTTATCTCGTTTATTTAATTCACGGAATGAGGGGATTGAAGCGTTTAATGCCAGCCGTGTGTTTATCTTCTTATGTGACGTTTATTAGGAATTATACGACAATGAGAACGGGCGTCAGTGCTGGCGTATTTCTGCTGCATGTCGACGCCATTTCTGCACCGGTATACACACCCGGGATCCACGTCCTGCCTGTGTACCGTGCCCGTTTGTTTATTATCAAAGGGAAAGTTGAGTTGCGCGGGACGACGAACCCCCAGCGGCCTGGTCGATTTCTATTAAATCCCCGGAAGTCTACTCAGCTTTCGGTTCTTTCGCAACAATTCGAGGCCGACTATTCTGGAGATGAACCACTTTTTTTTCGAAACAGCGACAAGTGCATTTTTTTCCTCGGCCGGCTTTAAAGCTCTACGAAATTTTTTTTTTCAAAGCGTGTCCGCCGATGCAGCGGCAGGTGTATGCGTGGCTGCGCGTGCTTTTACTGGAAAACAAAAACGGGTAAACTAAAAGGTAGAAAAATGGAAGTCTAAAAAAAGAGGGCGCGGAGAAAGAGAGGGGACGAGTAACAAATGAAACTTTCGACGTTGATGGTGAACCCAATTTTCACCGTGCCGTTTGCGGTCGGGCCAACGAGACACGAAACTCGATCAGTTTACGGGCGAATACTTGGGGAAATTTTCGCTGCCGGGTAAATACGCGGCAAATCAATCTGCGTGTAACAAACTGACAGGAAATTCGATTGCACTCATAAGTGTTACAAGACATAACTTAACGTAGATATCACCTGTCCAAAGACTAACGTAACTTTGATTCTTAGACATATAGAGCAACAACAATCAGACGTCACATTTGATTAAGTTTAGTCATTTAAATATTATTAACACTATTCCTACCGACACATTTCACGTCATTTGACCGGTCGCGTTAGGTAAGACAGACTACAAATTTTTCTCAGAAAATAAACAATAAAACAAGAAGTGAATATTCAAAAATGTATTATACGTATATTTGAGGCAAAGTCGCGAAGTTTAAAGGCGATTCAATTACGTTGTATATAGAAAATTCTAATCGACATTTTAAAAACGGTCCTTTTCACCGGTTCGTGATAGGAATATTAGTAATAGGCTAATGAGAATCGGATCTGGAGCTTTTAAACGTCTGTTATTTTCGTTTGTTTCGTACGTTTTCATAAACTGTAACGTGTAATTAATCACGTTTTTCGTTGACAGAACATTATTACCAGCGTAAGAACCGTATGAGAGCATGACGACGAGCTATTTATCTTGAGGAGAACACGGCCCGATAACCGGGTTTCGACGAATACAAAGGACACCAAGCTCATCAGCGGCCTCGTGGTACGCGCGAAGACGCGCAAAAGTGCTCTTTTGAAATTTAAATTCTTGCTAATGAAGTGTTCGCAATTTACAGCGGCCGTTTCGTTACGTCTTTCGCTCGAAATTTCGCACAATGCAAAATTTCTCATTGGCACACGTCGGCCGGCAGAACGCTGTTCCTCTTCTTTTTCCTTTTTTTTTTTTTTATTCTTTGCCTCTCATCGCGGCACTCGACTTTTTTCCTCGCATAACGCGACGTAAATTTCCCTTAATTCCGGCCGACCTGCTTCCGTGCCCTGCCATCTTTGCGTAGGTTAAAATAATCGTGGCGATCGATAACAATTTCGCAATTTGTCAATTAGATCGATTATCTGCCTCGTAATATCTCACCTACCAGCTCAAGCTTTCTATTTTAAATTCTCTGACATTTTAATAAAGCTTTTCCTCCCCTTGAATTCTTCTAATATTTTCCAGACCGTCCTCGCTTCCTTTTATTTGCGTCAGCTTATTTATGAACATCGATTGATAGAAAGTGCGTCAATTTTTTTTTATTTTTCTTCCAAGTTTGCACAACGAAAGTAGCCCAACAGGTCGTGCGCTTTTAAAATTCCGGGATTAGAAGGTGGCTTCTAAAACAACAGAACGGTTTCAAACGAAAATCAAACACGGTTCAGCGTGCATTAACCGATTGGTCGCTCTTAAGGATACAAAGAGCGCGCGTGCGTTTGTTTCGCGAAGTACATATTTGCGATTCATTTAATGCTTGGTCTCTCTTCTATCATCTGCTCGCTGCGAGTCCACGAGACTTACTCGAAAAATGGGATAGAGGTAAAAAGCAAATTGCGATCCTTGCAATTTATGCTTTATTTATTTGCCGGTTAGAAAGAGATAATAACGCTCGAAAGGAATAAACGTTTTTCCTCCCGACCTATAATTCCACCAGCTGTAATATATATCCTCCGCTTTGCCTAGCAACATTATTCACTATCACGAACAGTGACTGTAACTGTTGATTGTTTCGGCCTTACAATAAGGAATACTACGCGCCAAATTTAATACGAAATTTCATACATAATTGCCCGGCAATTACGCGTTGCATGCCGAGTTAATTTACATTCATTTACCTCTATGCGTACGCACCACGTGGAAAGGAACAACACTGCAGGCTGCGCAACAGTAACTACACGGGACTCGCTGTGAGCCTTCTATTTTCCAATGATACAAAATCATGAAACTTTCATGCGGCATTTCAGAAAATACTCGTCACGTATACTGCGGCACGTAGAACGCGAACGAACGGAAGGGAAATGAAACGATGCGGCGGGCAATGGAATAAAACCCGTTTCAAAAATGAGGACATACGGAGCGGGTAATGGAAGCCAGATTTTGAAACGGGGCAATTTCAAAAGTGTTGCGGATGATACAGAGCGGTCGCGGGGATACTGGAGCCAATTTAAAAGTAGTCATCGAGGTGGCTTCTGCTGGGGACAGCCACTTCTCTTCGACCTCTGCTACGCTTCTATGAATGATGGTCGATTGTAATTCAGTCGCGAACAGCTCGGCCTTCTTCTAAATAAAGCAGTGTATGCACGTGTCACGGGCACTCTTTTTCACATTAATTTATCAATAAATTTTTAGTTTATATTATGGTTAGGCTTACTAACAGTTTATACTGCGGCCTCGCCTTTCCTCTAATCTGTACCACATCATTTTCTTTTATTTTTTCTGTCACGTTTAAAGGGTAATAAAGTTGAAATAATAATACACGATACAAGATTATTATTTTTTTATTATTTTTATTAGATTACACGATCAATTTTCATCAAAGTGCAAGCATGCTAATGCATTATCACTGTTTACAACTATCTTTTCTTACTTATTTAGTAAATCACTTTAAACAGTAGGATTTCGTGATTCTTATCTCTGAAACAGTTTCGTACGAGTCGAAGTATGCACGGATCTGCCATTGTCCCCTTCGCACTCCATTCGCGGAGCTTGAATCCCAAGTTTCTGACAATCGTAATTTCGTAATCGGCACGCTGCTTTCGACGTATGATAGCCTAAGTGCGGGGATTACGGATTTATCGTCACGGCTGGCGTGAAGTCGGATCCGACTGGAAGTCAAGAAGCCAATAACGCTAGGGAACGCGAGATTATCCCTGTGCTCTCTCTCAGAGACGACACTTTATGAGCGCCATTTGCGGAGTTATAGAAGTCGGAAGTTTTTGAAGGCTCTTGGCATACATAATCTTCGGAGTGCCGGGTTGGAGGAGGGACACGCGTCCCCGGGTAAGAAGGTTCTTTACAGACCGCGGAAACTGATGTTCGAAACGAGTGGCGTGTAATTGTGCTTGGATCGTAGCGCTCACTTTACTCAACTTTTAACCTAGACGGAGTGTATAAATTCAATTGGAACCTTTCTGATAAACTCAAGGCAGCCAACGTTTCAGATCGATGTGCCCCGAGATGTCGCTTCTTCCTCTCCCTTTGTGCTGGAGAATTTTCATATCCCGAGTTAACAAGCAGTTGCGAGGGATGAAGGAAAGATAACTGGCAGTAACAACCACGATGTCATCTTTGTCTTGTTACCCGTATTATCTCGAAAATATATATCCCACAACCACCTGGTTCCTTTAATTCCCATTAAAAAAGCTATAAATACGATCTGAATAATTTCTACTTCAGTCTTTCACTTCTTTTACTTTCGTTTATAGTATTGGGGTAAATCCGGGAGACGCGGTCGTGCCGGAGAGTTGGTCGAGTCGCTATATTTCAGACTCTGTACGTTAAAGTGCGGACCAATTTTTTCTCTAGAAGCCAAAAAGTTGAATGAATACCGTCATTTCGCTTCCATCTGTGTTTTTCTGGATTTATAGGCTTTAAAAGATAAATTGAGGTTACATTTAACCTCTTTTGTCAAACAGCCAAAGTATTTGACCATATTAACTCTTCCTCTCAAAGCTAACGAGAAAACCATCTTTCGCTGCAGAAAGGAGAGATGGTCGAGTTATGATTTTTTTATTATTTTCGTTTATTTTTTATTATTATTTTATTATTAACTTTGTTCATTTAGTTTATTTACTCGCTTTTGTATTAATTTGCCTTGCTAATCGCCAGTAGGTAGTTCACTTTTTCTTTGACGTGTTCTTTACACGTTTAGCATAAACAAATTAAATATCAATGAATCTATAATTGTATTCACTCATAAATAATTTTGTTTTATCCTTTGTTAACTTTCCATGAATAAATATGTGAGTGTTCTCTGCCAACGACGAAAACTATTTCTCCCGACAGATGTCATGACTTCAGTTTTCAACCCGATTTGCAGTAAATATTCTCTTAAATCAAATATCGACCAGTTTTTTTCTGAATCAGCGTAAAATTCTGAACATATAGGCTTGTTCTGATAAAATAAGTAATTTCTATATTAGTTTTAATAGTCATTTTATATTAGGTCGACCGCGTCTCCCGGATTTACCCTATACGACTCATTACCCTGATTCTGATCAATGTATCATCGTAAATCGTCTCCGTCTATGCTTGCACGAACTTCGGTATCACGTCTTGTTCCGAGTGCTATCGTTCCAGCGGATGCAGCTGCAGCTGTCACTGCAGCTTGCATGCCACGTGAGACGAATGGAGAACAGCTGCTTAGTTACGTACTCCTTGAAAAGTGGTTCGGTTAGAGGGTGCTAAATTCATTATAACGGCTGAGACTGTGATATCGGCAGACTGCCAGCCGGGTCGCAGCTGATCGGGATGAATTTGAATTTACTGGAACGCCTCGCAAACTTTACGGGCCGTTCAGATGCATCGGAACGGTCCGGAGGAGCATCCTGCGCTCCAAGGATTCGCCGTACACTGGATTAGAGGTTTGCAATCGATTAAACGGGATGCACTGTCGTTCCCCTGTTCTTGGAGGCGAACAATTTGACGGACCGCGACGGCAGAGGGAACTGTGAAATGCTGAGAGGAGTTCGATGCAGAATCTGTGACATCTGATCGGAGATCCTTCCGTGAAAACAGAGGTATTCGAAATTATAATCAGAAATCAGAATTGCCTCCATTAAATTAGTCTTCCCTTATTTTCATAGAAATTGTTCATTTTTGAGTCCGAACTTACACCTACGTGACCTTAATATTTCTAATTACTACCCAAATTCATGTATCGCATTTTAATCTCAAACCTTAAATCTTTTAAATCTTAACTTAATTATCTTTATAATTAAATCTCGAAAAAATCTAGGGTTCCTTGAATCTTAATTTTATCCTCCAGTTCTAGGGGACGAGTGTACGTTGGTACGTCTTTCTAAAAGAGGGTCGACAGTATTTAACAAAAGGACAGTTGAGAGTGAACCGTGCAAGGAGACACTTACAAGAACTCCCACATAAAGTAGACTGCTGTGTAATCAGAAAATACACCATCGTCTCTCTGTATTCCCTATATCCTACAATATTCATGCTTAAAGGAAGCTTAACAATCACCGGTGAACGAGGATTGTAAAATCTAAGTACACTTCCCTGGAAAACCAAAGAAAACGCTCGAAGCAGGTATTTCTTGCCTCGTAAACCGTCCCTGTGTAAGTCCAACGTGACAGTCGCAGTTACATCGGTCGAAACATGTCGGGGGCGTGCTTGCAGAAGCTCGGGAATGCCGGGATTTCCAGTGTCCAGAGGGCTGAGGCGGCATGTTAGCCGGCGGACCCTTAGAAGTGCCATGCAGCAAGTGTGAATACACTATGCCGCTGCTATGCAACGCGAGCGAGCGCGCGTCGCATTATGTCGCCGGGCTGGCGGTGCCGCTTTTCATTTGTCGGCTGATTCATTGACCGCCACCACTGTTTCGGGGTGGAGCGACGCAAACGAGTCGCGCCGCATAGCCCGCGAATATCGTATTCCACTTTGTCCTGCCCGACGATTGAATTTAGAATGGGCTGTCGTCGACAAACGCTACACAAAAGCGTAAAACTAAGGGCCCACTCTGTTTTCCGGCACGATTGGATGGAAGTCGATGGACCATTTCGGTTTTGACGAACTTGAAAAGTTGGTGGCCACATCGTTGCGGTCCCTTTTACCTGGTTCGATTCTTCTCACGACAGCTTCCGTCAAATATTTCGCCCCAATTCTCTTTCTGTCCAGTGATTCCTACATTCCTCTCCATCTTCATTCCATTTGTTGACATATTTTTAATTTCTTTCTGTTTGCTTGAATCTTGTATTACCTCCTACTGACAGCGTTTTTTTTCTGAAAATTATTCAGAATATGCAAATTGTTTGTAGAAATGGTCGAGTCATGATTGTTTTTTTTTGTTGCAATAATTTGTATTTTCTTATGTACTTGGGTATACGTTGAATGATTTTTTGAATGTTTAATTGTAAAGCTTTTTAAATTTCACCTCCACGAACGATGAAATTATGAAAGCAGCTACTTTTAGAAGCGGCAGCTAGCAAGATTACCAGAGTTTTCAACGCCAGTAGTCTTCTCCTCGGTCAATGAGAAGCCATCCCTTCCGTAATCCTTTCTTCGCTTATTTAATAACGCGCTTCCAACCCTCCCTTTCGAATTGTTCGCGGCCAGGGAATCGTGCACGGTTCACAACGCGTTTACAGTACGAGTTCTCGATGTAAATAAGCTTCCCTTTCGCTTTTTAAAAGCTCACCGCGTCTCGTTCCGCGCCACTGCTCAACCCTCGTAAAGGAGGCAACGGTATCAGTGCAATTTGTTGCAGACCCTGCAATTATTCTTGCACACGTAACCGGCTCTTATCGCACGCGTACGTGTTTTGCTCCTCACGCATTTTAAATCAGATTTTGTATTATCTACAAGCAGTTTTTTTTTCTTACAATTAGTTGCGCCTCTGGAACGGTGGTATCCCGCCGAGTCTTTCTAACTATGTAGTAAATTCCTCGTATCCCATTTTTTACACGCTTCCATGTACATTTTCATTTTACATGAATATTATATTTTAATATTCCTTTTCCGATTTCTTCTTGCTTAAAAACGAGAAGTTTGCTTCACTTTTATATACGAAGTTAATTGTAATATTTTCACGCGTTAACGCGAATTTACTCTTCAGAAGATACCTTACCAATTTATCCTCAGTTACACTTAACACATACTTCCATCAATTTTCCTCAGCTTCTCGTCTTTAAACTTTCATTTGTAAACCTCGTTAGTTTCCACCACTTTCTGCGAAACGTTTGCGTTAACTTTGTGAGCATTGTCAGCGTTACCCCCAACTATCCACAAAGACTTCACTCCTGAAAAACTTGTTTGCACACGACGCTCCAGAACCCTCATTCTATCGTCTTTATTATTCGCCCCGCGTTGTACTTTGACCCGGGATCCGTAGTTTCTCTGACGAACAAACGGCTGAAAGGAAAATTCATTGCTCTGTGATATACCTATTCGAGCGTGAAACTTTCTTTCGAGAATTATGAAAGGGACAATATTCGAAGAGCGCGAGGCGAAGCTCGCGTACTTTCTACGCTTCCACCGTGCCGAGCGATACGCCCGCGCCGCGACGGCGCTCGCTTTTCAATTCACCACTCGTCGCTTTCGCCGGGTACACTTGCATACAAACGCGCGCATTTGACCGCGTCCCTTACAGCATAACTCTATAGTGTAACTGCAACCTTAGACCGTGTGCATGCCGCAGTTGGTAGTCGGATGCCAACCGAGACGTGTGCATTTTTATACGACCGCGGAGGAGCCAACGTACGCAACGATGCAACTTTGAGCTCGTTGCATAGTTGAACGCGTGGCCGTTGAATGTTGCAGATAGAGGTCAATAGAGCCGCCGGGACTTTTCCTTCCGCGCGATGGAAATTCCGCCTGGCTCGCGCGAAAACCGAATCAATGATTAATAACTATAGCATCTGCTATTACTTGACCCACATTCTCGCCGGTTCAAACGGGGCTGCCGAGCTCCCCCGATGTTATCTTATCACAGTTTTGCAGAAGAAACTCCTGTTGGGTCGCTGAATAATGAATCACGCTCCGACGTATCCCGGTCCAACCGTTTCCAAACCGTTAAATATACGAAACTCGTAGCATAGGTTCGACGCGGACGAGGCTTCATCGAGCAACTATTTCTGACACTTCTATATATAAAAACACAGCTTCCTGATATTTCCAAAGCGGTCCTTTCATTTCTATCGTTCTATTTTTCTCGCCAATACTTATAGACGACTACAGATGTCTCCAGGACGAGGGATTAAAGCAGCTCGCCTGCTCCAGGCGTACATAAATTTAGAAGTAATCGCGCGGTTACGGCGTTGACGTTATTTCCACAGAGGATGGATAAATAATAAATAGCCGAGCGGTGTGGCGGGACACGATGGCAAACAAAGAAATGATTCATGCCAGCGGTCTGTAGATCCGCGGATTTGCGTGCAACAGGACGTGATATTTGTCGGACCTGGGACTTGTGTGCACATCCACCGGCACCATCGACGCCGTGTTTCGCGGGCGTGGCGGCGAGGAAAAGCTCGGGCTTGCACTGCTCGTGAAAACCGTTCGTTGATCTTGATCCACGTAAACAGACGCGACACGGGGCGTTCGGCCGTGATAACGCGTTCTAATAAGGGATCCGTTGATACTACACCCGCGCTGTTTTATACCCAGCTGGAAGGGCGTCCACCCTCTTTCAACGAGCGTATTCTGCCCGCGGGACGGCTGAATTAAGTCGGGAAAATACTTGACGGTGAATGGCCCCCGGCTTTCCTGGCTGATCGAGCTAGATGCTCGATAGTGTGGAACAGTGTTTTAACACGAAACACGGGTGTTTGTTGAGAAACAGCGAAGGGAACCAAAGGCAGCTTGTAATGAGCTTGGTATCGTCGCGTTCAACACTAAATTCTGCGTTTAGCATTGAAAAGTCTGTGAAATCGATGGAGGATGTTTCATTTAATAATAATAATAATAATAATACGTCTTTATTACACCAACAAATTAAGTAGGGGAAACAAACCAGTAAATGACCGAATTGTTGAACGAGAAGCCCAGTAAATGACCGCATACTTTTATTAAGAATTGTACTTATTAATGTTTGTTTAATATGGAAAACCAGAAATATGGGATATTAAAAGTGCAACTACACTCTATCTATAAACAAATAGTAATTTTTAAATTTATAATTGACAATTCTTTGCCTAATGGTCATTCACTGGTATGCGGTCAATTACTGGTTGCTTTACCCTAGTACAGATTTAGTTTTTTTTTTTTTTTGTGGCGCAACGGGCGGAATTCAGCAGAATGCTGTTTTAAAATCCTACCCCACTAATCCACTAATCTCTGTGACTCTTTGCGTAGAGTCGGAATATTGGCACAGTTTCCGTCACCAGTTATTATTCCGCGAAACTGTGCTTCCATACTCGTCGCGTGGATTAAATAGATGTTACGTGTATACGAGTTGGGGAAAAATCGGCGCACGCCGCGTTCAACTTTCTTTTAATGTAATTACATCGTGATAGCAATTTCACGGATTAAACGTCGCTGGGCGACGTCCCGTGTTTTTCCGGCGACCGCATGGATTTAATATTCAATTTTAATGCTCGTGCCTGCTACGAAGCGCGGGGAAAAACAACTGCTATTGTCGGCTGGAAATTTCGCGATTGACGTGGAAACGTGCTGGAACGAGCGTTCGGCGATTAACTCTTCATCAATTACAGTTTTCACTGCATTCACTGTTAAACGACTACGCTGCTCGGTTCGGCAGGCTTTGTGGTATCAATGTAGCAGTCTTCCACGTGATAGTTGATAGTATCTTCGGGACGAGGGGTGTAAAGTTAAGCCACTCACCCATCGCGTAACAGTTTCAAATGGAATATTTAACAGGAAAACTTAGTAGTTTTAGTAGACAGATGTAGAAATACGAACACCGTTGGTATTTAAAGCTACAAGTTTCCCTGAGTCGAATATATGATAATGGAATGTGGAGGGAATTTTCAAAGCACAGCGGAGAAGAAAAAGATCGACATTTATTGGAGAGCGGAAAAAAGGAAAGCGTGCGAGCAAGCGCAGGGTCACCTCATTACGGGGCAACTGTTGAAACTCTCGGAACCGTTTCCGTGATTGCTTTTCCACTTGATTTCCAGCTGACGGAAATTTATTTGTTGACACGACTCGGCGTCGTTAAAAGTACAATTAAAATGTTAGCGGGCGAGGAAAAAATGCGAGTGAACCGTGTGTATTCGGAAGTTGAAACGAGTTTAAAATATACAAACACGCGGTATGCGTGGGTGTGGGGCAGAATTTTTGGACGAAGCGACAGGAGCTATTCTCCGGGTGTTTCTCAAAGCACTTTTTATGGGAAACGCATCTCGTTCACCGCTATTTACGCGCTGAATCCGTGATAAACTAAGTTTAAAGTGTCGACGGTTACGATTTTGTAACAACGGCCGAAAGTGTGCCAGTAGAATTGTCCCACTAAGTATCCCTCCGCGTTGTAAACTACACAATTACAAGACTTGAAGTAAAGCAGGAAAATGAAAATGTTTTTCAACGAATGTTCTATTCCACTGAAGTTCGGCCAAGTATAATCCTTAATTACCAACCACATGGCTGTCCGAACTTCGCTGTATTTTCTAGAGAATTTAATTATCACTGCGCTTCATCGTTCTACTTGATAATAGCGACGATTGCCTGCCACGAGTAAAAGAATCTTTATTTCTCTGGCAACAGAACTGTCTTAAATCAAGAAATTTATCCAGCCGTATAAAGTTTCATTCGTTATTTTTGTTGAAAAAGAAATTTCATTGCATGTTTACACAGAATTTCAGAATATCCATACAGCATCGTTGCTTATTGTTCGTTTCGAAAGTAACAGATCCCTATTTTTGACTGAGCGAAGCACTTCAAAAAAACCAATTGTTGGCGGACAACGATCGATTAATTAAAAACGCGCCGCAAGGGTCGTCCCTCGGTTTTCGCGTGCAACTCGAAATTGACGAAACACCCCGAATTGGACGAAAGTAAAGCGGGGGGAAAAGCAGAAAAATACAAATTGCATGCTGCGAATCGACCGTTATTCGAGCCGTTGGTAGTATTTTGCGCGCGCCTCGACGGCAATTCAAGCATCGCTGACACAATAATGAAACTTCCGGTGCCCGTTGAATTAGAGAGATTACGTTAATCCGTCGCGTTGAATTCGAATAATCTACCAGCTCCAAGCACCCGACCAAAACAGATTATCCATAGTCGAAATAAGAACACAAAGCCCGTAGTGACATCGGGATTTCGTTGGCACCGCGGTCGCTGGACATAATGGGAATTATTATCGAAGAACAACAAATGCGCATCCGCCATAATCCTGGAAATATTAACAACCACTTCTGCTCAGATTACCTTGGAAATGTGTTTAATTAACTGAATGGTTAACGGCCTCGTAAAAGGTCTTAAACCACTCGATATCTCGCGTGCACTCGTTACCAGCGCTGCAAATGTGTTAATACCTGCAGGAGGGATAAGAATTAATGGAATACTCTACCAAAATCGTATCGCCCGAGGCTTAAATGTTACATTTCTAAGTATACAAGCGGAACTTGTGGAATTTTGAATGCCAGAGCTTTTTCAGTCCTACGTTAACGTTCGTCGAAGGAAAGAATCGCGGCGCTAAAGTGTTTCCTGACATTTTTATTAACGATAAGCGCCCGAGCCACGAACTCTTAAAGATTTAACTGCGTGAGATAAGTAAGAGCCATGGCGGCCCCGTGGGAGCAATAAGGTATCCCCGAGTTTCAAAACTTCCATACTTCGATGCTTTTTAATTTGATAAACCTCCCATACGTGAAATAAGCTAAACGTATTTACTTAGTGCCACGAAAGTTTCTTGTATGTCAGTGAATAACATTTCGACGCGTGTTTCCCAAAGCGAACAGTCAAAATTGAAAGCACTCTGGAAGCATTAATTCTGCAACATTAACAGCTCCAATGTTCAATATTTAACGACGTTAAATATGAATTCAGATATGAAATTCGTTTCCAATTCATCCGTGTTAAGTAATACGCGAATAAAAAGAGCATCGCTGCCAGACAGAAATGAAACGCGAAAAGTATCTAATAGGATTTTTGGGGTAACTACCGTAATAATAGCAGCTTATTTCGCGAAGGAGCATCTGGATAATCTAGAATACAAGAGTTTCAACTCGATCTCCCATATTACGGCGTCGAATGAAAGAAGCAGCGAGCGAAACCAGCAACTTTCATTGCAACTAATCGAACCGTAAATATTAAAACGCGATTCTTTATAAACTGTTGAGCTCCGGGTGCACGGCTCGTTTCCCTCGCCTCTTCGCGTGTTCAAACGGAGACTTTGCGCGAGAGGCTTTGTTGAGCAAAGGGATAAGAGGCGAATGAATAAATTTGCATATTTTAAATATTAAGAAGCCTACGCGCTCTTTGCTCTCCCATCGAAAACAGAGTCTTTGAGGGTAAATAAGACGTCGGCGTATAATTCCCGTAAGCGATGAGGAAACACTGGGAAATGAAAGATGGATGGCTAGCGGGGAGGTTGTTATCGAAACGGTACCTAATATATTTTCGGAAGGGTGCTTGCACGAAGACTGCGATTCGGTACAGCTACACACAGAATTATATACAGCTGCACGGGAGAAGTGATATTCGTAAATCAGTTTCGAGGAAAACAAAGTCATAATAGCGTCCACTGAAGACGAGAAGTGACGTTTTCAATTTAACTATCTCGCCTCGATAACCGCCACGCCACCGCAGCGGAATATAACGGCCACCAATTCGTGTCAATTGCGTTGTATTCGGAAAAACTTCTTTGCTCAGCTCCGCGTCGAGATGAATGCAGAGTTGCGTGGTAGTGGTGTCTGGCGTTTATGGTAATTGAACAGTTGCTGACTTGGTAAATGCCTGTAACGCGAAGGCACGGCGGGGGTTGAAAAGAAGAGGAGCGCGAGAAAAAAGGGGTAAAACGGCTGGTAAAATGCATCACACCTTTAGCTCTTTACGCGAGCATGGCGCGAATGCTGGGTCTTTAGCAGATTTTCGCAAACTGCAAAACATTCTCCGTTGTCGATATCCGTGTTACAGTTTCTTTCTCCAATTATACCGTTTCGATTAAATTTCTTGTGGAAGATTCGTTGTTAAATTAGTCCCCCGTTAAAAATTGTTGTTTTTTTAAATCTTCTTTATTCTCGGTGTACGATTTTCCGGGCGAAAAATCTACAATCTCTTCCTTTCCATAAACTTATGCCGGAGATATTGAAAAAGAGTAATGGAACACACTCTTGGCTTGATTTTATAAATTAATCATTGAAAGGTTTCGCGTGTATTCTTCGATCGCTATCAGAAAGCTTTCCCATCTGCTTTCTATCTCCCTTTACAAGTAAATTCCTGTAGTGAACCCGAACATGCTTTCTCGATCGCATCTAAACGATTGTTCAACGCTGATACCCTCATCCTCGAAACAGTTTCTCGACAGCATACGTCGCCATCGCGTCCGATGAACAGCCGAGGTATTTCATTCTTATCTAATCCATTAGAAAAGAAAAACGAAGGACATTCCGTTTGCTCGCCAGCTTATCGATTGTGTCCATTCAGCCAGTACTATGAGCCGGCGCGTTTCTCTAAGGATTTTATCTAAATGAAATTCCTTTATACGTGGGCATTTCTCCAGGCATTCGGTCACCGGCTCTTCCTTTGTGCGTTAGCTAATAAATAAACAATCTACCTCAATACATCTGCCGGCACGTTTATTTCCCTCGTGTGTGGCAAATTGATGCGATTTTTCCGGCGAATATTTTCCATTTAAAAAATTCTCGAACATCGCAGTTTGCCACAGAACAAGTCAACCTTAAATCAACCAAGGGACCTATGTTTACTAAGCCACAATTTCCAACATCCCCTCTTCCATCTCTTCCATCCACACAGGTACCTCTAGGAGTAACAATTCCTCAAATACTCCAGACTTTTTCCGCGCTCCCCAACAACATCCAGTCGTATTTAAATATTTGATCGAGCTACGTGGCCTGGAACCATCGCGTACGTCATGGTACAAAAAGTGATACAACCTGCAGCCCCGTATTTTCACGCACCGCACGGACAAATGAGCTCGACGAAAGAAAGCGACGCGTATCGTGCAACAACGTGCACATTTTTCGATAGGGTGTGTGGCGATTCGAGTTTGCAGGCGTTAAAAGCGTGTCAAAGAAGTTCGTTCGGTGGTCTGGGCGCGAGAAAGGTGATGCTGCGGGAATCCAATGAGAATGGACACGAGTGGCTTAGAAGAATACAACAAAAAACAGCGGCCAGTGGATCTTGGGGAAGGTCGAGCGGGATTTCTGGAAAAATAAGCTGATGGAAAGTAACACAATCCCGTGTCGACTACAATACGGACGGATACCTATTGATCCGCAGTCTGAAATATCAGGAACAGTTTCGTGCACACACGGAATACAAATAACCGAACGATTTCTGCCCTTCGACAGGTCGCTACGTGTCCCGCCACGTTATTTCGCGTGTCGGTGCCCTTTTATCGCGAAACGCCCCGGCTCCGTTGTGCTAACGCGGCGAAATAAAATTTCGCTTAAATTGCTGCCATATTGTTAACGCCTCCCTCCCCATCGGGCTATTCTTCTCTTTTTTTTTCTGCCGCGAGCCTGTGAAATTTCGGCACCCGGCGAAGGACGAACGTTCTATCCTTTGTTCGTTTTTCCAGATACGTGACCTGACCTCCTGCCTCCGTTCCGATATTTTCCACCCTTTGTTCAAGTTACTGGCGGCTTTAAACTGCTCTCATCGCGAATCCTAGGATATTAAGAGACCCTAGCGGAACTATGTACAGTATTATTGCAACGTGGAAATTAGTTCAAATTAGAAACATTTTTCTACAACTATTTCCAGCGAAAGAAAAATAATGATAATTCTTTTTCTGTTTCAGGTAAGTTAGTTACTGTGGCAATCGCGATGAGTACCGATTCATTCCGCGTAAGTTGCACAATAATTTGAGTTCAAGTATTGAGTAGCCTCAGCAAAAATTAGAATGAAATCATTGAATGGTGTAGGTTCTTAGTCGATGGTTTCAACAACTGACCGGCGACCCGCATTTGTTTCAATTATAAATCCATATTAAAAATGACAAATTCAACACAGAAATTAAAATACTTTGACTAATATATTTAAGTATTTAGTATTGCGGCCCGCGTAAAATATTAAGTAGGTTTCCAATTTTGGTCCACTGCTGGTCGAAGGGTTTGTCATCACTGGTTCAGGACATTCTGGATATTTAAATTTATGATAAGATATTACATAGTGCATTCGATATGACCAAGTTTAATTTGGTATATTCTGTTCCTACAAACATAGATTCATGTGGGATCAGGAACCTCCAGGACATAAGAGGGGGCCCGGAATAAAGGACCACGGAGAGTCGACGTTGGTGGTTAACGCTGCTGATCAGTAGGGGAGACCGGGGGTAAAAGTTCCGGGGGTAAGTTGTTCCGATCGTTCTATGTTCAAAATGAAAAAGAGCGTTGTACTTTAAATTATTTTTTCCACAGAGTGGCGTGATCAACTTACACGGAAAAAATAATTTAAAGTACAACGCTCTCTTTCATTTTGAAGATAGAACTGTCGGAACAATTTACCCCTCGGGACTTTTAGCCCCGGTCTCCCCTACACGGGCGGCTCGGGTTTTCGATTCCCGACGCCGTGGCTCTCTTTTTCCGAGGTTCCCTAAAACATAGGAATTATGTCACCTACAGATTTCTACATTCATTCGTCTGTCAGAACGTCCGACTGATGATTTTGTTTAGAGTGCCCAGTGAAAGTCTATTAGGATAGATATTTTTAAATATTTTTCAGTATGTCCATTACGTCTTTAAGTATCCTATATCAGACAGAAATAATTGAGATCGTGGTTTAAGAATATATTTCCTGTCCATGCATAGTGTCTCGTTGTGTGCAAGATTGTGTACATCGAAATGAATTGGACCTGCACGTGGCCCCGCCTCAGACTAACCGCAGAATGTTAAACCTCCTTGCGGATGATTTGTGAAAATCGGAAAATCGAGCGAGACATTCTGCCCCTCGAGGCGACTTGTCATCCCTGCGCGCCGCGCCGTGGCTATAAATAAAAAATTGTCGGCAGACATTGAATTTTAAGCCAGGCTTTAGTCACCGGGCGGTGTTGTAAGGCTGTTTAAACGAGTCAGAAGTTGGAATGGAATTTTAAATGCAGCCGTTGCTGGCTTTTTATCGTGCCAGAAACCGCGGAGATCGTTGTCCAAAGTTCACCGTTAACTAGTTGACTCTGTAAAATTTGAAACTTTCATCCCACACAGCAGTTACCCATAGCTATTATGCTTGAATCGTGAGGAATGATGACTCGTGCATTTTTCTATTATGGGTATATATTTTTTCCTCCAAAATCCAGGCACATGTTGCTACGTTACATGCAATTTTCCTCAAGTCCAATCATTCTATTAATTTCTATTAATTTCTATTAATTTCTATTAATTTCTATTAATTTCTATTAATTTCTATTAATTTTTATTAATTTCTATTAATTTCTATTAACTTCTATTAATTTCTATTAATTTCTATTAATTTCTATTAATTTCTATTAATTTCTATTAACTTCTATTAATTTCTATTACAATTCTATTAATTTCTATTACAATTCTATTAATTTCTATTATAATTCTATTATTTTCTCTATCCTATGTAATATCGCGTTCTCTATTAATTATACCCATAGCGCTGCTAATTCCATTAGAAGCCATATTCTTCTATCGCCCACCACTACTTCATTCGAAGCAGTTGCTGTTTCTTCTTTCATCAAACTCTCTCATATTTCCCAATTTTATTAATTCATCAAGTTATGTAGTCCTGCATGACAGGTTCAAACAGAACTGACCAATTTTACCAATTCCCTTCGGTTCATGCAACCGAAGCATCATTCCCGAAATATCAGCACTGGGATCGTTCAGAACGAAACTATAAACGATGATTCGACCGTGATTGCGCGTAAAAAAGTGATGAATAAAATGGCCAGATTATGAACACCTAGGCGCGAATGCTGTATAATGTGAAACGAATGAAGTTTCTGGTTCGTTAAAAGGGTGAAATTTACTGCCTCCCCCAGTTTTCGTTATTCCTGACACATTTTCGGGCGGCAACGGGATGCACGGCGGAATTCAGTGAATATCGATAAAAATAATCGTTTCCCGGCACACCGACAACATTCGTGCATTGTCACGCATGCCAAAACCATCTGCACGATATTGGCTATCGTGAAACGCGAAATAAATTCGCGCGGAAATATTTTCACACGCACGGCGAAATAACTAATGATTTATTCGAACGGCCGTCGACAGTTCGATGATAATACTTTTAACGACGTAAAATGCCCCCCTCCCCGCACGCACCACCACCCGCCGCCCCTGTTGACAAGGTTTTGCCGCAAATATTGTCAACGGCTGTGTAATTTTCCATGAAGCGGAGGAACACGTTGGAAAATTAATTTCACTGACTGCCGACGAATATTGCGATCACGATTGCGTAGCGTTACAGGGATCACGTTTAGCTGGAGAACAGGCTGTGATGGGATCTGTCAAATTGTTGTAAATATTATATTGCAATTTAGTTTGCAAACATTGCGCTTCCTGATTGCATTAGACTTAATTAATAATTATCGGGTAGAGAGTAGGGAAAATTAATTCACACATTTCATGGAACAATCTACGTGTCTAAATCAATGATATTAACACATTACTTAATCGGCCGCCGATTAATGTAGGTATCCTAAAAATCGGCTATTTCTTAGATCTGTTAACGACAGTAAGTAGTAGAGTAATCGTCAAACACATTCACACTCGTACTGTCAATAATAACAGTATTTTACTTCTTTTTTCAAACTTATAACAATTTTAATCCTTAAAATGACCCCCAAAATTTCCTCTACACAAACTCCCAGCTATTAACGAAGAGTTTAACGAAGCTATTAATCTATCCGCTTAATTCGCTGCAGACAATAATTAATGTGTTCATTACCTTCGACAACGAAAAATATGACGTCAGTTTCTCTGTACCGAAATTACGAAAACATGACACGAATGAGAGTTGCTCAATATAAATGCGAAAATACGATGATGACGGAGTTACCCTTTTTTTACCATTTATTACCAAGTTTCTAAAGTTATCAATATTTATTCTTTTATGGAACCGTATGTTCTATTAATATGACTCTAGAAACGAGTTAACGATAAAATCAGAAATTTGTGTGTATTCTGCTGTTTACGTTTACACGCGTCCCAAGCTGTTTGATATAAAGTACGTGGAAAGATGAATATCCGACAAGCAATCGCATGTAACGAAACAATGAAATTGCTACGTATATTAGGCAATATCTCCTGCAAAACACAAGCATGTTCGCTCACTGCTGCCACTCAGTTACCCTCAGGCACGCTATAAACATCAATATTATTCGCTAGATATTCTACTCCATTGATAATTCTCCATTTCCCTTGTATATGAAGTAAAAAATTGCAGTGCAGAGATTATTTAGAAAGATGGTTTTTCCTTAATTTGTCCTCTTATATATAACTCGCCTTCTAACATCGATCTATGCTATCTAATTTAACCAGTTATTTAGACCCGCTATCATTATTCCCAGATAGGGTAGAATTTCAAATCAGAATCAGGTAATAAAATTCCCAAGAAGCATCTTATTTAATAGAGTGTTCATAGGAGGCAAAAGGACGCTGCCCCTCGTTAAACATAAATGTATATTGCACTTTGCACAATGAACGCGTGCACACCCTCTGTAGAGAGATGCCGCGCATTCTCTGCGGCTTCTTTTTGATCATCATATGTCCCCGGCATGTCACCAGGCAAGTCTAAATGCAGCTCCGGGCGCAGTCCTTTATTCTTACGCCGAAAAAAGCATCCCAGTTTTCTCGCGATGGAGCTGAAAAGCTACGCCCGCCGAAATGGCCAAATGTCCGAGAGGGTTAAAGGTTCCTTTGCCGGCTGCGCGTAAATACGTCACGCGGTTGCTGAAAAATCCCAGTTTATGACATTCTCCCGCGTATAATTCCCGAGGCTCCGAGCCCTTGGTGACACCGTGTGTACGTACGACTCGCATTGTGACCCCCCCCACCGCCCCCGCCCCAGCGCGCTACCGTTTCATATTCGCGGATTCGAAGCACGTAGCGGCGCAGAAACGCCGAAAGAGGAATTTTCAGAATTATACAGTCCGGGACGATAATGGCTGCGACGTTACGTAACCGGACACAGAAACGTCATCCTTTGAACAGGCACGCGGGGAATGAGATTTCGCCCGGCCGCATCGCGCACGGCCGCGAAGTCACGCGTGTCCTTTCGTAACGTGACTCGTCGCGTTTCTTATCGCCATTTTCTCGACAGACCTGCGCGTGCAGCGAAATCTCTTTTCCTCGCCGCGACAATAAATGACCCCGCGAATTACCGCGGTCCTAGTCCTTTTTCCTCTCTCCCTCCCCTCGTCTCTCGTAGTTCTCTTGCTATCAGGCACCCTTTTCCTCGCGCGAGCGATCGCCGCGATAAGTAATCCCCCGATCCAGGACAAAGCAATTAGGAAAGTTGTATCGTGTGCCTTTCATTGTGATCTTTAATTAAGAAATTTATGTAATTCGACGTGTCGGGGTTGTCGTTGATCGTATCTTTGCGCAATCATACGGGAATCACGAAAGTTCGTTCGTTCGTTCGTTTCTTTCTTTCAATACTCCAGCCCCACGCGGTGGGGCGGGCGTTAAACACGATTTCCAGGATTATAAGGAAAATAAGACTGGGCATAAATAATACAATGGAGATTTTTCAAGTTAGGTAGTTAGGTAGTCAACGTGACTACCTAGTTAGGTAGTCAACGTTACGGCTCGGCAGAGCGTGAATCACACTTCTGGGAATTAATTTGCAAGTTCTTCGTAGCGTCGCAAGTCCAACTTGAATTCCAAAAGATTTCCAGAATTATAAGGAAAATAACACTGGGCATAAATAATAGGGTAATTCCGGGAGACGCAGTCGGGCTGGAGAGTTGGTCGAAACAGTTGATTTCTAGAGAATTAATTGTTCTGAACCTTAACACATTTTTACATATACACAGATGTAGAGTCTGAATATAGCAACTCGACCAACTCTCCAGCCCGACTGTGTCTCCCGGAATTACCCTACATTGGCGATTTTTCAATATGATTAGGTTCTTCATTTGTTGGTTACGAATGAGTCGACGTGACCTCTTCATGATAAAACGCGGATGGTTCGCATAGAAGTAGTTATGTAGCCAACGTTACGGCTCGGCAGAGCGTTAATCACACTTCTGGGAATTAATTTGCAAGTTCTTCGTAGCGTCGCAAGTCCAACTTGACTTCCAAAAGCTAGCATAATTAGGGTGCAAACGGGGACAAAGCATATTGGCCTGGGCATTGTGAACTGCTTCCTTTGAACCTGAAATTCGTCACTCAGTTCAACCTTCGATAGAAATTCTTTGATGATTCTAAATATTCTGTGCAACTTCTAAACGCTCTCGCAATTAATCGGGTTTTATTATACATCTCGTTATTTTCCTGACGCGACTCCACACAGTTTAGGGAACCTACGTCCAATCGGCCTGCAAACGATATTTATACATCGCCGCTATCGATTCTGTATTTACCGAGATTTATCAGCGTTAGAATTCTAACGATCGTCGATAATGAATTCTGGACGTCCGGTAACCTTACCCGGAGCTATTAGCGGGTAATACAAACGTGTCCATTAGCCGTGCGCGAATTACATTGGACCTAAAGATAAATGGACCACCGCGTGCACGAATGTGTGTCGATGCTGTCGAAATTTGTAATCAAATTCTGCAATATTCCATCGAAACTAGCACGCATGAAATTGGCAACCCTGAGATTATTATCTAGTAAAGAAACTCTTAACTTTCATCAAACCTGAAACATTAGGGGGACTCCTTTCCCTCGCAAAGCAATAAATATACCCACTAATTTGAACACAGAAGAAATTACGAAAACTTCAACTAATAAATCGGGGTTTCCCAACCTTTTTTGAGTCACGATCCCTTTTATAATATTCAAATAATCTGCGACGCCCCTCCCCCCCATATAAGGTAAGGTAAATTTAATAAGGAAATGAAAACACATTAAAAATATGTTAATATTCCAGAATTATACGCTACATTTCTCTGATAATAAATAACGTTAAATAGGTATTTCAGAATGTAATTCTAACTTAATTAATAATATTTAAAAAAAAAAAGAATCGTGGAGACACCCCTGAAAATACCTCGCCACCCACACATTGAGAATCTCTGTAATAAATCCAGTGAATCAAGAATATTTCATTAAACAATTAACCCTGCATTGACACTCTGAGTGTGAGCCATCCATAAGCTGATTTTGACGCTCTGTACCTTCTATATGCAAAATAAATACCTTTACTCCAAAGTCGACTTAGGTATAAACTATTTTTCTTCTGAAAATATTATATCTGACGAACAACTCTGTAGATTTTTAGCTTCTAATGTTGAAATTTGTAAAAGTTACAATTTCTTAAAGATTTTCTTCGTTTTTTCTTGACATTGGCAATCTAGAATTTCTCCACAAAAACTGTAATAAATTTTCAAAAGAAAATCTATTGGAATATATTCTAGAGACCTCGAAAATGACACATGATTTTTATCACAACGACTGGATTCTTTATATGAGAATGGCAGTCGTTCAAAAATTGCTCTGGGTGCGAGTCACCCAGGTATCTCAAAGTTGATCGAAAAAAGTGGTGTATCAACGAAGGGTTCATCACGCATTGTTCTAGCTTCGCATTAAAAGCGTGCAGAGCTATGCTTTTATTATTGAAAGTACAAAGTGGGTTTCTTCTCCCCAAAAAATTCTGTCTAATAAAGCCCCTTCTCATGGGACAGTCGCGGGGGAAAGGGGACGACAATAACAAGGACGTTTCGCGTTATTGGCAGCTCGAAAACCGGCGGGGCCACAATTTTGAGTCTCCGTCGAGGCGTGGGGAAAGGTCTCGAAAGTCTCAAGAAACCCCTCGATGTCTTTCCAGTCCGGTTCTGAAGCTCGCGCGAGCTACCGAATGCTCTCGCTGCCATCGCTGGCTGATTGTGAACGCGCGAAGAAATGAGTTCGACACGAGTGGATCATTAAAGGAGCAAGCGAACGACAGGTAGGAAGTGTCGCGCGGGAAAGCAACGAGGTGAAAACGGAAAATAGCAGGGTAACTGAACGACCGGCGAACGAGGACAAAGAGGAGAAGCCTGGCACGAGAAAAGGCGAGGGATGGCGGGGAGGACAGTCAACCCTAACTTTCCCGTTGCTCTGTAACGATTGATGTTTCTACACCGACGGCTCCTGTTTCTTCTGTCCTCCGAACGAGATTCCCTGCTGTGTAATTTCCTCCTTTTCTGTTTTTTAAACACGCTCCCGATGAAAATAAAAATATCCCTCGCTGGGACCGGGAGCCGGGAACGGCTGTGAAGTGTGGGAAAATAATTGGAAACGAGGGGAAGCGGGGACATAGTCCTGCTGCTAAATAAACACGACTTCGATCCTTTTGTAGCGAACAGGGGAACGGCTTTGGAATCATTTATCTTCGAGAAGAAGAGGAAGACAGTGCGCTCTGTGATGTTCCGATAATAAGTCTAGTTAGGAGCAATTGGAGATGCGCGTGGATGTCTATATTTTTTAAAAAGGCTTAACGCGCAAGCTTCTTCCGTTCATCGAATTTCACTGTGAATATTGATGAAAGAGAACTGGCAAATCCTCCGGTGAATGAATAATTATCCAGAGAAGGTCTGCCAGCGAGTATTTTAAATATTCCATTGAATGGCACTTTACGTTATAGCATCCCAGAAACTCGCGGGTTATACATTCGTAACATTCCGCGGAGAGAGCGCGAGGGGACAACGTTTGATCTGCAAAACGATCCTGCCGGGTCTTCTAACGCGCGAGAGAAAAATTCCCGTCGATCCGACGCTTCGCAGCCTCGTAATTCCAGAAGTGAATTAACGCTGGCGGCGGCGGCTCGTCGCGCCCGGCCGCGAAAATGCATCGATTCGTTCGTCACGGGCCGGGGAACAACCGCGGTGAAATTAAAACGCGAGCGTACAAATAATTACACGGCAAATAATATCCGTGGATCGTCGCGCGGCGACGGCGCCGGCTATCGTTGCCCGTCAAACCGGGAGAAATGATTTCCTCGATCCTTGTCCCCCTTTGATTAAACTCTTAGTGAGCGTCGCCGGGGGAGCGGAAAAAAGAAAGCACGCCAATTAGATCCCGACCCCTTCCCATCGCGCAACTCGCTAAATTGCAATGAGCTTCGAGTAGCTACATCAAATTAACGGCCCGAGTTTATCTTGCGTTTAGAAAAAGCGGCTGCAAATTTCCCTCGAAGGGAAACACAACCCCCCGCGGAAACGGATTTTTTACCGGTGTAGTTCTGGCGCTGTCCGGCTCCGTTGTTATTTAAAGCGCTGTCTTAAATCTCCCCGGCCGAAAGGATCCACTGTCGTAAGAGTAATTCGGGACAATCTATCGTTTTAATCTAGTTACCCGGAATTGCCGGCGCCCGCCCCATCTTTCGACCTTACCCCCATAGACGGCGGAGCGCCGCTTTTAACAATTTCCCATAACACCGGAGAAGGAAGCGTGCTCCCGCGGGGTGTCTAGCATATCGTTGTGCAAATAGTTGGGACGTAGTTCCTCGTGGAAGTAGAATGGGTGTATAGAAGGATGTCGAAGCGTAAAGGAATATCCAGTCTTTTGAAAATAGTTTTCCACTGCGAGCCTCTCTCCTGTGTCGGGATACTTGAAATTAGTGATTGTGCTTTATGGGCCATGACTTAGGTAATTGAGTTTGTGAATTATTGAATTATTGCCGATTCCGATGTATGTGAAATAGGGCACGCAGCTGAACAATGTGGGTTCTAAATAATTGAAACAGTATACTGTTTGCTGGCACACGCTGATTAGTTATGCGTAGATACGGTTATAATTACTTTGAAATTGTTGGTTGCTAGCAAGCCGCAACAGGGGAAGGTTCACAGAAAATTAACAGAAATCGAGTTAAAGTCAGTGTCCACGGTGCAAAATAGGTTTGTTGCTCTCGAATATCGAGTTTGGTAACTGCGTTACAATGATAATCTTGTTCAGAAAGAAAACAGATGCCGTGTGAAATAGTGTCCGCTTCGATTGAAAAAGAATCAAATATTAGCGGAGCAGAGGAAGCAATTAATTAAATTGCAGGTTCTACTCTATCAAGCCATTATAGTAGGATGAAAATGTTGAAATACGACTTCCCAGAAATGGTACGGCGTATCGAGTGTAAATGATTTGCGCTGCCATGGAATGAAAACGAAATATTATTCGCGAAGCCCTGAACGGTAACGTCGCCTCGACTCGTGCCGTAATTTTCGCGCAAAGATATTTCACCGGGTTTTTATTAAACGCGTAGACACGGAATTTCTGTTTCCATTTGTACGTGCACGCCCTCTGTTTCCTGCCACCCTATCTTACCCCATTCGTTCATGCGCTAAAAACTCTATCACCACCCCTTCCCCCCTGCTGTCACCCTCGCGAAGTCTTTTTTCGAGACATCCCTTTCCGCGTAACCGTTTATCTCGATGTGTAACTACGGCCAACGACACAAGCCCTTCTTCCTCGAGTTCCGTTGTTTATATGCTCCCGACTCGCCCTGAAATTCCTCCACGCTGGGAGTTTCCTTTTGATCGATTCGAACCGTGTAACTACATCCGGTAAATTGTTTCGCCTCCTGTATTCACCCCTTTCCTCTATTTTCTCTGCCGGCTCGGTAGAATCTCCTGCTCCTTCTTCTCCAGCAAAATAAATATTTGACTGTGTTTACTAAAGTGAGATTAATCGCCGTCGGCTGGGGTTTCATTCGACAGACATGGATTTTTAGTGAACAATTCTGCAATTAGTCAACACTCTGCTCGTTCTCGATGGGCTTTAATCTTCATTCTGTTTTCGAATGGGGAACCTTGAATTTCTAAAGATCTTGGCAAGAGAACGCATGCCTAAGAGAGGGAATCAAGCAACGTTGAGGAGAACGAGGTTTCCAATATTCATACTGCACGGTTTCGTGTCATTGAAGTGCCCTAATTCGGATTAATTCAGAAGTACGGAGGAATGGTGGTACGAGACAATCGAGAGGAAGCTCTACATCCAATAAAACATAAGCCCGACAAAAGTTTCTCAACCTCCGGTTTACTTAAGCACCTGTTTCCGGTTGCCTAAAGTAATTTGCGACAGTCGTTGTTCCGGCTTAAAAGAACCTCCATCCGCTCGGCTAGTGCGCCGGCTTCCGAAGTAATTCCGTCTCGCAGATACGGAAGAAGCACGAAGACGTTAACCACGCGTCGATTCCGCGATACTCCCTAAATACTTAGTTTTCGCGAAATTCGACTCGTTTACGTGAAAAACTTTGTGCATAGAAAATAAGCGGGATTCGTTCCTTTGTCGGAAGACGCCATTGATAAGATTAAGGGATCCAGCTTATTGTCGACGTCGCGAATACGTTCCGGGCAATGTGCCCAGACTCTTCGAAAACTCTCCAGCCCCGTTGCCAAATTATGCTTCTTTTAAGCAGCAACGATATTAGGTGTACTCGTCGCTGGAGTGGCAGCTATTTAAGCAAATTTTATTGCGATCCCGTGCCCGGAAACCCTGATCCTTTGAACTTAGCATGCTCCTTTGAAGCTGGCAAGTTGTCACGGAGGTCCGAGCAACACTCTGCCAATGATGCACTTAAAAGTTCGAACAGTTCTGTTTCCCGGCGACGATTACGTGGCTCCGTTTTAGACTGCAGATAGCGCAGAAGTTTATTCGTATTTCTTTAAAGAATCATTAACTCACACCACCAATTAACAAGGACAACCATCTTTTCGGTTAATTCTATATTCCATTGGTATAATTGCGCCAAGCAACCCGCAAAATGACAAAAGATTAGATAAATTAGTCCCATACTTTTGTGATGTTTATTTTGCAAAAAATTACCTACCCATAAAACAACTCTTACATTATACAATTATTCAAGCTACCAAGCTATAGTTTCATTTAAGACTTAAGAACCCAAAACTACAGAAAATTGAAAAGAATAATACCGTCAAGGACCCAGTTCCTGATCACTTAAGATGCAAAGGGAGCAGTTCCTGATCAACCTAAAACATTTTACTATGAGCTATCAAATGTTTGCGTATAAATTTAAAAATACTTCATAATTATTTAATAATTTTTTGGACTAAATTTGTATCGTGATAAACTTATTATTTGGTATTTATATACTAAACTGATCAGGAACTGGGTCCTTCACGGTGATTATAATACTCGCTATTAAATAACCCATTAAAAGTCATTGTAAATCAATAACAAAAAATGGAATATATCTAATAAAGATAAATTAATGTAATCCATGTTCCTGCCAACGTTTGAATACAATACCTATGTCCTCGCTTAAAGGTTCGAAGACGGAATTTAATTTTATTTGCCGCGGAGTCAAAAGTGCCGAGATAACGGGCCCCTGGGCAGAATGAACAAAAGGGGAAGGCAAAAAGGGAAGCAGGAAAGTTTGTTACAGCGCGTGACACGGGTTAAAAGCGAGACGCGCGGTCATCCATGCTTAATTACGTATGCAAGCAACACGAGCGAGCATCGTGTGTGACGGGTAGCCTGACGCGCAAGGGTTGCAAGCCAGCGGTCAGGGTCATAAGAGGAGAGATTCTAATTGAATTCGTGCTTTGTGCTTGCCGGCGGCGTGGCAAGTATTTTAAGTGAAACAAATATTTTCGCGGCAGCTGGCGCGGGTTCATTTCGCTTCTGCTCTCTATGACATTGCTGAATCCTGGTGATTACGGCGCGGTACGCTTTGATGGGCCGTGGCGAATATAGTTGGGAGTATGTAATTCCCGAGGGGCCTACAATGTACGAGTAATGCGGAGGAATTTAAGTCGTCGCCGCTGTGGAAATTACTATCGTTTCATTTAAATCAAATGGTAAATTGTAGAAAAATGAGCGCGATATGTCACAACATGACAAATGTGATATTGAAACTGATAATTATCTATGAATTATTCAAGAGCCATGAGTTTCCATTCCTCCAAAGATCTCTTTGCGTCAAGCAAAATTGGTGTAGTCCTCCAGGAAGTCATCACTCGTAAAGGATAAGTAAGCAAGTCCTTCGGAAAGCTTGGCTTGCATCTTCAAATTTCCTCCCTCCAGAATTATCACCTCCCCTTATTTCTACAAGAACTGTATTGTTGGATGCAAGAACGGCCTCAAAACCCTCGGAGCCTTTTTGCATAAAACCCATAACTAGATTCCTCATTCTTTTCTACATATGTCCTCTAAATTTCATTGGCGTATCTTTAAAATTGACAGAGCTATGGTAAATGTTGTGAATAGATATTAACCAACTGACCGTACTGGTATCTAAGCCATTTTATGCAAGAAGGGCCTGAGAGGCCTACAATTAAAATTAATTTCACTGATTAATTTATTACATAATTCCGATTGTAATGATGCAACTACAAAGGAGATATATCAATTTCTTAAATAGTATAGACAGTTCTACAATAATTTCACCATGCATGAAAAATATCTATCTTCGTAATGTTTACAGATAGTTTTCTGAAAACTAACTTCTGTCACTGAGGCCCTTCGTGCATCCAGCAGTACAATTATTAATGAACAAAGAATAAGAGAAAGGTGGGATAGTTGATCACAGTTTTTCTTTTTTATTAAAATAATAATAATGGTTTGCTTTGTTTGTATTTAATTATTTGAGTTGTGATCAACTATCCCACCTTTCCCCTACAGACAACAGTTATGTATAAAAACTGAAGACGCAGGTTAGGTGCGGTAGCCTGACAATTAGTTACTCCTCCAAACTTATATGAAGCAATCCTGCGAATCACTGTACACCCTAGAGAGAGGAAGACGCGGTAGCGCGCGCGCCAAAGAAAAGATGAAAAGTTTCTGCTTCGATAGAAGTAACTGTTCCCCTCGAGGCGACGAAACGAGAATATCATCTCGACTGCGGCTCTCTTCCCAGCTTGATGATCGACGCGGAGCCCGATATGGCCCGCAAACCGAGTAACTTCCGGCGGACGCGCGCTCGCGGAATATTGAAAACGCGTCGCGAGATTCCATCGACATCGGCAATTTGGAAAGTTCAGAACCGCGGTTGCTGAAACTACGAGCGTCCCTCCGGAGTTTCGCGAACCGTTGTTGCGAACTGGAAAATTCGCGCGTCCAGCCGAACGTTGGGGAGATTCGTAAGAATTGTCTTGGCCGCGAGACAAAATGCTCCACCAATAATTTAACAATATGCAAATTAAGAAAATCGAATGCTCGTTAGACCTAAGTATTCTTACCTTTTTCTGCGCTTTCGATAAGAAGCGGATGTTTTGTTTGGCAGTAGTAGGGTAAAGAACCCAATTACTGACACCTGACCAATTATTGTCACCTTAAGCTATTTTACTTAAAATAACAAATAAATAAACGTTGTAAAGTCATACACCAATAGAATTATGTAATTCAACCTATAATCCATGCCATAATTTATATTCTATAGTTTATTTATTCGTTATTTTAAGTAAAATAGCTTAAGGTGACAGTAATTGGTTAGGTGTCAGTAATTGGGTCCTTTACCCTAGTGAAGTAACTGTGGTGGATGATGCATTCGGGGGGAAATGGTGCACGTTCTTGTGTTCATAAAAATGTAGGCGAGAGCAGATAGGGTAGATGAGTAATATAAAGTTCTTTTATTATTTTCGTATGCTACATTGATTTTCGAAGTTACGTTCACATTTTATGAAACGCTCTGGGTGCTTGTATTTAGGGATCATTGAGCCCTAAAAGCGCCGACGCGAGGGCGTCGGCCTCTTATGATGGATTATCTTGTCAATGGCCTCAAGAAATGAGGAAAGAAGTTACCCTATCAAATTTAACTTCAAAAGTCTACAGTTGTTGCCCCATGCACTCGGGGCTTATCTTAAAACATAAAACGAAGAGTCGATGCTCCTGTTTCGCCTGGGATAAGTTCCTTTTATCACTCACAGCAGCACAGTTCCTCCTTTATCATTCTTTCAACAAGGATTTCAGCTTATTTAGCTCTCGTCGTATTTTCGCATTTCAAATCTTCACCTCCGTGATGGACAAAAATCTGCTAATTTCTATTCGCTCTTTATGGCGACTCGAGCCCCGATATCCGGGGTTTCCGTTTGAAAGTGTATCGAATCAGCTGTTGAAATATTTCAAGACTTCCTAGGAGCCATTTAACTCCGTTCCCGTTTCCACTTTTCAACTGAAACACTGCTGCGAAAGTGTTTATTCGTTTTTTTAAAGCGAGCTCGCCATACTTTAAGAGCACAACCGTACTCCGCCGTAAATTCTCTTTCTACGAGTTCACTGACGTTTTTAGTGCTGAGAAGTTAAGTTGTGTCTTCGCTCATCTTGCTCTTTATGGGAAGTTATTTGCGTGAGCTGCTGCATGAATGAAGCGGGGCGGATCAATCAATGGCAAGTTGCTCTTTCGTGTGCTGACTGATAACACATTGTCGGCTGTTGAATATTTATAACAGAATCGTAAATTGACGGGCTTCTACATCGAGACTGATATTTCTCCTTTTCAATTAATGTCACGAACGTCACTCTACTTGTAGAAACTGCTCGAGTTCAACTATTTTTAGTCGTTCCGTGAATATATTTAATAGAAGAATAGAAGATTCTACTGTGTCTAAATTCGTTTACTTCTAGAATACTGGTACATAATTGGACTGCCCAATCCAACGAGGAGAAGCTACTTTCATTTATATTTAATGTAATGAAAAGTTGGAAAAAAGCAATGCTTTCAACTTCACCTTGAACCTACGAATGGAAGGTAATCTGAAATTTTCTGAACATGATCTCGTTATAAAATTTCCTTAGCCACGATATGAAAAGATCCTGGTTGTCATGGAACAGACTTTCTTATTAAAAAGAGTGTCTAATAGCATCACAGTCGGGCGAATTCTTAAAAACACGAAGAACATAATATTCTGAAATTGGAGGAGCAGCTCGTTATAAAATCTCTGTAAGCACCTTAATACAATCTGATTGACACAAAAAAGGTCCCCGTCGATTGAAATATATAACTCTGCTCTTCGCCAGGAGAATTCGCAAGGTTACGTCGTCAAAAAAGAAAGAATGTATCAGATACTAACGACATTCTAAAAAATGTGTCAATCTTAGCTTCTCATATCAACTTATTACAAACTATCGCGGAACAAAGATGCTAACGATACAATTGATTACTCTCCCTATTAAACGTGTTCAATTTGCTAGCAGCTCAGTTACTGTCCGACTCCAAAATCGAGCATAAAACATCCTCGTAAAATTTCTCTAAATAACACTATTAAAAGGAACGAGGATCGTTTGACACGAGACAAATCCGCTCAATAAATGAAATCATTCGATCCGTCAGGGGAGCAGCAAAAATGACGAGATTATATCTTATAAGCTATTAGAGAGTGTCGAGAACCCTCAAATATTTGAAGTCGTTCCATTGCGTCGCGAACAATGCTTGGAGCTCCTGGAAAGAGCGACGATCATCCATACGATGCACGCGGGATTATGCATTCGATGCTCGTCCTTGGCTCGAATCCATCCCACGATCGGCGTGTCCAGATTTTGATGATGGGACCGTATCCCAAAGGTCCATCGATCGCCGCCAACTAATCTACCATTCATTACATCGTACGGCGGCAGCGGAATTAATTCGATACCCGTCAATTAATTTCCACGCGGCTCCGAAGCCCCGTGAAAAAAATTTAATCACTGATATTCCGAGCGCCAACGGGAACAACGTTAATAAAATTGCGCGCTGCTGCACGGCACTGTAATCACACGCTGAATATTATACAAAAAGGGGAAAGAAAATATTTGTGGGAACACTGGGTGGCTTTGGAAGCAATCGTCATGGAGAATTTATCGAGCAAATGGGTGCGCTTGACTTTAACGCAGCCTACCAGTAACCAATGAAGTAGAAATGGGTTTCAACCGTTTTTGTTTTCTCTGCAGTGTGTTTCTGTTCGAACGACCTCGTGGGAATTGTATAGCCCCCTTTCGGAAACTGAAATTATTCAAGTATAAAATACGATCTCTGACAGTAAATAGTTTTTAACCCTTCGTTGACACTCTGGGTGTGAGCCACCCATGAACTGATTTTGACACTCTGTACCTTCCATATGCAAAATAAGTACCTCTTTCCAAAGCTCACTTACAAACTATTTTTTTCCTCAAAATATTATATCCGAACAAGAACTCGGTAGATTTTTAACTTCTAATTCTGAAATTTATGAAAGTTACAAGCTTTCGAACAGTTCCTTCGTGTTTTCTGGACATATGGTAATCCAGATTTTTTTTGCAAAAACTGTGATAAAATGTCAATCAAAAAACTATTGGAATACATTCTAGAGATCCTGAAATTGACCCATGATTTTTTTCATAACAATTGGATTCTTTAGATGAGAGTGGCAGACGTTAAAAAATTGTTCTGGGTGTGAGCCACCCAGGTGTGTCAAACTTGATAAAAAAAGGAGGTGTGTCAACGAAGGGTTAGTTATCAATGCATCCTGATAACTTTAAACCTGCCCGCGGTACCAGCCAGAATCTACTCGAGTACGTTTACTCGTTCGACTTCATATTTATAATGTCGCGGCAAATGTATGCGTGTGACGCTCTAATCAAATCGTGTGCCTCCGATCGTGACGCGGTGATCAGGATCACTGGCGAGAGGGGCTCACACGGCTACGTCCAATATTTGCATGCCTGCGAACCGAAGGTGGACGAGCCGAGGGATCGTCTGTCGCCCGATACGCGTAAAAATTCCGAGCGTGCTCGTTCTTTGCTTATGCATGCATTCACGAACGCTTACGACCGTGTCGTTAGCTAATATGATCGATGTAGGCGGACACGTCATAGCCGTTCGATCGATGCATATCCGGGTCACTTTAGGGAACAAGACGATTCCACGCGATTTGAATCTGATATGTCGTAACCACCAGGGCCAGGAGGGGCAGAAAAGTCCGCTCGGATCGAAGGGAATGAATAGTGTTCGTGCAACGACGATCGGTGCAATAAAATGTTCGCTGTTTCAACGATCGTTGAATACGAATCCCTAAATCCTCTCACATTTATTCCTTACTGTTGAGTGTGGTACTCGTTGCTTAATTAATAATTGGTAGGGAATGATGTTATTCCGAAGCGTTTTCTTGATGTCATTTTGGGGGAAGACAGAGTATTATCTACGTTAAATAAGCAAGGGGTTATAAGAAGCCTTTATGTATTTCATATTTCGTTTTATTTGCTCGTAAGAGATTTAGTGGTTATCCATCGTTCATAAGAAATATTCATGAATTTATTCGTGAAAATGGAAATTTCTATTCAGGCAAAGAGAAAATTCAAGCTGGATTTATTCCCGCTGTTACACGTAACGCTGATAGGAATGTGTTTCGAGTTAGCTCTGTTTCTCGTTTCTATAACGAAAAAAAGAGCAAAGGATTCGTTGGCGGTCCACAGTCGGCGAAATACCAGAGAATTGTCACACTGAAATTTCATCTCACACTAATTTCACAGCTTTCCAAAGTTCGTTTGCAATTTCTAGATCTCTGCTCATGATCCAATTTCTCTACCACTGTCGACGAACGTCCTATGATTGATTTTACACTTTAGTGTCCATATTTTTATTGACCGCTGATAGAGGAATTAAATGAATACTTGAGCATCTCCAGTTTCGCGTAGACTCGATTAGCCCCTGGGCAGAAAAATGTCAAAACGTCTGAAATACCTGGCCTGAATTCGGAATCGGGCGATTCAATCCAATTCGAGGGTACAAAAGTCCGCGTTTCGATCGACAATTCCGGCGATAAGGCTCGTCGGCTGGCTCGATTGGAAAGTTACAAGAGACAGCATTGAATGCCTGTCAGCAGATACGATCAGTCATTCAGCTGCACAAGCAACGTGGCACGTGTAGCTTAAGGGGCGCGATCGCATTGTTCGCTAATAGCTCCAAGTAAGGTTGTCTGACATCGAAAATTCATTAGCGACGCTTGACAGGCCGCTGATACTGATATATCTTGCTTAATACCCGTGACAGATTCCATTGTTGAAATCGGACGTCTTACATGCGAGCATGGTCCTCCGTATGCGACGATAACTGTGATTCCCCGAAGATTGCCGCCTTTCGATCGAATAATTACCACCAAATTGATCGAATTGTCGACGAGAGACACTTCTAAGATCAGAACGAAATGATCGACGCGCTGTGTACTCGAAGATATTCGACGATAAGACCGCCGAATCGTATCGTAATTCCTTTTTAAAAAGAATAGCACCTCGTCGTGGTAAACTCTAGTAGAGCTGGAAACTCTGAACTAGAGACCTCTGTAAACTTGCACATTCTGCTGAAGCTTTTATTAATCCCAGACAAGTTTTACTGGAAACAATCTCCTAGAATAATGCGCGCGTCAAAAGTTACAGCGGAGTGTAATAACTGAATTAGATACGTCGACCCGACTGCGAGAAAGTGGCGCGAGTAGAAATGGTCTATCCATAGTCAGACGCATTGCCAAACCAATATCTTATACACCTTCCTCCAACTTCCCTTACGATTTTCTATCAGCAAATTATTAAATACAGCCATATAAATCGCAATCGTATAATCGATATTTCAGAATTACCATTATTTCAGGCTGTAGAATTTTTCAAACTCAATTCGAATATGCAGAGGTATAAGTAATGCGCGTAATCCATTTAGCCATTTCCCATATAGGACTTCTGTTAACTGTATTTCGTAGCGAGCTTCGGTATGACATTTTCCAAGCATTTGAGGAAAATTTCCTGCACGATTTAAATATATGGAGGTAGAACCATTTGGCGCGTAGCTTTTAGTCATCAAGATTCTTCAGCCAGCAGATTACGATGGACGGACGGTGAAAGGCAGCAGCGAGCATTGAACTTGACACTCGTTCCACGAGCTGATCTTGTTCGATCCGGATCCACGATGTCCGGTGGAACGTAACGAGGGTACGAAATTCAATGATCAAGCAGTAGTTTTCTGGGTTACCGGGGAACGTTCCGCGGTGATTTTAATGGAACTTCTCGCTGATTAATCAGTCACTTCAATGGCGCGATACGATTGCTAATTGAAGGGACCGCAGGCGAACGGGGGCAACTCTATTTTTGTTCAATTTCCAAGTTACGCCGGGCACCGTGGAAAATGCAAATTCTCACCCGCCGAGCCGCGGTAATCAATGGTAATTAATACTTGGCTGAGTTATCAGCGATACGTTCAGATATTTTTTACACGTGTTAATAAACAGCATCGCGCAGACACGTTCGATCGTGCGTTCGTGGAAAAGAAATTGATCGATCATTCTTCCTGGTACCATCGCCCACCCAATATCTTCCCAGTCCCTACACAGTAGCTACTGTAAATATTTCATTTCACTTCCAGTTTTATTGAACATTTCCAAACGTTCAGTTTCACCGTGCTTGAGCTCCGTGGATTTGCCTGTATAACATTGGTTAAAGGGAAAGCCTTTATGGTTGTTTATCCGGAAATATTAGCGAATGCGAGCGATAGTGTTTGATTACTATATGTTATCGTGAGTATACTTCTCGCGTTTATCGACGACTATTCTCGCAACGGAAAGTGTACACGGAGCTTGTCAATATTTTCCTTGCTAGGCTATCGACAATTTTATAGAGAGGATAAACGTTTCGATTGAACGTCTGAAAACACTGTTGTATTATGTATCGTAAGCTCCGCCATTTCTTATTGGCGTAACGTGGGAAAATACACGCTAGAATTGCATAACTCGAGGACGGAAAGAATTATTTTCTTGCAAAGCACAGGTATACTGAAATTGAATTTGAATTTCTATACAGTTCTAGACAATTGCTACTTTATCACTCGTAGCTACTTTCTTCTTACCTAAAAGTTTTCCTCCAGGGTGACAAGAGACAATAACAAGCAACCAGCACGATTTTATTGAAATCACAAGAAGAATAATCGACTTCTTCGCGTATGTAGCATTTTCCATTGATATGTACTACTGGATTCACACCTTTACACCTGTACAAAGTAGTTTCATAGAGCATTTTCATCGAGAATATAAATCTTTGCTGTTACAGAGGACTCCAGTAGTAACTTTGTCACTAAAAAATTAAAAAATCAACTTACAACTTATTTTAATGAGCAAGCGAAAAGGTTAAGGCGAAGCAATCCGACAGTCGCATCTTAAATCAATAGTTCCCCAGCCAGCCCGTTCAAAATTTCATTTTGTCGACAATTTGCCACAGTGTCCCTCGATACCGGTCCGCCCTCCCATAAAACACGAAAACAGCCGGAGCCGAAATTTACCGAACGTGACTATTTCAAGGAACACGACAGCCGCGTCGAACGAAACTTAATTGCGCCTACTTGTTTACGTAACAGTTACACATAACACCCTCCGAAAACGATTTTCACAGAATCGAATAACAACACCGTCGACCCGCCCGCACCTACCCCCACCCCCTTCCCCCCTCTCTCCCTCCATTGACGATCTATTTCACGAGCATAAATATCCTTTGTTTCGATACGGTTCAACGTCCTTCGCTCTCGATGCATTTCATAATTGAATCCCACGGTTTTCGCTGCTCGCTTTCAGCACCGTCGAGCACATTATTTCTCTCTATCCAGGCTGATCTCGTTATTTTTCTCGATTCGTGCTCGCGTCCTGTCGCCTCTCATCGTTCGCTGTTGGAAATCAATGTTCGCGGCATCAACGTTTACAAGTGTCCTGATAAGAGGAGCAGGCGAGGTTGCCGATGGATAGTTGAGAATTTGTATGAAACGCAGAAACAAAGATGTGAAACGAAGCTATGTGTATGCGTTCGCCTGTGTTAATAAACGTATAATCGCTGGGGTACTTACACCGTTGGAGGTAAGATTGAAAAGCACGCGGTACGATAGTGAATCGGTGATTTTTGTTCGATAAGATACAACGATTAGCGTAGCGTATATGTGTTACCAGAGCCTTCATTGGCGGGAAACTCGACGAAGCATGCAACCCTGAATTTACAGCCCGTAATTATTGGTAAATGAAATTTTAATTAATTACCAACGATAAAATGTGAATAGGACTCCAAAGGGTTGCCACTCGATTGTGTGCGTGAATGTAAATAATTGTGTAGCTACGATATTTCGTTTTCAATATCGGACTGTCTATGACCAACTACTGTTACTTTTAATCGTATATAATCACTGATAAATCCCCTCAACGTGTACTCCAACTATCGAACTCGTTGAACGCTGTAATTAAATTGGACGGTTATTGATGAGCCTCTATACTTTCGAGTCGTTGATTAATCAGTGTTTGCGAACTTTGAAAACTCTCGTAATATACCTTGGACATCGATGTAATTTACAAACTCCAAGTGTCCCGTTCAACGCGGCGCAAAAACGCCGATGTAAAGGGAACGGAGCGGAATTTAGATCGATCAGCGCGACAGTTATGTATCCGCAATCTCGGGAGTTTCGAACTTGACCAATAATAATATACCGAGTCAACATTCGTAATTCGACTCGCTAAAACGTGCAACCCTTTATACTATCGCGCGGTTCGGCTTTATACGCAGCATTTTTAGTGCCCCAAGTTCGTTAACTTTATCATCAATCTCACTTTATCTTCCGCTGATACAATATTAACAGACCGTAATTGACCTGTGATTAACTGACGCCGGGATTAATTAAAATTTTACTCCTTCGCTCGAAGACTCTCCGCCGAGTTTACATGCACGCGTCGCTCCGTCGACGTTGCTCCTCTTAATTGATGCTTTCTTTGAAGAGGCTTTACGGTCCAGTGTCATTGAACAATTCTCTTTTAATTATTCCCCCTTCAGCGGGACATTAGTGGTACTAGAATCTGTTAAGAATATAAATCATCCCTGTTTGCGCCAATGCTGCGGACCTGTCGCGCGAAGGGAGGAAAATTCATTACACTGAGAGAGAACCTAAGGCAGAAAGACTTATCAGGGAATATTTCATCAAAATTACATTTTACGTCGGACCTCGGTGAAACTTTTAAGTAGACTAATCCGCCGCGCGTAGTACTTGTATGGAATGGCTTCGTACACTTCATTATCTCGGCTAATCTTGGGAGACGTCTAAGTTTTATGGCGGGGAAATATACACCGAGCTATGGACACAGCTTATACTTCTTCACACGTACACCTTACTCGACTCGTAGCCTGACAGGTAACTTCGAATTTATATAAGTTACCTTCAGAATATCGCGGAAAATAAAAGAGAAGAGCTTCGCTGAAAGGACGAGTCATTTAAAACTTTACCATTCTATTGCCTTTAACGAACTCCATTAACCACTTCAGTTACTCGCTATGATTCCGAAACATCTGCAGCATAGTTCCGTGCTATTAGCCATACATGTATAAATTTCATGAGCCAGCTCGTCAAGTTGTTATGGAATACGTGAATCTCACTCACACAGAGAGAGAGAGAACGGGAGAGAGGGATAGAGAGAGAGAGCAGGCAGAATAGTTTCTACATAAGACAAGAGGGAACGCGTCAGTTTTAAGCCCCGAATAGAGGCTGCAACTGCGGCCAAACTTTCTGATTAAACCGTTGGTCCAGAACAAATATGATTATCCGCCACACATGCGGGTTTGTCGCGCGAGTATAGTTCCCCCCGACGTGTACACACACGTTTCCGCGTTTTAATAATCCTCGCACGTAAACCATGGAAATCACATCGAATTCGTGCGTTCTTCTAAACTTATTTGCAACGGGGTCGCGCGGAATTCGTGAGTGGTATCGATTCGTCGGGCACGTCAAACAGAACGACAAGACGGGCGAGCCCGACCGTTTGGTTCGCGACGAAGAGGCTGATACATAAGCGGCAGCTAGATGAAAATTCAGAGAACAGAACGGTTGTGTGTACCCGCGAAGAAGTCACGTCGAGAGCACGCGAGTGTCCGCGACAGGGCGCCATTCTTCCCGCAGCCTGTATCTACACGTTGTTTCCGGGAAGGCAGAGGGAAGTCGCCACTTCCGCCCGGATCCCGGGAAACTTAAAGGCGAACGAGCGGAGAGAAGCAGTCAGTCTCCCCGTCTCGCTAATCGCAGGATCTTCGGCGAGTGGACTCGCCGATAAATCGGGCACGGTGCTGCCTGGTCCCCCGATTGAAGACCCATGGAAACGGGATTCACCGGTGTTTACTACACGCGTAGCAGGAGGGCAGAAAAATCGCCCGCGACTTAAACGCATTACTCACGTAACCCGCGTTTCGAGCCGCGCTGGCGGACATTAGTCTGCGCTTAAATGTAGTTAGAAATCGCTCGAAATCACGTTATCCCTTAAATCGTAGAGAGCACCGAGCAATGGACGGTTAACTGGGTGGCAGATAGAAGGGCGAAGCACGAGGCGCGGGAGTAGTTGGAGGGGTTGGGGGTGGCGGAAGAGGGGGTGGAGGGCTGTTACGACGAGAAGGAGATGGCCCGACGCGGGCCGGAGGAAAATAGGAGAAAAACTACGGGACGAACGAGGGGCGGGAAGGGTTAACGATTAATGGCCAACATTGTTTTCCGTATTTATTTACCTTTTTGCCATAGCAGCTTCGCCGGAAATCCGACGTGGCCGCGCGATCGTGGCGCCATTCTTCTCCCGGAACGCCAAACTGTTTATGTGGAAAAATTGATGTCGATTTACCGGGGGCTTCTCGAACCCATGGTCGATTGTTTGGCAGGTCGGCGGTTGTTTCGCCGTTGCGTCCATCCCGAACACATTGCGCCGCCCGTGCCTCAACGTCCGCTCGGTTTTTAAAGCGCGTAGTTCACGCGGACGTCGCCCATCGGCATCAATTATGCACACTTTTATCCGCTCCTTCGTGCTTCCCGGCGAGACGGTAGCATTGAGCTTCCTTCGTTACTATGTCGCCGGTTCTGCAGGCTCGAATTCCCTTGGAACGGGGGGAAAGTGTGTTAGGGGATTCTGTAGGTGGAGGGGTGGGAATGTTCCGCGAATTTCGAAACATGGAAACGTTTGGTAAATATAAATGCTTCGTGTCGAGAAACTTGAGAAATATTTTCTGCGACTGTTTCAGAACCTTCGCGAAACCGGGATCGGTAAGTAGCGAAGAAGCACGAACGTGCGGGTTATAAAATTAAGGGGTTACATACACCTAGAATGTAATTTTTTTTAAAAAATATTCTTCAAATTATAAGATTTCAAGTGCATATTACGATTTTTGATTAACAAAATTACTTATAGATAAAGAAATTTATGAACATCCCGTTTTTTCAAGGTCCTAGGTGTAGGCAACCCCTTAAGGTGTTTTATAAAGAATATAGGAATAGACCTCGATTGGAGATTGGGGAATTACTTTCGACCGGATCCAATGATACATTTCGCCACGTTAGCTCAGCAAAACGTATTTCATTGTGACGCAAAGGTTTAGGCAAATAAGTAACAAGTTTCGGTGCGCGTCGGGAAATTTCATTTCCACGTTGAAAAGTTACAGGGAGTTTAGGCGCTTAATTCAATATCATACGCAAGGTTTTAGCATATTCTCACTTCCCTGTCTCTCTCTCTCTCTCTCTCTCTCTTTCTCTCTCTCTCTCTCTCTGGCTCTGTCTCTCTTCCACCCTGCCTGTCCAATAACACCGGTTTCGCACAGTTCCGCCGTGTATTGTATTTCAGACACGATCGAGCTTTGTTCTTCCGCATCGCGCCGTAAGCTCTCAAGTTTCTGTTACATCAACTGCGGCCAGGGAAAGCGTCCGCGAATTTGTATTTATAAGAAATGAGTTTCCGGCGCCACTTTACGCACACTTGAGTTCATAAACTAATAAAAACTTCTTGCTACGCTGTTGAACGAGGAGGGAAATAAGAGGAGGAGGGCGGAGAGGCCAGGCGGGCGAAGCAACGCGAGATAAAGTACCCTCGCAATGAGACGCGATCGCAGCTGATATTAAAAATTATAATTAAGCCGGCGATAAAACGCGTAAATTACGTTCACTCCGATCGCGCCGGCGGGACTGAATATTTGATGAGTCTCGGCGTGACGGATACGCGGGGCAGAGGAAGCTCCACTTTTCCAAATTTCCTCGACACTCGATTATTCAGATCCGCCGCGGACATTAACTTGACGTCTCCAGCGACCCGCTTACAATATTTATATTTCGGGTATCGCATTTTGTCGCGCCATTCCGATAATGCATATAGCACGACGCGGCGAGATTTCGAAGTGGGAGCTGCAAAGTGGAAAACACCATCGTATAAAATCATAATGCACAATAATTCGAACTTTATCGGTCAATCAACGGTTTACTGGCTCTTGAATGAGGATTGATTGGGCTGCTCGCGACTTTGCATTAAAAATACACGCGTGTGACGCTGAATAGCTTTCAGCCCCCTCGAATTTCGGATATTGGAGTCGTAAAGCGTTGATAGGGGCAGGCGGAGGTGGAAAATTTCGGGCGTTTTATAGACGAGAAATTGCGCTGCAAATTGTCCCCATTGGCGGTAGATTTTATGCGCCGGAAAGTAGACTCGATTTGTGTACTGGATTCTTGAGGGCGAATAATGGGGAATTATTTTTAGAAGAAGTTAGGACAAGTGGCGGGGATGGATTCCTACATTTCATTATTTATTACGTTGTTACGAAACGGAAGCGATGAAATTCTGAAGGAATATTTAAATTCTTTAATTCCTGGTTGTATCGTTGCAATACAGTTTAAAGTTTAAACTAACGTCTGGCGGAACCATGGTGGGAACTATTGATCTTACGTCTGATCACATACCGGACGTTACTACTTACCAGCCTTACCCAGAAAGGAGACGGTGCACGAAGAGGGTATAAAAAGAAATTTCTCTCACTTTTCACTTACCATTTTCCTATTACGACCTCGGTCTAGCACTGAGCGTGCGATCATTTTTTTCAGAATAAAATCAAGATGACCTTTGTGCCATTTACATGTCTAAGGAAGCATATTCAATCGAATGACATCCCCTTCGAGATAAAACATAAAAGAAAGAAATCTCTTTTCATGACGCAGAATTTTGAGACCATTTAAAATATGAAATCACCAGACAGTTCTAAATTCTACCGCAGACTATCCAATAAAAGACTTCCAGGCTGACTACAGCTTCTTAATTGCCTTCAGAATAATATTTCACATTTTAAACTGTAATTTTTCTATTCTTAAACTCCGCACTCACTTCGTCTCAATCCGAGTCGACGGGAACAGCAGAGGCTGTAATTCGCGCGACAGTAATTGTAGTCGCTGCTAATATAGCTCTCCTCTGGCAAAGTTCATCTACCCAATACTATGCATCTTTGAAATTAGATCTCGATTAAAATTTTCCCGACCCCGTTCAACGCCCCGGCGAGGATTACAGGAGCGTTCCAAGGTATCCAAGGGCCAAAGGCGAGAGGAGAGAAAATAAATGTCGCAGAGGGGAGGCACGAAGGGGGGAGGGCGGGAGAGGAGAGTCGCAGGATGTTTTGACGTTCCGTGCTTGGTGAACCGTTCGAGGGGGTGGAGTGAAATTTGTAGAGCCGTCGGTCCTCGATCGCAACTTTCAGCCATTCGAACTATGACTATTAGCGAGTAAGCGTTTCAGAGACTTGGACTTTACTTTCGGCGCTTCGCGGAGGATTTATGTCAACGTCCGCGAGAGAAATCGATGCCGCACGGTGGAGGGAGCAGCCCCGAGAGCCCCGGTACCTTTCTCCCTTCGTCTTGCCCCGTGGCAAACAGCGGTATCAGTTGCTGCGCCATGGGACGACGCGAACAGATCGCTGGAGCCGTTAAATACCGTCACCGTGCCCCCCTCGTGATCGCTGCTGGCGATATGCGCCGGTGCCCTAAGTAGCAGACAATAACTTGCTTTTTAATCGCCTCCCCAGCTGCGCTCCCCTCTTATCTATTTCCCTCCGCCACCCCCTGAATCGTCGAGGAGGGAGCGCCTGTGATGATTGCTGGATGCCATCGACGGGGCCGCTTATTAAACGGGGACGAATTAGTGCGTGCAAGAAACTGGAGCGGTCGGAAGATCGAAGATGGAAGTTTAATGAAGCGCGTGAGCCCTCTAAGTTGCGCGAAGCAGGTTGAGGGAGAGGGGCGGTTAGAAATGTAAACGCCGGCCGCGGAGGGAAACAAGGTAATGAATAATTGGCTGCCGAGGGGTACTTAATGGAGCACGAACTTCTGTATTCCGGCAACTTTTTAGACGTGCGAAATTTTGATCCGCCGTGTACTGGGAATGTTAAATGAACAGAGTGGGGAGCTGGCGCGCGTGTATATTTCTTAGAGCTCGGTGCTTCGAAGAAAGGAAATTAGTTATGCGTGGTGGGTAGATAATTGAAGATCACTGGCGCGCTGTATGTCAGGGGTTAATTCTTTGAACCCCTTCAGTGTGGTATTTCCTCTGGGGAAGGCAGAGCGTTCCGTGGCCTTCTTTTAACACCAGCAATTCATAAGAGCTGCAACGAGTGGGTGTTCTGGATTTAATTAAACTTATGAACAGGGAGGGGGGACAAATTCGAGCGTATTGCGAAACAGAGGAATAATTGTGGATCCCTATTCAGCGCGACACGCGGAACTTTCTTCTTGTAATTAGAGTTACGAGCGTAGCCCGCGTTGTTAACGAAGTTATTATACGGTTGCGTCAATCACGGCCAGTTGTTTGGGTTCTTGGAATGTTTCGCAGCTTCGTCTCGACAAAAGTCGCGAGTGGCACAGAGGATTCGTCTTTTGAGTCGTAACTTCGAAGCATTGGGAATGAATTTTGTAAACTTTAGAGGTTTTAAGTGGGTATTAAATAATGTTGATTTGTTGGGGCTGGGCGAAGTGAAAGATGGTTGTCTTGGAATTATCAGCTCAATAGCTACTACTTATTGCGTGAAAATATATATTTTTCGATTAGTGTTAGTGACGAAAAATGATGCGAACTTTGGGAATTTTTTACAACAAAACCATTAAATATATTTACTTCCAGCTTTGTGGCGTTATTTGTCAATCTTTAGAGAATATGAAAAGAAATTGTGTGCAAAAATAGGGATTATATCCGGAGTTATAGTGCTTCGAATAGAGCACCTTACAAAAATCATGTGCGCATGATTAGTTATCTGAAATAGAAAATTTAAAAATTTTAAATGATTAAATGAGAAATACTGAAAAGTGAAATACTGATTTCTGCAAAAAATTCGCTTGTTTTTTAATTCGCAAAAGTCTTATTTTGCAAAAACCAACTTAGTTTTAGTACCAACGAGAATGGGACATCTACTGAAGATATATACAAAGTTTGAACTAAATTGGGTGATTGGTTTCTGTGATATCATGCTAACCAATTCGAAAAACATTGTTTTGAGAAAAATGCGTTTAAAGTTTAAGGTACCGCTTTTTTTTAAATTAAATTTTTTTAAATGTTGCCCAAATATGCACAAATATAGGTATAAAGTTTTCAATTAATATATATTTGAGGTTGTTTCTTGAAAAAAATCCCCAAAATCGCGCTCCTTTTCAGGCCGTCACAGTAAGAAAACCCTTTAATGCAATACTAATTCAATAAACAGATTTTTCTAATTTACTCGAAATTTGTAAAGCTGGAGATGCACCCCTTTTGCTGTAATACCCTCATTTAGTCTCCCGAGCAACAGCTTCAACCGAGAAAATTAGAAGTTGCCGATCGCTGCCAGAGAACCTCGTACATCACTGCGCAAGAAAGCTCGCGCCCTATTGATCAACATGACTGGTTGCAGCGAATCTATTCGAATCTGTTGACGATAATGTCTGAAAAGTTTGCGAAACAATCTATCTGGCCCGTGTAAATGGGGAGATCGATGGACATGGTTGAATCTATCGCGTTGACGTATCTTCTCCCAGCGATCAGCGGAATATCACCGAATCGCGTGATCGAACGGGACATCATTGGGTCCATTCAACGCGAAACGGCAGGACGGTGATAATGGAAACGTTGCAATGGCCGCCCTGAGGGTTTCGCGTAACTAAATCATCTTGTGGACTCGGATTCGGTTCTTAAGCAAAGCCGCAAACGGAATCTGTAACGTCTCTCTACTCCTTGCTGTCTGCTCGATCGAGTTTACTGATTATCCAGCGTCGAATTCCAACAACTCGACGGCACTTGCCGTTGCCAAGGCGTCCCTGGCAAAATGTTACTCCAATCTATTTTCCCGCGAAATTGCGTATACAAAACCCTCTCTGATCCCTCGGCGGGGATTTCCACCTAGAGAGGAGAAACACAACAACAACGCCCTAGTTTTCTTTCCCCTTTTATCTCGAACGGCAAACGTTAAACTGATATCGATAAAACGAGCATGTTTTGGTTTTAAAATACCGACTAATTCAAATCGCTGTATTCGTTTTAGGTATCGCGTCCATCGGATATCCCGGATCCCTCGGCAAAGTGCATATTCGCGTACGTTGATTATAAAAGAGCGCGTGCAATTTTTGGATAATGAGGGTTCAATTAAGGGTGTCGAAACTGTCGAGCATGATGGCCGATTATCGAACCGGGCACTGAGAGCTCTCGAAAATAATCGATGCATCTTTCACCGCGTGGAGGTGGTATTAACGGGTGAAAATTTCAAAATATTTTTCCTCCCCCTGTTTCGCGAGGAATGATTAATGCGTGCCGTTGGGAATGTTATTAGTAATTAAGCCTGCGAGCGCTCACGATCGGTAAACGGGTTTCAGCTGAAAGGGTAAGTCTATTAATCGCCTGAAAGCATGGGAGGAGAAAGATTAATATAACCAAATTGATTTCTGATTGTGTTTTGACTTGCTCCATCAGCGAGCAAGCTTTCGCAAGCGTTTCCCTTCTAATTTCTGCCCGTGTTTCGCTCGCGCGAGAAAGCTGCGGCCATTCGAGGCATTGTTGAGAAAATTGCGGAGGAACGTATGAACAACAAAAATGGGGGAAACAACTTTTCGAAAACTAGATAAAATTTCGCGTACTTCGCGAATAAAATGTTAACGTACATAAAATTCGAGCACTTCTGATGACTCTATGAGTGACAATGATTAAACTTTATCTAAAATCGTTCGGTTGTCTGGAACTTCGTCTTCCTGGGATGGAAATTTCACGATAGTCATTTTCGTTCGCTTGAATCGATGCCTGAACGGACGTTCGTGATTGGTTGACGAAATAAAATGTGCTCTCCGGTTACCTGTTAAGAATGGACAACGGACACGCTGGGGCACGGAATCAGATATCCGACGCTGAATAAATAACTAGAACCAATTACGCGAAAATAAATTAAAGGGTATCCCGTTGAGGTCGGGGGCCGCTATACCTATGTCGGCGCAGAAGTTGGGCTGACGTTGAAGACTTACAACCTTCAGTCGAGTGTACGTCCGCAAAGCGAAATAATACACGGTGGAAGTGCTCTCCACTGTTCTCCACTCGTGCGGTTTCAATTTGATTTCAGCTCCATTCGAAATATTAAAATCACGGGGGAAACAAGATTGCCTAAACGCTTTTGTTATAGCCGTTTCATCTGGAAACAGAGAATTCGGCTTCGAAACATTCCCCTCCCCCATTTACTGTCTGTAACATGGTTCACGAAAACGCCAGTGGAGCAGGATTTTATTCGGGCGTAACGCACCGCGAATTGTGGAAATCCCGCGATTCCGTACACCTAACCAAATAAATATGTTTACATGCTATTCGCTGATATGTTTATTCGCATTAATAATTGAATAAACAGACCGCTGTCGTATAAAATATAGCATGACATTACGTTCTGAATATCGTTTACTTGCTCCTTTTATAATATGTATAACTGAATTGAGTACCTTGCAACAAGAGGGGTGCACCTCCATATTTACCAACTTGGAGTAAATTAGAAAAAACTGTTTAGAAAATTATTGCTTTGAGTTAACATTGAAGAGAGAAGACTACTTGAAAAGTATACATTTTCACACAATACGTAGTAGTTATTGAATCGATAAGTTTTTATTTCTAATTTTTGGCGAATTTTTAAAATCTAAAACTGCCGCTGGCATTAAAAATTCGCAATAAATCGTATATTTCTAATTAGATTTGCATGAAACGTGCACCAAACGATGTAGATTTTTATACTACGCGCCAAAGACTGTAAAAAAATGGAGCCGCACTCTCGTGCTGCAAGGTGCTCAATTGTAAAAGCATGAGATAAGCGAATGATACAAAAAGTGAAAAGTACGTCTGTTGTAGCGCAGCAAATAACGCCGAAGAAATTAGTTTACCTTCGTTGGGTACGTAATGCTCAGAACTAACAGTGCTGCAGAACTTAGGTAGCTACCCTCAAATTAGCCCTCAGTAATATAAATTTCAAACATTTGCACAATTAAGACCGCGATATCTGGGCCATTCCCCCATCCCTTAATTGCGGAAAAACACATTGAATAGATTTCCACGGTACTTCTGCCCCAATGTTCCCCCTAATAATCATCATTCACATGGAGCTAGACCGCAGGAAGCGCAAGAGCACCGGGAGTAAGACGAATTCAAACAACCGTCGTCCCTCGTTTCTCCCAAATTCCATCCCTCCGAAAATTCGCCGTCAGCGTCGGCGAATTCCCGCGGCAAAAAAATAACATGGTAAAGACAGAGAAAGACAGCGAGAGAGAGAGAGAGAGAGGGGGGGGGAGACAGGGAAAGTCGTTTCGTTTAGAAAGCAAACGAGAGCTCGGAGCTCGTTAGACATGGTAACGTGCGCGCCAGTTCTTCTTCGTCTTCGTACGCCGACGTGTTGCTCGATTACACGATTATCGATCGACGGGGCGAGAAATATTTAACGGGGGCTTAATGAACACATCATATCATCAACACGGTCGATTGTCGAGCGGTAAGTGGGGTTCGACCCGACTAACATGAGTTTATAACGCTAAATCCAATTACGATGCCATTATGGCCCGTTCCTCGTGGATCTACATCTTCGTGGGGGCTAAGTTCCCTCGTACACTCTATCCTCGAAGGCGCTCCGCGATGGTGAATTTCAAGCGTGCACTACCCCGCGTAAGTACTTGCACGATGGGAGAAGAAACGCTTGCCATTACGACACACAGCAGGAAACACTGTGTGTTCCGTGAATCGTGCTGAGTCGTTGAGCTAAAAATTTTCGAACGCTACTCGATATCTCAACGATTTTGAGAAGCTTGATAGGCGCTCGAAGTCTCTTGAGATTTCCCTTATTTTATGTCATATTGATTTATATCTTAATATTATGAAAGAATTGTTGCAAAATAGCCTCCAAGTAGTAAGCAATGACACGGTAGAGCCGCATTCATAATTATTGTCATTTGTTCTCTGTAAGTAACTTGTGAGAAAAGATATAATGACATATTTTTTTATTATGTATAATTAACCTTAGATGTGGGCCAAGAAAAGAATAAAATAAAGAAAACGCGAAATATGTATACTTAATTATGCTGAAAATATGAGAAAAATTAGGAGAAATAGTGGTAAAGAATACATCACCATAAATTGTAAAATTGTTAATGCCAAAGTATTTGAAAATAAAGATTGCATTTTTGTCGAAAAAATGTTGGAATTTATTAAGTTGCGTAGTTCGAAAAAACTACGTTTGAGCACTTTTGGAATTATTGAGACATTCAAAGGTTTAAAAACACATATGTTCGTACAAATTACTCATAAAACTGTACAATGATAGATAAGTTTGACATTAGTAGGGCATATATGCTGCAAAACAGTTTGTTCAATAATGAAAAAATATTTTTTAATACACTCAAACCGAACAATTTAAATATCTTGAAACAAAAAATACACGACTTACACCACTTTCATAATCACCGGCACATATATTCTCACAAGTCTAATTTTAAGTATATTCAAACATTTAATAAGTGGAATCTTGTTATTCAGTGTTGTTAAAGATGATCTGATAATTTCGATCGGTTTTCCCAAGCTTTCTTTACTGATCGATCGTATTCCTGTGGATCCTAGGCAGAGTATAAATGTTGATGCGGAGAGTGATTTCTTTCGTCCGTGACCAAGTTAGCCCCTAAAAATTCGATTGGATTAGGGTCTTAAAATAAAGGAGATAAAGTCGTCAGGTTCTTAGAGTTCGCAGAAGCGATCCAAGGTAAATTTAGCTATGCGTAGTAAGTGACATTCGGTTCGAAATTTAGTGACACACTCTTCGTATAATACGGTATTAAAATGGAATCACTTTAAATTGGAATGTGTGCAAGGAGTAAGAAATTCGATCCCAGCTTAAGTGGCCGTCTATTTTCGTGGAATGTCTAAGCGAACAAGTGATCCAGGTATCTTCAAATCTTTCCGGAGCACTCTTCTATCTTTAACTTAAGGTATAACACGTAGTTTCGATATCTCGTGTGCTCGTAATCCGAGCAGCGATCGTCAGTACCTATGCTAGAAAACCACAAGCGGCTGGTTGCGCCGGCGAGGCATCATAGTGAAAACGATTCATGCAGTTTAACGAGACTTCGGAGTTCGAGTCGCTGCTGCGTGCATCAGTAAACATTAAGTAAATTTATGGAGCTTATGAGGGGGAACTGAAATACCTGGCTCTGATCGAAGCCAATTACACGGAAAGGCAAATGTGAAATAACGGCCGATGAGAAGAACAGAACAATGGATCGGTGATGGTTTTCATGCAGATAAAAGAGCAATAATTCGGCTATCGGTCGGAGGATGAGTGAAAATTTTTAATTAAATTCGTTATAACGTTCTTCCTCCACTATAGATCCAATAATAAAATATTCTGCCTGTAATATCGTCAGGAATAAAAAGCGCAATGTGGCATTTAAGTATCTTTGTTCAAAACACAAGGTATCAGCACTGTAGAGAAATCACAGGCACTGTTTCTATGTATCTTTCAATAGGACTCGAGAAGACCAGCAGTTGACGCGAAGCAACTTTCAGTAAGAGCGATTCAGCGCGCGTTTTATAGACGATTGTTCAACGTTGTCTCGAAACAGCTTCGTCGAAGTAATCGACAAGCGACTAAACGAAACCTCGAAGCATAAATCTTGGAGTGTTTCATTGCGCCGCGTTGAATGCGCGTTATCGTTTCGCCGCTCCGATCGCCTCGACAATCGAGAACCCTGGGAATTGATTGTGCCCGCTCATTATTCCACGAGAAATTGTTAACCTCCTTTTATTCGCCGTTCACGGGAAGTACGTTTACGTTCGAACGGCGAGGAGCAAGCAGCGGCGCGAGTTTAACAGCTCCTCCAAGAAGCTCGCGAAATTTATCCCGTTGCACCATTAAGGAGACCTCTCAGGGACATCCTTTTCTTCCTGGTAGCAGTAGAAATTAAATCTGTTGTAAAACATGCCCGTGACGGCGGAATTTACAGCGTCGGTTAATCACGACGCAAACATTCATTAAGCAAACACAGTTCAGAAGCGACATCTTCTGGCAGCATTACGTTAGGTGTATTTAGATCAATCCTACCTTCATTTCGCTCTCGAAGCCCCTCTTTTATGACAATTAAAACTTCGGTCGTTTAAATGGCTTTTGAAATTCAGTTCTCTACAAAATAATTTGTAAAGACGAGCATAGTAACATTGACTTCTGGGTAAATTGGTTTCGGCGCACTGATTCGGTCACTATAATACGATTAATTTATTTATTTAAGAATAAAATAAAATGACACAGCTATTTAGCAATTAATTATAAAGCAATCCGACGTTTCGGTTCTTGATTTGAACCCTCCTCAAGGAAAGTGAGATTAAAAGTATAATATTGCGTTTGCTGATGAAAAATCTGTCGCAGCGTTAAAGCGAGCACGCGACACGCGAGTCGGTTGGAAGAAGACTTTAAAAGAAGACTTCTGGGTTACAGAAGTTATTTAAGCGTTAATTAATTTAAGTAGCTAACAAGAGCGCGACGTATAAATATTATAATCTATTAAAATTTGATTCTTATGCAGCTTTCACGACTCATCGCCCTATTAAATGATGACTCTCGAAGGGATCCTCAATTTTATTCGTGGGTGAAGTTGTTCAGCAATTACCTGTACGAAAGGATCTTGAAAATCGATCACGAGAAGTTCAAGACGTAGTTATATCCTTCGATCAGTCTGGTATTCCGCTGGCTTTTATTTATTGCTCATTAGGCTACATCCTTGCCTGGAAGGAGCAATTAAGTTTCGGCGAAATATCGGTATTCACAACGTCCATCGATATCTCCTCTCGTTGGATGTTATGCTCTTAGTCCAGCTTAATTTACATGCGGAACTTCTGCCATAATTGCACGTCATGATTATCGCGAAACTTAACGAAATACGTCTACGTTCACGGATGTAGATATCTCAATGAATCTGTTAGATATTTTCATTATACAGCATTGTATTTTCGTCTAAAATTCGTGTTGCCAAAACGATCTTCTGGTTTAAAAGAAATTTATGGAAAAAGAATCGATTCCTCCCCTTTAAAATATAAGAAGAACGAACTTTGCACCGTTCGTACTTTGGAAGATAAAAATTTCAAACTTTGACGACCTGTATTTTTTAACCAAACTCGAAACCAACAAGATGATCACTTAAATCCCTGCTATTAATTTCACACGGACTACATCACATTTCAATTTCACCAGAATCCTCGTTTAACGTTGAAAGTCCCTTGAGATTTCTTCCGAGAGGATAAGAATGTACGATAATTACTATCAGGGAGAATTACTTTTTCAATGGAAGCAGAAATAAACTTTTATATGTAACCACATAATTCGTTTCGCATAAATCGACTGCCCTCGTCAATTTGCGAATAAAGCTGAAGAGAATAAAGTTCGTGTGCCTCGCCAGTTACTTCACGCCCCGAAATTATCATATTTCTAGAGAAAAAAATACTCTAACATTCGTGTTATAAACCGATGAAATCATTTTAATTCTACAGATCATCGCCTCCACTTTTCATCGACGTATTTCCGAAGAAAATACGAGTTTATAAATGCTGCTTGCCCACGGCTCTCCGTCTTCCCTGGCGAAAGTTTGAAGATTCTTTGTCTTCGGTTGAAGGGGGAGGCGCAGCCCGTCCCAGTTTCTAGAGCCACCCTGTACACCGAGCACAACGGTCTGTTTTAAAAATCGCGCAATTTTCCGAGTAATTGCGGGAGTATCGCGGAGGCCGAGGAGAAATGGTTTTTCTTCCAGGCAACGGTAAATGAGAAAGCGAGGTTCCGAAGTCTTCGGATGAAGCGCGAGTATTACGCGGCGCATTTGGTTTTGACGGTTTTTCTTGTTCTGTTAAAAGTGCACGGAAAGTGAAACGGAATGTGGAGCGCAACTTCGGAGTACTACCACAGCCCGGCGGCATAATGGAATACCGTTTTAGAAATGTATAACAGACCTCCGCGGACGATAATGGAAATCGTACGACGTGATGCCATTTTCAGATGATGAATTCTGGATTAATCATTGGAAAGACGTTCCTTCGAGTGCATGGAATTCCAGCCAGAATGCGTGGAACGCCAGCTATTCAGCTCCTACTTCAATATTTTCAGGAGGTCAATTGGTCCCACCAATCGGTGCCCTTAACGCGACTTGTAGTCAGAGAAATGTTCCCGAGTGGTCAGATGATTTTCTACTAATAGAAATTTATTCAGAACTAATTATGTACTGCTGATTACCGTCTATCAAAACAAATTTTCAAATTAGATACCGTCAAGGACCCAGTTCCTGATCAGAACCCAATTCCCGATCAGTTTAGTATATAAATACCAAATAATAAGTTTATCACGATACAAATTTATTCGAAAAAATTATTAAATAATTATGAAGTATTTTTAAATTTATACGCAAACATTTGATAGCTCATAGTAAAATGTTTTAGGTTGATCAGAAACTGCTCCCTTTGCATCTTAAGTGATCAGAAACTGGGTCCTTGACGTAACTGATTTCTCCAATGTTTATTAAATTACGTAACACTCTGACATAGAGCAATATAGGGTAAAGGACCCAATTACTGACACCTGACCAATTACTGTCACCTTAAGCTATTTTACTTAAAATAACGAATAAATAAACTATAGAATATAAATTATGGCATAGATTATAGGTTGAATTACATAATTCTTTTTGTGTATGACTTTACAACGTTTATTTATTTGTTATTTTAGGTAAAATAGCTTAAAGTGACAGTAATTGGTCAGGTGTCAGTAATTGGGTCCTTTACCCTAGTAGAATTTAAATTACAGTGAAATATTTTATGACACGTGTCTCGTTACGCGTGACGTTGAAGGAATTAGCATCAATTTCAGCTGTGCAATAAAGTGCCGGGCAATCTGATTAATTAGTAATGCTCGATTCGTGGAATACTTATCACAATTATCTTGATGGATACAATAGGGGTGCAGGGCACTTACGTAACACCGTTCCATCGGATACCGCTCTTTTACATTCACGTGCATTCCTAAAACCCGTAATCCACGCGTGACAGTATCACGTGACAAGAGGAGCTAGATTCGTTACGTAAATGGGACAAACGACCTTAATTCGGAACGATATCCTAAATTAAAACGCCGTAGCGTTCAAGCATTTCAAAATAATAAAATGGCCTGTGATTCGAAGGACGAGGAATGCGTACAATTTAAAGCTCACCTATTCATTTACGGTTGAACGTCGAATCCTTAGCGAATTTTTACCCATTCCCGATCTGTTGCAAATTTGCCAAAAGGCCATTTTCACAAAGAGATCCTCGGTATTATATTTCTTATAAATGGTTTTGTCATCGTCGATATTAAGTTGTAGGAGGACTGCGCACAACGCAGCGTTCAATTAGGCGAGCCCGGCCGAGTTGAAGGGAAATCCTAAAAATTGCAGCAGACTGTGATTAAATGCAGCGACACTATCCCGCTAAAAGCCGCTGCCAATAACAGTTCCCGTTTCGCGGACTTTCACAACTTTCGAGCTGGACCTGCCAGGCCGTGTATCAGGTTTGAATCACGGCCAATCACGTCCACGCGAAGACACTTGCCGCTCCGCGGTAATTCCTGTCGTTTACCGCGTCACTTTAATAATTACCCATACAAATCCCTTCACCGGTTCAAAGGTGATTTAATCACGCAATGATTAATCAAGTAATCAAAACTTACTTTCGCAACCGTAGAAACCGCGGAATACAATCTGCAGGCGGGTGCCTGCAACCACCATCGATAATTCCATCCCGATGTTTGGATAACGCGGGGGAAAGCCTGGCCAGCGATGAAGGAACACAAGGTTTAGGGTTCGGAAGAGCGAGGACAGGGCACGCCTTAAATACGCCGGATAATTCGGGACGCCAGAGGTTCGGGGAATAATAGAGCGCGTAGGATCGATGATTAATTTAATTCTCAAAGGATGAAATTGCGGACAAGCTGGTTTGCCCCCGAGATATGAGTGAGCCGGTATTAAATCCCAGCGGCGGTGTACCTCGGGGCGGCTAGTGTCACGGCATGTGGAACGTCTGGTAGCATGTAGTCTAATTACGTCAATACCGAATTTCCCTCTGAGCAGACAGTGTACTGTACATTCCAGTTCCTCTGAAGCTTGCCTCTATTATCAGAGTTCCTTGTCAGCAGCCGGCACGTCCGATCCGTCTCCAATTGCGCGACCAAAGCTTGAATAAGCTGACCACAGAATCGGATTCGAGCGGACGAGATGCACTCCCCGCGCTTCAAATTATGCACACCCCCTCGGCCGAGAGCGTGTATCGGCGATGTGCACGCTGCAAGATACCTGAAGGCGGATCTGCAATCGCAGCCCGGGCATAATTAAGCCGGCGAAAGGCGCCGAGGCAATCGTTTCGGGTCAATGGAAACCTGAAAAGTAGCTCGGCTTCTGCTATAATCGGGGGTGTATGTCAGAGTAGGGTAATTCCGGGTGAAATCACGCTCCTTTTGCAAATATATTTTTGTCCTTTATAAAACCACTAAATTTACGGTGTGCTGATTTTTTTCAAAAGTGGGCCATCTCTCCCCGACTTACCCTATCTACGATGGGAACAGGATGATATGGTAGCTAACTACGAGGACGAGTTATCGTGAATTTCTATTTAGTTACGCGTTAGTACTACGAGTCGGGTAACTTGGGTGTACTTTTTTGGTTAGGGTGTATGAATGGATACGGCAGAGAAGGGGGAAAGAATATTAGAAACCGAGATTATAACTCTATAAATGTATACTAACAAGCTGGAAATTTAAAAAATTATGAAACTTGTACTGCGCAATTTTTTTGCTGTCCAAAATTCACTCTAAGGGGTGAAATTTATATCCTGGATATCCGGATATTTTCCGATTTTGTGTTATAACTCGCGATTAAAAGCGTATTTTCAGGGGTCAATTTCATCCCCTTGGAGTGAAGTTGGGCAGAAAAAGAAATTGAAGTTGGGCAGGGAAGGAAAATTCTTTACATTTCTCCAAAGTTTCGGAATATTTTGAATTTCTCGGTTGGGGATCTTCCCTTGTACGCAATACTTCGTCGCCACACTGGGGATGCAATGCGTTAACAATTACTATAACGATAATACACCAATAACGTGGAACAATTCCACAACATTTCGAGCATTCCGTGCGAGTCAACGGGGTCGATCAATTTGTAGGCAATCTGCTAATAGGTACCTGGGTGCAATGCGCGTAATGTAATTGAAGGGCTGGGAAAAAAGAACTACATAAGTGGCTTTGGAACACCGTTACCAAGATTGCTTTCCCAATTTCCACTACTTCTTGTTTGTCACACGCGAGATGCTACTTTCTTGTCCCTTGTGGTGTAACGAATGGCCAATCTCTACAGCAAACAGCGAGTGGAATAGCATTTTCCAAAACTGTAAGAATATTCGAAATTTTAGCTCGAAATCTCAGCAAGGAACACGTCGGAAACTTTGGGGGAATAGTTATTTCACTCGCACTGGGGAATATTTCGCGCAATATTCTTACAGTTCCGTTGCCAGACGATCTTGGCGAAGCGACGAACCAGATTTTCAGAATGAAATGACGAAAGTTGTCAGTGATACGTGTAAGGAAGGTCGATCGTCGACAACTCTTCCGTCTAACGTCCGTCGTCGCGCAATCCGCGAGTTTCGCGCAAGTTTTCAAGAGGGGGCACGTTTAATAAGCCGCACCTGGCCGGGATATTGCTGTGAAATGAGTCGCGACGAATTACAACTGAAAACGTGTACAGCATACGGCGAAAGTTGACCAAAGAGTTTCGTATAAGTGGATCTGCACTTTGGCAGCGCCAGAATACCGCGGGGATGCTCGTGGTTATGCGCTCCTCCGGGGAACGAATGAAGAAGGTGACGCGAAAGTACGACGCGAAAGTTGAACCTGCCAGCGCAAACACAGCCGCAGAAAATTCGTTCATATTTTACGCCGGTGTAAAAGTAAGGCGGTCGCGCGAAACGGGCCAAAGTTTTTCAGCGAGTTACTCTTTTTTTTTTAGAAACCACGCTGCAGCATTAGGGTGACCGTACCAAATATCACCCATGTTCCTAAAATTTATCGGTTATGCCCTCAATTAGTACCTAAACATTTGTAAGAAGACATACTGTAATTGCAGCGTCACGTGGTCAACAATTACAGGAAGCGAAATATGAATAATTTCTCTTTACTTTGAAACGAATTGCATACAAATATATAAATTATTATTTACTTGACAGCGATTTAACTTTTGCTAGGCGATATTAGGTAGGGGAGACCGGGGCTAAAAGTTCCGGGGGTAAGTTGTTCCGATCGTTCTATCTTCAAAATCAAAAAGAGCGTTGTACTTTAAATTATTTTTTCCACAGAGTGGCGTGATCAACTTACACGGAAAAAATAATTTAAAGTACAATGCTCTTTTTCATATTGAAGATAGAACTGTCGGAACAACTTACCCCTCGGAACTTGTACCCCCGGTCTCCCCTACAGTCACCCTACGATTCATATTTCACATTTCGGTGGTTATCTTGCAGACATTACCTGCGTCAAATTATTGTCATTGCAAAACTTGATAACTTCTTCTGTGTTTTACCTAGATACCTGTGAAATTTTAAAGCTGACAGTGATTTTTAATGAAATAAAAGTCGTACGATGTTACTTTTTACAATAAAATAGTACATGGCAGATACCTATAGGGATGCTCAATAAATTGGCAATAATGTAGCAAATGCTTCGGTACTCGAACAACAAGAATGGCGCCAGAGTCTATTGTGTACACCAATCCCCATTATTTGATAGAGGAACAGACTAATAGCAAGAGTAGATGAGGTAGAAATCCTAAAGCAAATGTCTCGTAGGAATTGTTTGTGGAAACGTTTTGGGAGACGGATATATTGCCTCCTTTTGCTAGAAATATCACAGCGCCATAAACGAAATGTTACAATCAAACATAGGAAGTATGTAGGTTGAAATCGAGTATAAAACTGCGAAGTAAGATCAGAAGAGGAATTAAATTCGAAACTGTTGCTTCACTCGAAGAGCTTATAATTCCATTTTACTTTCCCAGAACGCAGATCAGAATTTCCAATTGCTCGCCGGTCGTTCGAAAATATCTTCTAGTTTCATGCAAACTGAAAATGTCATAATATCGAGCTGGCTTGCGTATAAACCAGAAGCGGTATCTCCTCTGTGACGACAGTTTATGGTAAATAAAACTGTTTGTCACAGATCGTATAACTGCATCGTTTCCCATTGGCAGAGCGCAGGCACGCAGACTCAAGCGTGCTTGTCCGCTCGTCACATCGATTCTCTAAATCCATTTTATTATCTTTGACGGTTGTCCGGATCGATCGTGTTTCGCCGTAACAAAAGGTGAGCGCGTCTAGCTGGCTGTTCCAAATCTTCCACGACACTGCAGTGCTCGCAAGAACCGCATTCTACGACGAGTGCTTCTCGAGCTTCGTAATTTCGCGAGCTCCGCGTGGCAAGGCGAGAATTTCATTCGACCTCTGTGATAAAACTATTAATTCTAGCACGAACTGAAATGCCAGCCAACAAGAGAATGTAAGTGAATCGACGACCACATAACAGTTTTCAAAGGGAATCAAATCATATTATAATTTCCCTACACCGACGTGTTCTGAAAAAAATTATAAGCGGCTAGCAAATCTAAGTGATTCATTTTATTCCCGTACACAATATTGCACATTCCGTGCTTCCAATCTCTAGATTAATTAACGCTAAGACTCATCATCATCCACCTCCGCTATTCACCGAATAGGTTTCCCATGCATCTCGTCGTCAAAGCAACACGAGCTAAAACATCCCTCGCATTTGCACAGATTATAATCCGCGTAACACAGCCAGGAGAACGAACAAACGCGCGGAATGCCAAGAATGTAGAGTGTTGTCACGCGGGCAGCATAAATCCGGCCACAGTTGTCAAAAAATCAATAACATTGAAAAGTGAGGCTCCAGGGACAATCCCCCATCTTGCCCCGCTTCTTTCAGGAGCACTTCCGACGAGTAGAGGCTTACGAGTCCTCGATTCGAGTTACTCGCGACTCATCGGGCTGAGGGTCGGCAGCCTACAGAGAATCCGTGCTTCCTCGTATTCCGTGGAATATGGCGTACGGCGTGGGTCCGGAATACAAGAGGCAAAAATAATTCGTCGATGGCCGGATCGTAAAGTTTCGTCCTCCACTCGTAAGCGCGGACTCGTTGGTCACGTATTGACCTGAAATCGCGAGATGGGATATGGTCGCGTGAGCTGAAACGGAGTACGTATCGAGAAAATAGCGCGAAGGGTGCGGGGACAGAATGATTGTAGGCTGAGAAGGGGGAAGGAAATAGAAATAGAAATCATGAAGTTCGAGTAAAACTCACGTGAGATTTAAGGGAGGTTTCTGCCTTGTTGGGCCAAAAAATGTTCGATTCTTCACCAATTTTTTATGCGAAAAGTATTAAATATAAAATCTTGATATTTGGTATGTTGACTAAGCGGTCTTTAGTCGACATAAAAATATTTTTGAAACTTTGACAAAACATGGTAGTGAGGGTGGGAGGACCCACGTATGTCGGTGCGCGGGCGATGACATTCCTCGCTTGCGGAAGTCCTAAGTCTCGGACAGGTGATCTGAAGCACAAAAATGAAACATATTTTTACTCTGTTCAATATTGTGTATAAGTTGACCTAGAATCAAGAAGAAAAATATTCAAACGTTTTCATTTAATGAACAAAAACCTGCAAAAGTTTTTGGTAAAGAGTATCAACTTCCCTTCGATCGCTCACTATTGTTTTATTTTCCAATGTTTCTTCTCCCACTACCATGTTTTGTCAAACTTTAAAAAATATTTTTATATTCAGTAAAGACCGCTTAGTCAACATACCAAATATCAACATTCTATATTTAATTTTTTTCGCATAAAAAATTGATGAAAAATCGAACATTTTTTGACCCAACAAGGTAGAAACCTCCCTTAATGGAAGCAACACGTTGGAATCGTTTTATGAAATTGAGAACGTTAGTCTCGGAAATAATGAGATAATTGAAGCTCCATTTTTAAAGCTTCTAAAAGGCGTCCGTGTATCTTTCCTTTTAAAAAATTCGTTAAATATGGAATAATGTGAATTCGAGGTTACCTAATTAAAAGCCTCTACGAAGAATGTTCACATTTTCCTGGAGGAGTAAATAGAATTCTTCTCGTAAGAATGAAAGTAAATTAAGCTTGACATGTAGCGCGTAAAATCTAAAACAAGGACAGAGACTTAACTCATTGATCCGGAGTAGATCTCTTTGTACCATCCCTTTTTTCCATCAACGAAAAATATTTTATACCATCCTTCGCAGGCATCGATAAAACGTTGACCCTTTTCCCATCTCGAAACTCTATCTCTATCAACATAGGATCTCTATCCCGCGTCCACATGCCTCAAGTATGTACATATAAACTTCAGATCTATATCCCATCGATATATACTGCCAGGCTGGCAGGAAAGTCGTTGGGAATTATGATATCGCTTCGATTAGCGCTTAAATAATAAAGTAGGCTGTAAGACCCCCGCCCATCGCAGGAAATGGAAGGAAAATGTGTGATAACATAGAATCTATATTACAGATGTATTAAACTCTAACGGGCTACATACAGGTGTATCTCTTTTAACAAACATAATTCCCGCGATAATCGAAGCAAGACATTCCCCAAGTGGCAAGCCAACTCGGCCCGCAGTGGCATTAATCAAAACGATGGATTAGAATCTGTTCCCTCCGTTAGGAACCTTAGAATCCATTTCTCAGCCTCGCAGGCTCTCCGATCGCGTCAAAGATAGTCACGAAACAATGATAACAGCGGCGATGATAGCACTGGCCGAAACGTGGCACAGTAATGGCTGCCCGAGTCGCATTAATATTGGCCTGGCACAGCTTCCTATCCGGGACGCTTTGCATACGTAATAATTCGCTCAATTATTTGCCTATTTCGATCACATCGGTCAAAGGTAGGTACGAGCAGCTAAACTGAACGCGGCAATGTTCAATTCACTAAGGAAACCGCGCGGTAGGGTAATTCCGGGAGACGCAGTCGGGCTGGAGAGTTGGTCGAAACAGTTGATTTCTAAAGAATTAAGGTAGTTCCTAACCAACTATGTTAATCAAAGTAGAGTATTGCCCAACTCTAAATAAACGATAAATATAAAGTAGTATGATACTACGGAAATAATAATAATAATTTTTAACATCATGTATATATATTTTAAACAGTTCAATGTTAACATAAATAATTGTACTACAAAAATAGAATATTAAATTGGTTAGCGTAGTGAATTGGAGCAGCAGATCTGACAACGTCACATTCATTCGGAGCGTTTTTTATAACCAAAATGTCAGAAAAAAACGTTCAATGACTCTGAATCTTCGTTCGATATTTAAATGTCTAAACATATCGATTGTGCGACGTTGCCACGTTGACTGCTTACGTAGTTTCTAAAAAATTTGCACGTGATCCTATTTTTTTTATGGGCATTTACGAAGAAACTATGCGGTCAGTTTTGCAGAAATTAATAAATTCATTTCCTGACATTTCGATGTACTTTTGTGCCAATTTTGGTACATTTCTTAAATATGGTTTTCCTGTTTCAGAAGAAAAACTGAAACTATAACCCTCTTTTTTTGACTTGGCCATATGCCACCGTGTTAAAATGCATCAACTTTAATTAACAATTTCTCGATAACTATACGGTAAATCGATTTTAAACTTTGTACAAGGGTGTCTTGTATTCCAAATTAGTTTTGTACAAAATTTGAATGAATTCTGTAATATAGCAGATTATTCAGGAACTAGGGTAGATGCACCGTTTGTGGCCACATTAAGGGGGTAGACACGGGTAATGCAGCGCCCTGTATACCGACACAATCTGGCCCGAAACATGGGTCCGGGATTTTTCGTTTTTCGTTCTTATATGAGCATATTTTGGGTTGGGCGAGGTCTCATTCGAAAGAGGAAGGTTCAATGCGGAGCGCTCTGCTCATGGTTCAACGAGATTGTGTTGATATGTAATAATATGAGTGTCCAAAGTAGAGCAAAAGTCGACAAAATACACCAGCAGAATCCAAGCATTGTTAGGTCACTAAAAGAGTTTTGTGACTCAAACGGTGAGCAGAGCGCTCCGCATTGAACCTTCCTCTTTCGAATGAGACCTCGCCCAGCCCAAAATAGGCTCATATAAGAACGAAAAACGAAAAATCCGGACCCATGTTTCGGGCCAGATTGTGTCGGTATACAGGACGCTGCATTACCCGTGTCACGTGGCGTGTTTACCTTCTTAAGTATATTTAGGTCACTAAAAGAGTTTTGTGACTCAAACGGTGAGCAGAGAGCTCCGCATGGAATCTGCCTCTTTCGAATGAGACCTCGTCCAGCCCAAAATCTGCTCATATAAGGACGAAAAACGAAAAATCCCAAACCCATGTTTTAGGTTAGATTGTCGGTATTACAGGGCATTGCATTGCACATGTCACGTGACGTGTCTACCCCCTTAAGATATTGTACCAGTTTTGGCCACTTCTTAAAAAATATAATATTTTCCCGTGTAAACAATAATTATAAGCTTATATTTCGGGCGGTATACTAAACAAAATATTTATGATGTGAAATTCTCCACATAATAATGATCTGCAAGCAATTTAAAAATAAGATAATTATGCACATGGCCAAAAACAGTGCAATGGCCACAAACGGTACTTCTACCCTACCTTAATTGTTCTGAACTTTATCATATTTTTACATATACACAGATGTAGAGTCTGAATACAGAAATTCGACCAACTCTCCAGCCCGACCTTAGAGCATATAAACATAGAGGAAGCATGCAATAGGCAAAAATGTAGACGCCGATAGAAACAGAAACATAAGAGAGGGACACCCCCTCTCTTTCTAACATAGAAAAGAAATGCTGGCGCTAGGAAGAGAGGGGGTGTCCCTCCCGTACATGTTTCTCTTTCTATCGCCGTCTACATTTTTGCCCATTGCATGCTTCCTCCATGTTTATATGCTCTAAGAGCCCGACTGCGTCTCCCAGAATTACTATACATACTACAGGCCTCCAGCCTACCCTCCGCTTTCTCAAACTCCAGTGTTTTCGGGCAAGATTAACGACTGCTTCGATGATCATTGAATCGAAGACCACTTCGGAGCACGGCTCTCGGCGGAAAGAATTGATTGCAGCAAAGTAGACGGAAGGTTCCGGCGTGCAGCGTCGGAACAACCGGCGTGAAATTAATTTTTCAAGAAATTTTTCAACCACCGAGCGCACTGATATCCTTTCAAACGGCCCGACTCCGCTAATTTCCGACCCAACAGTTCAAGCTACCGACATCAAAAGTAATTCTCAAAGAGAATCAAATGCGCTTACCCACCTCCCGGTACATCTCTGGAGGATGTTCGTGCGAGGGTGCTGGCTCCCCATCCGCGTGCTCACGTTTCGCCCGGTTTCGAGGGGCAACGAGAGACGGAATACCGATCTTCCGCTGGAGACAATCTTAATTTATTCGTGCATCATTTACGAGGGCGCGTAAATTATTTATCCGCGAGGCGCCCGGCCAACGGGGAATTCAATTTGCAGCCAACTACGGTGCCTTATCCTCTAAGACGAACTTCCGTTAAAAGGTTTAAATTAGCCAGCGAAGTCCATCCCGATCCGTTCCGCCTCGTTCCCGGTGACGTCTCCCGCCCTCGTCCTTCCGTCCCGGCTTTCTTTTCTTCGATCCGGCAGGTGGGGGAGGTGAGGCATTCGCGGAGTCACGTGTGTGTAGTAAAGCAGATCGAGCGCGCCACCCCGTTGGAATGTCACCCCGTCGCCGGGTTCGGAGCGTGGCTTGCATAATGAATACAGTAATTTCACTTCGGGATATAACGGGGCCCAGTAAAACTCCGTAGTGTAAAAATATTTAAGGCGACGGCCGCGCGATTTACTGGCCCGTAGGTGGTAAAAGACAAGAAATTAAATTTCCCCGGGCCGGCTGCTGGCTGGCGATGGAACGGGGTGAAAACGATTCCCAGGCGCTTGCACGCCGGGCAGCGCGAGGCCGGGGCCGCGAAATTGGAGGAACCGCGTTTCTTTTGTGCGAAACAGCGGGGGTGTAATTCGAGTAATCGCGGGAGGGTTAACTGCGTTACTCGCGGGCGGAGGGATCTCAAGGATTTATTGTTCTATTAGGTATTCCGGGAAACTTCCGTCCGCTTTGAAATGAAAACGAAACTGGTAATGGGAGGAAACGTTTATTAACGGCCGGCGGACGGCGGCCGCTTAACGTCTGGGAAGAAGCGAAAAACTGTTTTTAACTTTGAACTCTTTCGCCACAGAGGAACCGCTTGGCAGCGGCGAATTGTTTCCAACGATAATCCCCGGCCTTTTCGTCGGCTTTATTCGGCTCGCTCTTTCGCCGAGGTGGAGAACGCGAAACTTCAAAGCGACCGTACGAAGTTGGAAGAATTCAGTGAATGATTAATGCGTTCGCCGCGGAACGTCGCATGTTGCTGTCTTTAAAGTTGCGTGCGCCGCGACTGTATAATAGCTTAAAGGATATATTCCGCGCGGCTCGGAATAAATAAGGAGGGGGAATAAATTTGAATGAAGGCATCAGTCAAATTTGCACGGCTCACGGGCGAAAGTAGGAACCTACGAAACGCCGTGTCAGCCGTGCGTTTCCGTCGTAAACCAGCGGCAGAAATAAACCCCGCGGCGTCGGCTCGGAAGGAAGGGTTAATGCGTCTGCGTGGGGAAAATATTCTCGCCCTCGCTAAGAAAGGCGAAAGAAGAATGAATGGATCTTCGCGGAGATTTTCTTTTCCGTGAAAAGGGCTAACCGACTGAATTCCAATGTGCCTTGCGAAACTTGAATCGTCAGAAACGCGGGAGTGGAATCGCACCAGATGGGAGGCAATGCTGTGCGTTTGTTGTTGAGGAAGGGAATGCATGATCATGAAAGTGGGAAAATGGAAGTAACAAGGGCGAAAAGAAATCGTAGTTATTAGCTCGAGGGATCTTCATCGTCATCGGAAAATGTGTACATCTTGTGGATTTTTTTACAAGTCAACGGTGTGATGCAGATTTCCCATTCTTTTTACTATCTTTACATAGTATTATGAACTACTCAAAAAAAAAAGTTTCAGTTAAAAAACTATTGTTTTTGGGAAGTTATGCATACACATCCGAAAGTCTTTCGATTTTAGACGGTTAAACGGTGGCCCTGAAAACAGCTGTATGTCATGTCTGAAATCAAAAACCATAAAATTTTCTTATAAAGTATGTCAATAGCTATCATCCAACGTAGCCGATTTTGAAAATTTTGAAAAATAAAGAAATGCTGAGAGATCAAAGGTTAAGTTAAATTTTTCTAAGAGAAAAATCCACCTTTTTTCTTTATAAATAACAAACGGGGAATCGGAATAAAAAAAGCCTTCGTTGGACGATGTGAAATCCTATTATGATTCTGCATGCAAAATTGGAAGTGAATTGGTTGAACGTAGCGCGAGTTTTTAGGGCCACCGTTTAGCTATCTAAAATCGGGAGACTTTCGGACATGTATTCATAACTTCCAAAAAACGACAGTTTTTTAACTGAAACTTTTCTTTTAAGTAGTTCATAATACTATGTAAAGATAGTAAAAAAACGGGAAATCTGCATCCAGCCGTTGACTTGTAAAAAAATCCACAAATTTTACTCATTTTCCGAGGGTTCAAACGGGTATACCCCCTTAAGGGGTGAGTCTGCGAGACTCACCAATCTTCGCCTGTTCCTGTTCTATACGAAAAGCATGAATGGTGAAGTTTTTCGTACAGAAGAAGAACTTAGGTATCCACGACTATCGTTTCACGTTAATCCGTTCTTGCGGAACTCGAGTAACAGCTTTCAAGCCTCACAGCTCCTCCGCCAAGGCAAGGGAACATTCTCCAACGCTTGCACGTTAATTTAGGGAGTGACTGACGAACATACTGTCTTGCGCAGCTCGTCATCGAGGCACGTCTATTGCACGAGAGAACATTACGTCTCATGTGCAGTTGTTTTTGTAACCAACTCTAAATATTTATCTGCATCTTCAGAGACTATTAGCACAGCACTGTTCTTTGCAGTGGAAATTTCCTCGCAAGACAGCAGATCCTCAAACTGTGCTAAGTACACAGTCTGCGATGGGTTGCGCTAACAAACTGTCTTTGTCAAAATACTCGGCTTTGTTATCATGTTCCTTTGTCGCTTAACTGGTGATCAGCGAACATATTCTCGTCTTCGAGTAACTACTTACGGTGGGATAAAATTCAAATGAAACGTTGGAATTTCTACTAAATAGGTACTTGAAAATTATCTACTTCGTAACGATAGTTTTTCTCATATATTAAAAGAAAAATTACTAGAAATTTTCTGGCAATCGGTGCTTTTAGTCCTGAATCTCAGCTTCCCAAGTCTGTACCTAAGAACGAGACTTTAGTCGGACGTTGCAACAATTTCTATGCAGCGGTAGGTTAACATAAGTAAAATCTTTAGAACGACAAATCTGGTAACTCTGGAACATTCTATGCGTGTAATTGAGAACGCCGTGGATTTTACTGTAACGGAGGTCCCACCATACACGAAATTTTTACAAAATTCCCAAAATTTCAATGAAATTATAATAATAGCACCCTCGCCAGTGTTCCTGTTTCTTCACTGAATATAGGTACTCTTTCCCATTGCGTCGAAGCAACAATCGCAGCAAGACGAAGAAATAAAATGACTGTTTTAAAAGTCAGCATGGAAGTTTCTCCAAAAGCTCGCGATTCCCATGTGAAAATTTGTAACCTTTCGTTCATAAAACATTCCGTACTTCCCTTCCCCGCAGGAAAATAATTACTCCTCTTCTTTCAAACACCCGACGATCGCCCAAGAACAGAGATCTCCCAACGCGACTAATTCGTCGATCGCGCCCCTAACGAGGCTGCCGATCGATCGGCGAATGGCCATTGTATTCGCACAGAACTGCGTAACATCCAAAGGAAATTGGCTGCTGGATATCCAGTAATGAGCTTATTAATCGGATCCGTTTACTACGTAAGCGAGATTGCGTTTGGCGTGCAAGTTAATCTAGTAGGCCAATTTAATGTATTTAACCGGGTAACAGTTGAAGTCGCCTGGAATGGAAAGATCATAAGCCCATTAACGCAAGTTTGGTATCAAGCACCATCGTGTCTCGTTATCAAGTTCCGACGATGGCTTCTCTACAAGGACGTGGCTGCCTGAACGAGGGGGGGTTGCTGGAAACAGGGGGGGGGGGGAGGGCAAGAAGGGGGTGAAAGTTGACTTTTAAAGCGCAAATTACAAGCAGAGCTTCTTTGTGGGGGAATTAAGTTTGAAGGGCGGACGGGAAGGAAACGCAGCCCGACGAATCCAGCCCCGTCGAACTAATTAAAACAGTTATAGTCTTTCAGTTCGCTTGCGGCTGGTGTTCTTCCATTCCGTCCGGTGCCTTCGTTACCAGAAACGAGAACGGTCGGTATTGCGAGCCGCGATTCCCGCTAATCAATTTGCGAATTGTTCTGTCGATTATTCCTCGTTCGATTTAATCCACGCATTTTCCTCGAGCTCCCCTTGTTTTCGTTGTTCGTCTCGCTTCGCCGCGATGTCGACGCTCATTTGTTTATCGAAGAAGCGTTTAAGGTGTCTGTAATCATCGCCAGAGGTGGGAGTCTTGTTAGTCTTCGCGGTTGAACTTTGCTTTCAGTGCAACGAGAATGTTTATAAAGTGATTATTCGATTGCACTATATTCGCCTGCGGTTTCGTTAAAAAGAAAGACTGAAAACTATTCGTATTATGCGGAATGGAGTGGTGGGCCAGTATAAGGTTGAAGATTTACAGAATAATATTTCTGTCAGAATGACTGGCGAATAAAAGAAGCTCCCGCCTTATTATAACGTGAAAATGGATCTCATAAAAATTCAGAGACCTGCGGGCGAAACCAATCAAAAACCGACTTCGTGGGTAATTCGAAAGTGTCCGCTCCAATGGGTACAGCTCCATTCGCCTCGTGTCCGGCTGGTAACAAGGAAATGCAAATAAATTCGCTAACGGGCGGCGGTATTAAGCGGGGACCAAAATGTCTTGTAATGTATTCGGGATTGCTCGGTTGACGGCCAACGGATTGCGATTAAACCCAACATGGACAAATAGACTTAACACATTCCCTGCCCGCGGTGGCGTATCGTATCCAACTTACATCGGGGCGGAATAGAAGCGTACGTGAATAATTCCAATTCGAACGGGTCAACCGTGCATTTAAATATTGGATATTCAAATCAGCCGCGCAAGAACCGCTGGCGTGCCAGTCAGAACCAAGGAAACCTTTTTTTCCTCTACCATGGAAATAGCCCAGTACCGTGGAGGAATAGAAATCCACTGGTTCATTTGAAATCTCCACTATTTTCGACTTATACCGAGGGGCTTCGTTTTTATCCACAAGAATTTCCAGTTAATGCCGGTGGCATTGCACGATATCGATACGCTGTGAACATATTTTTCCCACCGAATGCGTTTTGGAGGTTTAGTTAAAATAGCAGTGCTCGTATAATTAGCGGTTCGTTACGCGATGCGAATTGACTCTTCGGTTGAACGGTGGTCGAAGTAATCAAACGTTGGGTTAAACAGTGATCGAATAATCGAGGTTCTATTGTAGGTACTTGCAAATACAGTTTCCTTACCATTTAACGTACACCATCCTGTATTCTGAACAGCATATCTAATCCGCGAAAACTTGCGAACAGTTCCGTGGAAACTCACAAACTACCCTGGTAGCTGCCAACTTATTTCACTGTCATCGTTAAAATCTCGTCGCAAGGAACAAGAATACGAAGGCAGCTCAAGTTTATCAGGCTCCTTGACATATATCACTGTCATTCTTCGAGATTGAATTCGCAGCGGATCGCAGGCTCGAAAATACGAGCCGGAGGTGGGGAATAAAATTGCGAATTGTCAAAGTAGATTGGAGAACGACGCAGTATTAGAGTTGCAGGGATAAATCGAGACAGACGCGACACCGGCTTATTCGAATATTCGAGCCGATATATCGCGATACAGAGAATTCATTGCGGGATAAGAAATAAGCGAGCGCCGTCCGCAAAATAAATACAGTGCACTGGAACTGATACGAATGTAAATATTTCGAGAGTTTATCCGGTAGAACGTGAATTATTATATGTAACGCGGCCGTGCCATTGGAAATGGATCGATAGGTGCCTGTAAGCCACTTCTCGCATCTTGCACGCACAGTTATTAAACGAGCAAACTTGCCACGGTGTCGCGACTTATGAATTTACGATGAAGCCGCGCCGGGAAAATGAACGATGGCGTCATTATTTACCGTGTCGCGGGCTATCAATATTTTTTCACCTCCTTCTCTGCTATTTTTCCTCGCCGCGGAGCATTTAAAAGCCATCCCTAGATCGTGAGATTAATTTCAACCGACCAGCGGACAAGCAGAATAATCGACGAGGCCGAGCAATTGTAAAATAATATGGTGAATTATGGAATTCAATTGTTTATAATATTTCAGTCAGCTGCTTGTTATTTCGTGTAACTTTTAAATCACTTGCGGCTGTACAGTAACTGTGAATTCTGTTTGTTACAGGTAAGAGACTCGGACAATTGCCATCTTCCTGTCACGAGTAAGTTAATCCGACAAAGGTTACTATCTAATTTAGTGCCGAGATTTCTAGTCTTTATTGCAGCAGAAATTCCTTTAAGTAACTTTTGAGCAAGATACAAGTGGTAATAATTGGTGTAGATAATGTACCGATAAACAAACGAGCATAACCTTCTATCACGAGTGACACTTATAGTCCTGGGTAATTTTATTTTACGGTTTTACTTAGTCGATTTTATCTTTAAATTCCAGCAGGGTTACAATGCATTGCAGAGTATCATGCATGGTACCTCTGCATCCTATTTTCCGTGACTCATCAGCACATATCTTTATTATCATCCTTGTAGTATCTCCTTGCACGGTTCTATTTAACACGCAACAGTTGACCCCTCGAAATAATCAGAAAATCAGGCAAACTTCAGTTCCTTGGTACCGAACGCTAACAATAAGTATTGACAACTACTCAACTAGGGAATACAATCCTGACCATTCTTTACTAACGTGGGATTTTTTAAAGTCTATCTTGGGATTCCAGAACTAATTCCGGGAGTGGGTAATAGAAAATTTCAGTAATTCAAATGATTTATTATGTGCTAAACTTCTAAATCATTATTTAATTTAAACAACTTACTTTCTGTCATCAGTCTGAAACGTAAACTAAAATCATTTTTCACAATAAAAACAGTAATGAAGAATAATAACGTCTCAATAAGTAGATAATATCAATAAACCATTATGAAGATTTTTGGAAATGCGAACGAAGAAACAACAAGGCATCTAAATAAATTTCGAAATTGCGAAAAGTGAGAACATCACTGTAAAAATAAATACGATTCAGTTAGTTGTATGCGACTTAATATTATTATTTAAATTTAAAATTATTGTCCTTATTATTATGAAATGACTGTGTTCATTTATTCTATTTATTTTTAAATTTTTCGGGTGTTCATAAAGTAATTCCCATTTTAAAAAATCCCGAAATTCTCGGGATCAGTTATATTAAATCCCGGGATTTTTGGAATCCAAAAAACAGCCGTGATCGCGGAATCCCGGGATTGTATTCCCTCTACTCAACACTTCAACCAGTTATTTGGATCACATATCTCGATCATGTTTCGAATATCTCGATGTTGAATAAAGCCAAATACCCGAATAGGCTGTAACGCACTATTTACTCCTTCAATACCAGTTAAATATCTGCACTCTCGCAAGTCGACTCCCCCGTTTCATAGAAGAGGAATTTGCAAACGACAAGCTAACTTCGTCTCGCCGGGTTAAAAAGTCTCCCATATCGCACATACACCGGAGTCTATAAATCGAATTAAGTAGAGGCAAGTGAATTAAACGAGTCCGAAGCCGTCCGGCTCCTTCGCCTCGGAATTTACGATACAGCGGGCCGTAACAGCGTCTCGGAAAGATTTTCAACTGACCCACGCGAAATAAAGCGCGGCGGAAAGATTGCCCAGAAGTTGCTGGATCTGTCTTCCCGGGGCTTGGAACCGTCGCGATACGTATTTGTAAGGACCACAGGAGGGCTCGTAAGGAACCTTAACTCGGCCTCGTAGCACATCTCCGGCGACGTTCATGCCCGTGATACAAGCCGTTCCATATGAAATTTTTATGCCGCACTTTCCTGTTCTTGCCGGCTACTCACCGAATCCCGGACTTATCCCTCCCGGATAGTGACAATATACTCGCCACGTAGGTAACCGTAAAAAGAAAAAAAAGAAACCGAGGGAGCAGCAGCAACTTCGTGATACTTTCCCGAGCGACGGCGACCTCTCGATAAAATCACTCCACCCTCCGGCTAGCCGGTCATTTTGCGTGCGTTTCGTTTTCTCCTCGGCCACAGCCGTCGCACGAAAGAGGAGCATCCACCATCCACGAACCTCCCTCGATTCTCCCCTCGCTCGTCGCCTCTAGAAACACGCTCAGAGGGGAGAATAGTAACGCAGCATGCTTTCAAGCCGATGAATTCTCTTTTTTTTTTCTTCCCTCGTCGTTGATTCCTTCGGGTTGCAGGCTTGGCGGAGCAAAGATCGCTGGAATGGTGTGCTCGTTGCTATTTGTTCTTTCGCTTTTTCCATAGCGCCAACGTCGCGATGCGAATAGATCGAATTAGAAGGTAGTAACGCTGTCGCAAAGTGTCTGCTAAATCTGGTACTTGTGTGGCCACGGCTGACCTCGCGCACTTTTAGAGAGTGCATTCCGTAGCTCGGTTAAGGGAGCATCTTGCTACGGCGCGCAAAGAAGTAAGTATCGAGGAATGGTAGTAATAAAGTCAAATTGAACGACTGTTTTACAAGCGAGTTGTAAGAGCGCCTCCCGAGGCATGTGTCTCCGCTATTACGCCCTGGAATCGTTCCAACGTCCCCTCAGAAGAATGTTAATAAAACGCAGGTGATTCGCGGGAGAACTGCAGTTTATCGTCGGGCGGGCGAGCAATTCCGAGATCGGCGAAGGAGCGTTGATCCTGCCGCGAAATTCGAACCGCGAAGAGGTTCTGGAGCGACGGGGACGCCGGGAGCGGCCCTCGGAATCGCTGGCGACGTTCGATTTATTCGGGAATTTTCCATTGTAAATTCGAGGCGACTGGAGCCGCGCCGTGTCCCGTTCACGTCGACGCCGAGTAAATAGCTTTCGATGGGCGACGAATATAGAGCCCAGGCGATCCCGATACGAAATGTGTTTCGAGCATCTTCCCGCGCGGCTCGGGGATACAAGTCCCGGTGAATTAAAAATAAGCCCCCCGGAAACTTTAGGCCGCTCGAACTTTCGTAAGCCTTTGCTATACCATTCTCCATCCCGCCTGGGGATTACTGTTCCAGCAATTCAGCGATACTTTGTTGGGAACGCGGCGCAACGCGAGGTAGAAACCGTTGCGGATCGAACACGATCGTCCGGCTATTAGCCGCAATTTCGCGAATTCATGTTAGCTGGCGAATCGTCCGGCGTCCCGCGATGGTAATATCGGATCTGTTTGAACTTCCCCTCGGCTTTTTGCAGCCGGATTCCTCGGGCTGATTTCCGACAATGGCGATTCGCTGTAATTTAAAGCGAATTTAAAATCACGCGCCGCTTTCGAAATAAACGCGCGCGAACCCTGGCTCGCAGATTTCGTGAGAATTTTGCATGTAGTTAATGCACGGCATGTGCGATTTATGTATTGAAAGCGTTAAAGTTCAATGCTCGAAGCTCCGTGGAAAGAATGAGGCAGATTTAAAAAGGTAATGGTAGTTGGCAGAAATGTATACATATGTCAGGAATTATGTAACGGATTACAGTTTAATTATTATTATTATTATTAAATGTCTTTATTGCACCATTACAATTAAATTAAATTACAATGGCGAGTAGGCGAGGTTCAGCATTAACTGCTGCTCTACAACCTAACCCAAAAAGCCGTTGGGAGGTAAGAAAAAGGAAAGAAAGAAAAGAACAAAAAAGGAAAGAAAACAAAATAAAATAAAATACAATAGGAAATTATCGCTGCAATTTAATTATGGTCTCTGGAAATGTCGCGACTTTCATCTTTCAAGTGATGCAATTTAGGCGTCTAATACACAACTAAACACGCTGCACACTAATTTGTATACTTACGCGAAATTTTTATCAGAATGTTGAGTCTTTCATTTATAGGAAATAAAGCTCTGTAAGTGCAATATTGCATATGTATGATTTTCATTTGTCAATTAGGAGAAAAATTTCATTTTATTTGTCGGTGAATAGAGAAATTCAGTTAGTTGAAAACGCAGCCAACGAATACCATGGTAGCTTAGGGAATGGAGACACTGACCCCCATCTAAATGTTTATGCCCGAACACGGGCTCGCGCAAAAACTCGCGATCCCCTCGTGGAAATTTACGATCGGTGGTCAAGCGATTACGGCGGCTGCCGACCGACTTGCGAGCGAATAACCAAAACAAGGACGATCCCTGCTTATTCAGTCGTGTTTGCGACTCGGTAGTGTACGGAGTGTGTGTCAGTTTTATTTCGTTTCTGCTCATATTTTACGAGGACGTTTCGACGGAGTACATCCAGCCGCATCATGGGATCAATGGGATCGTCTATCACGGGCCAACGTGTGAGTTAAATATCGTTTATACATGCAGCGGTATATATAAATTATTTAAATTTGAAACATTTTTGAGAACGGTTCCTGAGTGGAGGAAGGTTTATACTTTTTTTAGTGCGTGAGTTTAATCTTTATCTGGTAGCATGTATAGGTATACATATATATTTCTATGCACTAATATACATGCTTTTATTATTCAACATTATTTATTATGTATATGTATATATACGACGAATTAAGAAGAAGTAATGAATAGTTTTGCCATAATAATGGTAATAGTAGAATAGCATTATAATACTGTGGATTCTGCATAGATTAATACATTTGCATTTTATACATTTTATACACGATACAACTGATATGCTATCTACGATGTGTGAATATTAAATTGATATCGATCATACATATTATACAACATGTTTAAAACATATTAATGCGAAATGACACTTCATTATGCAAGGCTGAAGCTATTAATTCAGTATTACTGACATTAGTGATCACAATGCTCTTCACTGGCTACTTATACTACCATTAATATGTCGATATTATTCATTATAAATGTATAACGATGAGCGAAAAATAATAGGAAGTGTCTACTACAAAACTTATTTTTAATCACACATTGGGGTATTATATTACGTTAACCCTAGGTTGTCACACCTACTTTTTCGAACGCCGTTGTCACACTGGGTCAAATTGCCCCTGTGAATTTTCAATAAGTTGTTATTTAAAAACTATTTGTTAAGTCAAGTCTCAAAAATTCTGAAATAATGTTTGAACATTGTAGAATATATGCCCATCGTTGAAAGTTGACATTCAAAGTGTCATCATGCATAAAAAAAATTTGAAGCAATAAGAGTTTCGACAAAAAGGTTTTTTACTTAAAAAAACGCAGGGACAATTCGACCCGAGGGTTAACCTGGACAAAGTTTGTTAAATAGTCAACGATAAATACAATGCACTCGACACAGTACCATTACGTAGCCGGATAGTCAACTCACCCCCGACAATCGCTTTAAAAAAACAACCCGCTGAAGGGTGGATAGAAAAGTTTCCCATTTAATTTACTTGTTCCCAGCCGTCTTCGATACCCCCTCGATAAGCCGCCTGTATCGTTGTTAACATCGTACACTTTCCCTACCCGTTCTCCCTTCCCCTCGGCTTTTTACACACGAGCTCGCCAGCGCGCGCCACCGAGCTCAGTGACCTATAGGCTCCGATAAGCCGCACTGATGGATGATTCGATGCGCGCAGGTGACTTTTTACGGGACACAGAAGGACCCCCGGCCAGTAATGGTCCCTCTTTTATGCCGCGCACAGAACTTGCAAGGCAGAGCGCTAGTTTAATGACGCGATTCACGCGATGGGATGGCCGACCGGTGCAACACCACCTTATTGTTCCCCCGTGCACCTACAAATGACCCGATAGTCACATGCGCACCGCTCTCATTAAAGTCACGTGACCGCTTGTCACATCTTATTAAGTGGCAGGAAATTTGATTTCGGCCCCCGATACTACCGCGGTTCTAGTTAAATGTGATGTATTACTTCATCAGTCACATTATAGACCGCAACAACTGGCGGCCTCGGCTGTCCAGAGTGCGCCGCCGCGCATAGGAAATGGCATCATCGACAAATCATCGACGATTGTGGGACACGGGCTCGCGAACACGCGCAAAAATCCAGTAGATAATCGGGCTTTTCCATGCACTCTGTGGTCACGTGCTTGTTAGAATCGGTAACAACTGGGCTTTAGAAATGAAGTGGCGTTATGTCGAGCTTAACACTAGCGATATGCACAGGCGATAGTGATTTCTCTGGATTTCGCGTTCAAGTGATTGGGAATCTGCTTCCCTAGTTTCGTTTCATATTCTGAATACTGCCCTCTTTAGTTAAAATGTCCTAGGGTGGATGTACCAGTAAATGAACACGTACCAGTGAATGAACATTTTTTATTAAAATGAGTAAAATAAGTTATTAAAGTAAGCAACTAATTAATTAGAGACATCTTTTCATTTCTTGCTCCATATCCAAACAATTTTTGCAGCACGTCGAATCATTCGCGCTGCAAACATAATTTTATAATAGTGTTCATTTATTAGCCTTAACTGTTCATTTTGAAAGAACCGAGAAAACTGAAGTTTTATCATTTACTTTGCACCATACTTATTTTCCTTCTTTCAAATTAAAACATGTTGTTATTATTTCGTAATAGCCTAATATCATTTTTTGTAATAATTGTGCCAGTAGGGAATGTATTATTAACGTACCAATTAATTAATTCTTTCAGATAAGATATTTTAACAATTTTGAAAGAAGTTCGGCTAAATACATTAGACTGTTTATAAATCTTTATGAAGCACGTAGACGTTTCTAACTATACTTAAAAGGTAAAAGACATGTAGAACTTCAAATATTTTAACATATCTCAAAAAATGAAAAAATGCTAGATAGGACAGTTTAACTAAGGAGGGCAGAATAGTTTGGGTGCTGATTACTCTGAATATATAAAGCAGAAAGTGTTTGTGTATTTGCCTGTCGCCTAAAAACTTTCGAAAACTCTGGAGTCACTAAATGTGTTCCAGTTTATTATGCCTAGCTAATCCAGATAAATGTGACTATTTTCACACCAAAAAAATTAATTTTTTTTATAAAATGAGAATCTAATTTTCGGATAAAGCCGAGTAGTAAACCTTAAATCAACCTCGTCATCTGTGATATTTCAAAGAATTTTCCTTCTAATAAGTTGATATTTGAGATATGATAATTTGAACACAAGAAGCTATTTACTTGTCAAATTGTTAATATCGACGAGGATGTTCTCCACCGTTGTTTTGACTGATGCCTGCGATCGGTTATTAGTTCATTAAGCGCGTATCGCTGCAGTTGCATTTAATCATTTCTCCATTATTCAAATTAATTGGAGTGCGCGAAACTCGCTTCCCTGATTCTCCTTTTATTAATCAGTAGTTACTCGATGTAAACTCGCGGCAGATAATATCGAGCAACGCTAATAGCATTTCCATTGTTATAAGATGAATCGTTATTACACCCGTGTCTGCTTGTTCCCAAAAATTCTGTGGCCGTTGATTTTTATCGTGAGTTCCGTGTAAAATTCATATAGACTGGTCACTGTTTCGTTCGTTTTCATCGAACGTCTTCTCAAGATATAAAAGCAACTATACTCGTCGAGGTATCGTTCACGGCATTCTCGAGATACCTTTAGAAAGCAAATAAAGTCAGCGCGTGGTCACGCCGCAATTTTTACTGCCGCATATTTCTTCTCGAAAGCCTAGAAAGCTAGCAAGTCACATCCAGAAAAAAGATTGCGCAAGTATCTTTTCCCGAGTTGCTGAGAAACTCGCGATAAAACGCAATTTAAGCCGGTGACCACTGATTTATGAAGGAAGAGTGCGTATCTAACAACCCACTTGTCAGCTTCACAACTTTCAGCCGCTTTATCTGACATTTCATTCGGGCCTACAAAGTGAGACACCGTGTCCCTGGCTATTCAGACCCGCCTCAACTTTGTTCCGCAGGTAAAAAAGGACGAAAAAAGGGAAGATATTATGGCCCTGGGTTGGAGCGAAAAGGCAGAAAAGCTTCGCGGGGCGCGAACAGATTTCTTTAAGGGGAAGGGAAATAATAGAAGCGCCGAAACACAATGGGAAGTCTGACATGTAGCTGGAGAAACTCTTACTAGCTGTAATCTTCTCTCTTTTTTAATGTACACTCCTCCGCCCTCTTTTCCATATTCTTTACCTCCGGCTATACAGTTGTTCCTCACGTTTTCTCGCTTCGTTTGTGCTATCAACATCTCCAAGTTTCCATCCCCTGATAAATTTGCTGTGTGTGCAGCGAGCGTTTTATCAAATCTAGGCAACACCCTTCTTCGTAATATGTGCGTGCATAACTCAATTTTTTATTGTCTTACTTACTGCCTTACTTGTCTTACACGGCTACTTAAATTTTGGAATATCAAGGATTGGCAAATTCCGTATAATTTGAGGAATTTTTGGGAACGAAAGCTGGAAAAGGTACAGAATTTTTGGAATATGTTGATAAGAGAGGAATTAGAAATTCATCCCTTTAAGCCTGACCGAGAAGCCCAATTTCGCGATTGAGCCGGATGCGAAAATGCTTTCGCGATCGAACCCAGTTTGCGTTTCAATTTCCTTTGCGCAGTGCGTTTGAACGCACAGGAACGAGAATTCGGCGAATACGAATCGGTGAAATACCTCCGTTGCTTCGTTAACATCGGTGCAACTAACCCTGTGCTAACATGATTTCCTCTGTTTATTTAGTTCACTTTTTTCTCTTCCTTTTTCGCTGACATCCAGTGTAGTTACCGGAGAAACCTAATTCCGGGTCTTCTGGCATTTGTATGCCCACTAAAACGGCGCGATATTCGCGCGGGTCGATCGTTCTGTGTTCGTTGAATTTTCCACGCAAATCTTTATCGCCTCTTTGTTCGCAGTGAAGCTAAATATATCAAAATCAAACTCAACATTAATCAATTTTAACATCCCTCTATAACTCAGCGGTAACTGGAACAGAAATGGGAATAAAATTGGAATGAATATCGAGTTGGAATAAATAAAATTCAATGCTTTTGCACACAACAAAAGAATAGTTTGATCAATAATGAGAAACAGTGAGATATTCAGCAACTGCGCTATCAATAGAAAATTTCATTAAGACTAAGTCAAGATAGTCGTGGCAGAGCTCCGATCGATAACTTGATCGTAGATAATGCAATTGTTTCCCAGCGGCAACGACGGGTTTCGATACTGTTCTTCCCCTATAATTCCGACTTGGAGGATCGTCGAGGTGGATTCAAATTTATTTGTTGTAAATTGGAATCTCGTGTCGACGTTCCGGGCGTTGTGTATAAGCGTTCTTTCACTTGGAAGACGGTCTGACACCGTACGAGGCTCTGCTACTGGCGAAACCACTATTCCACTGTAGGTATTTTCTGCTCCACGCTGTTCCAGCGAAACCGAAGAGACCTGGCGGAAATTTCGGCTATTTACGAGCATCGAAAAGTTTCTACAAATAATTTGTATGCAGACGTGAAACCTATGATGTGATTGGAGAAACTCTAAATTCTCGGTGGGATTAGAATATTGATTCAATAGAAGATTGGTTAACGCTGAAAGTAATGTTTCATGAGATAAATAATTTATTTATTTAAATATAATTTTGTTTACTTACTTCGTTACGCATTTTAACTAAACAAAGATGCAATTTTGTTACGAATTCACAACATTTACGGAAAAAAGGCACATAAACTACTTGCTTGAAACTTATAAATAGAGACGCATATCATTTTCAAATCATGACTTCCGTTTTCAGATAATTTGAAGGACACGGTAACTACATCCTTAAAAAATTGGATTTAATTGCATTACTCTTTATTAAGTTATATCTACTATAATGAAAACTTTGAAGTGAATTTTCTTGAAATGGCATTTCGGCGTATGTGCCCACTTTCCATCAAATGCCTCAATAATTATTTACGTGATTCCGGAGTACCAGTGGAAAGTTTTTAATTGGACATGTGTCAATACGATGATCAATAATTCGTGACATGGTCTACATACCTTTAATAGATAATAAGAAGACATTTAACAGTTCCAACCTGTAGTTAGATATCTGCTGAGGCTAATTGCAACGCTGGTGGAATATTGGAGCAATCGACAGAATTTATAGACAGATGTAAACATTTTAATCGGCATAGATTATACAATACAATTCCCGATGCGGGTACCACTCTTACCTTATAATTTCGTATAGAATTTAATCCGAAGCAATCCCCTCCCCGACGCTCGTTGCGCCTCGCGCTGCGTTAAAACTTTGTTTCTAATATTTCTTAATAGCCACGATTCTCCTTACTGCCACCCACTGCGCGCAATTTCATTCCCTCGCGTTTCAGCGAAATTTCCAAGTGTGTTTGAAATGCAAAATTTCGAAATTGCGGATCAGAACGACGTAACCATGGGGAGGGGGGAAACTAGTCGTTTAAAGATGCAGAACGATTCGCTCGGGATTATTATCTTAAGTAAGTTTCCCGCTCCGCCCCGCCTTGAACGATGCATAAGACAGAAGGAGTTTGGTTCGAAGGTGACGGCGCAACGGAACCGGTTGAATTTTTCATGTCCGCGTTTCTTTCGCGAATTTCAGTCCGTTGAACGTTTCCCGCCGCCGTAACTCGATCCCTTTTTACACATAAATTTTACAATCGCGAAACGACACCGCGAATATTTCCTGAAAGCGTTGTCGGTGAGATCGGGCTTAAATATTAAGTCGATCCCCCACTTGCCGCGAAACGGGGTTTGTCGTCTACAATGCGCAGCACTGTCCTATCTCGCGGCGCGCGGTTCCGCAATTTTACAGCACGACTCTCGCGAGCCTCGAGCTTATCGTAGAACAATTGTTCTACAGGTAAATAGGGCGAAAAAAGTATGATTACAAATTGCGCAGATTTATATGCACAACATCCAGGAGCAGCTAAAAGTCTCCCGGCTTTAGGACTCTCTGTGTAACGAACTCTACGAGCTCGTAAATTTCTGGCGTATGTAACTAACCCACAGTGACTTGACTTCCAGCGCAACAAACAGTGGATTCGCGGGCTCTTTGAATGAAAATGTTCTCTATAGCTTCCAACGAAACAGTGGATTTCCCCCTGGCTGGCAAGAGAAAAATTACAGTTCAGAAAACGTTTCTTTCTCGACGAGCGAGGAGGATCCGATTAACAGTCCCTTGAAAGCCTTGACTTTCTTCCCCTTCAGTTTCTTTCCATTGTCCATCTGTACCGTCCCTCTTTTAACTCGACAGTTCCTCCGTCTGTGTGTAGATTCATTCGTTCATTTTTCCATATTGTAACGTCACAGGCTCCCCAGCCATCCGTCATATCGATCACGGTTTATTCGCATCCACTTATTCAACGTTGCGAACGCTGCTTTCACTTGCCCTTAATAATTCAAGTGTCTTCGATAGAAACGTGTGAAAGCACTGTTGATAATGAATCGCGAGCGCACCTGCGATGCACCCTCGTTTGTGACGATCTCTTGCAGCAAGGTAAAGGTCGAAATGAAACTCTGGATTCTGTTTCCTTTCAATCAGTACATCAATTAAGAACACACTATCCTCACACTTCTGCCTAGAAAATTTTCAAATAAACAAATAAAAGATAAAAATAATTATTCATTGAAAGATAACTTGAATTATCGGAGCCTAAAATAACGAATAATTTCTTTTATCTTTTATTTGTTATTTGAAATTTTTATTTAGATAAAGATTTTGTCAGTCTCTGCTCCATTTACACTTTCTGGTTGCTCTCGGGCCAAAAATATATTTGGATTATTCAACTCCCTTCTCTACCCCTTTCTTCTATCCATCTACCACATAAGAATACCACCCGCGAGAATTGCGTGACGCAATCTGCGTACAGAAAATTGCTCGCTATCCGTCTACAGTGAAAACAGAAATGAACAATAAACGAACACTTAAGGATAATGAATGAACACTATTATAAAATTTTGTTTGCAGCGCGATTGATTTCACGTGCTGCAAAAATTCTTTGGATATGAAGAAAGAAATTACAAGAAATCTCTGATTAATTAGTCGCTTATTTCAATAACAAATTTTACTCGTTTCAGTAAAGAATGTTCATTCACTGGTACGTGTTCATTTACTGGTACATCCACCCCACGTACAAATTACAAGACGTGTGCATTTTAGCCACCGGTGGAACACGTACGTCGAACACCTTTAAACGTCCGTAATTGGTATTCGATTCGAAAAGTTCGCCTTTACTTTGGGCATTCCCTCCACTTTGGCGGCGGCCTCCCCGCGAAAACCGCCGCCCATAAACGGTCGGTCGGTGCAGGAAGCAACACAATGTTCCAGATTACCACTGTATGGGCACCCTCCGCGTCGCGTCGGCCGCCAGCGGAATTTCGTTCGCCCACTGTCAATGGACGATCGCGAAACGCGGCGCGTAAACAGCGTTTATCTTTCGCCGCGTAATTACATAATTCACAGCCGACACGGTTCCGCTGGCAGGCAGAGCCGCGGAATATTTTGCGATCGCGAAACCCCCGCGCGACCGCTCATCGATTTCATACGTTCCTCGATTTAGTCGGACGCGCCAGTCGTCCGTCGACAGACGCGCTGATCCCAGGCGCGCGCAAATTTACGGGCAAACCGGCTGTGTCCGCGTCATTAAGAGGGCCGAGCTGTTAGACGCGAATCAAATTTATGTAGGCTGCCTCTGAAACAGTGTGATTGAAGTTCAGGGGCATGTTCTCTGCGGCTGCAGTCCGTGGGAAATGTTCTGACGAAGGATACTAGTAATCATGCTGCTTCTTATAGAATCAAGCAGGGGGAAGAAATCGTGGAGGGGTTGCTTCACTTTATTTATTCATAGCGAAACTTACAAGGGGACGTATCGAACCCGCAAGGCGTAGGATAGTTTTCTTTTAATTGTGAGTTTTTTAAATGCGATTTCAGACCTCTGCAGAGTTTTTAGAAAACTTCAGAAAATATGTTTTCAAGCCCCAACGTTAGGGGCTCCTTTCACCCCTTCAACGTGGATGATTGTTGATAAGAAAAAACACGTGTCAAGTATTTTTCAATATTCTGCAAGTCTGCCGGGTCTCAGGAAAATTGGAGTGTTCGGTATCGATATGTACACTTATTCGATTGTGAAGAAGTTGGAGAAGCCACTATTACCAGCGCACTTCTCCTTAAGTTGCAAATCCACGATGAGATAAAAATATCGCGTCTCACATGAGACTTTAACCTCGTGAGACAATTATTTCATTATTTTATTATTTTTTAATTATTCTGTCATTAGCTCTATAAAATTAGACACTCTTGAGACAAGTCTCCTGATATATTATCAAAAATCTCATTTCCCTCGACAATTCCTATTACTTACGTTTACTGAGATTTTTCTCTCACGATAGAAAAGTCTCGTGGAAAATCTCATCGTGGATTCGCACCTTTTGAGTCGGGGTATAGGATATGTATAGTACATTTCGAGAGAAAGAAAACTCCAAGTCGAAGTGTTCATCGTGACTGTGAGTTACTCAAATTCAATGTCTCACTGAACGCAATTCAGCCCGTTGCGTAATACATCCTTGCTATTCTAATCGGAAGTAGTTCCGCGGTCGTTCTCGATTAATCCTTCGCCACGAGTTCCAAAAGAACGTGACGAGGAAGGAACTCGGCCACGAAAAAGGTACAGCCACGCGTAATTGCCATTTATGCGAGCATTTCAATCGACTTTGAGCTGCGGAGGGAAAACCGCCGCGTCGCCTGCAGGGAACTTCGATAAGCCTTTAATTAGATAAAACTTCTTGAACCGCTACTAATTATCGCGCAATTCTCGTACGTAATTCACTTAAGTTTTCTCCCGTCGAGTGAACCCCGAGGATCTAATTGCCTGCCTCCGCGGCCCGTGGGCCGCGTAAACAATTTAAGAGTGATTAACAGTTTAACAAACGACGACTTTAATGAAAAGACCGCTGCCTCCGCCCTGCTCCCGGTGGCAAAATATTTTTGACCTCTTCCGGAGGGCGGGCCCTCCCTGAATAATTCCCCCTCGCCCAACCCTTTTGACAGGAAATTTCTTAAGGAATCATTAAACGAGCGTTACGAAACTTTCGTCCCGCTTGTTACGACTTCCGGCCGTCACTCGTTCCAACTGTTTCGCGCATCCACCGCGATAGGAAATTGTTTTGTTAGCGTTAATGTTAACGATGAACGTGCACTTTAATATTCACATCGTAGTGCCTTCGCGTGTAGTCTTTCTCTTTGTCGTCTATAAGTCGAAAGAGAGCGTAAATTTTGTTATCTACAAGGGAAGGTAACTTGGGTTTCTATCAGTGTCGTCAATTTTTATTCGTTTATTCAGCTTTTCATAGAGTATAGGAGAAAAGGTGGCGCTCCTTTCAATATCTTTTTCGTGGTCGTGAAACAAAGATTGTATCAAAGGGCCTTCAGCTTCCATGTAACTGCAACTTCCATATATATATATACTAGTATATAAATTTGAAGTTGCGTACTTTGAAATGAATTTTCTCGGTAAATATTAACTGTGCCCACACGTGTGTTACATCAATTTGTTTGTCTTGGCAAGAGGAAGCTTTTAACGTTTTTATTCAATTTAATTAATCTATCTACATATGCATATAAAATCCAAATACCACTGACTCATTGATTGACTAACTGACTCACTCACTCATCACGATTTCTCTGAAACCACTAATCCGATGACCCTGAAATGTATGTAGATTCCTGTTAGCTCCTAAAAAAGGTGCTCGCTAAGAAATCTTTTTAAAAATACCCTTCGCTTCACCTAAAAAATATATATAACTCAGGCAACGCCGGGAACTCTAAGCCAGTCATTCAGAAATCTGATTAACATGCGATATTGACAGTACATTGTCTCCAAAATTAATTATTCACACGTACATGTAGATTAATAAGATCGCGTGCACAGAAACGAGCCTCGAGAAAGGCACTCAATTGCTTACGAATGCACCAGCATGAAAAGAAACTATCACCCGTTAATAAATCACTGCGCTAACAACATTCTTATAATATTAAATTCATATTTCATTCCACTTCATATTTCATTCGTGTTAAATTACCACGCTCGACGCCCGGAATTATAACACCGCGTTTCTCGTATAAATTACGAGGTGTCGGTTCCTTTATTCGTTGCCTGCGGCCGGCATTATTCGATAAGCCCTCATCTTGATCGGTCCACGTAATCAAGACGCTTGCACAGCCCCTGCCCACCTCGATAGCGGACGCGTTAACTGTCGCGTAATTTTCTTTTGAAGAACGATTCCATCGCGTGCCAGTCGCGAGCATACTACAACTTTATAAAATTTCTATGGCGCGCCACGGGCAGGTGCAATTTTTCATACCCCCTCCCCCTATCGATTGGTAACCGATATAACTAGCGAAAAGTTATTCTTGTGGCGCGTACACGAACGTCCAGATTCATTTTTTGATAAACCTCCATCACGAGAAATGTAACTTCCAGAATTTACATTCGAGGCCGCTTCGAGCCATAAAGAAGTGCTCGGTAGGCGATATTCCGTTTGCATCAATGAAATTCGAAGGGCAAGAAATGCTAACAGCGAACGTAAAAGGAAAGGAACTACATCTAGGGATTCATACAATGTCTGGAAGCAGAGAGTTAACGCGCAACGACTTCCGGTCTCCTGTAAATCCCCGTCGTTCCGAACAGGTAATTTTCTTAAACGGCTGTAAAATCAGGACCGAATCCCCGAGCATCACGTTTCATAGGAGGAAATCAGCTGTCGTAACTGTAAAACGTACGAATCCGTTACTCGGCGCTCGGCCGAAAAAAGGTCCCGTGGGAGGGCCGATTCCCTGGGAGCGAAAATTTCATTGTTATTTATATTCGTCGCGCTTCTGTTAAAGCTCGATCGAAGCGGAACCCTTTCGACGCGCCTCGGGCGCCGGAAGCGCGTGCTTCGCGAACTTTTTCTGGCTTTCCCCCCCGGGGCACCTTCGATTCCTCAATTTTGTTTAAAGTTTCCCTCGTAAACCGTACGAGACCCTTGCAATCGTCGTGTCCTCGTCAACTCCAATTGATCCGCGACCGGTGTTTTACTGCAAATTGTGCGCCACGTTCTGAAAGCGGGAGCTCGTTTAAAACTGATAAAAATAAGCAAGTCACTGGAGAAAATGGCCTCATGTTGTTCGAGTGAAAGTAATTTGTTGTTCAAAGGTGCCGCTGATGCTTGATATCTTGCAGGCCTTGCGTATCAATGGATTGTGATGGAAATTGCTAAAAGCGATCAGAGAAAATGTAGTTAGGAAGTAATTAAAATTTTCTTTCTCTACCTCTTCGTGTCCGAAGCTGAGGGCCAACAAGTGGGTAAAGGCGCGGTGCTTTAAAACGAATTTTCTATGTTCCCTCTTTTAATAGCAAAGCCCTTCGACCATCAGCTTTGGAGTTTAATTATCGAACTGGCGTCCCAGTTTTGAGCGTGTATCAAGATTAGCAATCGTGAAAGTGTGTGGGAGACAATGGACGAGTAGATACGGCCAGTGTGTGGACAGACGCGAGTCAAAGGCTGATGCTGTGAGCGTGTATAGCGTTGCGCTTCAAAATTTGTTGGAAATAGTACTCACCAATATAAAATAGTACATTCTAAGTAGAACACAGTAGGGGAGATCGGTTTTGCATATAGAAGGTACAGCGCGCCAAAATCAGATTATGGGTGGCTCACACCCAGAGTGTCAACGAAGTCATAGGACTTGAGTCATTATTATTATTCTATATTTGATTCTGTTACTTTTTTTTTATGGTGAGGTTGTTTCTCTACTCTGCGTCCTCTGTTTCGCCTTCTTCTGTCATAAAATGGATCTTACCCGTCCATGAGAAAATAAATAAATAATTTTACTATTTATTTATACAATTGTAGTGTGAGTCATGTCGCACATCAAAGAATCAGTAGATCCTCGCCAAAATAACCAGAGTCCGACCTACATGCATCGACCTAGAAAAGTATAACCTTAATCACACCAGCCTCGAACCAGATGATCTCTAAAACGTCAGCCTCGCGTATCTCGCTTAATGTTAAAGATAGTGGCCTGTTAAGTTCCGAACTTTACGTCCCGTATAAACCTTAAACGCTCCCCTGTTGACGGGTTAAACGGCAGGATCGATGAAGTTCTCGACGCGCGAGTACCCCCGTGACCAAGACAATCCCGGCGCACGACTCTCGTCGCCGATTTCGCAGAATTAACAGAAACGCGTTACTCCACGCGACCCGTCTTCGAGGGTTGGGCGGCCCGAGTCTCTCGAGCACCCTTAAAAGTTGTTCAACAAGCATCGCGCCGGAATATCGTTTCGCCAGCGCGCGGTCCTCCCCCTCGAAGCAGATCCGCTCGAATTAAATTGCCACAGACCGGACAATTTAATGACACTCGTGGCGACTAACGAAATTTCGTTGAAAGAATACGTTCGTGGCCCGGGGCCGATGAGTAATAAGTAATAACCTGTGTGAACCGGTAGCAGTGGGACCGGCAGAGAGGCTGGGAAAGCGGGAGACGCGACAGAAGGCAGGAAGAGGAATGGGGGTGCAATAGGTGGCGAGGAACGGAGAGCGGAGGAAGCAAGCTGGACATTAACAAATAATATCCTTTCCGGGAGGATCGCAATTTCCTTCTGTCTCCGTTTCCATCTCTGCCGCGGCCCCGGAGACCGCCGATTCAACGGTATATAATATGGCAATCAATAAAGGAGCCCGGGGGAGCAATACCCCACGGCAGAGCGAAACAAAGCGCACTTACATGCCTCTTACGGCGTAATACGTGCGCCTCGGTCCACGGAGAAATTAATTCGGCTTGCATACAGGCCGGGGCAGGAAAAGCCGCGTCGCTCGGGGACCTCCGTCAAACCTGCTCGGTCTTCGGGAGCATTTTCGGTCGTGGAATTCACGTCAGCCGGCTGCTATGCCTGTATTATGGATGCCGCTGTACAATAGCTATCACTGGGACAATGATCTATAGATGGAACGAGTCTCACTTTAGGTGCGTTTGTCAAGGCGTAGGTGGACAGCTGCATAGTTCGGGAACTTGCAAGGGTGGATTTCCTCTGAAAGGAAACCAGGATGGTTAAAATTCCACAGCTTTGACTAATTTTTACTGGTGGTATCCTCCCCTCTGTGGTTAATTTAAATGACCGAAGATGACCGCATGGTTAGGCTTCATCTTACTCTTATTGACTTATCACTTCTAATTTTCCTGTACCTTCATTCTTTTGAGTAATAAAGACGTCTAATAATAATAATAATAATAATAATGTTATCTAGCCTCTTCTTCTGGTTGCATAATATTGTTGGATTATTAACACAAATAGATAACCGAAGACATGAAAGTTATAAAGAAACGAAGTGGACGTTTATTGTCCCAAGTAATTGTCTTTGTAACTGGTATCCAGATTTTGGGGAACCTAGGCTCGGCATTGTATGGCGAAGATGTACCGGATTCGATGCAATCTTGGTTTCAAAATATCGATGGACGCGATTAGTCTAATGGCCGAAACTGACTCCTCTGTGCGCCGTGACTGGCCAGTGTTTAGTGCCGCTATTTCCGGTAATTGCTCCCATCCCCATTGGACAGATGACGGTGAAAATCGAGAGTATTACCGACAATTCGTAGCGGCGATCTTCATCCGAGGAAATTCATTTGGTGGATCGCGGCCGTCGGAGGGAAAGGAGCCTCGAAGCTTTTAAACGCAACCCCCCCTTTGTCGCGTAATTTAATTTAATGTACCGTTTTTGACTCGAAATTCTGGCCGGGCATCCCTTTGAGGGCGTCCAAGCGACGGGAAAATTCATTTTTGTCCCGTCGCCGCTAGTTTTCCGTTCACTACCCAATTTACTTCATTTCATATCACACAGGCAATTTAGAAAGTGGCTACCACCTCAAATTCGATCCCCTGTTTTGCCCCGACTTACCTGGTTCATGTCGCCAGATCATTATTTTAATTAAACTCTCGTTGTGGTGTGAAGGAACTATTTATTTAGATAAATACATATTGGGAGTGGCAGGCGACGAGAGCCACTGGGAATCCCTAAAAGTATTCCCCGTACGAAGAAATCCTCTCAAAGCAGAATCTCAGAGTTCTAGAACAGTTTAACAAACTATGCACACCGCCGTTTAAAAATATCCGTGCGATGTGTGCTTCTACAATTCATCTTTGAATATAATTTCCATTCTAGCAAAACGAGTGTCAAGCATCGAGTCGATTCATACATCTGAGTACATATTGTGTTTTTTACTATCACCGGGCTCAATGCCACATTACTTAGTTTCCTTATACGCGATAACGCTAAGGTGGTTTTCCAGTTAAGCTCGCGCGAATAATATTTCCCAAGGACCTCTCTGCGGCGGAAAAATCTCGCGCGACGCCTCCGTGGCTCGCGATGCGCGTTTGCACATTTTAAGGGGAAAGTTTTTCATTGTGCGCGCACAATGGGTCGCGCGTTTATCGATTCAGGAAGTGAGCCGGCACTTCGCGGACCTGGAACTGGAATTTAAATATTCATTCTTGCCGCGACAACGTTCCGTTCAGACCGAACCACTTTCATTTTCCTTTACGGTCACTCAGAACGACGCCCCCTTCCTCCCAATGTTTATCCGCCGGCTTAACTTTACCGCCCTGAATCTCTAGCGTCCCGCAACCCCTGGCGAATCCGCGATAACGGCACACGAAGCAATAATCCTCGTTAATTCTAAAATCACTGACGGCGATAATCATTTAACAGAGGGGCACCTTCTCGCGGAAGCATCATTTGCCGTAATGGGGCAACGTTAATAAGAATAATTGCATGGATCGCTCGTAGATATAATTGCATCCGCTGCGCGCGCGGAATAAAAACGGCCAATGGTATTTAACGTGGAATATATTACAACAGGTCGGCTGTAAAACACACGCTGGATATTGAGTTTCGAGGGGCGTATTAATGCGTTGTTTGTTGACCAGCCGTCTCGCGAAATTCGACTTCTCATTTGGCATAGTGAGGTTCTCGTTCGCGGTATCCGGCTCTCCCACGCGAACCTTTCGGTATTAAGCGAAGTTGTTGCGGCAACGGGGATTCCTTAACCATGGGGGTGGTTTTTCGGAAAATCCCAGAGCTGCCGCGCCCGTGGCGCATTGGCGTTCGTGGCTTACCTAATATGGCATTGCCTGTTTCGTATGCAAGGTGCAACGATGTTAATTCCGCTGCTATATGCAACGCATGTATTATAGTCAAAAGCCGTGTCTAAAGCTTCTAATTTCTCTTCGAGGCAGAGTAAGCGATATTCCCTGCAAGAAAAAATAAATTATACACTCGCCGTGCTCCTAAGGGTAGCTGCACGGAATTAGGCGTTCGAAACTATAAGGCTGACTGTGTTGCACAACTTCTCGTCACGTTTTATTACTGTTCAACATTTGGGCGTGGTAGCATCAGACGTCTGGCAGCGGGAACAGCTCTGGATTTTATGAAACTTCGATAAATGTTCGACGACGGCAGATATCGCTGAGTAAAATGCGAAATATGTACTTTGTGAAGGACATTTTACTAATTTCGTTTGTGAAGAGCTGCTAGGAACGAGTTTTCTACATTAAAATGGTTCTTTAAATATCAACATTGAAAGGCCTGTGCGTTGCATGGAAGGAAGAAAATGTTGATATATTCGATGTAACTTTCAAAACAATGCATATTTTAAATGATATGGTAATATCGGTTAAATTTAATAGCAGCGAATTGGCTGAATCTCGCTATCACATCTCATCGTATTAGGCTCATATCACTCATATCATTATTCATATATTTTATTAATTGTATGCAGATGGGAATATAATACAGAATTATTATTATTATATATAGGAAAGTATTATATCCATGTAGTAACTGTAGTCCGAGAGAGTAACGAGATACAAAGGAGTGAGGGATAGAGGTCAGTGAATGGTCAGACATGGGTCGTTGAAAATGTAGTTGCGTGTAACTTCTCGTATGAACGCTATTATAAAAATTGCTTCGAATAAAAGTTATTGTACTTGACAAGAACTTTAAAGGTATATGGACATTTTTTACGAATTTCAAGTGATTCGAAAAAGTCTTCATACGAAATTTAACAAGAAAATTATGGCCAATATCACTAATACCTCGCCACGATTCTTTGTAACAAGTTTATTGAAATACTCTGTAAAATTTACCGTCCAACCTGCCGCTTCAAAGACAAAAGTGTAGCTGCTAAAGTTCTGATGGTTCGTACCATATCTGGCGTAACAAACTCCTTGGAAGAAAGGACCCTTTCGCTAACTACGTTTGCCCCTAAATCCGCCAGCCCTCAAAGATACGATTTAATCGCCTCTATTTAAATTTGATCCCTTTGACGCGAGGTCCTCGAATAAACGGGCGAGGAAGACGCGTAAGCATACGGGGATTAGTGAAATTAAATTAACGAAGTCCGTTTTCGCGGGCTCGAATCGAAAAATCTAGTCATTAGCGGGGTGTCGTCATTATTTTCACACAGTCCTCGAGTAATTACTTAATTATCGGTGATTAGTACGTAAAGGGTGGTTCGTTAGTAAGGAGCCCTTTGGCACGATTTCAACTCTCCGTGAAATTAAAGCTAACTCGCAAGAAGCATCTACGCGGCGCGTGGGCGTCAGCCTTGGAAGGTTAAAGCGATTAAAAAATATAATGGTTAAGTTCCGTCGAGCTTTTCGTGCTTTCATAAACCGGGTGGAAATTACGCGTGGTTCGGGTCGGTCTGTTTTAATTGAAACATTCTTATTAAGTTAATGAGGAATTTCATAAATTGCGGGGAAGCACGAAGGAGATGGAGGTTGTTGGAGCAGCTCTGGGACGAACTGGCTGCTTCAGTTCGGTGATACTTTTCCCTGCAACGACAGCTTGTGACGTTTCAATACCGAGCACCTATCTCAACAATGAGAATATTCCATGGATGTCACAATAGTGTCTTTCCACTTACGTGTAACCTAAAAAATCTAATTTTCCATTCCTAACATTCCAATAAAGCCTGGACACCTATTGCTAACACTTTTTATTCTCACGAAGAATTGACTGATTCTCAAGACGAATCGTCCCCAATTTTCTTTTCACCGAAACGACCTCGAATTCTTCCCCCCAATATCCTGCTTCGCCGTGAAATTCGATCGTATTCATCAAGGATCTATACGCCCCTGAAAATCGCTGAATCTCGGAGCGAAGCGTCGGATCGCCCGCCCATCCCGCATCCCCGGGGAGCTCGCAGAAATCGGCGAGCGTCGCGATATTAAAGAATCGCCCAGTCGACCGGCCAAATATTCCCCAAAACCGTGCTTATTTTCGAGGGAAATCAGTTCGCCCGGAAGCAGCCAAGACTGGCGGCGCATATTCTTCGCCCGATCCATATGAAACGTGCACCCCCCTCCCCAGGCTTGCGTTTCGATCAACGCAATTGGATCCCGCGAGGCGCGCGTGCACACGCGGCAGATAAGCAGAGAACAGAGAAACAGGTCCCCCCGCCCGTTCGCTCTAAAATGATAATATTATTCATGCGATCGAAATTTTCATGCGATACACCCTGCGCGGGAGGGGGGGGGGGGTCGGTGGAGGTGAGGGGGGACGAGGGTACGCGAAACAAAGCAGGGGGACGGAGGAAGGGTCGCGCGGGAGGCAGGCGAATTTGGCCCGGATACAGGCGGGGAGGAATGGATCCGGTAAGAAATGAAATCTATAAAGTCGCGGAGAGGCGGAGACACTGTGTCAGAGGTAGATACGCAGGGAAGGAGATAGGCTAATAGCAAATGTCAGGGATAGGGAAATGGGGGGTTGAGGAAGCAAAGAAATACGAGCAGTGACGGTCGATCGATACCTTATATAGGTCGTCGAACAGGGGGCGACGGGGTTGGCTATGGGGGGGCGAGCGGGGAACGAGGGGGAACTGGGGGGGGGCGGGCCAAGCCTGACTATCCGATCGGAATGCCTTTTCGAATCTTCCTGCGATTCGGTGTATATGAATCGAATGATTCGTTCTTGCTGTGAATGAACTCTATGATTGGACGGGCGCGTGAAAGGGCCCGCGGGAAGGCGAACGGAACGGTGGCTGTGAATGGACATCCTCTTGTGGATCGTCTTGAATGGCCCTGTGGTTGCGTCACACTTTTACCGTCGGCCGTGGAGCGTACACCGGGAAACGTTAATGCGGCTCGTGGCACGGCAGCCAGGCACCCCGCGTACGTTACTCGAGGGGCCAGGATATTGGGGTTCGAATTTCACGACGGGTCACGCTCAAGTCGCTGGACTAAGGGCGCACCCTTCTGGGCACGTGTGTGACTCATGGTGCGCGGCACTGGTTGAAAGCGGAGGTGCTATTAGGGGTTGCCGGTGGAACGTCGACGAACACGCGGATGAGTTTCGGTTTCTTCGTGATGTCGTTAAGAAGACGATTAGCGGCACCGAGGGGAGTAGAAGAAAGTATACGAAGGTCGGGGCCAGATATATTGGCCGGTGAATTCGTTTTCGCAGCTAACGGACACCTGTTCTGATGTATGTATTTCTACGCTAAGAGCTCGGTTTGGCCTACGCGCCAAGAGCTCGGCGCTAGCCCCACCACTTCTGGCTCACTCCTTTTCTGGCAAGGCGAGAGCGAGTCGGAAAACGTTGAGAATAGGAGAATACTTCTCACGAAACTCTCCGGCCAATAATCCTGCATTTCGTTAATTACATGCGCCCTTATCGAACGGGTTTTCGACGTCTACGAGTGTATCAGGTTGGATTGAATTTAAACGCAGATACGTCTCGACATCCGGGACGCCGTTGGTCGCAGATTTTTCGTAAGTTCCGCCTCTTTACGCGGTCATTGCTTGCGGCCCGGGTCAAGAGGCGAGGTGGAGATGGAAAATGAGAGGAATAAATGCCGCCAGAGGGAGATACAAATAAGTAGAGCAGAAGTGGGACGGCGTGATGGAGAGGAGGGAAAGAATATTGGCAAGGAGACGCTGGTCTGAGAATAAGACAAGATTGTCTACGACTTATGAAGCTCTCTCAGGACACCTTACCTGCGCGACGCTGTAAGAGTGGCCCAGTTGAAACGAGCTTTTCAAGCTTTTAACTCGTACGGGCTGATGCCCCATGCTCTTGCCTTTCCACGTCGTAACGTGTACCTCTCTTAAGTAACGCCGAGAAAAATAATTCTAGAAAAACTTAGAGTAGAGTCGCAGAATCTCTGCCCGAGAATTTCTGAAACCGGAGGGTGCCATTACCTCCGCCTTTTTCTGTTCCACAAAAGGCGCGCGATTTTTCCACGTCGAAACAAAGGCGCATTCCCAAAAAGGGGATACAGGGGACAGAAAGGGAATCGTAAGGTCCTTAGTGGAATACAGAACGAAACAGAGGTAGAACACGATTCCTGGGAGCTCGGCAGTGGCGGGGAGAGGAGAGGATCGGGGGGGGGGAGTAAGGGTGGAAGGTGAAAGAATTTTTAAGGTGGTTTAGAAAGAAAGAGGGGATACGAAAAATCCTCGAGACTGGACAGAGGTGAAAGATGAAAGAGGGTCTCGGGGAATCCTCAAAATTGAGCAAAAGGAGGGAAGCTTGATGTCCTTAGAGGTAGCTGGTGAAGGATGGAGGGTACCGAAGTATTCTTAAAATTGGACAAAGAGGAAAGACGGAAAGTCTGTAATAAGAATCCTTTAGACTATGTAGGGGAGGCTCTGTTTGAGCTGCTGTCGCTGGATAAGTCATAAGGTAGCAGGCGTCGCGGGAATATAATTAAAGTCGATTGGACTTGCGCGATCATCTCCATACAGGGTGTTCCTGAAATATACCTCGTAACTCGGAGCACGCATTCGTGGATCTGCTCTTTTGTCCAAGGTTGTCTTTTCTCCACTGTAAACTCTGGGGAATATGCCAGCGAAATCGACCATAAGTTTTTGGATCACCCTGTAGAGCTGTGCGGCGAAATCGAATGCTTATCGCGGTGCACGATAAGGGTCCTGGAGGGAGACATACGGGAGCTACTTCGTTGCCATCAGCGAAGGCAGATCAATCGCTAAGAGCCTCTTCCCGTTTTTTTTTTTTTTTCAAAATAAATTGATATCACGTGCATCGGGGAATGCATTCGTTTTTGTCTGATAAAATTCTTGATTGCCACGTTACTTGATTCTCTCATTCTACCTGTCTTTCCACTGTTACGTCACAATTATAAATGGGCTATTTCGGTAGACGATATTGAAGATGAAAATTTTCAATAACCTGCCAATCACTTCGCTCCTATCAATTCAGCATATACTTACAATTATTAGTGTCGCTCATAGTTATTCAGAGAAACGTCACACTTTTATAATGATAATAACAATGTAAAATGGTGCGTCGAATTGAGTGGCGACTAAATATTAAACGCATGAATTTTGGACTAAAATCGGGTCGGTTTTAATACCAAATTGGTTTTAAAATAACGACGGAAATTTACACAGTATTATAGGCTGGAACTTAGGGCTTAATTGACCAAAGAATAAAGTTGAACGTTTCGGTTGATTTACGGTAAACTTCCGCTGTTCTCTTGCGGACCGCGAGAAAAAAAAAGTTAAATATCGGTTCTGCAGGGGTAGGTCTGAAACCTGCAAGTTACACGAAACCCCTGGAGAGAAAGGAGCAATTAAAATTATTTGCGAATATCGGGAAGAGAGACGCGCCCTTAAGCGGTCGTAGAAGTAAAATACGCCGCGCAATTTGAGGTAGTGCCTGTTTTCTTAATTACTTTTGTGGAATTAAATTGAGCCTGTGGGACAGGCTGGGCGAAACACGCCACTGCCTCGCAAAGAGTTAATATGAACTGAAAGTAATCCGAGTTCGCCGAGGATCTACTGGCAAACCGTTTCCAACCCCTAAGAGTTAATAGTGCCGAGATAGTCCCTTGTTTTTCCCGGGGAACTTGTATCGGTGATCTACGGTCCGAGGGATGGCGGGTTTGCCCAGCACCCTTTTATATCCCAGCAACCAGACGACACTCATTCACCGCTATTCGACAATCTTCGGCCAATCAAATTGAAGCAAAACAATGCTTCGATTTCAAATACTTCAATGCTTGCCTCCGTCGAGCTTCTCTTTACTTAAGAAATCACATCCCCAAGCATTCTTAATTTCCACGGTTCATAAAGTCTTATCTGAAAACCATTCCCTTTGCTAAGCCCAACCCAGAATTGGGCATTAAACGAATAAAAAATTATTATGAATAACGTATCAAGCGAAAGTTACTTTAACTTTGGATTATATGACGAATTAAATATAATTTTCTTATTCAACTTTATTCGACACACGACGAATAATTTCTTCAACTTTTACCCCAACTTTCGAACTCAACAACCCCGAAGACAAATCGTTGTGTAATAATTTCCTTCTATTCTATTACCCATCTACGTAAAAGTCGACGAAGTTAGCGAAGCTTAAGAAAAACGGCGTATCAATCTCGCCCGACTGAATTTTCGACAATGCTGTATATCGACACGCACAGCTGTCGCGTTGACGAGCGACGAAGCTCCGAAGTAACGAAGGGTTACGTATTTCAACGGGACACCGTGGCGGAGCATAATCGAGACACGAAGAAGGACCAAGGAAGCCGGAAAGAAACAGGGGATGGACGGATCCGGCAAGTTGAATTAGGTCTGGTAGCAACGGCCGAGGGAGCAGAAAAAAGCAGGCACAAAGCCAGGCAGCCAGAAATAGAGTTAGATTAATTTATAAAGTCGGAGGAAGAAATAAGGACGGAGGTAGAGAAATGGATGGGGAAAAGTAATGAAGAGACGCGGGAGACAGGAAAAAAGCGTGGCCACGTGATAGTCGGGTGAAGTAGCTCCGTGGATCTCCGTTTATCACCTTATCATTCGTTGTCAAGCGACGGAGAGACGCTACTTCTACGCCCCCGAATTGGCTGCTCTATTAAACGCCAATTGGAAATGAATAATCTGGGCATTGCAATACCTGACCCTGCATTCCGGCAATCTCTTCCCTTCTCTCCCATTCTAGAACAGACATTCTCCTCGATTGTCAGAAGCAGTGGAAATGGCTCGAGTGAATAAATCTTCTCTCCTCTAGGCGAGTAATTAAATATTACATATGTAGCAGATCGTAACATGCAAATCCGTTGTACGGGGGAAAAAAATGAAGGATTTGATGAGACGGGTGAAGTAACTAATGTAAAAATGTGCACTGCAGTGATAGTTGAATTATGTCGTTCCAATTGTATTACGAGTTCCGAAAGTAACGGATCGGAATTATAATGGGATAGATATAGAGGCTTTGGCTTTGGTAATTCGTAGCCGGCCGCGCGGAGTTAGGTAATTCCGCGTGAAATTAATTAGAAATTCAAATTATAATGAGAAAACGGGTAATTTCGGCTTTAGTAATGTCGAGGACCACCCAGCAAATAATTCCTCGTCGACGCAAACACGAATTAAAATTCCGCCGATGAAGGTAATAATTCCGTACCAATGATATCCGGCCGGTCAAATAATTCCCCGTCAAATTAATTATAAGATGCGCGGCGGGCTCGCGCGCGCGCTAAATGCCAAAGTAAAGGGGCGACGATGATTAAAACGGCAACTGCGTTCGCGAAATCGTAACGACGAGCTCGTTTGAAATGTAACGACACGCCTCTCGGTTTAATCGTGCACGCGCTTCGAATCGCAACGATTATATATTGTCGTGGCTGATTGATCGACCGTTAGTTTCTTCGAGGGCAGAACGGTGCGTATTATCATCTCGCGGGGGTGGAGAGAAGGGAGGAAGTGCTCTTCCGGTTGGTCGGAAGAAATTGCACGCTAGCAAGGATTTGCGAAAGAAACGCGGCGACGTTAAATCGCGCCCCTTCTTTCCGATGTTTCCGAGCAAATTGCATGTTGCCGTGACACCGATTATATCTTCATTTCCACGTCGTTCCTGATTTACATTTCTTCGCGTGAAGTGTGCTCTCGCGAAACAAAGAAAGGGAAGAGGAGGAAAAAAGGGGGTTACGTTACTGGTAGTGGCTTTATTGTGTTAGCCTGACATTTACGCACAGAGGAAATAAAAAAGAGTTTCCTTGATATTGAAAGAACGTTACCCAAAATTTTTGTGGACATTGTGCGTGAAAGAAAATTTGTGGCTCCTGTAATTCAAAGATGGTAAGAATTTATACTATCATTTTCCTTTTCTCTATAAAAAAAAAGGGTAAGTGCGTGGTTAATAAATTAATTTTGCAATGGAGGCAACGAAATCTATATTTCCTTGTAACTCGTCGTACTGAATGTATAGAAAACTGTTGGGAATAAAAGTTGGCCTGCGTAAGTGGGGTACGAGAATCAGTCGGAGGAAATTCACGAGGCAGAAAAAGGGGAAAACGGATAATCTGTTGCTGGTGCGTATTTGCAATACCACGAGAGAAATTGTAGCTAGCTGGTAACTTTTCATTCGCGCATTGTTTTAAACATTATCTCGAGTAAAACGTATCGTATAATTTACTCGTTCGACTACTTAGAATTATACGAGAGGGATCAGAAGCAAACTCTGTATAGGAGAAAAAGAAGAACACAGTGCAAGGGGAAACAGATCGTCTGTAACCAGACAACAGTTGGAAGTGATATTCATGGATCTACTTTTTTACGTAACCTTTCATGCCTGCATTATTTCAAGCAAAACATATTTAACTCAATAAGGGCTTCACAATCACACGCACACATTTTCCAACAGTTCCATTGAATATTATATTTTTTTTTTTGCACGGATCATCAGATCTTCTTCCCATACCCACTCGTTTTCTAACGGACGCAGACAGATTTTTCGCGAATAAAAGCGCAAGCACGGTGGAGATTACTTTTTCATTTCATCGAGGGACTTTTTCTGTTGTTATTAATACGCTGGAGCGCCATGTGTATCGTTTTGCAGTTACTCATTTTTCGGGCGGAAAAAATGGAACTAACGTAATAGGAGTATCCACGATGCTATTCCGGCCGCGGGCGTAAAATAAAATATTCACGAATCGATGCGCCGAAGCATTTTTACATATTTCCCGGGCGCTCGCATTACGTGCTCGCGATATTTTTGTTTCCACGGGCGAGCCTCCCGCCGACCCGATTCCCCATGTAAATTCTCCCATTTAAAATGCACAAGATTCTTTACGCCCCCAAGTTGTTATTAAAGTGGAAAGCTTTTGCGCGCCTCTGCCTCTTTCGCCGCGCGCCCGGGCCATCTAATTGCACCGTGAACTTGTTCTAATTCTCGTCGTTGGTCGCAGAGACGTCTGCTCATTAAATAGCAACCGGAGGCATGACTTTTTTCTGCGCAGAAACGATTTTGGTGGCGCGAGTCTCCCGCTAAATCCGGCTCCAACTAATTTTTTATTTCGACGAAACGTGGGCCAAATATTCCAGGCATGTTTACTGGCTTTCAATTGAACACGTAAGACAAGGTCCTGCATTCCATGAGTTTTTGGAAACATATTGCGACAGATTCATAAGGGATCTTGGGATGCAAATATGTGGCGAAAAAAAATTATTTCCGAGATGATTGTTATTTCGTACTCGTGCTAGGCTATTACTGCTGAAGTTTATAATCTTGTAATGTAACAAATTCTTAATATTTTCCCATCTCCATAAACGCCTAACCTAGTGTCGAATTTTCCTTTGTTGCAGGTACGTTCTAAGTGGCGGAACCACGCTGCGAAGCCCCCTAATTGTCACGTTTTGAAAATTCGTTGAGTTTGGTAAGTCAGTACGTACCTACATCACTTTCAGTCGAAAAGAAATGATTTTTGTGCAAGATAGATATGTTGAAATTTTCATTTGTATGGTAACCACAAAATCCACTGTAAAATTGATAGACACGGATAAAATCTAACCACAATTACGTTCCTCATCTCTGTAATTAAAATTCGATTCCATTGGTCCGCTTAAACCGAGAACTTTCATCGTAATTTTTTAGATTTATATCACCCAATGTAACTTCCCCCTTCGCAGCTTCCCGCGAGTTACAATGCCCCGAGATTATTACTCCATAAATCTCCAGAATTTTTTCCTGCTACTATCACGCGGAGGCTCGAAGGGAAGTCTAGAAGGCCAAGTTTATAGTTGAAAACTTTGAGGATTTAAAATTTTAAATTATAGGGATTCAGGGCCGTGAAGATTTAAAAACAGGTTTCAAATCCATTTGAACGTAACTGTGATCGATCGAGGAGCAATCGGATGTGGAACATCCTTACTTTCAGTCAAGCTCGAGAGGGGAGAAGAATTGCGGGGCAAAATGGATCTCAAGCACGTTTGTAGAAAACTTTTGAAGGAGAATTAAACAACTGATCGTGATGGAAGACACATCTGTTTTATTATACTCTCAAGCAGGTTATTAAAAGGCAAAAAGTATATTATAATTCTGAGCAAGACGTTTGAATTGGAAAAGTTTCGAAGCAATCGAAAGTCTTCGCGACGCAAAATCACGGACATTTCCACTGTCACGATTGCTCCCCGACTCGATCGTCAATTTTAACGAAGAATAAAGGAGCGGCTGAAATACTAACATCGAAGGACCTGTAAAATTACACTTATTTTCGTAATCGCCAACTTCTTCTTAATTCCATTCCGCGCGAGTAGATTTTTTTTAACCATTAATTGGATGTTTCGATTCGATGCGAATTTGATATTTCCACAGTGTGACGAATAATGCTTCTCTTATTCGTGGCGAACCTTGCACGAAATAAGGGATATTGAATTCGCAGAGAGAAATAGAGATGGCTAATGGTATAAAAAGGTGAGAAAAAAACGAGGTAAAAGGGAAAAGTAGAAAACGATCCACCGTGAAATTTTATTTTCTTTATTTCACAACTTCCATCCCACTTTATCTTAGAAACGGATGCTCAGGGCGGAAGTTAGCTTCGTCTTCGTTCTTTGCGTCGTTGTACGAAAGGAATCAATTCATTTGAAGCTCGAAGTGGCTAATGTAATACCTACTAAAAGAATCGAACAAATTATCAAAAATAGGGTAACTTTCAATTCCACGTCGATTCTGAACTCAGAAATTACAAAACAGATAAAATTGTATCTTATTTTTCACAAACAATAAGAGACACCTCAAAAGAAACATTTTGTTTAAACAGTTACGCGGGAGCAGGGAGTGTAAGCGAGCAGTTGAACACGTTGTTAAGTAAAAGAAAAAGACATTCAAGAAAACTTCTTTAAATGTTTCACTAAAATGCGAAATACCGTGGATCTACGTAATTGAGAGAGATCAGCCACAATCCAGTGGAAAGAAGATGGTTGGCGGAATGACGCGATAACTTTTGAATATTCAGGCAATGTTAATGAACGCCCGTATAATCGAAAATACAATTAACGCGCGTATCGGTAATCAGGCTCCTCCCCCATCGAAATTATCATACATCATCGCGGAATTGAGATTTAAACTATTGTGCGTCAATCAGCTTTGTAAATGATATGCATATTTAGCTGACTCTGTCAACGATAGGATTATAATCGTTTCGACGGGTTAATTAAAGTTACGCGCCGAGCTTACGAAATATAAAAGCTTCCCTATTTAGTGCACCTCCTTTCCTTTATTACTCACTGGATTCGTCTCGTTTAATTCCTGATTCCTTTAGTTCAACTTAGAAGTCTATTTCAAAAATAGAAATATAATTCTTTAAAAAGCACTTCCCTTTCATTTCACACCGAAAAAGAAATTATTAGTCATTTCCAAACAGTTCTCTTAACGCGAGCAATTTCCGTCGAAATAATTCCCAGACTAATATTAAAGCAACAAATATTAAAACACAAAAAGAAGTAATAAAATAATGACGAGAACGGCGTATAGGCGTGGAATGAAGAGCCTCGCCCATGAAAGCACGATGATGATGACACACTTTCATCGATTTCTCGCAAACACATGCGCTATCGCACACCAATGCAGGGCGGCGAGTATATGCTCCCATAAAACTAAACGGGTCCTCTTAAAAGACGCGTTATATCGAAGTTTAAATTCTTAAATATCTGAAGTTATTTGTATGTAGAACATGCTCAAGTATTCCCCCCTCAGACTATACCTACATCGCCCAGCAATAAACTTCATAACACTAAAGAAAATATCTAAAGCTTTCCTCTCGAAGGACAGAACACTCATCTAGAATACCAAAAAATTTATTGCAAATGGGGAAGCTTTAAACGTTGATTTAATCCACTGTATACCTAAAAAAAAAAAAGAGCACGGCGAAGCTTTTCCCTCTGTGAGTGTTTTTGCGCGCGAAAGCTCTCTGTGCACACAGTCCTCGTTACGAAATTATGATTCCGCGTAACAAAAAAGCTACGTAAACCTGAATCGACACCGCAGTATTCTCGCGCGGGTGGTTAAAAAGGATCGATAAATTGTTCCTCTAACTGCGTTAAATTACAACGGGTAAAAGTAATCCGACAGCCGTGCATCCGCGTATTACTCGGGAGAGTATCTTGCAAAATTTCTCGGCAATTTCGCCTCCGTTCCCCTGAAAACACGAACACCCACGCAGTAAAAACTGTTTGCAACACCGTTGGCCAGGCGCTCCCGCTTCGCGGACGGACGAATGCTTTGTTTTACTACTGAAACTACATTTGTCCGGTTTAGAAGGCTGTTGGCGCGCGGGAACAACGGTAATTCGGTGGAAAAACAGACGCCCCGTCATGGACAGATTTCATCGAATCGAAGGAGGAGCGCGCGGAGGTTGGTTGGCTTCGACGGTTCCTTCCGAGCTCCGGGAATGTATTTGCACGATAAATCGCGCTCGCGCGCGGCCACGCGGCAATGGCTGGCCGAAAATCACTTCAGCGATATGTAAATTTTCATTTCACGGTTCGCGTTGCGCGCCACGCAACTTCCTCCGGCCGAGAGCGTCCCGCCTTTTAATATTAGTTGAAACTCGTCGCACCGTGTAAACTAACTATTCATCGTTGTAGTTGCATTTAATACACCGCGGTCGCGCGATGCCCCCGCGCGGACGGTAAAAGTGATCGTGAGTGGACGGAACAAATTTCAGCGGTCCTAGAGACGCGGAGAGTCGAACCGGGAAACTCGATGGATCCACCGGAGTCGCCATGGCAACGCTGATAAAAGTTAAATTTCCCGTACGACGATCCCAACGAAATTAAAACTGTGTTACATCACGAATTAACGGGGTATTTACATTCCCCGAATGCAACGGCGGACCGCAAAAAAAAAGGGGTTGCATTGTCCCGCGTGGCTTCGCGAGCGTTACTCCAGCAGCTCGTTGACGAACTTTTTGTGGAGACGCGAAGTACATTATACTCGTGTACGTAACTAGGTATAAACTGAAATTGGCGAACCTCTGGCTAGTAAGCATTACCACTAGACTTTTATAAATATCAATTGGCTATTTTCAAAAGTCACTGGATCACAAAGAGTGACCCAGGAAATAGCCCCTTTTTGGTCCCACGATTTTGGAACTGAATTTTGTGCGAAATGATAGCTTATGATGAGGCATCAATCGCGACAAATTTTCAAGTTGAGGTGACAATTATTTTCTGAGGTATGGCAGGTGTAAGAAGTGAAAATTCATTAACATGTCAGCCCATACGCTCGAATGTATAGACTTTTAAGTAATTCCGATAATTTAAACAATTATTTTTAGGGTTTTTCCTGACTGCTAATAACAAATTTGAACTTAGATTTTCACAATTCACGAAAAGAAAATTAAATGGCCGATTCAACATTGTGGACGATATATTAAAAACGCACCTACTACACAGACATTTATATTTCTTGATTTTTATTTTCTTTTTCCGTGAATTTTGAAAATCTAAGTTCAAATTCGTTATTAGCATTCAGGATAACCCCTGAAAATAATGGTTTAAATTATCGAAATGACTTAAAAGTCTATACATGGGCTGACATGTTATTGAATTTTCACTTCTTTCACCTGCCATATCTCAGAAACTAATTGTCACCTCAACTTGAAAATTTGTCGTGATTGATGTTTCATCCTAAGCGACCTAAGCTATCATTTGGCACAAAATTCAGTTCCAAAATCGTGGGACCAAAAAGTGGCTAAAAAAGGCCTCATTTTTGGGTCACTCTTTACTTTGTAATAATATCCCAATGTCAGGCAAATATTTTTGAAAAATATAATACGTCGAAAATGGAATTGTGTTTTTCTTCTAAAAACACAAAATTCAATGCGTGGTAGCAACCCCCAATAAGTAACTAAGGGTGAACAGACTGACACGGATTCCCGGAGAAATGCAAAAAGACTTTTTTGCCGTCAAATAAGCACCACCCTAGTATTTATTAATAACACGCCTTCGCCAAGGAATCTGGCTCATTAAAATTCGCCAGGTCTCTCGTGGAGGGTATCGATATTAATTACCAGCAAATAAAAGCGGCGTCGCGTACTCCCCGCTAGTCTCGAGGCCGGAGGTGAAGCGCCTCGTCTAAACTCCATGCTCGAGTCATTTCGTGCGTTACTCGTTTCATTATACAGGACAAGTGCATCCCGTGAAAATCGATTTGGCTTCGGGGCACGTCCCCGGCACCGTATTAAACCGGTGCCTCCGAAGATCGTATCGCGATCAAATCGGAGCTTCTAGCTCGATTTTGATGCGCGCAAAGTACGAATGAATAATTGATGCCACGCGATGCCTGGATGGTAAACTAGCTTGTAGACGGGCGACCCTGCTTTTCACGGATCCCGGAGACGCTAACGCAAGACACTGCCGTTTGCTCGCATTAATATAAATTAACAGGGATCCAAGTTTTGGCAAACTCTCGCACCACCGTCTCCGCCCCCTCTGCCCCTCCGCCCCCGGCCTGCTCTATTTTCGTTCGGCTCCGGGAAAGAGCTTCAGCATCGTGTGCACACGATGCGTTTCGTACGCGATATCGCCTGGTGGAACAGTGCAACGCCGTCAACCGAGCGATTACGCATGCAAGAAGGAATTGAGGGTGTTGCAGCGAAAGGGGTGCAGCTCCATTTTTGACAATTCTTGAGTTGCGACGTGTAATATATCAGCAAATTGCAACTTTACATCGAAATATCTCAGCTCATAAGGCCCGTAGCAACAAAACGAAGACACTTTTCTTATGTAAATCAAACCCAAGCTATCCATTAAGACCATTCAAAATCAAATTGGATCAGCCGTTATTGAGATTCGGAAATCTCAGGGTTCTTGATAGCGAGTCGTCGCGTAATATAGCCACTCCGTGTCTTGCGCTGCGCATATATATATATATATACTTGGCGCGAGACACTACCGTGTCTCTTGATGTAAAAAAAAATTTACATCGTTTGGTGCACGTTTGATGCAAATCCGATAATAACTGAGCGATTTATTACAAATATTTTCGCCAAAAATTGAAATGAAAATTGATCAACTCAGGAATTACTACTTATTGTGTGAAAATATATATTTTTCAATTAGGGTTCTCTTTCTAATGTTCTGCCGAAACAATAATTTTATAAACAGCTGTTTTCCTAATTTACTCGAAGTTGGTAAAGATGGAGCTCCACCCCTCTTACTCCAAGGTCATCAATTAAAATTGTAGAATGATTTTGAGAATTCTGTAGTAGGAAGCAAAAAGGTAGATAATAGGTGACTCTGTGCGAAGAAATTAAGAGGAAGTTGTGGAGGAAATTGTTACTCCTGCGAAGCTTTAGTGGTTGAAAGGATTTTGAAGATCTCAGTTTATTCGACTTGTGACTTCTCAAGGTAGAAGAAATAAGTACATAGGATTATGCTGCTATGTTTGTGGTCGTGTGGAGAGGAACTTAGCGTCGTCCTAAGTATGGTTTATATTGTTTAGAAGCTTTCCTGGTGAATGAGAAAGTTTGACGATTATAGCACTAGTTTCCTCAATGAATATTGATTTTGACGTTGTAATGTATTGTTCGAACAAGCAACTGAATTAGTAAAGTGTGAACGTAATTATGGTGCTATTACGCGTGCTAGTATGCATTGCAAGCACTAAACAATCGATGAACTTTCATGCAACGTAGTGTGCCACATATAGTGTCTTTACGGGCCAATAGAATATAATATATATATATTGTATACATAAATACGTGTAGAATAAAATACAGCAGAATTGAAAGAATATATATTACAGTATTTACAAACTGTGCGGGGGGACAAGTGAAACAAAAGGGGTGTCTTAAAAAATTTAGATTTATTATCGAACAGCGAACAATGGTAGATTTGTTTACCCGGCAATTAATATTAAAAACACAACCCGCATTGTCGACCGAGAATTTATAGGCGAAAGTACAGAAGTGCGCCCCCGCGCATCGCGGCTGACATGCGACAACGTAGATTTCGAATTATTTACAATTTAGATTTATTCCTGAAATATACATGATCCGGCGCCAGCGCTAATTCAGTGGAGCCCGGATATCTGGGTTACCTAAAATTTCCATGTATTATCAAAGGACACGCGATCCGTAAAACCGATAGCGAATATCCCGCCGCGTCTCTCCCAGCGGATTGGAAACAGAAAGAAGCGAGATCTCGCTAAATAAAACGCCACACCGAGGAACGTTAAAACACTCCAGTTATTGATGCCACTCGCGGCCACGGTAATGGGTTAAAATTCCACCGTAAACAGAGCTCGTTACCCAGCCGCGGCCTTGCCGCCTGAGCGAGGTCCTCCGAGGCAACCCCTGGCAGCCACCGAGCTCTTGACCCGACCCGGTGCGCCGAAGCCATCGAAAAATTTACTTGGCGGTTTCATTTCGCGGCGGAACGACGTGAAATAAAAGCACGATGCCTATATAACCTCTGAACGGTTACAGTTACGCGACGCTTAACATAAACCACGGTTAATTAAGTTTCTCCTTTCGAACGTTCCGGCGGCCGCCGCCGCCACTCCTGTCCCCGTGGATTCGCGCCCTCGCCTTCCGTAAATAGTAGCAGCTTTGTTTAAGCGCGGCGAAATAAAAGCGGCCGCCGCATTGTTCCCCTAATCTTTTCCACGTTCTTTCAGCAAAACGCTCGTTGCAGCTGGGCCTGCTTATTCAGAAGTCAACTCCACCTCCAATTAATCTTACGGTTACGCCGGTGGCTCCTTATCCCTTCTCTGTCCCCCCCCACCCCACCCCCTCACCTTTCCCTAGGCGCCGCCACTACGACCGCCATCCTCTATCCTCTGCCCTCAACCCTCTGTGTCCCTTTTCCGTTTCTCCGACGCGGGCGCAGCGCCGGCTGCGGGCTATAAATACTTGTTTCGCTATTCCTGAACCGTATAGACTACTCGGTAAGCTTGCAAATGGCCGCCCACCGGCTGTGCCCTCAGCGGCGACATTGAAATATACACTTTCCAAGTAACAGAAGCAACACCTCGGATAGCCGGCTCCTTTCCCGCTGACGTATTTCCGCTTGGAATTACGCGGACGCCACACGCACCGGCACGCGATAAACAAACGAACGCCACGGGGAACGGCGACCTATGAAAATGGAATCTGATTACCCACGCGGCCCGGCCACTTCCGCCCGGCACGCCGATCCACGGGATTCTTCATTAATCCCGGCGAGACGTGCCCTTCGATCTTACTGTGTGTAATGTTCGGGATGGTTTTGAGAAGGATTAGGTATATTGATTTTTAGTTTTGTTAAAGTGAACTGATCACGCGCATTTTACAGTCGAGACTCTTAATCCACACGGTCCACTCAGAATCAATGTTCAAATGGGACTAATTATGCGGAAAGCTAGCAACCCTCAAAATGACAAAAATTAGTACGGGTCTCATAAGTTTGCGATCTTTATTTTGCAAAATATTACTAACCCTTAAGGCTGGTTCAGACACGTTCAGTAGTTTAGTCGAGTAGCAAATAATTTAGTAATTTTTCGTGTGTGGACACTAAAATTTAGTCGAGTAGCTTAGTAAAACAATGGTAAATTACTAAATTACTCGCTACTTGACTAAATTACTGGACGTGTCTGTTCCAGCCTATAGAACAACTCTTACATTATACAATCTATTAAACTACCGATCCATAGTTCCATTTTAGGCTTAACAAAAAAAAGTCACTCTCCAACCGACTCGTCGTTTACACGTTTAAAGCGTGTTATTGATTTTAAAGCAGTGCAGTTTTTAATTTTTTCTTTCCTTGATAGAGGTCGGAATTACGACCGAAACGTTGGAAATTTTAATGTTTTAACTAGCAAAATAGCTTTTGAATTGTTTTAATAGTGACCGAATCAGTGCGCCGATACCACAAGATTTAATTTTTGAAAGATCTACGGTCGAAATTCTAATACAATTTATTTAACAAAAGAAACTGCAGAATATTTAAATTAAAGTAATATTAATTATACTACTCACTATTGAATAACCCATTTTAAAAAACAGTCTAAAACAATAACCAGAAACAAAATATACTCGACAGAAATTAAGCTACTTTTCTTTAGCAATTAAAACTTTCAAACTAAATTTACTGAATTTTCTATCATAAATTGGCTAAGCTTCCCATAGAACTAGGCTCAAATGTAAGAAGTCAGTTGATTAATTTACTTTCACCCGCCCTATTATTTGCGAGTTTTTTATACCTATAGCGAATCTGTTGGTACCCATTACGAAGCAGTTTTTAATTCCATTGCTTTAAATTGCGTCGAAGAAACATTACTTTCCAGCCACAATGAACCGCCGTTTGAACTCATTAAAAGCCACTGCAACATAATTTGCAATATTACATTCTCTGCAGCCGGTACAACGATTGTAGTACGCGCTATCTGCGCGGAAAATTTGAGGGAAATCGGTGACCCAAAGCTTGCGCGCTCCCCTCGCGACATGATCACGGCCGGGTGTGCTGATTTGACACTGACCGAATGATGATCGAACTGATTGGGCGCCTGATTGCCACCGTACTCGCGCATGAACGATAGCGTGCCCCGATACGAAATGAACTACTCAGCTTTCGTGGCCAAGCGTCCGGATCGGCGCGGCGGGTCGCGTTGCCGCTCGAGTTAATCAAGAAATCACGGGACTTTACGCCTCCTCACGAAAGGGCATTCGGCGTGCATTTACCTGGCATCGATACCGCGTCGAAGTACACGAAGTAATTGCGGCGCGGTGGCCGTAACTTACACGACGTTGCACAGGTTATAGCTTGTTATTTCTTGTCGCAGCTGGCCCCCGGTGTGTATATCGACCCGCGCAGCCGAGCGCCCTTTTAACTGTAACATTGCTTCCGTGCTCTTTAGAATTTCCCTACCCCCCCGGCCCCCCCCCGGCCCCGGGGAAGCACAGGAAAGTCGCCACCCTTATTCCGCGAGTCGGAAATTTCTCTCCGATCTCGAAGGTGTCGGTGGCGCCGCGTCCTCCAAGTAAATACAGAGGCACGGCGAGCTCGGCGCCTATTTCCAGAAGCACGGCGAACGCTCCGGCACGGATAACAACGTGCCGCGGCATCCGCGCGACACGTTTTGTGCTCGCGACGTTCGCGATAGCTCTGACGTAACGGTAGCTAGTTACGAGTGTGTAGCTGCGACAGAGATCACGAGGCTGCTCAGGCGCTCATCGAACAATCGGAGTCGGTGTCCCGTTTCGCCGTTTCGCGCTTTAAAAATCGTTGAACGCGCCGGATGGATCCGTGCCCGGATATCCGAGGTAAAAAGGGAAAGTTGCGATTCAAACTCGGGGCAGTGAAACGTGCGATCCGAACGGGACGCGTGACTTTATTGGGCAATAAAGTGGCCTGGTTTATGCGTGTATACCTGAAACAGACATGTCCCTCGCATCTTTTTTCTTCTATTACGCGGCGCATAAATCGCAATGTAGAGAAGACGCAGGGCTAACGAACGGCGCGGAGTCAGTTGGCGAAACGACACGATGTATTTACAGTTCCTCCCGCAAACTGCGGAAGCTCGGTTTGATTTCGCGGCGGGGCGCCGTGTTTTACGGTTTTTTTTTTATTTGCAGTCGTTTACGATGACTGGTAACGCGAGCCTTTAACCGCTTAAAAAAGTCCACAAAAGGCTTGTAATAAATTTTGTCACGTGAAGGGGTCGCATGGTTTTGTTTAACGCGCCTTCTAACGAGTTTCCATCGTGTTTTATAAATCTCTTCTGTTAATGAAAAACGAAGTACACGGTTGAGGATTTATTTACTTTTAAGCTCGCTGCACGAGACGTTTCTTTGCAGGTTTCAGACGATTGCAGATTTTTCCAGCGATAAAGTTTCTCATAATTCGCGATTTACTACGCTGGAGGAGAATATTAGTACTTGCTAATTAGTATGATTTTCTAGGATCGATGTTGAGACGTTTATGTGAGAAAAGGCGAAAAGTCTGCTGTCCTGAATGGCATCCAGTTTGAGGAGTTCGGAACCGCTTTCAGACAGAACGATGCAAAGGGCTTTGAGCATTCAAAGAGCTTTCTTCCAGTTAAGTCGCAATATTCACTGTACTTTCGCACAGTGGGCGAAAAGCAAAGTGACATTTTATCGTCCCGATCGAGGAAGGTTCGAGAAAACTTTGACGAGGTTATAATTTCTACCCGATATAGACGCATGAAACTTGTAATGCACACGGAATTCGGATGACGACCTTAATTCCCCGGGTTACTGACATGCATCCGTACGAAGATAATTACTGACAGCGTGAATTTGATTTTCCTGAAATATTTGCATAATTGTTCCAATGATTGCTCACGGATTTATAAAATACCTACTGATCGTTAGAAGACTGACAATATTCGATTAATCCGCCTAATACTATTTCTGGTAGCCAGGGTAGCGAATTCAAATGAGAAGCAAAGCTAACCTGAAATCAGCTTTTATCGAGATTGACGGGTAATTGAAGTGCAAACGTTTTATGCTTCCTTTTATCTTCGGGTCTCTTGCCTCTTCCCGCCCCGGGTTTTCCTTATCGATTCCTCCTCGAGAACAAGTATATCACACTTTAGACGTTCTCTCGCTTTCAATGTCTCGTTGCCTGATCAGTGCAAGATATTCCATGAATATCTGATGGATATCCATATCCTTCCTCATTATTCAGCGAACTGGTTGGTACACATGAATATCTCTCAGCAGTCCGTGAAATCTGCGCTAGCCGACGGCATGCGGCACACGTGGATCTGTGACGCTAACAATCTGAACATCGCGCACCCTCAACCTTTGTTACAAAACAGTAAAACTCTGTCGTTACATATATTTTTTATTATTATTATTAGACGTCTTTATTACTGAAGAGAATGAAGGTACAGGAAAATTAGAAGTGATAAGTCAATAAGAGTAAAGGCGAGGCTGCAGTGGTGACACCGAGGTGACATATATCCTTGTCAGATGCTTTTAAGCGAGTCAAGCTGTCGCGTAATTTAATCGCGGGGAATTATTTTACTTACAAATACGCATCGTAGCTTTTCCAAACTTCCGCCAGAGGATCTCTGTTGTCACGTCGTTTTTTTTTTAAGCCTCTCCGCAATGTGGCTTTAGAACAAAACCGTGTCTCCATATTTCGAGGCAGTTCTCGAGGAGTTTTCCTTTCCCGAGGAAATCCTTGGCTGAGGGAATAGAAATGGCGGTACGTTTGCCACGGAAAAATTCAGGCGAAGCTTCGCGAGAACACACCTTTCCATGCTTTCCTACGTATCCAACAACTTGAAAACCTTCGACAGAAGTTCCCGGGGATCTTCGAACTTTTCGAAAGTTTCCGCGGGAATGTTAATACAAAGTTAAACGAATCCACGGAGAGCAAACAAATCGTCGCGTCACGGGCCACTCCCGCGTCTGTTTTCTCTTCCCGGCGACGCCCTGGAAATCTCGAATTTTTTTCACACCATTCCTGCGAGCGTGTGTTCGCGGAGCTTCCTCTTCCTTGTCAGCGACCCCCTTCCTGGTAACGATGTTTTGCGCTGTCCAGTGTTTCCCGGGGAAGTTTCCGGTTTACTGAATTTTTCAAGGTGTCTCTCTGCGGAGAACTCGACGTGTCTTTCCACCCTTGATACGTGCTCGCGGTAATTGTCGCGTTTCCGCCTCGTTCGGACAAGAAATTCCACAAAGCCAGATCACGAATTCGAAGATATTTTTTATGCGTGTCGTACCTATTCTTAACGTTTGGTGCGCTTGCGCTAAATCTCAGAACCAATTGAACGTAAAACCACGAAAAAATATGGGGTTGCGTCTTCGAGTTCTACTTGTTATTCTATAAGTAGTGCGATTTTTTACAACAAAACTTATTCTATCTCTAAAAGAAACTTCAGAATTCAGCTGAGAATTTAACAAATTTCGAAACCGCTGCATATTTTTATTTCTCTTTCTCAGGCAACTTGTTCCTACGAAACTTTAGCTTCTGTTAATGCGAGCAGATAGTTTTCCTAACATGTAGTACTCTTGTGATAGGTATATGTATGGATAAGAGGGAGAACGTTACAGTAAGCCTAAGCAAGCTAGTAGAAGTGGTCGTGCATGGTCAGACGCGCGGTGCACTACAGCGTGGCGGAACTTTTATCACTCCGCACTAGTGGTGGAGAACTATCGATGGTTCTCACTATCGAAAACTATAGATGGCTTATTTTTACTATCGATGGCTTATTTTCACTATCGATAATTATCGGTATTGAAAATCGTAGGTTAGTCAATTCAAAAATAATAACAGCTGAAATTCAGAATCCCAAATTTATTACAAATTTCGATAGTGAGAACCATCGATAACTATCGTAAGTACTATCGATAGTTCTCCACCACTACTCCGCGCCACATTAAACCTGCATTATCTTAAAAATTCTTTCACCTGACCATTATTTAGATTAGTGGAAACTTTCGCAATACGAACAAGTTTAGCAGCATTAAAAATTTAGCAAGACAGAAGGGCCCCAAGTTTAACAAGTGACTTACACTGATAATACGAAGTGTTTCCACAGAATTCTCGTGAAAGAGCTGGCGAAGCACTCTGTATTTATACCAGCCCAACTAACTTGAAACAATGAAACTGTTTCTTCCACCTTATTATCGCCAAGTGTTGTTAACCGGCGACAGCTTTGCACGTAAAACAGGCAAGCCATAAAATTCGAGCGTTTAATTGAACGGCGTTTACGAGGTACCAAGATCGACTTCGTTCTACTAAATGGAAGCCGACTTTTCCAGCCGTGCAAATGTTGTGGAATAGACCGCCAGGAATCCGACGACCTGGATCAGAGTGGCGTTGCGACGAAACAGCCGTGATATATCGGAATTTAAAGTGCATGGGTGAATTGTAGTTCGAACTGGGCGACAAGTTTCCTGGGGGATGGTTGGACGAGTCGCCGCACGTTTGCATGTAAACTCTTCTTTATACTTGGACGGGACAACAAATACAGCATTTTGCGACGAATCCACGGCTGGCCATTGACTTCGTGGCTCTGCCGTTCGCTGAAGGATTCCACAAAGTTTCGCTGATTAATTTCGCGGGCATTCCGATTCGTTATATATCTTTGCTCGTCCCCCCCGCCGATCAATCCCACCGACTCGTTTGCAGGTTTCCGCGTATATTTGACCAACGCCCCGCGTAAACTGTTCCGAAATGCTGGGGAATTGCTGGCGAAACGTGGCATTTCCTGTGTCGTTTCGTTGAACGCGTATCCCCGGTGATAAATGGACGGGGCAGTCGATGAAAGCATCTAGATCGCGAGCCAGCGTGCAGTTTTATTAGCGATAATTCGCCGATGCATTACCACCAGGCTGTCGTTACGCTAATGCAAGTACAGCACGTTGCGTTTACTCTTGCGCGGCGTGATATCTTTATGGTCGAGGCAGCGGTCGATCGGCAAATTTCGGTTTTCACCGATATGAACGGCAATTACCCGACCAGTTTGCTCTCGGCAAAGTTTGCTGCGTAGACTCCGCGACGGCTTGCGCACGCTTGCATGTTGCAGCGTGGTATTTTCTATTCGAGCCCAAGGGAACCAGCGTCTACAAATCAGAGGAAGCCACTTTGCGGGTGGTAGAATCAAGTTTTCAGACGCAATCGACACCTACGATATGTATATAATAATAATAATAATAATTTGTCTTTATTCATCACAAATTCACATGAATTAGGATAAAAGGGCGAGGTTCAGCATAACTGCTGATTTGCAACCTAACCCCAGAGCAGGAAATATTATAACTAAAATTAGCTATATAAAACAGAATAGCGAGAAAAACAAGCATGGGAAGGACAAGAGACAAGGGGAGCTACATATAGTGGACAGGGATAAAGGAACGGGCAGCACATTTAAAAGCAGGAAAAGAAGACAAAGAACGAATTTCCAGAGGAAGAGAATTATAATAGAAGCAGGATAAGTAGGAGAAAGATGCCGTAAATTTGACGGACCGATGAGCAGGCACAGCCAGTTCATCACCACGCCTAGTAGATGGCGCAAAAACAGAGTGCATAGAAGAGTTACTTTGTAGAATTTCACTCAGATAAATAGGCGTCTCCGATTTCAAAGTCTTATAAACTGTGCAGCACAGGTGAAGGATCCACCGCTGTCTGAGATTGAGCCAACCGGAGCGAAGGAAACACGGTTCTATATCTCACTGTCAATTATAATCAAACATATCTGACGGTACTACGACAACGAAACATTCGATTTCGGGCCCAGAAACACCGATCCTAAGAGTATCCTCGTAAGATTCCTCGTAAGATTCCTCGAAAGGGACGAAGCGCCAGATGCCCAGAGGAATGATCTTTCATTCCCGCTGAAAGTTCCAGCCGCGTTAGGTCTGAGGCGGTAATCCTGCCATTACGCTTAGCCAACGTGAAGCGTAGAAGTTTGGGGAACAGCCGCGCATCTCCCGTTCAATGATCCCAGTCCGCGAGGAGCCAGGGTGGACTGTCTCGAATTTGATCCCCGCCCAGGGCGGGAGACAAGAGAGCTGCCCAATCTTGGGAATAGCGCAGCGGCGTTGTTGACGTGACGGGGTGTCGTTTGCACTCGCCTGGAACGCTTCCTTTCCGTTTACCCCGCCGCAAGTACATAGAGGAGCCGGGCGTAATCTGGATCCAAGGGAATTGCATCCTTAGGGAAGCGGTGGAACCTGGCCACTTTACGCCCGGCCACGAAACACGGGCTTCTTCCTGGACGCCGAGGGATACCGTTTCTGACTCCGGGCCCGGGATCGTTTATTGTTCTTCCCCTTGACAAGATCGAAGGAGGGAAAGGCGATTCCGAATCCCCCCGAATCAATAAGCACGGCCTCCGCCGGACGCTTTCTCTCGCTTCCGCTTATCAATCCTTTCAATCCTGCAGTCTCACAATTTCCGGCATCCGTGCTCCCGCGCTGGAATCGATTCCAAGGAGATCCCGTTCGGCGCCTCGTACCGTGGACGGTACGTACGACTCCCGGCGAGACCCGCTTGAGTAATTGTGGCAGACGTTAAGGTTACCTCGCCGGTCCACGTCCGTATGGATTTCTGACGAAAGAGGGGCGGAATTGGAGCGACGGAGCGACCAGTTGCGGGCGAATCGACGTTAGACGCAATCGGAACTCGTTGGGCAGCTATCGCTGGCAGAAATATATCGATGTTTCACCACTTGTTCGGCGTATGTAAAGTCAAGCGGAGCTGCAAGCTCGTTACTACTTTCTGTTCGAGCGCGGGGACAATGCACCGAGACATCAGATTATGGCAGCAGCCAAACTTGTTTTTTTGCAACCAGGCAGCAAGGATCGAAGGAACGTCAGAGAGAAATTAAATATATAAAAAAGGAAGATAGAGGGGTTTTTAAAGGAGCCTGGGTGGTCGCCCAAAAATTCACCGCGAAGGTGGGCGGGCAGGGAACGAAAGCCAGGGGACGAGGAGGAAAACTAGGGGAGACAAAGGCTGAAAGGAAAGCAGAGCCCGGAGAGTGCACGAAAAGATAAAAGCGGGTGGATACAACGCTAAGGCAGTAAACTCGGGAACACGAAAGAAATGTCATGCTGCGCGTTTTACCGGGAATGGAAAGTAAAATGGCGAGTTAGAGGGAAACGAGGATTAATACAGAGAGGGTGGGGGGAGAGTCAGAGTGGAGGAAATGGAAGAACTGACGGGCAAGGAAATGGAAAGTCGAAGGGTAGAACCGAGCGAAAGGCAAACGCAAAAAGAAAATAGGATCGAGAAGAAAGCACGGCTGTGTAGAAGATTACGCGAAAATCTACGAGATATTATCAACGACATCCGGCTGGGAATGAACTTCGCTGGCAAGATGAAGGAGAAGAATTATCGCAGGAGAATTAGAAGCGGAAAGAACGAAGTAATACAATACGTGGTGTTGTAATTTTTATACCTCGTGCCAACATTCTTCTTCTTTGCATTCCCGTAATCGCTGTATAAGAAAGAAAGTTACTCCTTAGAGCGAATATGAATTTTCAGTAGCAATGTGAAGTATTTGTACACTAAAAAAGATAATTAAGTATATTAAATATCTTTAAGTACATTTAATATATGTATTAAGATCATTAAATATTATTAAGCTAGAATTATATTCTGAAATACTTATTCTCAATATACCTTAGGAAAAGACTTAAAATATCTTAGGAAGCACTGAAAATTCGTCTACAATTCGGGAAATAATTTCCTAAAACTTTCGTCGCCATTTCAAAGTGAAATGATTAAACTTCTCTTGTCATCTTCCTGGCAATATTTTATCACACGATTGTGTCTGAAGCTTGCGAAACGATTTGTCTACTTCCGTGATCGTGAAGAAAGGAGTATTGAGAGGAGGAAGACTCGGGAAAAGGAGGAACCGTAATGGAATAACCACGTCGAATAAGGGGCGCAATTTATGCCGCGATATTAGAAGAGAAATCGAGCAAATGAAACGGCACAGAAACGGATTCAGTCGGGAATACGAGCGTAGAATTCGAAAAAAAAAAAGCTGTCAGGGGGGGAAATGGACGACGCATGAACACTGGCGGAGCGTGGTTACCCGACAGCCACCAGAAAATTCTTTACGAGCTTTACTTTCCTCATCAAAAACCGGAACGATAATGTGGCTTTTGCTGGAAACAGCCATAAATGACGCGACGCAATAAAAATTGCACGCCACGCGGAAATATTGCCCTTCTGCCGTTAACCCTTCGTCCCGTGACATTAATGAGCGATAAAGGGTTGAGCTCGGGACATGGGAGCGGGGTTTTAAAGCGCCGCCGACAACTGCCGCGGACAGTCTTCGGGAAGCATTGTCGAGAGTCTCCTTGCAGAGTTTCATTTCACAATAGGAGAGTGTCGGGACAGCGCAAGGTAACTAAACTGTTCAGCGATTTCGAAATGGCGAAGAGGATGCTATTGATTTAATGGGAGGCTGTCTTGAGTACTGCTGTAACTTTGGAGAAGGCGGACCTTACAGATTTATTGTTTGTAAACCGGGTATTGATTGTGAGTGGAATTTAACATAAATCTCTGAAAAGAATTGAATTTTTAGATGTCAAATAGTCACGAAAATGGCACACGGTATTAATATATATCTCTATTCTTGGTAGAGTTTTATTGATTAAAAGATTGAACGAAATATATTTGAGGCATTCAGAGGAAAAACGGAATAATTCAGATTTTTCGCAAAGTTGAGCGAATAGCAATAATGCAGTGGCCGGCAAAAATGTTACTACTATTTTAATCCACTGTAGCTTTATTACTTTTTAATATCAACTGAAAATTGCAGTATGTGGCCCAATATACATATATATTCTGATACAGAATTAAAAGCTGTATTAAACCCAGTTAAAGTTGAATTTATTTAACTAACAAACAAAAACCCTACATTGCGTTAAACAAGACCGCACACTTTTAAAGCCGACAAAAAAGTTACCACTTTTGAAAAGTGACACAAAATCAAATATTTTGTGGGGGCACCTTTTGCTTTTAGGATGGCCTAAAACGTATCTCGTTCAAAGAGTACCCTGTTCAATGCCATTATAAAAACGTTGTTTGTTAGTTAACCACGTCAATGAATCCAACTTTAACTAAGTTTTATAGAGAACCCAATTCTCCGCCAGAATACCTATGTAGATATAGGTAGAGAATTCAATTCTCCGTCAGAATATGTAGGTATATTCAACGCATATCACTGTTACAAGTTGATGCTAAAAAATAAGAAAAGTAAAACAAATTGAAAAAGTGGTACCCAATCAAATAAAATACGAAAAATTATTTTTTTCGATGTGGGTTTGTCCGTTTTTGCTCTCAATGCCTCATTTATCCACGCACTTGCATGTTCCATATCGTAAAAAGCCATAGTTATTGTAAATTATTTGAATTTCAGTACTAAACAGTTGCAAAGAGTTTAGAACGAGTGTGCGCGATCGTCGAGGCTCTTAGGAGATGCGATTCCGTCGACGAGTTCGAAATTTTGCGCTTCTCCCTCAAAATTTCCCCGCTCGCGTCGACGTAGAAAACTTATAACGAATACCCCGGCGACTTTTGGCTCCGCCAGCAAGTTCGTTGACACGGCGGCGGCGCGGGCACACGTAGCTCGTATGCAATGCAAACCTTGTTGCCAAACTTTTGCAACGTGACATGCATCATCGCCCAGGCGCGCTGTTCCACGAAGCTCGGCAACTCCATTAGCGACTATCAGAATAACTTTGATTTTAACGAAGCTTCTTAATTCCCCGATGATCGCTGCTGGATTTATGATCAGCCCTCGGCGTTGCTTCCAAAATTCTGTCGCGACATGCCCGCGGCATAGTGAATATTTACGTAAGATAACATTCTACCCTCTTCTTCAATCGTGCATTATTAATTCGTCTATAATATAATAAATTATATATTACATAACACTAACAGGTTAGGCAACTAAGCATCCTTTTCCAACTTCTTTTACTTACCTGACTTTCACCTCAAAAAGCTCATATACCTAACCAAACTACATAGTTTCTCATAAGTATAATTCGTATTGAAATTCAAATCCGAAAAAACGATGGAAGCAATGATCACGAATATAATAAATGGTAGAATCTAAAATACCAGAATTTAATGTTGCGAAATTATAATCCACATTGTTAAGAACTGCAGAGGTCTGAAAGTATCGTGGGATTCGCGAATGATCAGGAACCAAAAATTTCCCACGACACTGAACTCTCGGAGCACCGAGGGAAGGAAATTTTATTCGTATTGAAATCCAAATCCAAAAAAACCATTGATGTAATGATCACGAATATAATAAATGGTAGAATCTAAAATACCAGAATTTAATGTTGCGAAGTTATAATCCACATTGTTAAAAACTGCAGGGGTCTGAAAGTTTCGTGGGATTCGCGAATGATCAGGAACCAAAAATTTCCCACGACCTGAACTCTCGGAGCACCGAAGGAAGGAAATTTTATTCGTATTTAAATCCAAATCCAAAAAAACCATTGAAGCAATGATCACGAAAATAATAATTGGTAGAATCTAAAATACCAGAATTTAATGTTGCGAAGTTATAATCCACATTGTTAAGAACTGCAGAGGCCTGAAAGTTTCGTGGGATTCGCGAATGATCAGGAACCAAAAATTTCCCACGACACTGAACTCTCGGAGCACCGAGGGAAGGAAATTTTATTCGTATTGAAATCCAAATCCAAAAAAACCATTGATGTAATGATCACGAATATAATAATTGGTAAAATCTAAAATACCAGAATTTAATGTTGCGAAATTATAATCCACATTGTTAAAAACTGCAGAGGTCTGAAAGTTTCGTGGGATCCGCGAATGATCAGGAACCAAAAATTTCCCACGACACTGAACTCTCGGAGCACCGAGGGAAGGAAATTTTATTCGTATTGAAATCCAAATCCAAAAAAACCATTGATGTAATGATCACGAATATAATAATTGGTAAAATCTAAAATACCAGAATTTAATGTTGCGAAATTATAATCCACATTGTTAAAAACTGCAGAGGTCTGAAAGTTTCGTGGGATCCGCGAATGATCAGGAACCAAAAATTTCCCACGACACTGAACTCTCGGAGCACCGAGGGAAGGAAATTTTATTCGTATTGAAATCCAAATCCAAAAAAACCATTGATGTAATGATCACGAATATAATAAATGGTAGAATCTAAAATACCAGAATTTAATGTTGCGAAGTTATAATCCACATTGTTAAGAACTGCAGAGGTCTGAAAGTTTCGTGGGATTCGCGAATGATCAGGAACCAAAAATTTCCCACGACACTGAACTCTCGGAGCACCGAGGGAAGGAAATTTTATTCGTATTGAAATCCAAATCCAAAAAAACCATTGATGTAATGATCACGAATATAATAAATGGTAGAATCTAAAATACCAGAATTTAATGTTGCGAAATTATAATCCACATTGTTAAAAACTGCAGAGGTCTGAAAGTTTCGTGGGATTCGCGAATGATCAGGAACCAAAAATTTCCCACGACACTGAACTCTCGGAGCACCGAGGGAAGGAAATTTTACAATGGAGAGCACAGATCCTTGCCAGTTCGGGATCCCATCGAGCACCAGCGGGAAACCACCGACACCGCCAGAAGTGTCTGATACGCGATGCCGTGTGTCGCCGTATTCGCGACGTGACGTTCGTAGGTAATTCCGCTCGCTAGCTAGCGAGCCAGCGCGCTACCAGAAAGTGGCGCAACTCTATTACACGCTATCAGGGTGCATTATGGTACGCGTGGGTGGAGAACCTCTGCTAGATGAAGACGTAGGGGTTGGCAACCATATAATCACAGTTCTAAGCACGGAAACTCGTATCCCTCTCTTCCAGTCCTCTTTCTTGTATCTGCGGGGGAATGCAATATTAGCGTGTCTGTAAGAGTAACACGGCCCGCGCATGCCACGTGAACGCCTCACCCCCGGCGCAGCACCCTAATTCCTACCTTTCTCCTAATCTACCTGGAGGGTAACACTCTTTGGAACTGGGTAGTTGAATTACTCGAAAGTCATACACGACCTTTTAGACGCGGGAAGATCGCCGGCGTAGATAGCCGCGGTCGGGAGGTTCGTGCCCGAGCTGCTTCTACCGCGGTCTGGTTCGTGGAAACGCCTGGGAAACCCGACGAATAAACTGGGCCAGGGGACGGAGCCGAGAAACTGCCGGGCCAAATAGACACGCGAAAAGTGGGCTGACGCTTTTCGGCAGGGGACGGGGGTGGGAAAGATGTTTGAGGTGGGCAAATTGTTAGAGTACATTCGAACGTCAATCGATGCAGGGAACGATCGTCGTAAGTGAGCTGGGTTTCTAGTGGGGTAATGTGGGAAAGTGTGCGGAAATACGGTTGTAGCTATTTGGTGGCTTGCTACTTTCTATCGGCGCGCTATTCGAGGATCGATGAAGCGGCTCGTCTTAGTTCCAGAGCGATTATATTGAAGAGGCACCGCCGCTTGTTCATTATAGCCGACGTAGAAATGTTTGCGATGTTGTGCACCTACCATTACACCTTCACGACGCACAGCATGACAGTACCGCGTAACGTGCAGTGTGTAAACCATCGACGAGGAACGTTTAATGGCGCGAGAGATCGCGTGCGGGAGAACATAACAATTTTCGCCATTAGGCGTCATTTTCGAAAACGCGGTTCATTCTGTTCCGCTGGCGAAGGAAGGAAGTGCCGTGCACTGTGAAAGGGCAAAAAGTAACGACTCTATGCAACTTTAAAACTGCGTCCAACTATTCAACAAACTTTTCTCTTCTCGTGCGAAGTTCATTGATCGAACACACTACATTGGGTTATTAAACGTGGAATAATTATTTCTTTATAACGAATCCTTCTAATTTCTAATTTAATAATATTCTCTATATTGTCCATGGAGCAAAAATTTAGAATCAAATATAACATGGATAAATTATTGAACTCTGCCGCCTGTTACCGTTTACTGGAAATAGTTATAAAAGTATTACTAAAATATAGAAAGGTGTGATTAATCCACATGATTACAGTACGCGAGAAAATAAGTGCGATGGAGCAAGTAGAGGCGGTCCGCGTATGGTCAGACGCGCTGTTCACGTCAATATAAGTGGAACAACGATCTCTTTGTAAGTTTTCTTACGTGCAAGTTAGCAATCCTCGTGAAACTTCGCTGTTTAATTGTTTCAAATAGTATTCAAGCATCCGTTCTCGCCACTTTCCTTTCGCCTCCAATTGCAACGAGAACAGGCCAGTTCGCTTTGTTAGCATATAAATGACGCATTGAAAATTCCATCGAAACGCACGAAAGAGAGCCGAGTTTCCTTAATTCAAGGCAGACGGTGGATGTTGGGCGTATTTAATGCGTGACAGGTTTCTAAGAATACTCGTTCGTTAGTCCGTCCAGCGACCGGGCTTTGCAGAAGAATTATTTAATTGAATGCGGAGAGGAATGAATGCGGAATGAAGCGACTTTAGAAACTAGTTGTGAGACCTGCATGTGACCAGCGTCTTTAATTAGCCGAGGTCGCCGACTGGCAGTCTTGACGCCCGCCGCGAACGAAGTGAAAATTATGCTAATGATCAATTTTTCGTTCCCATTCTTCCAACTTCGGGTATTGTTCCCGTGGAGGGTTTTCGAGAAGTAACATTCGTGCTTTGCCACTCGCGCCAATCTCGCCCGGTTAGAAAATTGCAGCTAACAGCTATCAAAATTACAAGCCAATACCAAAACCTCCTCAAGCAACGCGGCGGAAGTTTTTCCCTCGAATGATCGTGAACGAAAAACGCGAAACGCCGGCAGCTCAAATTTGCTAACTGCGAGCAAGAAATGTGCAACCATCACGTCCTATCCCTGCGGCACGTAGCCAAGATTTTATTTTCTGGCTAGTAAATATCCCCGAGCAAGATGAATTTCGCAATCCTTCATTTTCAAACATCAACAGTGTATTCGAGAAACCTTGCGACGATGATTTTGTCGTAAAACATTTCCTTCAAATTTCGAACTAATATCGCATAAATGGCCGCGAGAGTAACATTCATTCATCGCACCACACACAGGCTGCGTCTGACTACAGACAATCCTCCATCACTTCGATTCTCTACTTCTACATTCCTTCTATCTCTCTCTACTCCTACGTGTCAATTGTATCGCAGATCTATCTATCCCTTACATCTTCCAACCGTAGATCCCGGACCGCCGTCTTGCCCCCCTCCGTCTCCGTCGGATGTACCTACCCCTTTACGTGATTTAAATTCAAGCCGACGCCCGTAACGGGGATTCGATCCGTGGAGCAAGAAAACCTTCATCATAACGCGCCACACCACCGTGACTTGCCGTCCCCTGCGTGGAATATCCTAGTCGTACGCCCGGATCGCGATCCTCGTCGGCCGAGGGCTCAAGGGATTAACAGTTGCACTCGCTTTTCCCCGCGAATATTCTCGCCACGGCCACTAATTGCAGATAAACTATTCTCCTTCGGGCTCCTTCGTCCCGGTGTGGACACGTCGCGGCGAGCACACAACGGCAACGATGAGCAAACAGGGAATGAACACTGCGGCCGGGCTAGGCTGCAGACGCCGCGGCGTGAAGTAATCATGTTAATTGTAGCGTATCCGTGTGCGCCGCTCCGCCTTGGACGCATGCAAAACGCGTCCGACTCGATACCCGATAAACGATACCCGTACCAAGGCACTTAACGAAATTACCGGAACCCTCCGAGGACCAATAACTTCCGACGTAAGCGGCGCGCGTGCACCGAGGCCCCGGCAACCGGCTTTTCTTCTGGCCAGCTGACGTCGAGGCTAATTCTGGGTAATTGCGCCGGATCATCCGAGCAGCTTCGTGCTCCCCGTCGCTTTGTCATTCTCCCGGCGTATCGCGTCGTTGCCCCACGCCGCGATTAATTCGTCCGCCTCCGGCGTTCGGATGGAACAGAGCTTCCACCTGGCTTTTCGGAATCGTTTCAGTTTCGGCTGTTAAATGACTAGGACCGTGATTGATCGAGGTGGGTACCGATATCGCTGGACCTTCTTCTCCTTCGCCAATGGCTGTACAAGCAGTAAGTCGCGCTGGGCACGGTCGGTGCTTGGATGCCGGGTTATCCTTCTTAGAACTACCGTCTGCTGTTGAAGAGTTTATGGAGTAAGTGGTTTAGGGTTTTCTTAAAATTCTGAGGCAATGACTAATGTCGATTAGTTTTTAGGCAGTATCTTCTTCAGTAACGCACCTTGTATGTTAATTTTCGAGCAATAGGGTGGATGTACCAGTAAATGAACACGTACCAGTGAATGGACATTTTTTATTAAAATGAGTAAAATAAGTTATTAAAGTAAGCAACTAATTAATTAGAGACTTCTTTTCATTTCTTGCTTCATATCCAAACAATTTTTTGCAGCACGTGGAATCAATCGCGCTGCAAATGTAATTTTATAATAGTGTTCATTCATTAGCCTTAACTGTTCATTTACTGGTGCGTTTACCCTATTTCAATAATTCCAAATCTCAAAAGTTTAAGACCATGTCCACGGCTAAGGCGCAAATTCTTTTCCGGCTACTTCGTCGCAGAGCCGCCACGATTATCGTAGATTAGAACACGTCCACATTCTAAATAACGCGCGTGCCCGTCCTCCTCGTATTTTTATTCCCGCGCAGTAGGATTCTAATTGTCGTCATCAAAGCCACTCGATAAATCCATTCTAATCGTTTAATCGCGTGGACGATGGGGAGCAGAAAAAGAGTGCCGGGTCCATTCGGGCTGTTACTATTTTTCTCGCGTGTCCGCTCACGTGCTGCCTAAATTGCGTTAGCCCGCGCGCTGGCGCGCAACTCTGTCTCTTGTCACACCTATTCTCGCTTTCTTGTCACCGGACCCAGTGTTAATACAGCACGGGTCACAATGTGCTGACCGTCCAGCAGGTCGCGGATTTCCGTCACGTATTGTTTTTCCGCCAATCGCATGCCGCCGCTCGCTCGGACGCCCCGCTTCAATCTGACACGTACAAACACGCGCGTTAATAGTTTCAGACCGTACAACAGTTGATCTTCCCCCTGTCAGAGTCATCGAAATAATCCTCCTTCTATTTTTATTCGCGGGTCGATTGATCCTGCAAGGCACTCTTCATGATAGGATCGCGCGATGGGCCGTGATATCATCCCTTCATCATTCCCAACGAAATATGTTTTTTTACGGGGGTTGTGAGCAAATGGTGGAAGGAAGAAAGAAAAAGGAGAAGTTGCGACGTTTCGTCCGGGGCCTGCTAGTGGAATAATCGGTAAGGCATACCTAGCAGGCCCCGTCTTAGACGCTGGGATGTTAGGAGAAAGATGGTCTATTGTTGACCCATTAGTTTTAAGAAAAACTCATAGTAATCTATAAGACTGCACCTACCAAAGACTTAATAACTGTAAGCTTCAAGAGCATTTGAACATCTAGCTAACTATTGATAACTTACTGGCAATTTTTCTAATGTTTTTGATGTCACTGAAGAAGAATCTTTATTTTTATTTTTATTATGTATACCTGTCCAACAATAAACATCTGTTTAAAAAAAAAAAAAAAAAAAGGATGTCAGGAGACGCGACGGAACGAATATATATGAAGGAGCAGTCGAGGGAGAACTAGCGAGAGAGCGGAACGGTCGAGTAGCCCTCTGGCGGCGGAGTCGGAAGCTTCGCTACAGATGGCATTATATTTCAAAGTTACCGGGCGTTTGGAGCATGCAGAAGCAGTCGGAGGAGCAAGGGAATTGTAACGCGCGTGAGGTATTCGCGTGGATGTGAAATTGTTGTTCGGCCGTGAGAATTTTCCCCGGCCTTCGATCGACAGCAACCTGCAGCTTCGCGAGGGAAGAGCGACGGGATTGAATGCAGCGTTTAGCCGCGGACGTTCAGTTTTCGATACTGATCTGACTTGCAGAGACGCGAACAGTATTAAATTTAGTTCAGCCTTTAAGTCCGCTGGGCTATACGTATGTTTAATTCATAACCGTGGATATCGACCCGACGGATATTTAGAAACAGCATTCGTTCACTGGCGGCGGGCATAGGCTAGCAGCAAGCAGCTATTTTTCAGTTCGAAACGCTTCTGTTCCTCGCCGTGGCGGCGGCTCTCTTGCGCGTGCTGCTTGGAATGTAGTGTTTCCTCTTCCGAGATTGCATTGCTAGCAGCGTGCGAGACAAGCAAGTAGAAAAGTCCAGATATGCGATCAGACGTGGATCAATAGCGAGCGCTGTGGACGTGTCTGAAGTTACATTAGAAATTTCGCTGGAAATGTGACACCAGTAAATAGGCTGTCTTAATACCGATCACTGAATTCGGAATTTTAGGCTTTCTGTTCCAAAAATGTACTGCTTCTTTCCAACAATAGTTAAATGCAGTGGGACACTCGAGGGTTAATCCTAGGGGAGTAGAGTTGAACTGATAAAAATATTTGCAATGCAAATTTAATAAAATTCATTAGGTGATTATAAAAATTTATTCAAAGAATAAAATTCAGTTTTCTTTTCTTCTTAAAGTGAACTACAAATATAAGTATTTATAACGTACGTGATGATTTCAAAAAATAAAAACGACTCTAACTTTATGAAAAGATTAATTTTTAGAAACCTTTATAGGCACAACGAATCCCTGAAAAGGAAAATATCATATTATTATCTTCTTATTCTTTAAGATGGTTAGCTCCTATCTCCTTTAATTTTGCACTGCATACGTACTGTTAACTTTGTAATACAAAGAATTTTCTCTCTCGCATCCCCGATCGAATCCAGGCAAAGCAACGTGTATCGGTACCGTGTTTTCTTCCATTGCTTTCTTGCAAATGCAGTGGGAAACAGCTGCGTCGCTGAAATCGTCTACCAGCTAAATGAAAATACAGAGGACGGGTAGCGGATAAATCGAGAGCGGGATATCAGAATATCGCTTTTCCTGATTTATTATCGTGGCCAGTAAAAAGAATTCATGCATATTCGGGCCGCCATTATCTTGAATTCAATCCGGTTTCCGGGAGGTTAAGCGTGAAAATTGCGCATGCAAATACGTTTATAAATTCCTGTCAGGGGTGAACAAGCCACTGCGAAATCCTGTTTCTCGATGTTCCAGAAAATTGCGTCGGGTCTTTGTATGTTTCAATCACGGGCGGAAACGCGGCCAGTACGATCGCGATGTCTATTACAAATTCCCGCGGATAATGGAACGGGATAAGTATCGGGTTCCGATAACATCGGCTCTAACGAAAATTGACGAAGGCCGTATGCTACGTGGCCGAAGGAAATTAACGGGTCGCTTTAAGAACTGCACCAACATATATTTCGCAATGTAAAATTTCTAACGCGACTAAATAGACTCGGTTCCCTTCGCAGCTACCCTTTACTATTTTGCATAATTTTTAACTACTTAACTAATACTTCCTTCAACCACAAAGCTTCTCCTAAAAAATTATTTGTCGAATACAGTTGAATAGAAAAATTACCTCCGTTCGTCAAATAATCTAAAGTGAAAGTAACTTTTATTCGATCCGTTATTTAATCAATCGTTGCAAAGATGTCGTTCGTCGAACATTCCGAACCAGAAAACGATTCACTTGACTCACTTGTAAGCATCGGTGTTTTAGTAGAAGCGATTCTTGAAGAATAGCTCGGTTTCTACGGAAGCCAGGTTTTCACACCGAAATATCCTGAATACTTTGCATGAAAAATATCCTCCTCCTCCTCTTTCTGTTACTTCCTCTCGAAGTACACATGTACATCCTGTGAAGCGATGGCTTTGCAGGGAAAGAAATAAAAGAAGAACTCGCGCAAAGGGGCGTGCTTTGCAGTTTGGGGTGGTTCGCTCGTGTGCATATTTCTATCGACGCAAAAAGGGTACGGCCATCGTCATTGCTACGTGCCACATGATTTAAAGTTCCGTATTCTACAGGTGTGAACGCTTCTCGGTTTTCAAACACCTTCTTTCGCAATGTGAAACAGAAAATGAAATTTTCCTCGGTAACATTCGTGCAAAAATAGAGTAAATGAATATCCATTAGTTCTATTCAGTTGAATATATTTTTATCGTGTTTCAATTAAAACGAATTATCATAAAAATAATTCGATGCTTTTTAAATCGATATTCCGATATTATTTGACAGAAAGAAAGGGATGGGAGGAATAGGAACAAAGCAAAAAAAGTTATCGATCATCGGCAGGAATTTACAGGTGAATTATTCAAATTGGAAAATGAAATAGAATAGTTACGCTTTCAGTGTAGTGTCGAGTTACAAGTACGTTTGTTCGCATTAAGCGTTCAACAGGGCAACAGGGCTCGTTGGTAAAAGTAATCGATTCTGTCAGCCAGTGATCTCTCTAAACAATCGGTAGTTGGTTTGATTAAAAATTTCCATCCCCGGAAATTTCGAGCCCGCGCGGTGGGAATTGAGCGAATCGGTAAATTTCTAACAGGATCGCGATCGGCGTTGCCCTGTATCCGTAAATTAAAATGCTTCACGATTATTTGCAATGCAAATATCCGGCGATCTGCAATTCATCGTGCTATTCTTTCCTATTCGCTTACGTTAATGTGTATGTGTGCACAATAAAGTGGCCAGTGTGTTAGCGGATTCAACAGATTGAAGTGACTTCGGTCGTACAGGGAAAGTACTGCCTCTCACGCAACCTTTGCCAAACTCGTTCGATTAATCGCTCCAGCAAATAGTACATTCTAATCTCCATTAAGGAATAAGAAACAACGACAATCGATCCTACAAGGCACGCAAGTGGCAACTTTGTGTCTCCGTCACAAATGTAATATTCAAAATGGGATTATAAAGGAACATTTTCTTTGACGTCGGATGAACTGAAATGTAGATTAACCCTTCGTGGTCAAATGTTCTTAAAATCACAAATTGGTCACTGAGGTTCACTGCAACCCAGCGTCATTTTTTACTTACCATTTTCGTATTTTTGAATCTTTTAACTGTTTAGTGATAATTGTACATTCGTGATACTCATACAGTCATACTCTAATAGTCTCTTTCTAGAAATGTATATTTTGAAATGATGAAATTAGTAGTTGAAAAAATACTTGTGAAAAAAAACAATTGTTTTATTGAGATTTATGAAGTTTTTAAATTTTAATATTAAGGTTTAGAAGTTTGCAGAAATATTGGCAAAGAAAAATATTGAACTGGAGTGCGATACAACTCGTGTGACTACGAAGGGGTAAAATCATAGTTAAATCGTCTTCTTTCATATACAGCTTAATAATTTCGTTTTGACGTCGTTGGTCATTCAATTGGTCGATTCAGGACTCGTTGAAAGGTAGCAGCTCATTTACAAAGCGAGAGAAACATTTTTATAACATCCTATATAGCTGATGCTTGTCAATACTTGACTATGTTTTTGCATGCCCCACATCGTAAAATATTGAATAAAACGGTTTACATTGAGCCGCGTATACACGAATCCTCGCTGCGCCCCTTGGATGTACAGATCTGTTAATGATCCTGCCTTTGGTCTCGTTTGAACCGCACCTGACGATCTGCGAACCTTTTCAAATGTTATCAAGAATTCGTTTCCACTTGACACCGTACACCCAGCGGAGCGTCTTTCGCGCAAAAAAAATGTAAAAAATATCGCGTCGCCTGTGACTCTTTGACGTGCAGACTGATTTGCAGAAGAATTGAGCAATAATTAAATAAAAAATTAGTTAAATGATGGATCTAACTAAAGGTAGAGAATAAATCTCACTTTAGATTATTTGACGAATAAAGTTAATTTCTTTATTCGTCGATGGTTTCAACTTCAACATCGAATAAATTGTTCAACTTTAACTTTATTCGGCCTCAAATAATATTCTAGCGCGCGTTGGATCCGCCAAGGACACGTTAGAGCGCACCAGAAAATTATTCCACATCGAATAAAGTTAAAGTTAAAATCGAATAATTTATACAACGCTGAGATTGAAATATTCGACGATTAAAGAAATGACCTTTATTCGACCCATGTCGAATAATAATTTTTTATCTCCTATTCGTTATTCAAAATTTTATTTAAATAAAAATTTTGCCCATCTCTGGTTTGAAGTCTCCTCGTTCCCCGAGGTCCTTCCACCACCCAGCTCTCCTCTAACGACCCGCGAATCACGTGCCGTTCTAATCATTCATTTCTGGGAAATAACACGTCTCCTACTTACGTATTCGTAGTTTGTAGAAGATGCTCGAAAGCCCGCGGAGGGCGGCGAACGCGACTGCGGAGCCCCTCTAATCACAGAGTTCCGCGCCCCGCTCTACCCTCTCTGGCTCTTGCCGCGACATTAGATGTAATTCCAAACAAGCGACGATAATACGGTTTGATGTAACGAGGAGGTCCAGTCCTCCATTATTCGCGAGACTACGAACTATGCTCCGGTAGAGTTTCACAGATTTCATGGGTTCTTGATCTTCCCTGGAATAACTCTCTGTTCCCAAGTACCCTAGGCTGAAGTATTTCGGTGTGCTCCCGGGTCTTATACCACCGTGCTTATACCTCTCGATGCAACTTGGAATTTCCATATAACCATCCATTTAATCACAACGTTGCCCCTCTTTGAAACCAACATTCGAGAAATTTTAGACACACTTAACAGCTCCCTTCGGTTCCAAAACGTAGCACACCATCCAGAAATATTCCTGCCTCCAGGAAATTCGCATCACTCGCGAATGAACTGCCACTTCTCGAAACCCCTGGTACAATCGTCGGCCGAAAACTCCATCCCCCAAACAGCCCGCGAACCGTTCCAGTGAGGAGCATCCCTGGAACCAACAAGCGGACAGCCTGCCCCGGTCGTTACTAAACATCCGAACGCTTTGTTGCAAAGCGTGATGCAAGCTCGAGATTATCGCTATAACCGGGCAGGCCAGGCCGTGGAAAATATTGGCGAGCATGACATTCGACCATTTTTCGTATCACGATAAGCCCGTTCGAAGAGACCGTTGCACACACCCCACCCTCGTAGATGGTGGTAAAGGATCGTTCATAAGGTGTGGGTGTTGATTAAGTTGGTAGCATGCAAATCGTTCATTCCCGTGTCTACCCTCCTTCGTCTACCCTTTTATCAGCCAGACAAACTACCCCAGGCCTACGTGGGCCCTCGGCTCGCGGCGGAGCGTGTGCCGCGCGAAGGGCGAGGGCGCGGGGGGAGGCGAGTGGGTCGACATAATTATATGCAATTTATCATAATTGAGGACGGTATCGTGATTGTGATCTAGCGAAAACTGTCTACGCAGCCTGGAGAACGTGGCGCGAGATACGGGAAAACCGATGCATCGTGATGCTTCCAGGAAATCGCGCACAGTTATCGTTAACACATCCGCCGACCACCCTTCCCCGCCGCCCCTCGCAGTATGTTTTTATCGGCGACGCCGCGTACTAACAACGCGCGATTCTATCACGCTAGTAATTAGTGTATGCGTTACGAGATTCGATATTTCTTTCAGTCGACGCGGTTCTCGTCGCGTTTTTCTCTCCCTTTTTTTTTCCTTCGGACCCCTGTTCGTCGACCCGTTCGATCGTTGCTCGGCCCGGCGAGGTTTATAGGCCCTAGCTCGAGGCTTTCGAGTGACGCGAGGGCGCTGGTCTTTTAATAATAATAATAAATCATTGCACTATATATACTTGTTGTAATGGGCTTGTCCCGTAAATAAATATATATTATTATTATTATAATAATAATAAATCGTCTTTATTCACCACAAGTTACACGAATCAAGTGATAAATGGGCGAGGTTCAGCATACCTGCTGTTCTGCAACCCAACCCCAAAAACATTACATATAAGAATTAGAATTAAAGTTAACAATGCATCAGAAAGGCGAGAGAGAACCACAGAAGACAAGGGAAGTTACACGTAGTGTAGAAGAATATAAGAATATACTTTGAATTAGAAAATTTTAGATGAACGATGCGTTTGAGTAGGTAATTATTATTTGAGCAAAGCACGAATAGGTGTTAAGGAGCTCGCTTGTATTTCACCAGCAGATCAGTTCTGTAATACATGCTAACTCGTTCTAATTAGGGCTGGGACTATTCGAATAATTTAATATTCGAATATTTTACAAGTATTCGAATAATACGAATAAACTTCGAATATTTCAGTATTCGAATAATACGAATAAACTTCGAATATTTCAGTATTCGAATAATACGAATAAACTTCGAATATTTCAGTATTCGAATACTGTTGTATTCGAATACTGCTATATTCGAATACTATTGGAATAGTATGGTGTGAAGTGGGTCAAAATTAGCGTATATGATTTCACCCTGACAAATGAACCTAAAGAACTTGATTTATAATTCACACCATACTATTCGAATATATCAGTATTCGAATACTATAATATTCGAATATATCAGTATTCGAATACTATAATATTCGAATATATCAGTATTCGAATACTATAATATTCGAATAGTATTCGAATAGTATTCGAATACTTTAATATTCGAATAGTATTCGAATACTTTAATATTCGAATATTATTCGAATACTTGGATATTCGAATATTATTCGAATACTTGGATATTCGAATATTATTCGAATACTTGGATATTCGAATTATATTCGCCAAATAATTGAGCAACTGAAGTATTCGAATATTCGAATACCGAAAAATTCGACAAATAGTCCCAGCCCTAGTTCTAATCCGAATGGTAACAGGCCATTACTAATGGTTGTTTAAACTGAACGAACGAACCCTCTTTAAAAAATTCCACGTAGCAAATAAAACAATTCGCCGTGCATGTTTTCTTCTCCCTCAAAGACACCGACCAATGAAATTCATACCCGACTCTGAGACACCGTGCACGAAGACCATCGTTCGCGGAGATTTTCAGATAATTACGAGCCAGTGAGTCGCAGGGATTGAGAGGCAGCTCGTAAAACAGTCGCGAATATTGTCGGCTGGATGCGCCGGGCATTATATTAAACGATCGTCAACCAATTTCGAACAGTGATTGCGCTGCCGCGAGTCGATAACTGGATCCGGCTGGCAGGATAATTTGCCAACGAGACGCGCCGTTAATGCCCCGGCCATGAAGATCAGAAATTACACGGGCGTCCGCATTAAAGTCGCTGAATGCATCCACTTTCGAGATTGCTGAAAAGATCGTCACGGATTTCGAAGTTGTCGCTGCCGGCGAAATGCCCGGTTTTCACGCGACCGCCCTCTCCGTCCGTCGCCGAGGGGGCGGTAAACAGAGCAGAAGAAACTCGTTTATCGGGAGCCTGTAAAGCGCGAGCTTATACTTCATCTTGCCAGGAGCATTAGTCGTTACGTGCTCGCCTGACTACATGTTTAAAGGACTCCTTCGCTCTTTTATCACGTTCACGTGTCAGAATCTAATGTCATTGCGACGCGGTCCGCGCGGCACGATTTATCATTTCGCAAGAATGCAACGCTGGACGTAATTTAGTACTGTTAACTCGGCTTTTTATTTGCCCGTCCTCCTACCGGGGAAGAAAGTGGCTCGTTCCCGCGTTAATGGCGCTAGACGTTGCGGCCGGTTTTTTTTTCCTCCCCGATGGCAATGTACTTAGAGACGTTAATACGAATATAATGTTGATACATTAATCCCCGAGTGACGGGGCGCAGTCGAAGTAACGAGGAATATTTATTCAAAGGCCGGCGTTCGTCACGGTAATGGCGTGCTCCGGTTTCGGGTTAAACAGCTGATGGGATTTGAAAATGGAAGATGGTATGAAGAGGTGGAAGAATTGTCGGAGCACTCTCGAGTGGAAGTGCTCGTTATTTTCTCGTATTCGCTTAAGTAAATATTGCCTCGGGTTTATTTCTGGAAGAAGGGACGCGGCGCTGGGATAACAAGGTACATCTGAGAACGAATCATACGTGAAAAAATATGAAGAGGGAGAAGGGAATCCTGTCTTAAGCTTAACTCGATGAAACGGCGACACTGTCGTTCTCTTTTACGGCAGCGAGGAACAAGCGAACTTTTCCCCGGCTTTCCATTTGCGCGATTTAACAATTTACGCGTCGTAGACGCTTCAGCGGCAAGCGTGGGATTTACTCGTCCTCCGCTTTATTCTCATCTCGGCTTCCATCAACCGTTGAACGATGTAATTCCGTCCCTTTGTTATCCTTGAAATTGTTTCTGTATTATCGGCTAAATAAACAGCCGTGTCGCTATCGTCATTGTTATTATCACCGCCCTACGGCATCCGTATCGATGGAATGCAACGACGGGAGTCGCGCCCTTGTCTCGCGTCGACGAACCCTTGGAAATTGTATTTTTCTCAGACGAGCAATCTCTTACCATTCCGCGGCGCCCTTTATCGTCGGGTTTCTATATTCTACCGATGAAGCTTGCGTTAAGAAAAATGGACACTCAGAAATGAGCAGTGGGTAGAAAATAATTGTTTCGAAGTTGAACAAAATTCAAGTTCATGTAATAAATCTACGGATACTTGAATGTTACGAGGACAGAGCCAAGAGACAAGACTCTTAGAGTTATTCCCTAGAATCTGCTCTCCCAAACTACCAAACAGAACTGGTCGTAGTCGCAGGCTTTAAACCCGCCACGCGAGAACATCGTGCAGGTGCTCTAACCGAAAATTAACCTCGTCAAATCTCGAATTGAAGACGAATAAGCTCGGTCGTCTGACTCTTTGAGGGCACTCGGGACTTGTTCAAAGACACTAATTTGCGATGTACACGGCAGGACACTCTTCAACTTGATCACCGCCCCGGACAACTTGCTGTGATGCATGACGAGACGACGTCGTAGCAAACTCTCTCTCCCGCGCGGATACGTAGATTTGGACCGTGTTGTCCTGTTTGCGTGCTCGTCCCTTGTACCTCTTTCGCTGAAAATGTAGGCTCCCCTCCTCGCTTCCTCCCCGACGGTCGGTCCTTTGAAACTGCCCGGCCAGAGCGAGGCCCTTAATCAAAGTTGACAAAGTTACCGTCATTCCTTCCGTGGCCCACGTCAGGATTTATTTGCAAACGCCGCATGAAACAGAAATTACAAACGATTTAGCGGCGAGCACCGTGCATGGGAATTTCCTTTGCTCGCGCGTCCCCTTTCAGGGTCCCGAGAGCTGATTTCAGAGCGCGGATAATTAATGAAAAACGGCGCGGTTCGGTTAGTCATCGCCTGACCAACTCGTGGTCAGTACTTTCAAGCACTTTCATCGAATACTGTAACGGTGTCGGCGAAGCAATGAAGAGCATCGTCGATTTTATGGGAGATGCGTGACATTTAAGATGGAAAGTAGAAGAGCCCTGTATATGGTCAGACGCGCTCTAAATGCTTGGGACTGTTTCCCTGTGACTTTTCACCGGTGCCTCGTTTCAGAAACACTTCCTTGCAGAAATGATCAAACATACCTGGAGAGCTGTATAAATTTTGCGGTACTTCTGTCTGTTAATTAATAGCAATCCCGTTTAGTAATTCCCTTTACGCCGATATTTGAGTCGTTCTTCGGCTAGATGCTCTCCCTGTGTACTTAGAACTAATTAAAAGTAAATTAATGCTGTTTGCCTACAGCAAATGCTACACGTAACAGAGTGCTACACATAATGCTTCTCTATAAATGTATTTATTGAGCTCTGACGGCAGGCGAGCTGGTCTCACCAAATACAAAGGTATTTTCAAACGACTTCCCTCGGTTGCCCTAGTTACCACGCGAAAAGGATCATTATTATACTGCCCTTTTTAGTTAAAATGTCCTATCTAGCATTTTGAAAGAACCGAGAAAACTGAAGTTTTATCATTTCCTTTGCACCATACTTATTTTCCTTCTTTCAAATTAATACATGTTGTCATTATTTCGTAATAGCCTAATATCATTTTGTGTAATAATTGTGCCGGTAGGGAATGTATTATTAACGTACCAATTAATTAATTCTTTCAGATAAGATATTTTAACCATTTTGAAAAAAGGTAGGTTAAATACATTAGACTGTTTATAAATCTTTATAAAACACGTAGACGTTTCTAACTATACTTAAAAGGTAAAAGACGTGTGGAACTTAAAATACTTCAACATATCTCAAAAAATGAAAAAATGCTAGATAGGACAGTTTAACTAAGGAGGGCAGTATACTCCCCAGTGTTTGCAGCAGAAAATTTCTCAAAAACTTGAACATCGAATCTCCCAACTACTTCAAGCAACATCGCCAGACATCTTGCACAACGCACGCCAATTATAATTTCCTGTGCCTTCAACCCCCTGAAAGCCTTCAGAATCTTTCATATCTCGTATATTTTAAAATCGCAAGGACATTTCCATCCACCGTGCGAAAAATCTCGCAGAAGGTGCGTTCCGCGGACATTTCGCCATCCCGGCAAGATTAAAATACAAATCCCCGGGTGAATGGGAACGGCCAAAGGGCCACGATCGAGCAGAATTTCACCGGCGCCCGCGACAACGGTCGCGAGAGCTAAACACTTCCGCGGTCGGCCAACTTTTGTCAGCGTACGGATACCTCTTGTGTATGAGTTGGCGCGTCACGGTCCAATGAAAAGTGAAAATTTTCACGCGGCCCGCGACACCCGCGCCATAAATTCCCGCCCCCCAACTTTCGTCGCGGACAAAGCGGCGAGCTTTTCCACGCCCCGGAAAGTTTCCAGCTGGCGAAAAAACGAGCGAGACACCCGACGGTCGAGCATTTACGCGCCGCGAAAAAATGCCGGCCAGAAGAGCATAGGAGGGATTGGGGGGGAGGAGGGAGGGTGGGGGGGGGGCAACGACGAAGGCAGATTCTTTCTCCTTTTTTCTTCTTTTTATTATCGTTGGGCAGAGAGTTTCTTCCGCGGGACGATGTTTCATAATTATCACCGTCTACACCCCTTCCTGTTTGCTTCTGTAATTATCAAGGCTGCGCGAAGTGGCCTCTCACGGTTGCCGCGGTGACATCTGCGATGTGCCTTCGAGTGGTCCTCATTTCTCATTTTTTTTTTTGCCCTCCTCTTCTCCGTGCGTCTGATGAGATTGAAGAAGTGCTTCGAATGATTTTTTAGTGCTTCGGGACAAGCTGGCCTTCGATTTAATTCTTGTGCTTTTATGCCGCGGAATGCGGTAGAGAGGTTTAAAGAAACGTTTGGGTAATGTGACCGGGAATGTTGGATTGGAAGGCGGGGAGCGGGGCCGCGGGAGATGTCTGTTTGGATGATGAATTTGAATGAATCCTCTTAAGAAAATTGCTTCCAGTTTGCGGGTGCTTTCAGACTCTAAACGCACGCGTTCAGTATTATGAAATATGCATTCGTTGCGGCACGCAGTTCGTTGCAGGTGAAATAATAAATTATTCAGCGCGGTTTCAATTCCCATCGAATTTTCCCGAAAATAGGGATTTATTACAGTGCGGCCGGGCGGAGTGAGCGAAAGAACAATCTAGCAATTTAATTAAACTGACTGGCACACGCTGGCGATTTTTCAGGGAATAACGCTCCACGCGAAATCCCAGTTTTCTGCATCACGCGGCGTTTTGATCCGCGAAGCAGATTTGAAGCTTAATTATTTAATTACCTTTCGTTAAAACCACAGGAATTGGATTCTAGAATCGAGTTATTTTCTGCGACGCACTTTTTAATAAATATCCTCCCCCGCGGAACGTAATCGGGTTGCGTATCTACTGGGTGAAAAAGAAAGTTCGCGAAATTACCTGCGACTACGTTACACATTGCGCGAAGCATTTAAAAGGAATCGCCCCTATACGTCACGTAAAACAATGTGCTCTGTGGTCCTAGATCGTGTTGCACGGATTAACAAAATTGCGAAGCAACGTGCACAGGTGATGATTTCCCATGAATTACAAAATATCCTCAAACTGCCCTGGCATTCGCGAAAAAACGGGTTTTGTCGGCCACTGCGAAATTCGCCGGCGAATCACTCAAGGCAACATTGGTCCGCGATGAATAATTATGGAGCCATCTCGTTACAACAATATCGCAACAACGTTCTCCGTGGCAGTTAAACAGTAATTTCCATTTCGCGTCGTTTATTATGCAATGCGCCCTATCAACGCGCTGCTGCGTGCATTCATTTGTGCTATAATTGCTGGCGACATCATACGCGTATGCTTTCCAAGTTGGCAATGCGACGAATCCCAGAATACCACCCCGAACGTTCAAAACAATCAAGCTGCCTTCTACTTCGAGCTTCAGCGTCCTTTTCCCAGCGCAGAAAACAGGATGATTTTGTGCATTAACGGATTAATTGAGAATAGAATAAATCCGGGTAAATACCTACACGTAAACACCCGTTAAAGTGCAGACCAATTGCTTCTCTAAAAGCCGAACAGTCGAGCGAGTAGCGTCATTTCGCTTCCTCCTGTGTTTTGCTCGATTTATAGACTATAAATTTGGTCTCCTTATTTCGAAATAAACTGCAGTAGACTCGACAGAGTTCAACACAAATATCTAACATTAATAGCTACGATGTTCCATGATTTCCTTCCCTTTTGTTACCAAATGGGTTTTAACCGTACAAATGAAATAATAAATAAATAGCTTATAAATCAGGTGTTAGTATGTATTTCTATACATTGTCAGAATTACAAGCCATGGCTATCCAGACTAAACTTGTTAACTCTTTAACACAGAAGAAATATATTAGAACTGACCTTTTTGCTTAATGTCATGAATAACCGAATAAATTCTCAATTCATACGAAAACAACTCAATTTCAATGTAACCACTAAGAGCCTAAGCCATCGTAACCTTTTTATCGAACCATAAAAGGTTGTGACATCGTTTAATCTCTTTTATAAAACTGCAGTGTACAGAATCGTATTTAAAATATACTTCTATATTAATTTTCGTTTAATGTTTCGGATAATAAGACAGTAGATGTATCGATGAGGATTGCAGCGAAAGTATTTGGCCATAATAACCCTTCCTTTCACAGTTAACAACAGGAGAAACGAAGAATACTGTTTCTCTCGGCAGCTCGGGAGAGATGGTCAGATACCATGACTTCGGTTTTCAATAGGGTTTATACAAAAGCCGACTTTTGAAAAAACCGGTTTTCGAATTCCAATATTCCCAAAAAACCGGTTGAACCGGTTTTCGAATTCTCACAACAAAAATGTAATTAAAATAGTAACTTTACTTCTTTTAAACATTTTCAGTTTTCTTAATATTATTGAATTATAAAAATATAACAAAATAAAATATACTCTGTACAAAACCAAATAAAAATAAAAATAAAATAACTAAAATCCGTACGAATCCGTACAATTTTTCAGTTCATCTAATATTTATGGATCTAAAAAAACTATAACACAATAAAACAGACTGCATACAAAACCAAAATTAAATCATTTTTTCATATTAATCCTAGTATATAAAACCGGTGTTAGTTTTAATAGTAATTTTATGTTAGATGTACCGTCAGCTCCGGATTTACCCTATCCAGGCAAACATACGTTATACTACTTCTCAGCATTACACGCGTCATCTACACCAAAACAAAGTTCCTCCCTCCACTTCAGCCACCAACCCAAGAAACTAACTCCACAACTTTTGCATCCCTTCGTCGGTTCTTCTCCCCCCCACTTCACTACTGCCACTCAACGAATGGTACGAGGGGAAGGTCTACACACCAGGGATCGATCCCCCACCCTCTTGACACCTTCTTCTCTCTCATCCGTTGCCCTTTTTTTTTTTACGATTTTTCAGAATGCTGGCAGCTCGTGATAAAAAGCGTGAACGTCCCGGCGACGGTGAAGGCCGGCGACACGGATTACGTGATCCTGGACTGCGACTACGATTTCGAGGACACGCCGAGCAAGGGATTAGTCGTGAAATGGTTCTTCAACACCAACGAACTGGCTTACCAATGGATATACGGGAGGAAACCTTTGGCCGGCGAGCTCACGAGGAAGTACGTCGACCTGACGTACGAAGCCAGCGACGATCCGTACACCAAGTACCGAGCCATGAAATTGAATAAGCCCGGTATCGATCTTACCGGCGACTACACGTGCGTCATATCCACTTTCGCGGACGAGCGGTCCAATAGCGCCCCCATGGTTGTGTATTGTAAGTATCCCGCTATTTACGGCCACGGCCGATCGCCGTTGATTTACGATCCTTTATGCCGATTTATGCCGAGCAGAATGCCCCGGCAATTATCCTTTCTCTATTGGCCGCGTTTCCGCGGTTTTTCCCCATTCACCGAGGTCCTCTGGCACGGCACCCTCGCAGCACGACCGAAAACCATCGCTGCATAACCGGCGAGGGTCGGCTCGTTTTTCAGTGAACGGTGTAAAATCCCTAACTCAATTTCGGATTATCTGAAACGAAACAACGAAATTTGTCTACTAACAAGGAGAATATTAAGTGCGTTCAAAGTTAGGGTTGAAAATCATTTTTGTGGACTTTTTGAAAATCTGGTGAGTCAGTCATATTTCGCATTCAAAGACACAAAATTCGTCCATTCACACTATTCCCCTATCTCTAATAGTTCTCGAGATATTCCACAAAAATGATTTTTCAACCCTAACTTTGAACGCAATTTTCACCCCCCAAATATGAAAACGGGGAAAAATAAAAAAAAACGTATTTCTTATTTTTCGGTCCTCTATAACATATCCAAAAATCAAAATCATCGGAGGCGGACACCTAAAATACTCTCCTTGTAAGTACCGTCAAGGACCCAGTTCCTGATCAGAACCCAATTCCTGATCAGTTTAGTATATAAATACCAAATAATAAGTTTATCGCGATACAAATTTATTCCAAAAAATTAATAAATAATTGTGAAGTATTTTTAAATTCATACGCAAACATTTGATAGCTCATAGTAAAATATTTTAGGTTGATCAGAAACTGCTGCCTTTGCATCTTAAGTGATCAGGAACTGGGTCCTTGACGGTAGGTAGATTTTTAATATTTTAAAAATTCGCTGAATAACAGCGTGTCGAAGAAGAGAATGCCGCTTTTCGCGAAAAATTAAATCTGCATTCTTTTCTTCGACGCGCTGTTATTCGGCGAATTTTCAAAATATATATTAAAAACGGCTGCATTAACGCTCAGGCATTACGTTAGGTGTACTTAATACAGAATTTTCGTTTTGGCAGCACATATTTCTGTATAAATTTTTTGCACTGTTTACTTTCATCGTGAATCGCGATGCTTAATGTCAGACGCTTCGTTTCATGAATTTGTAGCGACCGAATCGACCAGACGTAAGACGTTTGATTTTAGACGGTAATATCTAAGGATTATTAATATAATCCACGGATCACCGATACGTTTTTTAGCGGAAGCATGAAATCGTGATTGTCGCGATAGTGTCGAGTCAGAGGGTAGTTTCGCCTGCTCATCCTTCTGAAGGATCGATTGTTCCTCGAGGAGCGGTTCGAAATGTTTCAGAGAGAGGAATCGAGAGCTGCTCGGTCACGTTTCCTCCGACGAGGAGGATATTATCAGCGAGGAACGACGTAATTCCTTCTTTTTTTTTTCTGTTGTCGTTCGAGGAAGGGGGTAATTTTCAGGATGGTTTAGGGGCCGACAGCGGAGAAAGACTAGTGATCCATCGACGTTCTTCTGATATCGTTTCAACGGGAATATTGTTGAGATCATTCGATGTAGGTCACGGACCGATATCTCTTCGGAGCAAATAGCAAAAGTAAATAATAAATAATAAATTAGCCTAATAAATTTAGTTTATTAAATATATTATATAAATTAGTTCAATAAATAAAGAAATAAATAAATACTGTTATTTCTGCGGGGGGTATCGATGTATGTGCTAGACTCCCCAAATTTCGAAGTGAAAATTTCACAAATCCAGTGATCCAATTAAGCTTTCGAGATCTCCACTTACTCGACACTGTTAACGGAAGCACAACACATCTTCCCACGTTATTTTCGTTGCAACATCCACCCAAACGATTACTCCACAATTTTTTCCAGGTACAAAGAAATTTTCTCACGCACGGTACAATTGCGAAGAGGGATAACGCGCGCCGAGCTGATGGCAAGTGTTCTCGCGGCATTGGCTTTAAATTTCGAATACACGGCTGGCGGAATGAAACGGAGCAAAAACAGGGGGAGCAAAAAATACGGTCGGTTATGTCGCGTGCTTTGTGACACGTGATAAGTACCGCAATATTTGTCAAGTCATGTAACATTTTTACACGTCCCGCGCAGTTTGACGCGACGTCCCGCGAGGTGGAGTGATGTTGCGTGAAATAATTCTTGAAATTGCAACGCGCCGCGAAACAAAGGCGGCTGGGCTTGATCGAAACGAAACGGCGCACGCGGAATTTTAGACCCCCGCCCCCCAACCCCCCCCCCCGCAACAATTTGTAACCTTCGTGTAATTAACATCGGAACGCGCACGCTCCTCTGTCCCAATTAGAAAATACACGCGTTACACGCCATGTAATTAGTCGATGTAATTAAAAAGAATTCGGTTCTCGGGTAATTGGAAATTCTGTGGTCAAACGTGTCTTGCGTCGGTAGAGAGCCTGATATATCCGCGATAAAAACGGCGCAACGAAAATGTTCCGGCCATCGAACTAATTTGAACGAGCAATGTTTAATTAAAAAATTCGCGAGTAACGTACGTAGGTTGATTAAATTCATATGAATTAAATGAAGCCCCCCGTAACAATGTCTACACGTTCGTTTAATATTTTTCGTTGCCCTTGTGCCGCGCGCAACGAGGTTCGCTGTTATTAATATTTGCTCGCCGAATTGTAATGATAAATGTAACAGCGGAGAGAAGTTTGGATATGGAAGCCACCCTAAGCCGAAAGGCAAGGGTAATTAATAAATAATAATATTTGCTCGCCTTCGTCGCTATTTATTAGGTAATTGAATCGCGTCTTCTTTGGACCTAGACGAATTGTATTTTAACGAGATGCGTTCAGAGTTAAAGGTGCCTGTAAAATGTAATTTAAATGGAATATTTTGTAGGTATTGTGTTCGCAAGAAAGGGGTAAAAAGAAGCTGTTGAGTAATTATTGTAATTAAGCTAATTTCGTGGTCGCGTCGTCGATTAATGGTTAATCGAAAAATGATGCTTCAAGGTTCACTGATCGAATCCGTATCGATTAAACGACGCTTCCACTAATAATATTTACACGCCCGCTTAGTAATTCATTGCGGAATTAAATTATTTACGCGCGATAGTCGTGTACGTTGCAGTTCGATAACGTGTTTGTATCGATGATTGAAATGAAACGCGATGCAAATTGGAAATTCGTTGGAACCGCGATTAAAGAGGGAAATCAGTAGCCGAAGGGGGATTTGACGATTAATAATTAGCGATCGCGGGTACGGGAAATATTGCTGTTCGCCCCGCGAATATTACGAGTGCAACCGTTTATCAGATTCCTTGGAACCTTCTTGTCTGCCAAAGCATCCCCTTGCGCGCGTTTTATTACGAAATTTCGCGCTCGAACGGATTCGCTTATAAAACATGTAATTAACTTGATCGCTTCAGCAGTTTCTTACCTCCCCTTGTGTTCCTTTTAATTCTCCCACCGACTCTCGCTTTTGATCCAATGCTTTCAACTAAAGTCCATCGCAATGGAAACACGGATACATTCTGGCGCAACGCAACAGTTATATTAAATTCAGAACGTATTAATACTTTTCCATTATTCGTCAGATAATAATTCACAAATTCTCGTGAAATCATTTTAATTCTTTAAGCAACGTTGCAAATATAATTCATGACACGCCTTCGCGCCCCAATTTACCACGTCAAGCCATTCAGCCTCTATCTTAAATACTTCTTCGTGTCTGTAACGATAAATGAGTTAATTCGGCGTTCTGTATTTAGTAATTCATCCCTCGTACAAGACAATTCCTGTAATTTAGCCCGTAATGTCCAACGATCTTCGCCGAACAACACGAACGACCAATAGAGTGGCGTGCTGGGCCAACATTCCCGCGCGGTGAGGTCGATGACTAATTATCGATGCCCGAAGGAGCAATTTATTGGCCGTTGCTCGCGACACGCAAGAAGGCGGGAAGTTGCACGGCGGGGTGCCAAATATTTGCCATCGAGAAGTTCGAGTAACGTGTTTTGGTAGCAGCTTATTTCGACGGTAAACAGGCAGCTCGAGGGAGAAAAATTCTCTCCGCCCTCTCGCTGGTGGATAACTTAAAATTCTAAATGGAAAAGCTTAAACACCGCTCGACGCCGCGGATTCCTCTATTGACTTTACTTTCGAGGAAAGGCAGAAGTAGGTTCTTTAATTTGATCGTAACAAGTACTTAACTCGTAATACTTTCGAGGATGTTCGTTTATAAATCCATGAAAGTGTGATGAAAATGGTCGTATAATTTACTGTTTTCTGTGCCTGTATTTTAAAAATAGAAAACAGTTTATGCTTAACCACCATCAATATATTTAATTTTCTGTATTCATTGAGAAACTTCCCCTGTTCGTGAGAAATCATAACTACTATATCGGTGTATTCGCAAGTACGACCATAATTTTGCAAGTTCTTGTAAGAGAGTCTCAACTTCCGTATAATTTGCAGGCACACCTGCCGCTGTTATCATGTAAATACGGCCACAATATTGCGTTCGAAAACGAGCGTGAAGTTTCACTGACGCCGTTAAATAATATCGAAATAATAGCCGCGTGTAGGTAAAAAGCTTCTCTTCGGATATAAAGGCGAAACTTCAAAGCAAAATAATCATTTCAATCTCCCATTGAAAGATGTCGTAGATGCTTCCTTTTCTTTATAAGCGGAAGTCAAAGTATAATTAAATATAATTAATTAGCTGGCTGAATTTCAAGCACTAAATTATTACATGTACTACCTCATACAGAAACACGGTATCTGAACTGAGTCTCATCGCGATTAATTAATCGTCAAGAGAATTAAATAAAATATCCTAATTAATTAAATTTTACAGTACCATACCACCGAGCAAACACTAAAACGAAAATACCACTCGCGTAATTGAAATCTAATTAATTCAGATTAGCGGGGGCAAAGTGATTATCCGGATTCAACGAATATTAACATTAACGAATTTCTGTGGAACTGAATTCCCATTAGGTAATACATTCCATGTAATACAGAACAAACACAAAAATATAAAAGAATTAATCGAAAAAAAATGGTAACAATTACGAAAGAGACAATTTCCCCGATTTTACACAAAACACCATTTCCGAATAATTAACTCTTCCCATTAATATATCGACTACATACATTCCCACATTTTTAGCGAAATTAAGTTAGCATCACTAATGCATTCCAATAGGCTGTACCAATCGTATAAAAAAGGAAAAATTAATTTTTCTTCAACGTGGGGTGATCGGTTTTTGCTCCCAATGCCTCAATTCACCAACGAATTCATACGCCAGTATCGAAGGAGCACTAAAACATAAAACAAGAAAGCTACGTATCCAATACCACGTGAGCACGTTCGATCCAAAGTGGTGAAAGTTAACCCCCTGGCCGAACCCAAAGGGGTCATCGGAGGGCGCCCTCTATATTCCAAATTAGAATTCAGCATCGAGTTCGTATCGCGTCTGGACACGGTCCCGGGCAGACATCTGGCTTTCTTTTTCGATGACACGAGCATAACGGCGCCAGAGTGGCGATATAATTTGAACTTTTCTGTCACCGGGGCCGCGGGAGGGGAGAGGCGGTGGGGTGACACGTGCGCAATTTATTTTCCCCGGCCGCGTTTACCTTGGCCCATCGCGGCCACCGTCGGCCAGTCGGCCACTCGTTCTCGAAAAATAAAAGTCGCCGCGCCGCCGCCATTCGCGCAATGAAACAGAGCAAGAGGAACACTGGCCCGAGGAACGTCCGGCATTATCGCGATAATGCAGCGTCGTGTTCCACGGCCGGGTGGCAAGAGCGGCGCAAGCAGCACGCGGTGTATCCATTACTATTACCTTTTTATTTTCATTGCGGTACGTGTGGCCGCCGCGAAATATCCACTTTCAGACCTTGTACACCGTGTCTCGATTCGACGGACGCTCGTAAATTCCTCTCCCTTCGGCGGGGCCGGGCGCCCCTGGCCGGGTAGTGGCCCTCAGGCGAAATTGAATGTTCGATTCCTCGGCCGCATTTGAAATCATTAGCAATAAGGTCCCTCTAACGACGATGAAAAGAATCCACCTGGCTGACTGGTGGCCGTCCTCCTTTCAACCCTTCGCGCAATGAAATACGTTGTTTGTTATGTAACTATCGAGGGTGGAGTCGATTCGATTTGGGAAGGAGGGACAACCTTGCAGGGCGGTGGATTATTGTAGACGCCTGACCCATTTTTTATATTCTTCGATGTTTCGATACTTGACGATGTTGCTTAGAAGGGGCGTGACAGTAACAGAGTTGGGCATAAAAATTTATTCGACTAAATTTTTATTCGAACGGTCTCGAATAAAAATTTCGATTATAGTGTAGCTATTCGAGAATAATGAATAAATTATTATTCGACTGAATTTTTATTCGAGTGATCTCGAACAAAAATTTCGAAAAATAATTTATTCGAAAATGAAGAATAAATTCTTCGTTGAATAACTTTTTATTCGACTAAATTCTCAGTCGACTAAATTTTTATTCGTTATTCTCGAATAACGACATATTATTCGAAATTTTTATTCGACATCTTTCGAATAAAAATTTAGTCGACTAAAAACTTATTCGTTATTTACGAATAACTTCACTTTATTCAAAATTTGTATTCCAGTTCATCGAATAAAAACTTAGTCCACTAAAAATTTATTCGTTAGTCACGAATAGCTCCATTGTATTCGAAATTTTTATTCCAAGGTTAGTCGAATAACAATTTAGTCGAATAATGCCCAACTCTGGACAGTAAGTTATGTGGTTTGGCAGGAAGCTTTTGAGGGGATTTAGTTTTTGAATTATTTTCGAATGTGGTGGATGATTTTGTGTCACGTTCTGTAACGGTGCCGTTTGAATTTTAGATCCTATATACAGGCTCACGAAGCTCTGTGAAAGCAATGCCTCCTGTAAATTAGAATTGACCGTGAACGCGAGATGCGGAAAAAACGAGCAGGTGCGGGCGAAGGATTCGATTTAGAGCTAATGGAACGTACATGTCACGGAGTTTCTTCGAAGGAAACCAGCGCAAAAAGTATTGGCAGTTACATTTGTGTACGGCTTCAGCCTTGTTTCGTTCGCTTTTGCAATTTCCTCGATATTATTCTTTCCTTTCCCTTGCAAAGCTAAAAATTGTCAGGAAATTTAGGTACACACATGATTCTCCGAAATAAACGGAGTAACATCCCCTAAAAACGGATGCTGGAATTAAATCGATAAAATAGGATTTCCCGGTTGAATATTGCAAGTGCCTTACGAGGGAATAGGAAAATCTAATTTAAGTCTTTACCTAACCTTTTTCTGGCTCGTCTTTCGTCTATTTTATTTCGAGCTCAGTAATATGTGTAATTTAAGAAACCTCCGTGAATTGTCAATGCCGGCGTACAAAATGAAATATCGCAGTTGCAGTTCATCAAAGATATATTTCCTGCGCCATAATTAAATTTCATTTGAAATTCCGACGCGACGCAGAATAAATAATAATAACAGACACGTGTACGGTAAACAATATAGGTACCATAGATGTAAGTAAAATATATTCAGCAGTAAAGGGGACTTGAATAAAAATTGCAATAAAATACGGTGTCGTCTGCAGGGTGTAAATTCGTCGTGAACTCGGTGCGAATAAAATTTCACAGTTGCTTTTACAACAATGGGCGTCGTAGCTTCTCCGCTTTCGACTACGTCCGAATCGAACGAACAGTCCGGAAATCATTGTCGAACATTAAGCTTTATCGGCCGTAGTGCACCGGCTCGAATTTATCTGCCAATTTGTCTTATGCCAATAAGTTCAGTGCGGAATGAATAAATAAAATCCGGGGAATTGAAAGCGAAAAACAGCGTGGCGATTTACGGATGGGGGCTCCGTTCAATTCACTTTGGTAGCGACAGAAAGCTTCACTTTCGAAAACGGCAATCGTTCCAGCGCGGTATAGCCAACACCAGAAGGGGGAAAAAAAAAACTGAAAATACTTTTAACGTTCCTTTAGAGAGACTCGTTTCGCGGGAAACAGGGAACGAAGACGTAATTGTTATTAGGTACTTCCTTTTATTGCCCGACATGGGCGATGTAATGTGTTTGAAGCTGTCTGGGAAATTTTTGTGGATCACGACAAAATTCTTTCTGCATTCCAAGGTTCGTTAGGACTTTTTATGCGACAATTACTGTAGTTGTGCGGCCTGTGGTAGAAAAATCGTATTTTCTCTGTCGCGACAAGAAATCTTACAACACGAAGGAAATATTTAACTTAACAAACGTATGGATGGAAAAGTTTAAGTAATTCAGGCGGAAAGTTTGTGTCTGAATCGAAGGAATTTCTTCTTTGTTCCAGCGACCGAAGAGAAAATCGATCTTGTATGTAGAAAGAAAACCATAGATGATAAGGATGGAGTGGAGATAACGTGTATGGTAGAAGGAGTCTACCCACAACCTACCCTGGATATATCCGTCGAGTAAGTACTCCTGCAAGCTTTCCAGACCCTCAAGCATGCACTAGGGTAAACTATCCAATTTTCTGATATTTTCAGATCTTGATAGAGACGGGCTTTCCCTTATTTGTTAACGAATAAAATGATTTCGTTTGCTCGCGGTGTGCCCGCGACATATTATCCCGCTACGGAAACAACGAAAATTCTATGTAACTCCGTTTATTTGTGTACGAAGCAAATCTTTTTATCACAATCGAACGCGATGGGGAGAAAATAGTTTACAATTCAATTTTGGCAATGTACTGCGGATAATAATTGTAAAGGAATAGGAGATAACTGTTAGAACGTAACTAAGGTAACATATCTGAAGAAAAATAACATTTCCCTATGTATATATTGCCATAATAAAAACCATGTAACAAGAGCGTAAATAGTAAGTGTCCAGACGCAAGTAAAAATAGAATTTACCCGATTTTGCCAGCGGAAACTTCTCAACGATAACAGCGAATTTTATGAAGCAGTCTCGTGGCACTGTTATCAGTAATAATAAATCCCGAACTACAAAGCGTGAACAGCGACGAAGCGGAGATTAAACCGCGCTAAATAAATACCATTATTATTTTACACTTGTTAAGGCTTTCGACGCACCAGATAGAATCCCTTAAGCTAGAATTAATACTATGGAAAACCTATGGCTTCGACGTACTTCGAAGGGGAGCTCCTTTTATACCAAGAATGCTGCAAAATTCTACCTTTCTATCGCGGCAAGAATATTCAACTTGAAACCTCTCCCCAGCCACCCCGAATCATTTTACAGATTTGAGAAACTCGCAGGCTTCTCAGTAACCGCGACATAAAATTTCGCTTCGCACAAGTACACGGAGAGATACCTTTTAGAATCTTCGAACCCGCCACCGAAGATCGTCGGGGACGGATGCTTAAAGCTCGCAGCGGCAGCAGCGCGTAAATCTATGAAATAACATTAACATGCTAATGCCGCGGAGTTGAGCCGCCGTATTGCATGATGTTTCGGCTTTAACGTGGCCGTGATAATTTTGCAAACGTCGCTTCCATTGCAGGGGTGTTCCGGAAAAGCAAACAGCGAGGCCCACCGTTACGCTGCGTGACGATGGACTGTACGATATCTTATCACGAACGGCCTTACTGGACGAAGATTTACCGGAAGCAGCGATTGTCAAATGCTTGCTCGGTATACCGAAGGCAAACTACAACGTTTCCCACAAAACCGTCTACTATCCCGGTTAGTATAACCGTATTTTAATCTATCCCATCTATCTTTGTTTCTATCTCTCGTATCCTCTCTATCTTTCTCCGCGGCTTCCGTTACCGTTTTACGTTCGATCTTCATCGCGTGGAGGACCGACATAAAAATACGTAGAAACGAGAGTGTACAACGGCGCCGCGTGATATGTTACTAGAATGGGGGGAGGGAGGGGGGTGGGTGGGAGGGTAGACGCAGTTCGCGTTACAACACGAATTAACAACGCATTTTGTCCTCGTTTCTCTCGGAGATCGATTCGTACATTAACCCTTTAACCGGACTCGACGAGCTTGCCCGCCTTTTATGATAAATATTTGCACGGCGAAGTTTGCACTTTTACCAGGGCGGCGACACTTTATCAACGGGGGCATTTGTTAATGGATTTACCCTGGGGTTTGCCAAGTTTTGAGACCGTCACGAAATGGAAACATGAAATTCGTTTGTAACATCGTTGATCGCGATCTCCTCGCGACTGTCACGAAGAGTAATAGATGCACCCTACATTTGTAACGGTGGGATAACGCATTAGTAGGGCTATTCTGGAAATTGTACGGAATTATACTACTATTCTAAGTGGGCATTGGAGAAACCGATAGGGATTAACGTTGTACTGTTTAGCCAGCTTTATCTTCCCCCTCGAAGCTGCATGACTTTTGAACAGATTGCGGGCGCGGGAAGATGTAGCTCACTGAGCAGAGCAACGTTCGATAGTTAGTTTGAAATTTGAAATATTAGATAATTAGTATTAACGTGAGATAATTAAATTAGTATATAGAGTAAAGGACCCAATTACTGACACCTGACCAATTACTGTCACCTTAAGCTATTTTACTTGAAATAACGAATAAATAAACTGTAGTATATAATTTATAGCACAGATTATAGGTTGAATTACATAATTCTTTTTGTGTATGACTTCACAACGTTTATTTATTTGTTATTTTAAGTAAAATAGCTTAAGGTGACAGCAATTGGTCAGGTGTCAGTAATTGGGTCCTTTACCCTAGTGGAAATCTCTGAAATATCGTGTATATCGTCGAAAGAGCCTAATCCTCTGAAACCCACAAATACACCACTCCTTCTTTCATCAACTATTCCCTAAATATGTCACGACGTAAGTACCACGGAGATTCTGTGACCAAACTACAGCGTAAAGCATATATACTCTCTCCTGAAGAATGCGGCAGTGATCGATGTCAGTAATATCTGCGCCCCACCTCTAATCTTCAACGCGTGGACCAAGTGTATGCCAGACCGTTTCGCCCGTACCTTTGCCTGCTGTGTGTACGTGTTTTAAAAGAAATTAAGCACCGCCGGTTGTTAGCGAATTCGTTTGTGACGCGTGTAAATTCCGCGGGTCGCGTTGCACGTTGCATGGCACGTTAACGTCAACGTTGGATTCGAAGCGATATCTTCTTTTGGGCGAATAAACCACTCCGCCGGCCATCGCGCAACGATTTACGCGCCTATTTTTTATCCACGGCTCTATCTTTCGGGGGTGCACGTAGATGCGTGGCGCACCGGCGCGTTTCCGCTTCCGCGAGGAAATATTGCTACGCGGTGAAACCGACTTCCGTCCGTCCAGGGATATTCACTTCTGACGGGATGGAAGTCCCTCGACCGAGAACGGTAATAAAGTGACGCGGGGCGTAGCCTAAACGCTGAAGCTCGGACGGGATTGTGCTGCACAGAAACGTGAGAAGACTGTGCACGGGGTGGCGCCCGTAACCGGACCCATTTCGATAGCTCCATAAATAGTGATCCAAACGAACATTGCAAACGCTCAGAGGAGACGCGAGAATTTCCGCTAGCTCCCCTTTCCGTCGTTCCCACTTTTCAAGATTCAAAAGTCACGTGTCGGAGTTTCATCCCCCGTGAACTCAAAAGTTGAAAGCGAATTTAATCGCGAGGAACCTCGACTAGAGCTGTAATTATTCGGATACTTAGATTATTCGAATTAGGTTATTCTAGTCTTGGACCACCATTCAATTCAACCATCGATTATATTATCTTTCGAACCTATCGCGCACTTTTACGAACAGCCCGCAGAACAGAGCCGAAAGTGACACACTCGTGGCACCAAAGATAAGCCGTACACACTCACAAGAAAGCATGCAGTAACTCAGGCTTCTCATCCCCGAAGCAAGAACACCGGCAGCAAAGGGGGAAGTTGATGCGTTTCACTCCGCGTTACAGCCGAGAAAAAGCCAATCTCCTATGAGGCATCTTCATCATCGTACAACGTTTAGCTGTTTAGCTGTTTAGCAGTTTAAGGATGGCTGCCGTAGGACGCCCCGTTGTGCCCCACTTCGCGAACCTTCCCTCGCGTTTTTCGATCATCGTTCCCCGCGGGGCAACGGCGATCCCAGGGAGCGTCTTAATCGGGATTACAAGCGTTTTAGTTTATTATACGTCTTCCATTATCCTGGCGGCGTTCCATCCACCCGAGATGACATTCCAGGAACGGCGGTCGGGTTCAAAGGGCAAAGTCCTAAGACCAACCCACCCACCCACCCCTGGCTCCCGCCGAAGGGTCAAGTAGTGGGCGTCGACAGGTCTTAGCGTGTGCATCGCGTTTACTCACAGACGGCCGGGTATTTTGCGGTGGAAACTTGTAGCCCCCACGTCCTTCCTCTTGCCTCGTTATCATCTCGGAGCCAAAGAAGGGTTTTCAGCTCATCCGGTTGCAGCAGCCTGCGGTGAGACGAAGGAAAGGACTAAATTACACAGGTTAAATTGCTTGTACTTCCAAGCAGCACGCCCTGCCTGTTATCGTCCAATTTTCTCCTCGCGAGCTAAATCCTCCCGAGTACGCTGGGAGCTGAAGAAAAAAAAAGAAGCAGGAAGGGGAGTGAAGGAGGGACGGAGCCGTGGGTGGGGTGGTCGTCTTGTCGGGGAGCATGTGACACTTTCGCTGGGGGACACTTCGTTAGCTAGCGTGTTCGACAATTTGCACCTCCTCTGCTCGACGACCGGCGCGCGTGACCGGCATCGCGATCCCTTTCGGTGATCTTCGAGGGGTCGGAGTTATTGTCGATACGCACCACTGAAAAGGAACGTCGGCCGAAATTCTGGGCGACGAGCTGTGTTTTTTTTTTTTTTTTACGCGTCCAACGGTGACGTCGCGTCGCAGGGGGAATATTCCGAGTCGAAAAGTTGGAGCGGGAAAGTTTAACAGAAGTTTAGGGAGTCCACTGAATGCTCTTCCTCCCTCTGTTTTATTGACGTTGTACTATTTCAATTCGAAGGTGAGCGCCAGTTAAAAAGAGAGTTTAGAGACGCTCCGTGCTCGGCGATGCTCGCGCGGCAAGCCTGTATTCGTCGCGCGGAACTTGTTATTGATACGTATCTACTACTGGGGGGAAGACGGAGCCAGTGGAAGAGGTGTGCGCTATCTCCGACCGACGAAGCGTCTCGATTCCCTGCACGATGTGAACTGCGTGAAAATTTGCGAGACAGGGGAAGATGTTGTTAGTGTTGATGTTTAATTTTGGCACGCTGTTAATTTAAACCTCTTCATCAATTTAGAATTAGTATTATTTTCTGAAGAATTAATCGGGTAATATTGTCCTCCCTTTTATTACAATATCACATCGAAGAAATTAATTTTTTCATAGATAAGGGACACTGGAAACTTGGACTTTTCAGCTTTCCCGTGGAATAACTCCTACTCGAGACTTCGTCCCCCTACACGATTATCTCTCACAGTTGTCACAGAACTAGGATAATAAAATTAAAGGACTCCTGAAGTTCCCGGGGCATTATGTAGCATAATATAGTGCTCATTTAATGTTGCGCCAAACCACCAGAGATTAATTACCTCGCTGAGGAAACTTTCGCAAAAAACATTTATCTCGCGTTTCGAGCGCAGACAAACGCGGGTGTAAATTTTTCGCTAAACGGGAAAGTGATTAAAGTGTTAAAAAGTGCCCGGAAGCTGCTTGCGCGACGAAGCTCGCGGGAGTCACGTGCGTAGCGTGGCATTATTTGCCCATGTAGAATATAATCGAACGTGGCGTAATGCGAGTCATTAGAGGATCCCTCGATTGTATAAACAGACCCGTGTTGCGTTGCGTGCTGTTTGCCCGTTTCGTTTTCTGTACCACCGTTCGTTGAGTTTGTGGAACGTGATATGATTATTTATAATTAAACGGATGACATCCGAGTGCATGCACATGGTAAACGTGTTCGCAAGTTACCCGTTTGTTTAATACTTTAGTTTCTGTTTCTTGTCTCCTTCGCCACTAACGATGCAAGTTTTCAACCTCGATTTCATGTTCTCATTTTGGTCACCGCCGCGCGATACGAATTCATTCGTTATTTCGCGGGATACTGTATCACGTGTCGGCAAACCATCGGCAAAATCAGAGAAATTCTCTTCGCGGGAACGTAAAATTTCAGAGCCATTTTTATTTAAACATTCTTTGCTCACTAACCTAATATACTGTTACTGTGTCTGTGTCTCATATTTCATCTTTCTTCCATCTCGATTCCCTCGCGTCTGTTCGTTTACACTTTCTTATGCAATTATTTTCAATCTATGTGAACGTAAACTTGGCACGCGATAGTAAATTCGAGTCAAACAAACGGAACCCAATATTGGGAATGAGAGAAGTGTCTTAAACGCCAGTATCCGTCGCGTATCACCGTCTTCTCCCGTGAAAGAAACACCTCGATTAACAGACCGTTTGAGCCCCCCAGTGGAACGAACTAAAACCGCGGCTGGCCGCCTCCGTTTCTAACATTACGCTAGCCAGCCCGTAGAAATATCTGTGCTTACTACTTGATGGACGCGATATGTGGTGTTTGTTGTGCAGGAACGCCTACTACTACTTCAACCGCTACAACGAAGCTGCTGCACAAAATGGAGATCCAAGCGCTAGACAACTCAGAGCCTGGCAATGGTGGTGGTAAGGCTTGTAAATTTCTCCTCGTCTATTCACGACATCACCACCATAAGCCACCATCGTTCATGAGATTTGGAAACTTTGACAAGATCGATAGTGTTGTCTTTCTTGCGTGCCGGATTCCAATTCCGAAGCATCCCCCGCTCGAATTTGCTCGTAACGCCTGAAGATCGCTTTAGAACCCCTCGGGAACCCTCGGGGACCCTCGGGGACCCACGGTTTCTTAGCAAAGATTCCGAAGGGTTCCGTTGACGGAAAGCATATCGCGAGCGACGCGCTCCTTTTGTTCTTTCCTTTTCGTTTTTCAGCCGAACCGCCCGTCTACACCAGTGAAATTCACGTGCTTTGAGCCGACAGGATTTGCCGACGATTTTTCCAGGGGGAACGCGGCGTTTCAGATTTCTGAGAGGAGGCTCTAAACGGACCTCGGATAACAGAGATAACGGAGGCATTTTTTTTAATCCTGTAGCTAAAGTGTTTCTTAATCTACTTAAACTGTTAAACGTTAATTGAAACGAAATTAAAATCTGCTAAAGTAACGAATGAAGGAAAGATAGATGCCTGTGTTTAAGCTTTGAAATATTTGTCAGTTTTATACAAATTAAATGCTCAATGATGATCCAAGGGAAAGAGAGCTGGAAAACTTCTTCTAATAAAATAAAAGAAGTTGTATTTTTTCACGGTGAAATTGTATGACACAACATAACTTCGAGTTATTTTTTAAAAACTTATACAATTCGTTTTCCTAATTTGTGTACGCTAGTGGCACTATACTTTAAGAAATTAAATTGAGAATATAAAAGTTTTTTAAAAACACTCCAGGCCATACACGTGAATTTCATTTCGAATGCGGCAGATCGCTTTTTAACCGCGTTCCGAGCAGCTTGTTTTTAGCATCCTGTTCTCTGCACTTAATTGCACTTTGACACTTGTTCTGAGGCACCAACTCTGTTCAATGTTCTGGCAATGTATAGAATTCTTAGTTGTAAGTGCGATCACAGATACTTTTCTAATTATAAGTCTCCTGTTCCGCTTGCATTCAATCCCCGACTCTACACCTGCCTTCTAGTTTCGATAAACTTCATACACGCACTGTGAGAGGCGAAGAAACTTTAATCGACACACTTTTGCCTATGTTCTTTTTTAATTTACAAATTTATTTCTGTTCCCCATAAAATAGAGGAAACGAAGGTAAATATCGACACAATTAATATTAAATAATACCGTCCCATCTATCGCATCGATTACCAAGCCTGTCGACGAAGAACCCAAGGAATATTTAGTTCTCGCCGGACTGCTAAACGTTTCTTTCATTTACAATTAGATTGAACGAGCAGTGCTCCTCCGAGTTCACGGGCGACTTTATCGAATTCTAAGCTTCCCGAGCACCATTAACGAGTAACGCAACGCGTCCCTCCATTAATGACCCAGTTCCACGTTGACAAGTAAAATATTTATACACTAATTACGCCGGCCCCGCTAGCAAAATAACCAGTATTTGCGCGTGGTGTGCGTAGGTAACAGCGCACAACTCCTAGACACTCTAAATAAATAAACACGGTCAGGTTCCCTCCAACATTCTCCGGGATGAAACTACGCCGCTTTATAAATATTCTATCGGGACTAATGTTTGCAGAAATCCACTGGCGAACGAAGTCTCCGCGGAGCGTGTCAATCCCGTTTCAGAATTTCAAACGCCAAATGGTTATTATTGTACGAGGCTTTAGTAGCTCCGGGAAACTCCTCCATAAGATCATTTACCACGGATTGTTACTGGAAATTTACGTCGATCCGTCGGCCCTTTTTCGTTCCCGAGCCTTAATGCCATCCGACGCGACGGAACAAGTTGTTACTAACGAAGCGCTTTGGAAACGAATATTCCTGCCTCGCGGCCGATATTATGATAAACGAATCATCTGGAATCTAGTTCGCCGATCGATTTTCCACGGCGCAATATTGCCTACATTGCACTCCCCATTTCCTGGGACAGAAGTCTTATTTCCTCTCGCAGCGTTCGCGGCAAAAGTAGGCGAGCGAATTTTCGTGTAATCACTGGCCTCTTTCCTCGGACACCGCCCCGTGAAAATTCCGGATGCCGCCTCGCTAAACAGCCCCCGCTGGGGTGGAAGGCGAGCAACCAAGGAGCGCGTTAAACACCGTTCGATTAAAGAAAAATCCTACCTAACCGCGCGCGATCGAAGGCCGAATGAACTCAAACGCCCCGTTCTAAGAACAAATTCTCCCGTGCCAATTCAATCGCAAGAAAGATTCATCTCTCCGCAGCGTTGGTGATTAACGGCTGCTTCGACCCATTAGAAAAGAATACGCGGAAAAAAAATGGCTAAACTGGGAAAGTCATAAGCGTCACGGGGTGTTACATCCACCTCGAATCACGTACAAAATTCAGAGGATCAAGCTTCCCCAACCCCGGTTCGTCGAGGGGAGGAAAAAAAGAATGGAAAAAGTGGGGACGGGGAAGATTAATCTCTTCGCTGATAATCGAGCATCGCTGACGGCTAAGGTTAATAAACTAGCAGCGGCATAAGTTCTGGTTGAAGGGGATGAAGAGAAGCGGCGTTCCCTCTCGAAGCTCATCAACTGGCATTACTACGCTGCGCTAATAAATAGCCGAAGTTGAGGTTACGTTAATACCTTGTCTCTCTCTCGCCCCGACACCCCTCCCCTCGCCTACTCCCGCACGAATTTCCTCGGTGATATGCTATCAAGCACTCCGCCGATCCGCGCCGTCGGAAATGCGTTAAAGTTTCCGGGCGCGCGTCAAAGGGATGCGGTGCGTAACTTTCTTTACGCGAAATTCGTAATACCCGACCGCGCTTCGGCAGAACGGGGGAGGAAACAAGAATTCCCCGACAACTTTTATTATCGAAGGATTACGAGATTCAGGCGCGTTGTAAAGTCAAAGGATAAGGGGAACGCGTCGACGATTCTCCGGGCCGAGGAAGGAAGCTGTTAAATAACTTTGGAATATCGTCGAGTGCGCCAGAGGCATTGGGTTAACATATAGACACGTTGCTGTTCTCGGTATGCTCGCGGTTTTAAAGCTAGCTTAATCAGAGGATTATAATCCTTCTCGCTCTGAAGCTTCCATCCTGGAATTAGACTCTCGTTCGGTGGGATGAATGGTGGTAGCATATCTTTACGGCCGCATTCTCAGAAACTTTTGTTTTGTAAATGTGCGGGTGTAATTTTGTCAGAGATATTAATTATTTCACCTTTTTGTGATCTTCAGGGTTCTACAACCCTATGAAACTTGCTGGTGGTTAGTCTTTAGACTTTAGAGGATTCTGAAACGAAGGGTAAGGGGAATATCAGGGAATGTCACAAACAGCATTACCCGGGAAATTCAATTTTAATACTTTCGTCCATCAGTAAAGAAACAAGGTTCAATGAATTTAATTTTTTCGTACAGTTTCGTGGTTTATCATGACGATGGAAGTTTATGCTTAGGCAAAGAGTGGGGAGATTCCTAATTTTGTTCCAGTGCAGAGTGGAGATTCCTGTTTTTAACCGAACCCTTTGTGATTCGACAGTTCTGTAGCCCGAGTTGCCACCAACAAAATATGCTATAAATCGCAAAATCACAGAAAACGGACATTCCCGATTTTTTCGAATGAGATATCGTTATTACAATTATTCTAATAAAAGTGTACATTGAAGGATATCTACCAGTCGCCAAAATTTCGTTGAAATCAGCGTGGGACAGTCCCGGTCCTCGTCAGTAGTACGTAATATAGTTCCATGGGTTCTACCGTTTTATCGTTCTATACAATACGGCGAATTTGCAAATGAAATTCGTGGCAGACGAAAAAGTTGGAAAGTTAATTTGTGCCCGTTATTAAGTTAGCGCGACCAGGCGGTGCTTCTAACAATGTACACTAATTAGTCATGGAAGTTAGACCTCGTTTGCATCGGATAGCAACGTCGGTGGATCATTATCATATGGATATATCTACTAACTGCGCGGAATCAACGGCATTCAATTTGAACACCCTACTGTCTCCATGATTATGGACAATGTAATGTCGAATTACTATCTATATATCCACGTGCAAGATCTACGGCGACAATTTCTCACTGCTTTGTGCGCGCCACGAATTTATGAATAACCTTTGCACATTCGTGTGTTCGAAAAATTCAGGCGTATAAGCCGAGAGCTTGAAACCACCCCATAGATGAAGAGAAAGCCTAATCTAGGGGAGGCCGGGGCAAGCTGATATAGAGAAATTATTTCAGCGAGATACGTGAAGTTTATTGTTCGATTGATTCAATTTTTTACTACGACAGAATGTATGTGACATTAGCAATCGTTTTTTAATAGTTTTCATTTTTACATTGACTTTTCAATACGTCTGAAGACGCTATAAGAAATTTTATTACTTCAATTTGGTTGACTTCACATCGAGCTTTTTGAAGGTAAGGTAACTAAGTTTCGTTACATTGTTTATGTGCTCTACATTTTTCTGTAAAGATGTAAGAACCAACGTATAGTGTAGCCTATTTTTTATTAACCCTCGGTTGTCACACCTACTTTTTCAAACGTCATTGTCACACTGGGTCAATTTGACCCTCTCAATTTTCAATCAGTTGTTATTTAAAAACTATTTGTTAAATTAAGTCTCAAAAATTCTGAGATAATGTTTGAACATTGTAGAATATATGCCCATCGTTGAAAGTTGACATTTAAAGTGTCATCATGTATAAAAAAAAATGTGAAGCAATAGGAGTTTCGACAAAAAGGTTTTTTGCTTAAAAAAAACGCAGGGTTAAGTAATTAATTCAATCCAAAATGAAAAGTATTGAAAACTGAAAAACGAATCAACTTGCCCCGGTCTCCCTCCTCTATCTTCTCTAACGTAAGGAAACTATTAGCCCCCGTCTGCATTTATAAATTTATAAAGTTAAGTTATCCATTTCACTTCAGCACAAATATAAAGTAGAAATCTCCAATTCCGGGTGTCCAAACACCCCCACAGCGTCGTACACGGCGGCCCTAATCAAGTCTCGGGTGGTTTGCATTGGTGTCGATACTCTTATCCCAGGAAAGGAAATTCCCCAGAAAATCCCAGCATCCCCCTCCATGCCGCCCCTCTCCCTCGCGACACCCTTCCACGAGCAATTACTTCCGTTACCAAAACTTCCTGACAACTTCCCGGGACGTAGCTCGTAAAAACCGCCGACGGCGATCGGCTGGTTCAGCGTCGGCTGCCCGGAAAAAAGCCCCTTCGTCGGCGATTAAGCGGCCGAGCTCGGAATTTTTGAGCCGCCCGGTAGTCTGCCCCGGTCGGCGATTAAATCGGCCAGACCCCGGGAAAAAAGTTTCGCAATGGAAACGTTTCCTACGGTAATGGAGGAAGCGATAGGTAAAACAAGGAAGCTCGCAAATAAGAAAGTAATTAGCCGTGGAAGGGGTTGGGCGCGCGAGGACGGTCGAGGGAGGGGGTAGTCGGGAACGGGAGTTAATTCTTATTGCTAATGGAAACTCTCCTTCTGCTGACGGAGGGGCGAGAGAGAGAGAGAGGGGGGGGGGAGGGAAAGAAGAAGGAGATAAAGTGAAACGCTCCGGTTTGCGGGACACAGTGTAACCCACCCCCTAATTTAAGGACATGCAGTTTACATTAGCGAGGGCCCCTGACTTTGCGTAACGGCCCCGTCACGGACAAAGTATTCATAACGTTATACGCCGTCGTATCTCCCGCGAACTTTTTGGCGGGATCGTAATCAAAGCTTAACGGCGGCCGTAAAGGAAAATGGTATCCGCGGCTATAATTCCCCGCCGGGAGGATATTTTCGCGCGGGGAGGGCCCCGTCGACATGTTTATTGAGCTCTAACGCATCGATTAACGGTTACCCGGCATTACGATGGTAAATAATGGTGTACGGAAAATGCATGGCAGTATCGATCTCGATACTGACGATAAGTGGGTTGGAAATTAAAGGGAGGGGGGTGAGGTGTCTTCGCTGTGACGGGGGTGAAAATTCGGGGAAGAAAGAGAGCCGCGGACGCGATACGGCAGGAGGGATGAAATGTTATTGATCGTGGTGCAGATCATACGAAACGGGGGAGGGGGTGAATTTTCTAAGGGAAAAGTGGGAGGAATCGTTTTTCTGAAGAGGGCTGAAGAGGAGGGTGGATGTTTCGTTGAAATGTCGAGGAAGAACTAGTTGCTAAGGAATGAAAGACCTACTGTCTTGATCTGTTTGGGTGGTGGAGGGTGTAAAATAAACTGTGATCCACGAATTTCTTTGGTAGAAGTGAATATAGATTCGATCTTGATAAACGACCCGTACAAATGCCAAGCACTGTAAACGTTGGGCAAATGTTTCAAGCAGATCTTACTATCAAGCATTAAAATCCGCGGTATCTTCAACGAGATTTGTGATGTGATTGCAGGTAACTTCGCTGGTCGAGCGTCAATTAATGTCTTCTTATTCGTGATGCATCTGGCACTTTTCAACATATTCAATTAACCATTTGATCACTAGGTGAGTAAATTAACCGGTAATTTTATCAATTAATTGTTCTACTCAAAAAGAACCCTTGTGTTTTACACGAGAATTCACACTTGAAGTGTGTAATTCATCTCATCCACGGGCACACGGTTTAAAACAGCATAACTTCTTTAAAATTGGTTCGAACGACTTAAGCTTTTTTTAGAAGCTGCGGAAGGATAAGTTTACTAAGTAGGTGACATGTTTCGTTGCTTTTCTGCGTCAACAGATTTCGATGGAATTTTCAGCACGTATACAACTTACTTAAATCTCCAAACAGGATTTTTAAATTTTCATTAGAGGCTCAGAAAAAAGTTGAAAAAGCGACACTCACTATTTCCTTCGCTGTTCCGACCAATTGCAATTTTTTTCAAAGCGGCGAAACACTTCATCAAGTAAACTATGCAATCTTTCTAGCTTCTTAAAAAAAAACTCAAACCGTTTGGACCAATTTAAAAAAAATTTGTCTATTTTGAAAAATGCACCAACAATATCTTGACTCACTGTAATTGTTAACTCATCGCATCTTGCTAATGAGCACACCTTCTCTCTATTTCACACATTACAAACTACCTAAACTGTATCTTGCAAACATACAACACCAGCTTCGCCCGAAAAACCACACACATACACACCTGAAACACTTGCAGAACTTTTCATGGCAAACAATTCCCGAGACAATGGAGTGGAAAGATCCTATCGGATCGCTCAGCGTATAAACGTTCGTGCAGCTCTGATTGTAAAATGTTTGATTCCAGGTCGTCGCTTAAAACGGAATCCCGAACGACTGGCGTGTCAAAGGTCAGCCGTTCCGACCTTTCGTCTTACTACGCCCGAGATACTTATCGACAGGCACCGTGCTCCCCGCGTTAAATGTTGTTTTACAAGCGTCGAAGCGGCATTTTCCATGTTCATCGGCGGCCCAAGAAAACTCCTCGTTCATAACTCTGTACGCATACACTGTAACGCGCTGTTTAGAGGGTGTTATCTGTAATCGTAAACGGAGAAATCTAGACTATTCGACCGGCCGACGCGACCGAAACCAAAGATTTTAAACGAGCTGTTGGGCTGATCAACGGTACCAAGGAATCATCGAGTCATGGGTGTGTAAATAATGTTCAAGATTTGATCGTATATATATATCTATATATATATATATATATATTACAGTTCGAGTCATTATCGTAGACTGTGTTTGTTACATCTTCGTGTTACGTCAGATTCATAATATATTGTTTAAACGAGTAAGATGTATGGAACTTTACACGCAACAGATAAGATATATTATGTATATATATAAATATATAAAAGAGGAAGGCCGAGTGGATACATACATATATGGACTATACATAACTTGGATGTGTAATTATTTTAATATGTGTAAATAGCTACGACAATATGCTGTATCGAGACGCGAATCCGCGACCACGGGGGAATATTTCCGGGGGGGGTAGGTAGGATCGTGGTATCCTCGCCCGGTGAAAAGCGGACTGTAAAAATTCTTCTCGCAAAATTGCGCACGAATGACTTGCGTGACGTTTTCTCGTAGCGCGAGGCAAAGGTGTGCTGATGCAACGGGAACGTGAGACGTTACGTGGGGCGAGGTTGGCACGTTTAATTTATTCGTTAACTTATTTGGGCTTCGGCGATCGCTTAGGTATCCCCGTTTTAATGTATTCTGATTAGTGCACCGAAGTGACCAAAAAGCTAACGTTCAATTGAAACTTGCGGTTAGTTTCCTTTCCACTGCCTGTGAGTTGATACCAAAGATTATTGGGGAAGGTACCTGGGCGATCGGGAGTCGAGCCTGCGCGGCACCAATGTTCGCGTGTAATTGTAAATCAGGCCTAATTCGTGATCTATTTTATGTGCTTTGTACGAAGAGCGCCAAGTCTGCGCGGGACTGGCGTTCCTTTGTCGAACAAAAGAAGAGCCCCTTTTGTACACCAAAGAGCTCAGCGTGAAATAAACTGAATGTTTCCGTCACCGTGTGATTGTTAATCAATTGTTGGAGTTACCGGCGAGAAATGTTGGATAAGCGCCTGGGATCCTTCGTAGCTGTGATTCTGTGCAAGAAGGAAATTATGGTAGGCGTTATAGTTGTAAATAAATTATCCTCTGTAGCACTTCTAGTCGTTTGAACGAGAGCCTGTTGGATTCAACACGGGAGCGGAAAATGGAAGGGGCGGATTTGGAGATTTGGCGCCCCTAGGCTGACAAGTGTCTACCACCCTTTCCGCGAAATATCATCGACTACTTTAATTCAAAAGAGCCGAGACAATTTCAAAATTAATTCGATGTAGCAGCTTATGTATAAGTTATTGCTAATTCGCTGTATCAAAGAGAAATGAATTGTTTTTAAAGTTGTCTCAAGCTTCTGTGTTTAAACCCTTTCCAATTTCTTTCGCCCAAAATTTTCCGCCTCCCAAAATTTGATGATCTCCAAAATTTATCTCTCCCAAAATTTGATGATCTCCAAAATTTGTCTCTCCCAAAATTTGATACTCCCCAAATTTTGTCGCCCCTCAAAATTTGCAATTCTCCAAAAATTACCGCTCCCCCAAATTTATCGTTCCCAAATTTTGTTGCTGCCCAAAATTTGCCATTCTCCAAAAATTGCCGCTCCCCCAAATTTATCGTTCCCAAAAATTTGATGCTCTCCAAATTTTGCCGCTCCCCAAAACTTGATGCTCCCTAAAATTTATCGTTCCCAAAATTTATCCTTCGCAAAATTTGTTATTTCCCAAAATTTGCCACTCCCCAAAAATTGCCGCTCCCCAAAATTTGCCGCCCTACGCTACAGCCTACTCAGCCTATCCACAAGTCCGCGCCTTCAAGTACGATATCCGAGAATTCTGATTACAATTATACAGATGCTTGGAAGAAGGTTTTCACGTTTGTAAAATTAAATATATTCTGTACCACAGGAGTCTATCGCATTGAATGTTCCACGAATCATCCATTTCCCGCAGAAAGAATCTTATCAGCGTGAAATTTCACGTACATATAAGTTGGAGCAAAATCAAGTGGCCATCATCGTTTCATTCGTAAGGGTAGAAGTCGTGGGTATCATGATTTACAATCGAAAAAGTGGCCTGTAATCAGAACTCTAATGACTAATGTTTCCTTCACCTTCCCGCCACACTGATAAGAGATGGATCGAGATCCAGCGGAGTGTGAAGGTTTTATTTAACACCTGCTTATATTGCAGAGTGTAACGGTGGTTCGAGCTCCTCTCTCGGAGAAGGATAGGGGAAATGTGTGGCATGTGCCTGATATGAATAGGGTAGCTAATCAATTCGTTGAGGAATAATTTCTCAGAGATACACTAACAATACTGTTATCACACATTTCGTTATCCTTTCGCGCCTGTGTGCATCAAACGATCGGTACGACGTAATTTTATACGAACACTTGTATCTCACCTACATTTGTAAATAATGCGTAAATATATTCGCTTCGATTACGTGTACAGAAGCCGCAAACATCTATGGGTGCAAATTTTAGAGCTTCGATAGCGTGCGTTGAAAAATAAAAAAAAGGAGAACGGAGATCTTAGTCAGGCCCGGCGCGTGGCGATAAATGTTAGTTCCCTTTCCAAAAAAATTTCTTCCAATTAATTGCGAATAAAAGGAATCTCACTGATGCCCCAGTTCTGCTTATACAGATTTCGGTTGCTTAAAAATATATCATACTTCCTTAAGTGTTTTATGCGCTTCTTTTCTGGCAACGCCTGTGTGCATCGCGCACTTTGCGCACGCAACCAGCCGGGTCTGATCTTAGTACACAAACTTCTAGAAACTAACCGAGGTACAGAAGTTTTTAGATTCCGAGCAAACTGATCGCACATACCGCGTCCTGGTGGTATTTAAAATAAAATTAAAACACTTTTCAAGTGAAAACTTGACTCTCGAGCAGGTTTATCGATGTACAAAATTCGTGCCCATGGTCTCCTTGCATATAAAATGTCTCGAAATCTAGCACGGGGATTATAGAAGTTTATTATCCACGGAACAGCAAATAAAAAACAATCTGTTTCTCGCAGAAGTTGCAATGATCAACCAACTGCAGGGGAGCGTTTCAGACACATGTTCATAGTGCTCCCTCGAACTTCCCTGCGTGGCGAACATGCTTCTACGATTCCTGCGTGCAACATTGAGCAAACATGTATCCATGTGTGTGAGTGTGGGTGTGTCTATACATCGAACTCAAACGAGCCACGAGCATTAGACACGTGACGAGAGAACTTCCCCCCACTTGGCATACTCGAGTCTTGGCAACTCCACTTTTCAGCACGCGACGCAACAGGAATAATTCTCTATTGGAAGAACTGGGAACGGTGTGGTATTGATCAATGACATTGATTTCTAAACAAGCGCAGAATAATTTTGTTAAGGGGGTATTCTATTGCGACCTGCAGTTTTTTATTCGTAGTTTAAGATATAATAAATATACAGTAAAAAGTTCAGCATAAAAATCTTTCATTAAGCCACAATAGAATACCACCCTAAATCGTCAGAGTTTAAAACTTAAAAAGTTAGAAAATTACATACCGTTAAGGAACTAGTTTCTGATCAGTTTAGAGGGTTTCCCGCTTTAATATTTATTTTTAACCTAATAAAACATTAAACCATAGACTTTTTTTATACTAAAAGTTGAATTAATGTTTCAACTTCAAGGAAAAATTTTAAAAAGTTGAAAATAAGTATATAATTTAATTATTTATAAGGTATGAAATAATAAGGTGACTAGGAACTAGTTTTTGATCATCTAAAATTAAGAATACTAACTGCTTTCACAGACAACACCTATATTTTTGAGTTATCAGTTTTTATGTTAGTCATTATTTCAAGCAATTATTTATTGACATAAACTCAAAGAACGATTTATTTCATGAACTGATAAAAAATTAGTGCCTGATCAAGAACTAGTTCCTTAACGGTAGTTGAATATTTCATCGCGTTACATTCCACTGTAGCGCTGGGTATTATAACATTTTATATTTTTTTTTTTTTTTTTTTTTTCAAAACAGATCCACGGACAGGGTTGAACTTTGAATGGTTCCGTTAAATGATTAATGGCGTTGTATCTGCAACAATGAGCGTGTCCAGTGGTTGGATGGCCCTCTGTTCCCGCTTCCACTTTGCTCGTCGCGTTTCGTTTGAACCGGATGTGTGTTTTTACATTGAATCAGAATTAGCAGGCGCGCAATACACGGACGCGTGACCAATTGTATTAACGCCGTATGTACTCTTCAACCCACATTGTATATATTCTATGTATAAACGCGAATGAAAACGACTATAGGTGATATAGATTATTTCATACTAAATACAGACGTAATTGGTGTTTCACGTGTGGAATTGCATTTACGGGATATACTCGCCTAAAGCCTGCAGATACCCCGACGAACATTTCGGCGACAAAGGATTACTTATTGACTCGTTATTCCTGTTCAAGTTAATCCCTCGTTTCATACCATTGTCCCCCATTTATACGTCCCCTCCCGCCCCTAAACACGCGAGCAAAGCTTGCTTTATGTGCGAAACGATTCATTGAGTGAAGAAATATGTTTCTACTATTATTACTATTAATCGTCCCATCGAGCTTTGCCATTTTCCGAAGAAACAAGTGTTTCACGTTGAACGATACAATTTCCTCTGATACCTATAGTCTATACAAGCGTTCGGTATTCTATTCACCTAGTTCTTCATTCTATCTGCTACAGTTAGAGTTGCTGCATAACAATTAAGAAATTTTCCCATACCTCGTGAAATGTGCATATAGGTACAAGATTTTGTTTACGATTATTTCCCAACACTTGCAGGTTTTCTGTTTACGTGGGAAGAATTATTGGGAATATAATTGTTTTTATTTTATGAATCTAAGGATTAATAACGATACGCGAAACATTGCAAAATGAATGTAACGGCAATAAGGATTTTTGTCAGTGTTATTATATTAATTCATTTGTTAGTTTAAAAGTTAAACCACGAAAATGGGAATATGTTGGTGTTAGCGTGCCGCTATGAAGCTCCTAATAATTCTTCAATTATTTCTTCAAACAAGATTGATGGAAGCAGGTATATAATACGTGGCTGTTGATGTACTCTTTACTTTAATCGAACATCTGCAGCATCGAAGAGAGAGGAACTGTAACTGAATCCCCCACTGCATACGTTTGGTAAAACAATAATTTAGTAAAGTAATCCGTAGGACTGATAACCCGAAAAAAATTAAGACGTGTCGCTGTGTATTTCCGCTGTGTTTTATAATAAATAAAAAGAATGTTACAAAATTGGAAATTGCATTTGGGCATGTATTTAATCATGTGACAAATACCATATCCCATTCAGGTGCATTGCATTCATTGCACAAAATGCACGAAAAAGCAAATTATTCTTCTAAATATTTCTACAAATATTCCGGCAACTATTTATTTACGCGAAATCCAACTAAAATGTATTTGTACATTATAGTATTTATAGCATTAACATTTATCTAGACTTTAGACATTGAGAATAAAATAAAATTTATGCGACGTATTGTCGACTATTTACCAACGAGGGAATAGCAGAAAAATTGCCGACAGTGGATAACCATACGCCTCCGCGTAGTATCGACGAAGTATGCGATAGACCACAGACCAGGTATTGGGAAACCAAGAATTTCGATACGCCAACTAGTGGCAGAAAATCAAACTACTGTGAGTAGGCCGAAATCCGTCGAAGTCCATACGATTATCTGTGTTTATATAGGCATTTTGTGAAAAACAAGTGTTTTTAAATTTTTTTGAACACTAAATTTTTACTTCTTCGATTAATAAATACTTATTCGGAATGTTTGGAGGAACCCGGGCCTACTTGCAATAGTTTGCCAACTTACCACCGCAGCGCTGAAATCTAAGCCACGCCTCCACTTGGCTTCCCAATAGCCAAGCGGCTATATCTGCTATTCTTATACATTGTTCTCGAATATGGAAAGTATCTGTAAAAAACTGAAGAAGGAAAACTTTCATTGTTTATTATACACAACGTAATACGGTAACTCGATTTTTGGTGTTCGCAATATTTCCCTTGAAACGAAGAAGACCCTCGATTTTTTAAATGGAATGCTATATATATGTGATTATCCAGTATGAAAGCGACTGTCATGACAAATGGAACCATATGGTATACTATGACCTTCAAGGCTACACATTGTTAGGAATGAAAGAAGAAATTCAATCTACTATATAGATAGATAGTTCGATATATTTATTTTATTCCTAACCATGTTCGTTGTGCTCTCCACCAACCAGAAGCGATCACGAAAATCGCGAATCACTGTTCTGCCTGCACCAATCAGAGGCGATCACAAAAATCACGGATCACTGTTCTGTCTGCACCAATCAGAAACGATCACAAAAATCACGGATGACTGTGAAAAATCACCGTGATTGGGAACGAACGTGATCGGATCACTCGTGACTCAGAAATCACGGTTTTAGCCAACATTAACTACCACCAAAGAACAAAATTACTTATACAGCAATGATACCAATTACAGGAGCAGGAGAAAGAAATATCCCACACAGCGTAAACATGGCCTCGCGGTACAATCACGGTGTTCAGCGAGTTTTAGCAAAATTAGAAGCGTCCATAAACTCGGAAAATTATTATGAAGCTCATCAAATGTATAGAACTTTGTATTTCAGGTGAGTCTGTAATCCAATTGACCGATATCGCCGAGCAATTATTTCCGTATAATCGCCAATATGATTGCTTAACCTCTTCTTCCAGATATCTCGGGCAGAAGAAGTATTCGGAACTTTTGAAATTACTGTATAATGGTTGTGCTCTTTTATTACAGCACGAACAAGTATGTAACACATCTCGCCGCCTTTATCTCCGTCAATTTCATAAATACGCTATCAAACAGAGTACCTTCAGAGTAATGTCATATTCAGCAGTTTCGATTATTATTTACAAATTTTCTTCTAGAACAATCTGCAATTAAATTTCATTATTTTCAGTCATCGTTATATACACTTTATTACGCCCTGCTTTACATTAGACAGATTTTGTAATACATTGAATCCTTTTTTCGCTAGTAATCGTAAGTCGATGTATTTGTCCGTGTGTTCTATGTTAATCGAAAGTAACTTGTTATATATAAATTTGCACGCATCTACGTGTATTGCATCCTAACTTATAAGTTTGGATAAATCATCTAATTTGTCGTAACATTGTTGTGCATTCCAGTATGCCAGTGGAGCTGACTTAGGAATTTTATTTGTGAATGTATTAACACAGTCGGGGGCGGAACCTTCTCAGAACTATTTCGAAAAGATTACGACCTTGTTCAAAGTAATGAGCCCTTCGTCACCCGAAAGAGATGTATTCGTGCAATCTGCTCTCCGATGGAGTATAAAGAATACAGAATATAAAACGGGCCACCCAGATTTACATCAAAAGATAGCACAAGTGTTCTGGAGAGGTAACATACAAAAGGGAAGATATTTCGAATACTCGAATATTATTAGCCGAGGTACATTATGAATTTGTTTTAGAAAAAAACTATGTTATGGCAAGGCAACACTTCATACATAGTAGAGACGGTTCCGGGTGCGCCGCGATGCTCGTCGAGCTTCACGAGCAGCGTGGTTACACAAATGAAATAGAGCTGTTCATAGCCCAGGCAGTTCTGCAGTGAGCATTTACTTCGTTGAACTGCGACGCGCAAAGCTTTTAAATTTTTTGCAGCGACCTAAGGTGTACGTTCACGCTGACGCTGTCAATCTTTTTCAGGTACCTCTGTTTACAAAATAAAGCGACCGCGCAGGAAGTTTTCAACTCCTACATCTCACGGCATCCGAAAATAAACAGCGGCCCGCCATATCTTCTTCCTTTATTGAATTTCTTATTTTTTTTATTACAAACAATCGATAGGTGAGTACACGTTGCTAATCATTAGTTTAATAGAGGAAGGTTGTTAATGGACGATGGTTATATAACTTGGAATTAATATTTTTCAGCGGTAAACTCACTGTATTTACAGTACTCTGTGAACAGTATCAAATATCTTTAGATAGAGATCCATGTTATCGACAGTACTTAGACAAAATAGGGCAATTGTTTTTTAATGTACCGTGCCCACGCCCCCGTAACCAAGGACTGTTCGGTTCGCTTTTACAATCTTTTTTTAATGGTCTTGAAGACGAAGATTCGGATGATGAGCAAAGAAATACAGCTTCGACATCACACACAGTACAAGATCTTGACTGACTAAAGGTTACGCGTCACTGTGCAATGGGATGAAAGTAAATAATAAACGTATATGTATATATACATATATATGTGTGTATGTATATATATATATATATATATATATATATATATATATCAGTGTTCTGCATATTTTCAAACGCATTGTGCTGTTATATGAAACTTTAAGAGAATACTGCATGATGAAATTACCTTTTTTCAATAACTTGTATAGGCGAAATTATTTAAGAAGAAAATATGTGGGATGCATCGATTAATAGAAGAATTTTTCAAAATTGTAAGTTGTGGATTCTCAACAATTTTCAAAAATTCACTTTCTCATAGAGCAACTCTACCCAGAATGAAATTCAAAGAAATTAACGATTCTTCAACGTTTCTTTTCGTTTTCCATCATTGGAATCTATTTTGATACTACAATGTGAATTATAATTTCCTACACTTATGTCGAAACTTGAACTATATTTTTCAATTATACCAACAGACTTCTATTTCAGTGTTGCTACAAATTTCAAAGTAAACCTGAACGTTGAATAAAATCCTTACAATCCGTACACCATATATATACATATATATACATATATATATATATATATATATTCGGAAGCAAACGTGTATTTGAGTGTAATTGCTGAAACGAAGATTTATTTTATATAAACTTAGTCGTGTGACAAATAAACGTGACATATATACTTATAGCTTCAGAAAATGAGTGCTTAATAGTATTACTTGTTGCTAAATTATTAAGCGAGTAAAGTGGATCGTACGCAAGTAAATGTTGTAGCAACAAGTAAAATATTTATTTATTAAACTCTGTACTAATATAAACGAGATTGTTTAAAATTTTAGCATGAAAAAGTAGATTACATATTTAGTTAACAAAATAAAACGGCCATGATTCTGTAATGAAACACTTTTCACTACTAATAAGGCAACTATACTATTATTAAGTATTGAATGGTAAAAAAAAGTATGGAAAAAAACATAATTAAAGACATAGATTTGTAAGTATATACATGTGCGTACACATAATGTGCGCACGTGTATTATAAAAGTGCATAAACATACACAAAGTATCCTTTTATTATCGGTATAGAAACACATTTTTTCACGATCGATGGACACGGCAAAGCGTCGTACAAATGTTGAAATTGTTGCGTCACTTTGTACTATTTAATTTTCATTTTACGACCGAACATACGGGGCTCCCTGTCAACGAGGAATAAAGTTGAAGCTTTTCAAATATTGCATTGTCGAACATGATATGACAGTCACTTTAAACTTTCGTATTGTTGAATCGTTATGATCCTACGACGGAGAAAAAACACTGAATAGAGTGAGAAAGATTGATTTATTAAGTTCGTGTTATATTAACGTTAGTGCTTGAAATTATATTATTGCTCCATGCCTTTCACAACGTGGCAATGAAGGAATCGAAATCTGAAGTGTTCGGATACTCGATAGTCTGTACACACGTATATAACACATTGTTTACGAAAAAATAACGTACGAGATTTTCATTATCCATACTTATCCAAGAATTCGTTCGAAATTTATTTGAACGAAGTAATTACACCGCACGAGTGAGTATATTAATCGCATCTTTAATATACTTATCTAAAACTGAAGAAGAAATACAAACGTTTAACTTTAATCAGCCATTATGTTGCTAATTAAAACTCATTTCTGTTACCTAACAGGATTCGCGATATTGCTGTCTGTAAATTAATTGTGATCTTCAGTGCATCGCTAAAACCGTACAACTGTTGGTATCAATGTGCATTAATACATAAACTAATTTATATAATACTTCTAACGAAATGTTGATTATCCGCATGACGATGATCCTTAATTACAAAGCAGAAGCATACAATTTTACATACAAAGAAGAAAATGAAAATATTTAATGATACGATGTAATATAGATAAATATGAAAATTAATTTATGCTGTTGAAGCAGCCCGACTTATTTAACCATTTATTTAGAGGTGGTGAGCAATGAACAATAGTGCTGGAAGTATTTAAATATTTATAATAATGCAGTAACAGAATTAGGCAGATCGTTAACATTACGAGTGAATAAAAGTCCCCTCTCCTGTATGTAACAACATAGAATAGAAATCAGGAAATAAAATTTAAATACGTAGGTTTGTATAAACTTAAAATTGTATTTTTAAATCTTTTAACTTTTTGTGAATAGTAATTTGTACAAATGGACTATACTCGCAGAGGTGGAAATTGGGCAACGTGTATGTGAAAATACGTTTAATACACTTTTAAACGATTGGCAAAGAGCATGAAAATCGGTTACAATATATAAGCAATGCAATATTATTATCCACATAATCTAATACTTTTAAAATGTAATTAAACACTTTCTTGTAATTAATTTCCTGATGTATTCGTAACGAACATTTTTTAAGTAATTTATATCTGTAAAAATATTATGTATGTATATAAATACATATTTCACACCACAGACTCGTGCATGTATACGTTTATATCCCTCGCTAGGTAGTTGATTGTAAAATATAGTTCGTTCCACAAAATTGTTCGAAAATATACGCATTGCAAAAGATGAAGATTACCATTGTTATAGAAATATAAATGTTCTATAATCAATACGTGTCGAGACCAGGAATGGAGAATTGTTGAGAGAAAGTTTCAACTTCTTCTTTTAAAGCTGCGACTTTAGCTTTAACGACATCATCGGTCGTTAATACCTTCTTAAAGTCGACGAGCTTAGGGCCAGAAATGCGAGACACTTCCTTGACAAGTGACAATCCTGAAATACAGAAAATGTTTGTTATACATTTTATAGGTATTAGTATTATTTATATCACGTTCTCAGTTTACCTCTGTGTATAAAATTAACAACATGATCGATATCTTTCTCAACTAAGCCACGAGTAGTCAATGCGGGTGTACCGAGTCTGATGCCGCTAGGATTCAACGCGCTCTTATCACCGGGCACAGTGTTTTTATTGCAAGCAATACCGATATCCTCCAAAACCTTTTCCGCTTTAGCGCCTGTGATACCCGTGGACCGTAAGTCAACCAGTAGCAGATGAACGTCAGTACCACCCGCGCTAATTTTATAGCCACGTTCTTGAAGACCCTCGCAAAGTCTTTTCGCATTCGCTATAACTTGCTTTTGATATTCAACAAATTCTGGCGACTTGGCCTGCTTCATTGCCGTGGCAATTCCCGCGATTGCATGATTGTGAGGTCCACCTTGCAGGCATGGAAACACCGCCTGATTAACTTTACTTTCCAAGTCGTACATAATCTTCTGTCCGTCCTTTCCAGTACTCCTAACTCCTTTGCGGAAAAAGATAACACCTGCTCGAGGTCCTCTAAGTATTAAGAAATCAGACGTTATTTACGTAGCCGACATTAATTAAATTCCCATCCAACGATTACCTTAAAGTTTTATGAGTAGTAGTCGATACAACATCGCTGTATTCAAATGGACTGGGGATCAGTCCAGCGGCGACTAGACCTGCCACATGAGCCATATCGCTAAACAAATACGCATTATTTTCGTTCGCTATTTCTTTAAATCGTTTATAATCTAAACACCTGCTATAGCAGGATATGCCTGCTATTATAATTTTGGGCTTAAACAATTTCGCATTTTCCGCCAGCTTATCATAATCGATTAAACCAGTTTCAGGATCAACTTTGTACGGCATCGATTCAAAGAATATCGACGTCGCAGAAATTCTTTTACTCGCCGTGAAGAAGCCTGCGAAATACGTAAAACGATTTCTAACGTTCTCAACGCCAGGACGCGTAACAGTTTGATTGATTTACGAGAAATTTGTATTACCATGGGTGAGATGCCCTCCGTCGGGAAGATCTAATCCCATTATACGGTCGTGAGGTTCGATTAAGCCTGTATAAACAGCAAAGTTTGCTGGGCTTCCCGAATACGGTTGTACATTACAACCCCATTCCTCTGGATTCAAATTGAATGCTTCCAGAGCACGTTTCTGGGCCAGCAATTCGATCTGATCGATGTATTCGTTTCCTCCGTAATACCTGAGCGTGGAAGGGCATCGAGTATTTCAGTAACTTTATAAGTAATATAAGAATGGAAGATATAACGAACCAGGAGAAATATACCTTTGACCGGGAAGACCTTCGCTGTATTTGTTATGAGTACAGGAGCTCAAGCATTGAAGTACACTAAGAGATGTGAAATTTTCGCTAGCGATCATTTCCAGACCACATTCCTGCCTCTTTTTCTCTTTCTTCAACAGTTCAAAAAGTTCTGGGTCCGTCTCCCAAACATTTTTATGAATGATCCCAGTCATATTCTGTGCAAACGAGAACACTCCTACAACTTATTCTTTACTGTTCAAAATACTTGAGCACAGCCTCGGTAACACAATAATAAATCGTAATTTGTGATCGTAGTATTTCATAATTTCCGTGGTGCATGTGTGTAACATTGCTCTGCGAGGGGCATTACAAAACGTTTCTTATTCATTATTTTCGTGACACTGAAATGGCTCTAACTGATAACCCCGCGCGTGGTGTAATGACACAATAACATTTTGTTTATCAAGAAGCATACATGCTTTATATCCGACACATTAACTTAGAAGTACTATTTAGTCGCGAGTAGATTATTAAATATTTTTAATTCAATTGTTAATTCAAAGCTTCGGCTACCAAAGGAGTGTTTGAAAGAATAAATTCGATGCGAAGCGATGTAGAAAAACACGTTTCTGAAGCAACTTGATAAATACATTATCCGGTGTCTAAACATGTAAATAGCGTCACTTATTATATTCGTTAGTTATATTGAAAATTGTAGAAAGAGCCGTGAAACTTCTTCGAAATAGCAGTTATTGTTTAATAAACTAATTAGAATTTTATTTAAATTATAAATTTACTCACGACTTTCGGTACACAACAGGTGGTCGAGAGGTGTACGTTACGATTTGAAATTCCGAAGACTTCTGGAACTTGGCCTTCAAGTCCGCGACGTTTTATCCGCTGCGCGCGAGCGATTAGCAAGTCTTCGGCGATTCGAAAACCGCGTCGATTTAAATTCGACCAATTTCGAATCATAGCCGAGCTTTTCTTAAATCAAATACATATTATAACAAGCTCCCGGAAGGTGTGACATCTACGACGCTATAAAGTACGAGGCGCGTAATATTCAAGTTTCTTACTTTACTTCGATTTCGAGATAGGTTCGAACGATAGGCCACGTTTGATATATTTTCCAAGCATTTATCTACGTAACGTCTAAAGATTAACTAACGAAACAACTGCATTCGCCGTGTTCCTCTCATTAAACCTCGCCTATTTATCACATAAGTTTTTTTTTGTAAGTGTGATAAATAAAGACGAATTATTATTATTATTATTAGCGCGAGAAGTTCCATAAATAAAAATTTTAAATTTATACATAATTGTTACACCAAATACAGTTTAAATCTACGGTAAACTAAGTGAACAATCTTTGCGTGCTTTTGCGAACTTACAATAAGAATTCTCGATAAAAGCTAAAATGATAATTGCATGTAATTCGATGGAATGCCACTTTTAACATCGAAATTGTCGAAAGAAATACCTCAATAATTAAATGCTATACTAACAGCTGTTGGCAATAATACAACTTCCTATTACAAATTGCTTTTTTTTTTAAACAAGGATAGATTTGATCCACGTTCTATCGTAATTGTGTATCGATTTAGTTAACGTACAACAAAATTGTATTATACCGTATAATAAACAATTTTGGTCCATAATGCGACTTACTATCCACTTCAATGTCTGTACCGATAACGAGCAACAATAACAGATTTTACGTTTTTACTGTAACGGCACTGCTTGGAAAGTAGTTCACGATCCATGTACTTTCTGCGATTACGTATACACGCGTCTGTACATGATCGAGTTTCTCACTGGTCAATCCAGTCCACATTTTTATCAAGAGCTTTAAAGCGTTTTTCTCTTATCGTATTATAAGAAACTTGGAATATTCTTGGCGCTCTCAGCTTTTATTGATCGCCTTTAAACCTTTGTCGCGTAATATAAGTTTGCAAACCTATTTCTGAGACGAAGAGATTCGGAACGTAGATTTCTACAAAGGATTAATGCAGATTCATGTAAAAACGATATATTGCTAACAGTGATTTCAGTTTCAAATTGTTGAAAGAAAAAATACAGTCCGGCATGTCCAATGAATTTCGAGGCATGCTTCTAACATCCGATAAACCTATGGTCGAAACGAAATCAACTAACCACTGTAAACTATTTACCCGGCCGCAAGTCCTACTTTGACCACAGATCGATGTTTTTTCGTCGAAATAATAAGAAAAGTGTACCTAATACCTATGGATTTCTGCGAAGTGACTAAAGATGGAGCAGTAATGCGATAAACTGTTTGTAGTGGGAGTGGACCATCGACGACCTTGAGCGGCCAGTTGATTTTGCTGCGACTGTTATAGTCGTGATATTAAAATGCTACGAGAATCAATGCAACGAGAATAATTACTCTCGTTACTATTTGCATATCGTACCGCTTCTACGTATAAATTATCGAAAGAATACATTTCAGGATAACTTCGAAACCTTGCAATCAGTAGGCATTATTTGCATGCGAGAGAAGAATCATTGAGAGTCGTGAAATAATATTTTACATTACGTAGTTGCACCTTATTTATTACACGCGTTATGTATAGTAACCGTATCTTACAGTCTTCGATACGAATATGCGTTTAGCAATACCCAGTGGAAGATAACAAAACGCACGATCAATATAAAATATGGAGAAACGGCTTGTGAAACATGTTTCGCTCGTTCATACATATTCTTCTAATAAAGTATCGTCTGACTAACAATTGTACCAAATTAATGTTTTTCCACGTAAGACGAACACGAGATTAACGTTACATCTATTGAATAAAGTCGCTACTTCAGTCCTATAAACCCAAAACTATGTTTGTCTCGACTTTATTAACTAAACAAAACTATTGGCTCTATGTTAACTTGAACCATCATGCAGAAGTTACAGTAATAGAAAAATTTTAACTCCTATACTATGAGGATATTACAAATTTGTTTGATTTATAATCTGTTTAACATTTTTCTATAATCCTTGGAAATATAGTTAAAAAAGCTACCTCGGTTAGCAGTCCTGTGACCACAATTGATTTATACATCATTGAACGTATATCAAATGATTTTAATCGCGTAAAGAAAAGAGCAATAAATTATTTGCCTTCGCCTTAATCGTCGAAGGGGAATAAATTGGTTGAATATCTGTATGAAACTGCTGTTAAGTTACTTAAACTATACGCAAAAGAAATCTCACGATTAATCCTCCTTCCGTAAACAGTGCTAGGACAGATGTGATGGAAAGAAGCATACATGAAATAAACAACAAATAATATCGTAGGCAGAAACGTATTTACAGTTTTAGTATTAATTAAAAAGGGAGTCGTTTTAATTACGTTTAATGTGTATATACAAAGCTTTTAAGTTGGAGGTTCTATATAAAGTAGAATCGTATCCAAATATTGCATTTATAAAATATTATGTTTTTATAATATGCTATAATGGCTAAGTAATGATGATTACAAAATATCATTGCCATAGCTTGACGTACCTCCTTATTTTTTCCCCAAATCACTTTCTTACGAAACTGTTCTAGAATCTAATACTGTTCGAATGCTTTATAAAAATAATATTAAACTATACATGCCTATGAAGATTAAAAGACGTAAAAGTCGGATCGCCCGTTCGGGGCGACCAGTGAAAATCATATAGTATTCGTATAGTTTCGTCTTTTTATTAGCAATCATCTCTTTTATGCATACCTGCATTGCATTCTGCTTTTATTTGCTTAGAAAAAGAATTATCGAGAAACTTATATAGATGAGATTTACAATTGCCATTGAGCAGCTGCTACAAAGTTAGCTGTACAAAAACACAGAAACGCGCTAGAACTAATTACAAGCATTACGTATCAGAAGTGCGCCCTTTTGCGGATTATTTATTACATATACGTCTGATGCTTAATATGTTTTTTTTTCCTTTTATTATAATACAATAACTTAAACAATTCTCTTCCAATAAAGTTTTTATGATTTCGTGCAAAAAATACAGAGTTACTATCAATATCGTCGTAAGTATTCGTACTAGTTTCAACTCCAAAATCATCGCCATCAACGGTATTCATCGAGGAACCTAGCAACGAAATATATGTATACAGTTCATATGTATGTATACATAACAACAAAATGTAATTCATATTCTCAGAGCTTCCAAGCTAACATGTACGATGATTTTGACTTCCGTCCTAGATCAAAAGCTATCATTTTACATGTGACTTAACGAAACGGCTCTCTGTCTGTACTTCGTCGTCTATATATTATTTAAAAAAAAAAAATGCAGTCAGGAACATCCGCGAATATCTCAATATCGTTGAACGAAACTTTCATTGCTCGACATTGAAAGAAATACTTCGGTACTTTTAAGTGTCTCGAAACCTGTTAATTTCCATTCCCTTTCTATTTCGCTCGCATGGATCTAAGAAACTTAATGAAAATCGCGCCCGTTCTATGTAGAATCGTGTGTCAGGACGAAAATATTATTTCATCCGTGGTGCACAGAAACTATTAGAATTGATCTTTCGAAAACAGGAGTACGTAGTAATATATGTTGGCTGTTTACAACGGCATTTGAAGCACGTACATCATTAAAATTGTCGGTTGTAAGTAGTCAAACTATCTGTACAATCACGTTTAGATTTTTACAAAGTATTGCAATAGGTATATCCTCACAACTAGCGTGTCCAGCTTTCGTGTATGTTATTTCTTTCACGTTGCATAAGTTTTCATACGTATTGTTCGTTTATAGTAATATTCACCAATGTTGAAATGCGCTATAGAAATGTGACATCGTGAAGCGGGACAATTCTTTTTCATTACAAGAGCTATACCTGACATGCTTCTTGAAATTATATATCGCATAATATATATATGTGTGTGTGTATATATATATTATAATATATATTATAAAATTATCGTTTCAACTGAGTTGCAGCAATTTATTACCCTAACAGACTAACAACTAATTCGACTGAATTAAATTTTCTTAATTCGACATATTATTTAAGTTCTGCTCGCTTTCAAAACTTTTAAAACCTCAGTTTCATTTAATAATAAATCGTAACAAACTAGTCTCTTAGAAAGAAAAACAATTTTATTAAATAAATTGAATAAATTGCTCCATCTTCCAATAGTTAATAACACTCTTAGGTATTTAGGAGCTATGAAGTTTAGACGCGTCACGACGAAAGACTTCAATCACGGTTAAGGCAGGAGAAACACTGAAGAAAATCGATTGATAAATAACAGGAGATCTCGTATAATGTCGTGGCAAGTCTTCGTGCGAAAGGTATTCGGAAGTAGATTTATGATATGTAAGTGAATTAAAAATAAGAAGAAGACTGTAAAATATTATCTAATAGAAAAAAAGACGCTACCTATAACGATAAATATGAAATCGTGAAGTGATTGTTTCCTCTTTTAAATAATAGTTTAGCTCCCCGCAGTGTTTTCGCTATAGTTTACTTACAGGTTCAATATGCGATGAATTAAATTATTTACTTATGCTCGACGCGTTTCTTTTTTAAATTAAAACTCTGCCCTCTTGAATATGTTAATCTACTGTTATATATTTGCAAAATTTTATAAAGACTCGGTAAAATATATAGGAAAAAGACGCATAAAACACACACAAAAAAGAATATATTCAAACGCAAAAAGCTCCAGGGTGTTTGGAAGGCAACTCAAATTTTACTTACAAATCATATAGCAGGTGTTTTATAGTAATTTACTTCTTTCCTTTTTTATATACGCATTTCTTCGATTACATTTCCCCCTTTGAATTAACTATCGATAATTATATTTTAATGAACAAACAGAGATGCATGCTCTAAGAAATGATATTACGAACGAGATGTCGACATTGATCATTCTTTCCCGTGAAAGTTACGTTAGTATGCGCGGAAAATGCAAGATTACAGGATAGGTAACTGTAAGTCTGCGTTTCAAACATCCTGAATATAATATAAAACAGGAGTGTGTAGACAATTCTTTTTTGATAATGAGCGTTAAGTATTACATCACGTGTGGATGGAACAGTACAACAGTGTTTCTTTGGATCATGTTTAGATGAATACAAAGATTTTACGTGGCAGGATCGAATGACGAGAAATTTTGATAAATTCGGGTGTTCCTCTACAGAAGGTAGTACTATGCTACATTTATAAATACCTCTCCTCCGTTTCCTGGCACGAGCATTCTTTATTCCGCGGGCGCGATCCCTGCTCTTGACAGAACTGAACGCATCGAAAAGCGCCGCCCTCGAGAATATTTTTTTCAAACGATCGCCATCAAGCAGTAAAAATATTTACAAACACAAAATATTGATTTCGCATATATGTAGAAACGTGTTTAATCCGTTCTCGGGAGCATAGTAGAATCGACGTAGTACTATAGATCCAGCCACTACGTAAAATCCCTGTCGATTCGAAAGGAATAACTTCCATGATGCATAAAAGTATCATTGCATGTTGAATACAGTCTCGTAATCCATCGTATACAAAGCGTAGATTTACCTTCCGTTAACATGATCATAATATTAAAACCGCGCACTATCTGGCTGAAGAACCGAATACATAAACGCATTTCCAACCATTGTGTGTCAGACGTCGCTTTCTTACTATAGAGTCGTATAAATTATATGAGTGCCTGCCTAATGTTATCTCCTCTTCGTGTGATGAAAATTTTAATTGTAAATCTTAATGGCCTTTTCGAGGTAGTTGATACGAGAGCGCTTTGGCGCTTTGTTGACATGTTCCAAGCCGAGCCAAGGCCTGTGTTGCGATGTGCCTACGTTTAAAAGTGCATAAACTACAAAGTTTATTCTTTGTCAGCGTCAATTTAAAACTTTATACTACAAAGATTATACGATACTTTACTTAAGTATACTAATCTCTATGCAGATTCGGTGCTGTTTGATACACTTACTCTGACTTGGACGAGTACGGAAATCCGCGAGATCCACGCAGTATTCTGGTGAATCCACAATAAAGTGTGGTTTACCCATTGTCACCAACGCGAACTTAAACTTCAAAGTTTTTTTATGAATTCTCATAAAATATCAAAGAAAATTAGATGGGGGACACCTACCTTTTCGAATTCCTTCTCCTGTACTCCCAGCTTCTTCAATAGTCTTTCCTTCATCTGCGGGAAAGGTTCGCCCTGCGAACACACGTCAACAACCAGAGCGTTTATATTTGCAAAGCTAGAGTGTCCGGTGAGAAACATACGTCATTGTCCATTCGAGTCTGCTTACTTGTTTAACTTTAAAGAAAAAGGGAATACCAAATGTTGAGAAAACCTCCTTATGAAAGTGCGCGACAGGGATCAACATCTCGTCCTCTGCTAAATTTAACTCGTCGTTTGGAATCTCTTCTATCCTGTATAATTTTGTCCCAGACGAATTTAAATTTTCTAAGCGTACATCTTCTCTCGGGCCAGGCGACAGTTTACTGCAATACATTTCTAGTATTCTTAACTTCCCAGATCCATTCTCAGACAACTCCACCTGCTTCGTAGCTTCTTCCAGCAATGTAGCTACCGTTCCATTTTTATTAGGATAAAGAATAATCTCTTTCTCTTCTTTAAGAGACGGACCGACCCATATACATTTAAATTGCTTCTTGTTCTCGAGCTCGTTTACTCTAATACTGAGCTGCTGGTAATACAACTTTTTCAGTTTCGGTTTGCAATAAGAAACCAAATCTTTCAGCGAGCCTTCGAATGTGCATTTCAATGGATGCCCGGGCGAGTCTTTATAACTATAAACGGAATAAAGTTCTCATACACAAGGATCACAATTGTTAATAATATCTGCGAACGCTTCGAATAAATAAAATGCTATTCTGTTAAATGCGAATCTGCAGGTTCTTACTTTTGGCATTTAAAGAACTGCAAAAGATAGGGGTCTGTGCCAACTCGTTGCGCCACAGCTTTTGCCAGCTGATCGTATGTCATTCTTAGCGAGAGCTCCAGTGTGAAACCAGGATCATTAGGAATCGTTTTATCACAAAACGTAACTTCTACTCTATAGAATAGGTCCCTGAAATGCAATTGAAATTTACATACAGCTGTCCCTGGTGACGGTATAGATTCCTGTAACTATTTACGTAACTTACTTGAAGTATTCTCTACACGTTGGAAGCTCGTACATTTGATTATCTCCTTCCTTCTCGAAAACAATGATGTCCCCGTCCATTAATTCGTCAAGGACCTTCTCTAACGGTTCTGTTAAGTTCTCTATCTTTTCAACCAAGTTCGGCTTGATTTCTTCGTAAAGCACTAATTCCGTACCCGGCGGGAATCCAGCCCTTTCATTTAAAATCGGTATAAGTTCCTCTGTACAAAATCGTGATAAAAAATTATTCTCCACTGTCGTGAAAATAAAAGCATTTAGATTAACAATGATAAACACGTGTCCTAAATGAGGATGCAACTCAAATACTTCCGGAGGATCTATAAGTAGTATCGTAAGAAATACGTTATTCCACTTAATAAAGAGTTAGATAGAGAAATGTGTCGGCCTGAATTCTCTGTTCTGGGTTGTTTAAAATCAAACTTACGGACTTTCGCTGTGACGGGCATATAACGATGACCGCAATAATGAATCTTCTTGTTCTTAGGGTCGTACAGTTTAAAAAATAATAAAACATCGGTGTCCTTGTCGAACGGCGGCAATGCTGTTAAATCAGAATCTGGGGGAACAAGTTCAACAAACACACTCCAAACATTTGGATTCTCTGCGCACTGGTAGATAGATTTCTGCAGATCAAGTTCTAATTCGAGTGGCATCGGTCTACAGGTCTGATTAGTACGTACATTCAACGGCCACACACGAATTTGTTCTGTTGGATATTTCTGTAGGCAAAGATATCATAGATTAGATGCTTCCGCGAATTAGGCAGCAGAATTGTGTTCGCATCGTCGATTCGAATAAGATGTAATACTCGATAGATTCTTAAATATTGTGTTTTCAATCACCTACCGTGCTCGCAGACGATCAGAATAGTACAGTACAAAACCAAACTAGTATCACATATAAAGTCACGGAAATGTAGCAATATTAACCAACTATTTGAAATTGTAGTACGATGAGAGTAATAGGATGAAAGATTTGTCAGGGGTTACACTTACCAAGCTATCGCTCAGCAAATCGAGAAACTCGTGCAAGGTGCACTGCTTACGTACGCGAAACACACGATACAAAGCATGCTCTGGATCATACAAGTCATTCCCCTGGTGACCGTCAAAGTTATCCTCAAGAAGGACGTTGACAGTTATATACAAGTATGCTTCCGTTCTTTCCTTTCTTCTTATTTGTTCCAGCCTCTTCTCCTCTTGCAGCCTCTCCACCAGCTAGACCAACAAAATTAAAATTATCCATATGTATACTAAATTCATCTCATTCGTAATTTTTTTTTTTCCTCATCTGTCTTCTAAAATTGAAATTTTTAGAAAAGCAGCATACTAGTATCATGCTTTTGTGATTCGAGAACAAATAGTATTCGAAACATCAAAAGAATGAATTGTACTTCTCATTTATGTAATTTTAATTTTGTTCATCTGCCGCAATACAGACTACTGAGTCAAACAATTACACAATGAAAATTATTCAGCCGTGAATGATGGGATCATGTACTGTACTTCGAATTTGTTATAGATAAATTTACTGGGATGCGTGTAATTTATCTTTCTGGACGTTAGTAAGTAATTTGTATTCACAGGAATGATATCTTGATTTCTTAGATGGTACTTACAAGCTCTACGATTGCATGTTACAAAGCTGGTCAATGCTTAATCAGCTCGATCAGTAATTTTAATGAAACTACCACACATCGCCTGTTTATTACACATTTCTTTTGAAATGGCAATATTACTCGTATCGATGTTACTTATAACACAGAAAATTATCACGCCTGTGCCGAACGAGTAACTTTTTCCAAATACATGACCACCATTTATGCCGAGTAATAATAAAATATGTAATGTATAACCGTAGTAGTGTGGAGATGCTTTTATACACTTTAAATTGCTCGTATACAGATATGTTTTAAACGAAAGATACAGCTGTAAATTTCAGTAGATAGAAATTAAAAGTGGTTACGAATCAACTAGCGTGAACTCTATTTCTCAATTTTTGTTTTTTCTAGTATTCAACAGTTTATTCCATACTTTTTCATTCCTTTTATGTCTAAAATATTATCATAGTATTTATAGGTACTTTATAGTTATCAAGTATTCACTCTGTCGATGATGCATTGAGTTTTTTTTTCTATTTATTAATATGTAACAACAAATAAATAGGTAGAATCTGTTGATGGTCATAGTGACTATTAACATTGACAAAATTTAATGAATTAACGACTCGATTAATTGATTCAGACCTTATTAGAAGGCTCGATATCCTACACTTTATTATTAACGTTGATTCAGTTATTAATTTACGAAAAATCACGGATCTGATAATATAAATCACATTTCGTCTCACTTACTAAACGATCTTCATTAAATAACAAACACACCGTAGAAGACGTATTAAGGAAGAAGCCGATATTATTAATAAACTCTACTTATTGTTCATCCTTCTCTTTTTTTTCCCCCTTTTCTTTCAATGTTATCTGTTTTATGAGTTGAAACTCATTGCTTCAAATTAGACTTTTTAATATTTATTATCTCACTATATTAACTAATAAGTCTTTCCTGCCCTTATTCTTCTTATAGTTATTCACACATTTTCAATCTACTCTGCGATATGTCTGCATTTTTCATCCAAAGCTTTAGAATACTACAATACAATTATTCGTTTTAGATATAATATTGTACAATATTTATTACAATAAACATTTCAAAACTGTTCTAAGGCTCACCATGATTAATAGCCTAATAATCAGGATTCTATGTCAACCCGATTGTAATTCATTATTTTTTTTTTTGCTTTTTTTCATAGTAACTCAAGTGCAACGCGTACATTAAGTATAGCTGTATAACTCTCAGTCAACTAATATATACCGGCATGAAAAATTTAAATAACGAAAGAAATAAGTTAAAAGAATTAACAAAAATTTCATTTTTACATGACTCAATCGTCCGTACAAAAAAAATCCTCTGTCAAAAAATTAAAAATATCTTCATTCGAATGAAACAAATCTCTATATATCAGGAATTATTAAAACTCTACCTCGTCAGATACATCTCGGAGAAAGGGTGATACCAAATTTTACATCCGCTCCTCGTCATGTCAGGATTAAATATCCCTTTTACGTAGATACTCGATTACTCGATTGAATGTAAGATAATGAAATTTTCTCATCATCGCGATTAATAAATATCAGCAGAGTAATGCGCGCGTGACACTTTAAAAATGATCAAGTATGACATATTACATATTAGAACATGTCGTATCTGAATATGGACACAATGTATATTAGTATCAACATTTGGTGATATAACAGCCTGTAAGCTGATAACACTATAAATTTCTGTTCATTAAAAAATATTAAGAGAAATTTTATAACAAATATTTGAAAATATATGTGTATGTATATATAGGTGCTAAAAAAAATATTAATTTATTAAATTTAATTTGTAGATCTTATTTTCTGATTAATTGATATATCCAAAATATTGAATTTATTCGAATACGTTCCTATTTCGTTAAACCCATTTCATTTTTGCGTTTAACTCGATGTAAATGTTTTATGAATCTGATGGTCTCATATACTATGAGCTAATTAGCTTAAAACATATTTAAGAAGTGGGAAGAGTTCCATCGGAAAACAATGCAAGCAATTTACAACTCTTTCCAGCTCTTTTGCGTGACATTAGTCGCTTAAAAATCATGAATATAGAGATTTGGATTTCGAGGATTTTGCGTGCACGGACGAAGAGTAAGAGTCGTAGTCTCTGTGTGTGAGTCTTTAACGGAGTCAGTCGCGTCTTTGTCACGTTCAATGTCGCTCAACTCCTGGGAAAGCTCTCTTTGAAGGACGTTTCTGACCTCTTGAGGTATATCCTCTTCCTTAACTTCTTGCAAGACGTTTTCCAACTCAGAGTTCCTTATGTACACCAACATATACGCGTTCGTACAATGTTTCACACCCACAGACATGTCCTCATCTTGACCACCATAATTATGCTCAATGGCTTCCTGTTTTGTACACCTCGAGACGACATCGTCGTCGAATTTGCACCACTGTTTCAAGATTAAGCGCTTAATTAATCACACTTGTATGCATTCTCTGTCGAATGATAATCGGCAGTAAAAGCGAGATACTGTTTAAAAATATATTACTTAAATAGCATGCTCCAACAATATTTATGCATAAGGATTCTCCATTTACGAGCTATTCTACAGAAAACTACACGTCTGAAATGAAAATATAACGGATGTACATACTTTTCCATCGCCGGCTGGATTGATAAATACAACATAATGTCCACCATGATTATCGCCGCTGTGAACTAAGACTGCGTGCAATGTATAATCTGCACTCGTTGCTTCTTTATTTTGTAAATATTTGCCAAGACTTATTTTGTCATAGAATTCAAACCTTCGTAAAATAAAATATACATACACATATATACATATATATATATTCTTAAAAGTGAAAAACAAAATAAAACATAAATCTATCACGACTGATTTAATACCACTTTAATACTGCTTACCTGTCATTGAATTTGACAGAACAATCTGTTAGCGGATCATACTGAAATCGCATTAAATGTAAATGTAAAACTGGAGGAAATGATTGAAAGATAACACCTTTTTCGGCTTCTTGTAATCCATGTTCTCCCGCATCATATTTGTTATCACCATCTAGACTTTCAGTGCTCACATAGTCATTGAAAGATTCATAAACTAAAATAATGGTAAATCTCAATGTATTTCAACGAACAATATAACTTCGACTCGAACGGCAACGAAGATACCTCTCCGAATACTCACTATTTTTCTTGCCCTTTATATTTAACTGTATATCATAGAAAGTTTCAACTCTAGTTGATTTGTAATCAATATTTTTACATTTGATAAATGATACCATTTTCCCTTCGAATAATTTTGGTACAGTACCCTCTACGCATGTTCCTTTCATTTTGCTTTCCAACTTATCTAAAAGCTAAAGCAGTTATTAGTAAAAACAAAAACAAAGCGCCGATGGTAAATTATATCATTCCCTTACCACTCGTAAAAATTCTTGTACATCATGCTGCATGAAAGAATCCAATGTTTCCCAACCAAAACTTTTGGTTAGCTTCTTTGTACCTACTGGCTTATCGGAGAATTGTAATTCATGAAAAACCCTTTGTAAAGCCAAAGCGACACTCTTGCTAGAATCATCGCTTTCTGTTGGCATCTTGTACACTGCTTTGCGCAACTGAAAACAAACGTACAGGTATTTTCACACATTTCGACAGACAGCCTGGACTTTTCAATTCAGTAGGCAGAAAATTCTTAAGCGTCATTCTAGATTCGTAGTTAACTTACCTGATTAGTAAAATACAAAGTTTGAAGCAAAGAATTCATATAACATGTAGCACCTTGATTTTTTAAACCTACAAATCCTGTATGCTTTTTGCTATCCCAACTGACGCCGTGTGGGGCATCAGCCATTACATGAACCTATTTCAAAGAATCAGATATTAGAAAAATATCGTTTACAGTAAATAATCATTAGCGGTTAAATTTTCCGAAATTATTTCGAGAGATTAACTTATACGAATGGAGAACTATCTAAAACTCGTTAAGTCAAAGAACCTGCTACGATTGCTATACATCTTTAGAACGCGATTAATTTTATAGATTATTTTAAAACATTACGCATCACTAACCTCAAGTGTAATAGAATCATCTTTAATAAAACCTTTATCAGGATCCAAGACATCCTGCCATGTCATAAAATGACTAAATCCCCAATCATTTTCTTTGTTATAGAATAGATGTTGAATCTCTAAAATAAGAATCCATACACTTAAGTATATCCAAGGATATATAATCGCAATACTAAAATATTATAATATACGAGGTGCGATGAACCAATTTCAAGTTTAAACAAAGAGGATAATACTTGGGGGGCATAAAATATCGACATATTATGACATACTAACTTCTGCAAAATACTTCTTGGCCTTCCTTACATGGCAGCAATCGAAGATCTGCCATTGCGTAACAACTCCAGGAGGCGGAATCGCTTTCCCCATTACATTGAAGGAAAAAACCAAGGGATCTTTGAGGTGATCTTTCTTGTGTCTGACTTGTCCTTGGCATTACCATTATTCTCCATGGCAAATTTCGAACATAACATGCAGGTGACAACTGAGTATCCTTCAATTTAGAAACATTTTCTACTGTGTAGCGAAATGATGCTTCTGGTCTTGCGTCGTCTAACAAGGAACGAAAGCAACATTAATATATCACTATGTCATTCACGCTTTAATTTAGTGTAATATTTAAATCTATCGTAACTGGTATCACATTCCACGATACAACAACGAAACATCTACTTAGGAGCATTCCGTCCATTTCTAACATTCAGTATGAACTACTCCAACGCAAGCATACACGAGTGCGCTTCTCGGTTATAAACCTAACGAAACGCTAGAAGCGCAACTGCACATTTCTCATATCCGCCGAACGTTATTTATACCATGTACCGATTTATTGATACGCATTCAAAACCGAACTGTCACGGTACAAGTCCTATTAAATTCTCTTAGACCGGCTACAATTTCTCGTAAATGAATACGGAATAACTTTTCGTTTTCGGAGGAAGGCGTACCGATGCAACGGCATTTTTATCTTACCCCCTTCCATTTCATGATCTTGAACTATACAAGCTACGTCCGATTCTCCGTTCATAGGGCTGGTGTCATTGCCATCTCCTCCACCATCGTTTGGTGTTTCTAGAAAATTAGAATACGCATAAATATGTCTCCTTCTAAATAAAACGTACGAGAGAAATTGTACACCGCTTTGCATGGAAAAGAGAGAATGCTTAACGCCGACGCGAATATACTTTGTATTTGTTGTACGTTGAGGGTTATATACTATGAAAGTAATGGTACACCTTTCCACTAAAAGTTCTCTGTGCACCATAGATAACTACAGAACTACACGATTCACTTAATACTTTGCGATGATCTTAAAAAAGCTGAGTTATAAAAGAGTATCCATATAGTAATTTATATAAATGTCTGATGAGTAATGCTGTGTCAAATTCCAATCATTATGACATGATTAAAAGACAAATGAAGGCTTTCATCAAATGAAGACCTACAATTAACTGTACATGCATATGGAATGCTATAAATATGTAAAAATCCATTTAAACCGTTCATAAATAAAACACACTTTCAAGATGTACAATACGCATACAGAGATATTACAAACTGCTTTCATTTTCTAAAACTATGGGAAACAGCAAGAAAATTTGTTTCGTCGTTCTCATATCCCATTATACTCTTTGACATAACAAATGGAATATCAGTACTGTTCCATTATATATGATATCTCCACTTTGCCTCTTTTACACAAATTTATATATAAATCTTAGTATTTCCATGCAGATTTTATTTAATTTGACTCTGTAAATATGCGAAATAGAAAAGTTTATAACGTCCCTTCGTCCTACTTGCAGGTTTAACGACAATACTCGAGTTGTCATAAAAAGATCATAGTGGATCATAAAAGTCACGAAACAGATTTTATCATTGACTTTGATAGTTTTGGAGAAGACAGCTTGTAACAATGTACGCGAGACGCATTATACTTACACGTATATAGTATATAGTATTAGTATTGTTGTGCAAAAACATGTACATATGTATACAGTATTTAATACATTTACAAGATATCTTATGATATTTACTCTAATAAAGGATCCAGCAAACAGGATCGTTCACAAACTTCTGCGCTACATTTAATTACTGGTGATATATATATAGTTGAAAGCATCAGACAAAAGTGATTAGAGACAGAAGATGTAGCTTTGCTCCAATATAAATACATAGACTTATTTTGAATGGAAATTCTGGCAACTGAAAGGAAAATATTTCGCGGAAAATGGGAGGCCTAATTGGGAATGTGCATACCAAGGTGAAGTTAGAAATATTTTCTATAACCTTCAAAGCGAAAACAGAGACATACGAGACTGGCGATAAAAGTGTAAAAAATTTAAACGAAGCGGAAGAAAGGAAGGTGAAGAATACCTTCTTGTGTGTCCATTTCCTCGACTTCATTGACCTGAATCGGTACCAGTTTAAGCTGCTTAAGGTTTTCCTGGTCGTTAACGTGGTTCATCGCAGTGCCGATATTGATGGTCGTCTTGATTGCGCCGGAAACCTCGGAGGCGGCTTCCGCCGTCGAGGTTACTTCCGAAGGTAGTTGAACTGGTGTAACCACAAACGAATCTCGGGCGCGAATTGATTGTTGTCGTTCGATGCGCCGACTATTCTCGTCGAGGGCGGAAGGCGACTTCTCCTCGGGCGAGTTTTCCTCGGGCCGCTCGCTCCCAATCGGTTCAACCGGGCTCGCGTCACTACCACCGCGACTCGACAGCGACGTTGTTTTACCGCAAGACGACGATTGATATTTGCTTGCGATGCGCCCAATTTCTGCGACTATCCAAGTGCCCCCGCTTTTTCGGGGGACGCCCACAGCATATATTCCAGCCTCGTGCGATATTTTCGTAATTCTTACGCTCTTCCTCCTCTTGTCGCCACGGCTGTTTCTTTTCTTACTCTCGTGGCACCTGTCCTGCTCCCACTTCGCGCTCCCCGTAAAGTACTCCCTCGCTCTTTCTCGGCCGATCCGAGAAACGGTTTCCGCACCGCGGGACCGGCGCGCTACTAATCGGGAGACCTACGTACTTCTCTCGAACCACGACTCCTTTGCGTCTTAATCTTAATATCTATTCCAACCTCTGCCAACAGGTCACCGTGCGTACCAGTCTCCCTGACGGTGCTTCCAGGTGTCTAGCGTGGCCACCGATACACTCAGCTGACGTTTTCGCGGACGAAGACAGGACGATCTGCTTGGATGATCGCCTCTCGGATCTCTTTTACGCGAAAATAAACAAAATGGCGACGGACCGCACTGATCTCCTGCCTGCCTAACTGTTCTGCATGCAATTCGTATAGGGCACGGAGTCTTTCCTGCTCATCAGATGGCACACCCGACGGGCCGTTTCGTTTCGCAGACGCGGCAAATTCAAAAACTTACGGCGCGCGTGGAAAAGCAATGCACGAAGGCTAGGCGAGGAGCGCGGCTTTGTATTTCATAACCGAGGAATGAAGAAGCGAGAATAATTTTGGGAATCGGTTTACAAACGTGTCCCGCAGTCGTGTTCACGCCTGGGAAACATTTTAAATTGCCCGGCATTAATTCCTTTCTCGGAAAAAACGGAAATAGGAAAGAGAAGAAGGAATAAGAAGGATAGGAGGAGAAATTTAATTTATCTTAAATAGCTGTAAAAATAATAAACCTAAATCTAATTCCCTTCTCGCGTCTTTTCAAATCGGTTTTCGCTTTACCGCGTCGATCCAATCGCGCAACTCGAATGCATACACGGGCGCGCACATGCGCAGAGAATTACATAACATTTTGACTGTAATAAAATACACGTATTTCATTATCTAGTTCTACCCTGAATAAAAAAACGTGATAATAAAAAAGTACAGATCAGATTTAAAATATGTTACGAAAATTTTTATATACGCTAGCGGTATCGCGTATTAATCTTTGATAATTCTGAAAAGTCTGTTAACAGAGTATTCTCTTACTACATAGACTCAACTCACCCCACAAAATAGTCAAGCCAAGTGAGGCCACGGCCAACCAACATCGAGAACCTGTTTCTTTTTGTGTCGGTATACAGCGCGCTGCATTACCCGTGTCTACCCCCTCAAGACGTTTGACAATTCTGATTCCTGACATAAGGCGTGCAGACTGCAGAAGACGTGTATATCATAAAAGGTTCAAATTTTATGAAAAAATAGCAAAATGAGCAGTTTTGAAACGTTTTCGTATTTTTAAAGTGAATACGGTAATTGGGACAGGAATTTAACGCTTGCCCCTATTACCGTGCCCCTCGAAGCCCACTGGCTCCCCCTGTAACTGCTAAACTTAACCTTACTTTCGTTTCTCAGAACGGGTGAACAGAAATTTATATATGCATATTTTGCTTTTGTCATGCAAAGGTCATATTAAAATTACATAAAAACACCTCTTGTAGAGCAAAACAATGTTTTCAACAGTTCAAAGTTTAAAGACATAACCTAACCGCGGCAACGCTATTAAAAAAGGGCACGGGAATAGGGCCAACGCATTTTTCAGGGCACGGTAATTAGGACAAAAACATGTATTTTTATTTCAATTAACAAAATATGAAAAATTAACATTTTCAACCAGAAAAAAATGCCTTAATAAGGAAAAAAGTTCAAAATACCGTTATGAATTTTCACCAAGCAAAATTAAAGTGAGAAAAGTCAGTAATTAATTCCGTCGTGAGCAACTCGGCGTCGAAGCACGGTAATTGGAACATCTACCCTATGTATTGAATTGAATTGAGAATTGACTGGGGGTCTTGTTAGTGCGTTAAATCCACATTCAAATAGGGTTAGTTTAAAGGTGTCCAAAGTTTCTCATACGAAATTTATTATATTTTAGTTAGTTCTGATTTGTATTTAAAATAATTAAATGAATTCTGGTTTTACTAATAGACGTATTATATTGTATGCATTTGAAAATTTATCACAGTAGTAAATACAGTAAAGATTCTACAAAAATCGTAATTATTTAATCGTATACCTATCAAATTTTATGAAGATCACGTTAAGTTATGAAACTATAGAAATAAATTAAATACTAATAATAAAAATCGCTTTGATGCACATATTTTTTTAGGTTTTAATATTTCGAACGAATAAGAGGCAAGTATAACCTGTATGTAACAAGCAAATGAAGTTATACATATAAATCGTTTTTCCGCTTTCGCAGACTAATAATTCATTTATCTTAAAATATTTGATACATTATTTAAATTTTTGGAACAATTTTCAGTGCAATACCACTGTCGTACTTAAATATTAATTAAACCTATCGTTAATACTGTATAACTTTCTTACAAGTATAATTTAGAGCACAAATAAGAATTTTTTACGACAAATTTTAACGAAATATATAATATAAAGCATTAATGTAGCCATACGAATAGATTTTATAAATTTCTGATCATCTATTTTGTTATTATTAAAGAGGAGTTCTACACTTTTTTTTCAGTAATCAATGTTTATGCTGTGCCTTGGTTAAATTTTTTGTGCACTGAACTTTAGCTCAATGATTGAATAGCGTTTAACAAAGCATGATTTTCTAAATATATACATACATGTGTGTATATATATATATATCTAATACTCGATCTTCTCACAGTTGTCTATATATTGCTTTGTAATTAAATGTTATGAACTATTTAACATCAAATTATTGTTGTGGATATATATAGCTTTATGTATTATATAATACTGTAATATTTCTACATGGTACATTAAGCCCCTACGTCAATACATTATTATGCATTATTGTGTAAGAGGAGCAACAGAGTATACGTACTCTGCAAATGTAAGAAGACATTAATCACATTTATATAGTTGTTACGTTGACCTTTAAAAATATATTTAAGTATTAAGTGATATACTAAATATAATATACTAAAAATAGTTATTCTTTGAGCACCAAATCTTGGACATTGTTCATTATTAATACCATTCGTTACTAATTGGGTCAGAATCTGTCAAGTTGCAAATTTTCACCAAAGCGTAACACTTTAAACTGTAACCAATAACAAAGTGTTAAAGTTCGGTTGAAATGTTTGTCTTCCATTTGGAATCGGTTGAAAATCAAAACGTTTCAATATATTCTTTGAATATGGTTCCTCATGAAATACATGAAATAAGTAAATGTATGCGCTGACTAGAAATCATTTCTAACACGTATCAACCTATCAAGACAGTTAAAATTCATCAGATCAATAATAACATTTACGAAATTGTACGTCGCATGTGTCTACCAGCATGCATTACAATCTCAACGCATTCGGGATTTTTATGGTACTCATGAATTCCTTAAAACATTCAATGGAAAATCAACTGCACTCGCCTACTTACAATGATAGGAAAGAATCAATTTTCTGTGCTCGAAATCGATGATAATGTTCATTTAATTGTATGTATGTAGTAAATAATATTAAATTTATTTTAAGCTTAATACAGCAGGTGGTCCCAATAAATAAAGGTATAAAATCATGAACAAAATAACTTATAAGTTATGAAGTCGTAAATGAAACAATTAATAAGCTATAAAATCATACACAGAACTTACATTTTAACATTACTATCGCATGCTCGCGACTTTACATATTATAGGCCTTAACGTTCTCTTTAGCAAAATATTAATAAAACCCCGATACTAAATTCATTTACCATTATTACGCGAAGTACGGTAAATTAAAATTTATCTAAGATATTCAATCAATGGTTTGGTTTTGGTGTGAATGCATTTGAATGTAAAATACATACTTTAAATAAATATAACTACGTAATACGATGGTCATGTCTTTTAAACTCTTTAACATTCTTATAAGATTGCATAAATGGTATATATATATATATATATATATATAACATGTAATTATAAGCGCATAGTTTCAAGAGAACAAAACATTCTCTTTCTCTCCTTTTTCCATGTCTTTACGAACAGCACACCTAAGTACCTATATATATATATAATACCTGCCACTGTAGTTACCGATCATGAGAAGAGACATTTTACGTACATTTTTATCTTGACTAGATATTACAAAGTGCACATTATTCAATAACATGCTATGTAAACTGCGCGCTAGAAAAGCGGTTCTTGTTATTCATGTAAAAAAAGTTATGAACAGTTACAAATTTGTCGTATATATATAAAGAGAAGTGATTTTGGTTGTGAGAAGTGCAATAGCTATATTCTCACGTAATGGTGTTAAAAGATATATAACGCTTTCTCTATCATTCAAATTTGTACCTACATTTATTGAATCGCGCATACTTTTGAAGTTCCATGGGATTCGTCCATAGCAGCTGCCCGTCTCTTTATACCTTCCAAATATATCTCACGGTTAAACAAACCGCCGCCAAGGGGAATTCTATAATAATTGTTAATAAGGCATGTGGTATAGTTTGAGCATATTATTACGCTACTATTAGTATAAATAATAGAAGTACCCACGTGTCAATGCCAGGCCTTATGGTTGTTTTGAAAACACCCCATACAGGTTTGTGGTCCGAGGTGCAAATGCTTGGAACAGAATCGTACACCAGACATTCTATAACTCCGTCTTTACAGGAATTGGTACTTTCGTGGCTAACTCGTCGAATGTATCCTCTGGTGTGCCCTTTCCCCTTGAAGAGAATTCTGTCTGTATACGCAGGTGTGCGTTGCTTGCTACTCGAATCAAAGTTATGCGTGCCTGGGTCGTATTTGTAAGTAGGAGGGAACATAATTGGCCCCTCTTCGAAACCACGTAAAACAGCTCCCTCGTTAAGGATTGTTCGTAATTGATCTTTACGCAAATTTACTGGCGATTGTTGAGGAAACGAGGTGTCCGTGACCCATTGGATAACTTCCTCCCTTGGTTGGGATAGACGAAAGTTTAAGTCGCCGCACCAAAATACACAGTCGAAATTTTGAGTCACATCTGAAAATATACGCGTTAAGTGTTTCTTGTAATTATGCTAATGATAATTATGAAATCTCTTCTGATTCGCACCTTTGCTTTTGTGTCTTATAGGCAAATCTTTAGGAAGATCGAGATTTCTAATTATCCTTTTAATGTCGTGTACCCGTTCCTTAACTTTATCTTGATGCGCAGTTAAGTGTGCCGTAACGAAGAGAAAACTTGTGCCGAATAACATTAAAGCTATGGCCACTGCTCCTTTAGTTCGAAAAGCAGTCCCTGTTCTAGTTGAAAAGTTATCATCTTCTGCAATAGAACAGAACCAAATTAAATCTCTTCTTATAAAGAGCGCGAGATGCAATGTTCCCAAGCCAGTACTGAAAAGTAGTACATGGGAGGGGCCAAGGGTTTCTTGTAAAGCCGCTTCCCATTCGCTTCTTTCGGAACAAGATTCTTGTGTCCCGATCGCTAATAAATCTGGAACAGTTTCTATATCCGAGGGTAACATAAAATCATTTAACTCTTTCGGCGGGCTCTGTCCGTTCATGTTCCATGTCCCGATGAAAATTTTTAATTCGCGGTTTGGCAATACTTTTTCAAGCTCCACTGGTCCTAGCAATGAATTCGCGGCAATCCTTCCGTGAAGAAAATTTCTGCGACAGGATCAGAACCATAACATTTATTTATGTGTAAAATTAGTGTCCCCCGTCCAGTGAATATTTCATCAAATTGTCGTACCTTTCACGTGCTTTTTGCGTAGGGATTAAATTCAGAACTTGAGCAGCCAATAACGCTTGCTTCGCTAAATTATTCATAGATGTACCGGATGTTTGAGATTGATGACGTTCTTTCTTTTTGGATAGAGCATCGTGCGATGTGGAACGTGGTTTAAGTTGAACAGGTGCACTTTTTATAGACTCCGGACTTGAATGTCGCATAGAACTTGTTGGTGAATTTGCTATTAAATTATCCACGGATCGTCTATGAATTAGCCTCTGCCTTAAATACGTAGGGATACTTGGAGAGATAGATCCAGAGGATGAATTTTCACCTAAAACATCAAAATATGAAGCGATTATATAAAAAGCTATAAATCCAGTGACATCAATTACGGAACTTGAGTAACACATATGTCCTTCAAAATAATGTCTTAACGAAATCAACATAACACAAAGTAGATCATTAAAAGATATTACACTTTGTATCTGTAATGAAACCAAATTGGCTCAATTGCTTCCTATTATGTTCTTGATACTGACACAGTTATTCAGAAAGTGGCAGGAATATCTGTGATTCACACAAAATGCTGGTTTTACGTGGCCATCTCTAGTGGTTTACCCACGTAGATAGATATAATTACATATAGTAATATTATTAACAGACTTTCAACATAACAGCATTTATTAGTTAACACAAAGAATTAACGTACGCTTTTATACTTTATAAATTCGGAGTGCCGAACAACCATTCGTAATAATGAATACGATTCATTTGTGATATAGAGTAAGTAGTATTTAACGTCTCTATGATTTGTGTAACAAACAATTTCATAATTCAGATACCTATATTTTGAAACTGGTTAAATAGAACAAATAATGTAACACTTACATAATAACAAAATGAAAAATATTTGAAGAAGCAGAAGAATCAAATTTCAAGCAGCAAATATATAGATCTCGCGAGTAAAACCGAAGGGGCTGGAAAAGCAAGAAATCTGTGGACTGTCTTTCGCCGTTAGTCACCCAATGGTATTTAAGTTGTATCATTTAAATTATCAGGAATTTCTCGAAAACAGTCATCCGCATTCGTTTACATTAGGTAGGATACCAGGACCAGAAGTTTGCGGGAGGAGAGAGGAAGGGGGTCACACTACTCTAACAAGTTTTCACACTTTCCTGCTTCCCAATCACTTTTGTTTTGCTGGCGAGACCTATACCTAATTTATTATACCTTTTTTTCCTGGTTTTTCAATATTAGATTCGTGATACTGAACCATACTGTAAACATCAGAAGGATTGTAGAATTGGCGTTCCATTTCCAAGAAGAAATAAGAGATATATTTTCCTTTCGTAAAATATTCATCCTTTAATTTCTTTTCATTTTTTTCGCAATCAATCAAAAGTTCGTTTTCATCTTCCGATGATTCCTCAAACGAATCGTCTGTTAAGTCTGCAGATAAATCACTATCTTCACTACTCCCTTCGGACATTGTTTCTGTTTCTTTTAATACAAATTTATGTGTTTCGTGTAAAATCTTTGTAGGGTTAGATGGCACTAAATTTGGTGATTTTGAAAAAGAAACCGAGTATTTCGTTGCATCTTTTTCAGAAGGTTGATGAATATTTTCAATACCACGATGATCTTGTTCCAAGAACATTATTTTCATATTTAAATTCCTATCCGAGCCACTGTTAATGTCTTTTCCTTTGCCCATGCTAACATTTCTTACACTCGCTGCCCTTTTCTCTTTTTGTGAACCTAAGATATTTGTGGTTCCGCCAACGGTATACGTACTATCTGTTTCTTTGATACTTTGACTCGTATTAGACATTATTTCATTATCTCCGCTATATCTTTGACGTACTTTCTCGGTAACTATAATTTCTGAACGATTTTCAGTACTATCAAAATTTAACTCAGTATTAACATCCCGCAGAGCCCGGGGCACATTCCTTATTTCAAAACTAGCATCGCGAGCCTGGACATTTAAATTTTCAATACTTGTTTCTGAAGCTCCCTGAAATTCTAGATTTTCTGACGTTCGCTTTTCTAATTTACCACTTTTACTTCTTTTAAATACTCGAAATAGTTTTTTAAAAAAAGTTTTCTTCTTTCCCTTATCTGAATTAGACATTCTTGAGAACTAATGCTTGAAGTGGTACTTCAAACATGCTTCCGTGTCAAAGATTAAGAATTAACTGAGTGCCGGTAAAGCCTATGTCTCCCTCCATGAAGACAATGAAAGCAACTCTTTTCCTACCTAAGTCTGGAGACGTGGCGGGGATATACGCAAGGTCATTAACTCATTCCACTATGTTACACAACTGATATAAAAAGAACATTGCGATGGATGTACTCTTAAAAGCTATAGACGACCGAATGAATTCCAAATAGATTTGTGCCCTTATTTGGAGACTCCAACTATCGTAAAAGATAAGAAAAATTGTTTAAAGAAGAAAATTAAGAAAGATGATTCTATGTCTTAAAACAAATCAAAACGATAGAACGAGGTTTCTTCGTTTAAAGTTATATTCTCTAGGAAGATGACTTTGAGCTTGAATCAGATATGTGTGCACTTTTCTGAAATTTAGCATAGCGGATTTCACTACAGATCATCGTCACGCCCCATCGTCGTAATTAGTAAAATACGGAATAGTTCTTACCTTCGACAAAAGTATCTTGCAGTTGTTCTTTCCCTACGCAAATCCTATTTTTCTCCGTAACAGTCTCTTGTACATTGCGCGTACCGCTAGCCGCGTACGCTTCTTCTTTTTCTACCAACGCGTCCGTTTGACAATTCCCATTAACGGAGGCTATTTCGGATTTAACGGATGTGCGACTCAGCGTAGTCGGGGACAATCTACTGACTGTCAAACTTTGCGGCGGGGTCCTGCTGCGTTCAGTCATCGCGCAGCACAGCGAGAGTTTTGTACTAGTATGAGATCCATGTTGCGAATTCTCCAGTTTAGAATTCTTCGAGTTACCATCTTTGTAAGAGGTTTCCAAACAGCCGACTTTAGTCTTTTTATTCATAAGCATGCGGCAAAGAGATTTCTTCTTCTGCTTCGACTTAGGCGAAATGTCCGCTTTAGCCGCGTCGTTTTCTTCGTACTGCTCCATCGTATTCGCAGTTATATATTTTTAATATAACAAATTTACTATCGATATAGCGATCACTTTCTTATCGGTTACGCCCAGTAAAATAATTAGAAAGCTCTAATAAGGTAGGTCTTCTTTTATATATTACTATAAAACGAGTCAAAATTTGGGCATGTACAAAGTGATTACCATATAATTATACTCGCTCTCTTCTTTCTGCGCGGCTTATGGTACAATCAATGGCCATTTAAATGGTTGAGATCGTTAACGGCGCGAACTCATGAGTGTAATAAATATCTATAATACGTATAATCCTCACGTGGAACAATGTGCAATTTTTCAATAATTATACTATGTATTTTATTGTACGTTGTAGACTAGAACCGTAAAACAGGATTCTTTATCTTGTCAGTGTATATAATACTTCAGCTTGACTTATCATCGGCATCTCTTGTGCTTAAATAAATACATTTAATATTGTGTTAATAAGTAATCGCACTTTAAGTACTACTAAATTCAACGCTTGCGTATAAAACAATTTGTACGGATTAATTACACTAAAAGTAAGTAACACATATTTATGAATATAGTGTTTACTGTGACAATTCAGTTTCTAGCCCTCCGTGGTTTACTTCCTTAGGCACAAGATTCATCTTCCCGTCTGTTTATCATGCCCTTAATTGTGTCCAGGAACTATTGTAAATTTTCTATGGCATATATCGTGTTAAGCTGTTATGCCGAATTAAATTCAGTGTGGGAGCATTGTGCCACTTAATTATCAAAGGTTAATCTGATTTAGATCGCATACACTTCCCCTGCGTGGTTACGAAATTCACTTTGACTCTGACTCTCGCATTTGTAATCCATCAATGCGTCATTCACGCCGAAATCCACAACAAAGCGCATTGCGATTGAAAATACTTGACAATCGATCATTAACTCTGACTTCCGCCTCCATTTTCAGGTAAACGGCAAAATAAATAGCATAATATATACTGTACTATTTAACACCTGGCGATAGACTTCATTATAATCCTGTGCATCGGCAAGAATTGCTCCCTAGTCCGGTCGAAACTGTCGCCACATATCCGAATGCCGTGTAATCAATCACTACTTCGCCACTGATTCCCGAACTTAGTACGCAGCTATTAGTCAAGCGGGCGACAATGTTGTCACAGTACAATGCGCGTTAAAGAAAACTTCGTGTTATGTTAATGACGTTCGATGCAATTGGCACGACGAAAGAGGGTGCAGAATTGGCGTATGTTCTTCGCTATCAGAATTGTAGAAGCGATAAGGTACTGTCTCATTCAAAAACGTATCTGTCAAAGCGTGCAGACGACAGTCGTGGACGCCATCTTGCTGGCAGGAGCCATCTGTGACGCAACATACTTCACGCATCAACTGTATATGCGGGTCGTGTAGATGTGTCTGTACGCACGTATATACCTCGTTGGCCAGTGCCGTTGGCGGGTTGCGTCACTGCGATGTTTGTTTACGTTGACGATAAGTGCACGTCCCACGAAATGCGGCCATACAATTAAATCGAACGATAGAAAATACACAAACACTGCACCGAAATAATTGACTAATAATCCGGGAAGAGAAACATACACCACTGCTCACGCGAGTCTTATGTAAATAACATAAAATCGTTTACCAGTCAGTTATGTAAATAAACATGTAAATAAACATGTAAATATAGATTTGGACGAATGTTGTGCGTGCTCAGGAGTGATGTAGGATGTGTAATTAAATCCTGTTAATGAGGATCATTATGAAAATGATCGGCTGCATGTTTTTATGAAAGAAGATTCGAGAAAGACAGAAGTGTAGTATACAGGTATGCATAATATGTGTATACTGCACCTGTTCTTTGAAAATTCGTTTAAAGTTTACGTATTCGTAAAAATCGATGTAATATAAAGTTTGTAATTATTAAACTCGATTATGGTGAATTCGTGGCAGAACTCGTAGATATTGGAGATCGTCGGAATATTTCGACGTACACCGGGTATATACTCCAAGGAAAGACATGCCCCGACGTGGTGAGTATAAATATTTAACAGCGTATATTTATTAATATCTGCGAAATATGTATTCACATTTAACAACTATTTTTAAAAACATTTTTTTCTCCTTCCTAAGCATGTGCTTTGCGTTTGGCGGTAATTATATAAATTGTATAAAATTTAATTGAATTTAAAAATCGATATAAGAATTATTAAAATGTTGATAAATTGCAACCTACGAATATAAAACTAAAGCTGAATTGTTAACATTGTAGAAAAAAATTGGAGGGAAGGAAAGAAAAATTTTAAACAATAATAGAAGGAAAATGTATAAGAGTGCGTATCAAAGCTATTGAAAACTAATTGTTGCTAACATTCAATACAATGTATTTGTAAGTAAACTAAAAATATATAAATTTCTTTAAACAATTGGATTGCTCGTATGAAATTTGCGATCGCGCTCTTGCATGGCGCACGGAATATATGGGCAGAATTCTAATGAAAGGAAATCTTGTATATATAGCTCGCGAACGCCACGATGTCAACGGCTGCGATAGGTTTTGAATGAGTTTTCGCGACGTTGACAGTTGATGTGTAATAAAATTCTAACATAAATATTGCAAACACTGTTTAAAACATAAATTGCATTTTAAGCGAAGCTGTTCAACGCCCATGAAATATACGTGATTGGTTCTTAACCGATGACATTTTCAAACGTATTTACATGTAAATTTCAATTACAAAGCACCGCTTTTGCGATTAACAGAATGGTATACAGGGTGAAATATTTAAACAGCAGGGCTAGTAATATATACTCGACCGATTCACGCTCGGTCAAATAAATTTGAACCCCGAAAACGTGTCCCTTTATGTAAACGTACGGTCAGCCTTGCTTTCGCAAATTCTAACGCTGCGCGACTTGGAAAAATCATGCCCAATGTAACGATAACTTCCTCCGCGAATGATATCTTCCCGTTTAACGGCCTAATGCTCATTTACGGAGAAATGGCAAGTAGCAGTTTCGTTCATCGGAAAAAAGATCGTACTTGCATGCACACGAGGGAGAATCTACGATTGCGAACGAACGAGCGAGAGAGGGTGAAGGAAAGTGGGAGCAGGATAGGAGCGTAATTTGCGCCGCCACCACAAGGTGTCAGCATTGCATGCGGCTCGCTCGCTAGCGGCCACCATTGTTGAAATTCTGCTTTGGTTGATGCCCCGACGATTTTTTGGCCGAAAATCGTAAATTCGCCAGCCCCTGGCAAGGGCCCTGTGCGGAAGGTGCGTATCCCGTGATAAGCCCGCGACTATGACCGAGCTGTAGCAGCCCGAGGTGGCGCGTTCCGCGGTTAAGGGCCCATCGGGGAAATCCAGTGAAATCGAGTGTGCCCATCGATTTACGCGAAAGAAAGAGGCACCCATGTCCGTGTCATACGTCTTGTCGGGGTGTTGGTGTTGTGTGCGGTGGGCTGAATTGTGCATGGTACAGACGTGCGTGCATGCGTGCCGGTACAATGTGACGCGTTTGCATCGCGCACCGTGCAATCTGTCGATCCTAGATCGTCCCGCTGGCCGGAGTGGAAAACTTTCATTATCCGTGTCCACCGAAACTCTGGTGTTCAGGAGTTAGATAGAGACCGCGCGCTGGTAACTTGCAATTTCTGTTTCTTTTTTTCTCTCTCCCCCAGTAGGGTGCACGTTGTTCCGCGTGTCCGGCACACGCGGCTCGCGCGTTATCATCGGCGATAGTGTCCCAGGTGCGGGAACCGTGTCCCTGCCTCACTCTGTTTCCCCCTCCGTGGGTGTGTGTAGGTGCGTGCACGGTGCGCGTATGTGTGTGTGTGTCTGTGTGTGTGCAGTTTTACGGGGTTAGATGTCTTCTTCTTCTTTCCACGCTTTGCACGTTGCGCGTGCATAGGCGTGTGCACGCGCGACGCACGTCATTCGTGTGTGTATGTATACGCGCGCTCGTGTGTATTTTCGTACGGGTGTACATGCGCGGCGGGTTTGTTAACGAACGTGCCTCTTCTCCGTGTATATGCGTGCTACCGTGCGGTACGTGGGTACCCACACTGCGTGCCATCGGAATCCACGAAAAGCCACGCGAACTCTGCCCTGCGAGCCACGCTGCTAGACGTGGTGATCGTTGATCGAGATACACAGTGTTAACATGCTCGTCGCTCCCCTCGTGGGCAATCGGCGCCGAGAAACACCGTAGCTGTTATTTCTTCTTACGCCGGGCTTCTGCGGGAACCGTTAGAATCTTTCTCGCCTGCTGCTCTGACAGATCCATCGAATGCGGCCGTATTGAATCTATGATGAATGATTTCTGGGACACACGGGCTCCCGTGTTGTAAGATACATCGGTCAACACTGAAACCGTACCAACGTTGACACCCAGGCAATAATTTCGCTCTCGTCGCTACTCGTTTATGTTTATTCACGGATTCTGTATGATTTCGGGTTATATGTGTTTTCTGTACCTCCTTGTACTTTAATCTATCGTGAAAGGGTACTTACAATTATGTGCTAAGAATGTAAGAACGTTACTCCTTTCGCGAATAGCTATCAAATACAGTAACATTCAGCTTCCTAATAACTCGAGTGAATGAAAGTTAAGACAAGCACCCTCTCAAAGTGTAAACACTCTGCGATGTATAAGTATTATGCAAGAAGGATTTGCGCTTTGTGTAACGAACTATGTGCAACTGTTTTAATAGAAAGCGGCACTACTTTGCTCTTCTTCGATTTAGAATGAAATAATTTAGTATCGATGACAACGCCTTGTTTTACAAAGTGTTAAAGATTTAATAAGTTTTTATTGCTGTTGTTGTCGGTAATAATATTTGTGTGTTCATCATCGCGTATTAGTAACGTTGGTCAAATATTTCCATATTACTCGGTTCGATCCTTCGATTGTTAACATAACGAATAATATGATTCGAGAAGGTTACTCAAGTTTTTACATGTCTTCTTATGATAATTTCAGAAACTGGAAACACTCGTAGTTGTGTATTGCAAGAAGGAGAAGTTAATACTCCCAATTTATATAATTTATCAAATAACCATCGGTTTCGTCAGAATACACAGAATATAAATGAACAAAGCGTAAATATTCCAAATCTGCACTATGGTGTGACTTGTCAAAACACGTGGGCTGTTCCCAGCAATGGTAAACATAATTTTTAGCACCTCTTTCACTTACGAGCACCTTATACAATAGAATGCTATGTAACTGTTGATTCGATGTAAATATAATTTCTCTCGTTTCTTTAATTTCCTACATTGGGAAGCTTCGTTTCGTGTAGATGACATTCGATACGATGTCGTATATCGTTGATTATAAAATAAGAGAGTGGCGATCGTAGCTTCCAATTGAAATTTTCATTTGCAGGGCCATTCGTACTTGGAGTCGCGCCAAAATGGGCGCTATCGAATAATTTCATGCAGTGGGATTACATACAAGAGTTGGTAGCACATGGTGGCGTGCCAGATGTATATGGTTTATATCACAAGGAGGAAAATATTATAGGCGTGTCTGATGTAAACTCAACATATGTCAATCAATTCATAAACTTCTTGCAACCAACAAATAACGACAAGATAGCAAATTCTGATACGCAAAAGGGAACGATTGGTAAATGCTTAGCGGAATTATCAGAACACGAGTGTAAGAATCGCAAGGAAAGTTGTAGTACCTGCCGAAGGGACGATAGCGAAAGAAAAGCAACTAATTTACCGAATACTAACGGCGTGGTCGCTCAGTTCCGTAAAGGCGAAAGCGAAAACTTGCCCGAGATAGACACAGGAGTTCGGCGTCATAGTAAAAGTCTCGATAGTTTTTGTTGTTTGTCAGAGCGCCTAAATAGTACGGAAAATATTGCACAGTACAAGTGTTTTTCCGACATTTTGGAACAGTGTAAAAATACTTATAACCTTCTTTGTGCTTCTGAAGAAGACAAGCCACTTAATTTAATAAAAACTCTGGAGGATAGTAAAAGCTGTTGCGACGAACGAAGCGGAGGCAAGAAAGAACTGTGCAATTTTTCGGAGACGAAAGGATCTTCAAAGAACTGTGCCATTTCGAATCGAACAAATCATTCCTGTATCATAGAGAATTGCTGTTACACAAAGTACAAGGAAATAGACTATGGTTTATTAAAATTCTCAGATTTAGAAAATTTGTCCCACAATTTGGAAACCGATAAAACGTCGCTTGAAACCTCGAAACGCAAAGTATGTAAAAATTTTCAAGTAAACTCAGATTGCGCGTCAGACGGAGAGCGAGAGAGTTCTCCTGCTCTGGATAAATATTTGGATGGTAAAGCCTCGTTGCTTTCATGCAAAAAGAGAAATACAAACTTCTCTTTCGTGCATCCGTCGCTGAATGTTGAAGGTACTAATCTTAAAAGTGAATCTTGTACAGAGGAGCATACAAATAAGTCAAAGGACACCTATTTTGCAACCGCTTGCAAACCAACATTAGGTAATTGGGAGGATTTCGAAATGTCAGGGCAATATCCAGGTCATAGCCGACCTCCGGTTGGCACACCTCCACCGCAGACAGTTTGGAATCACCTTACGATGACTCAGGGTCAAGGTAATTTCCCTCGTTCGCGATAACACACTCTACGTTTCCATGTTTTGAGAAATATTAATTCCGATTCTAACAGTTTCAGGCTTGAATATTCATCCAACGGCGCTGTCAGGCGCTGCGCTAAGTCCAGCTGGATTTTATACACATCCATCTATGGCGAGGGCGTCTCACATAACATCACAGCTTACGCCTCAACTTGCGCATACTCAAGCACCCCCGACATGGCATACACCGACTGTACCATCGAAAAGTGTCACTCCAGCCAACGCGCCAGGGAATCCGTTGTTTAGTTTACAAATGCTGGTAGATAATAGGCAGAATCAAAGTCAGTATAGAAACTCGCCGGGTTCGCAAAGTACATTAGATTTATCTTCTACGTCTGAAATTATCCCTGAGAATTACTCCCGAATACCGCAAGATATTCCGATAAGTTTGACCGCAAGAAATGTAGACAAAGGTAGCAGAAACGGGAATATAATTTCTCCCCCGATACCTTTAAACGGAGAGACATCATCGGATAGTGGGATCAGTTCGTCGGTACCAACGCCTAATTCTGTTAGCGAGCCAGTCTCGCTCTCGACGAAAGAACTTATAACACCTAAAATAACAGTGAAAAACTTCGAAAGCAATTTAAAAGGCGTGGCAAATCTTCACGATAAGATTAAGGAAATAAGTGTGGATAATTTTACGCAGAAAGTTATAAATCTACCGCCTAGTGTAACGATCGAGAGGGTAATCCCGGACAAAAAGGAGCCCGAGATCATAAAAAGTAAAGATACATTAAGTGTTATTGCGCAAGTGCCAAGGAATGTTCTACCTGTTATTGTGAATCTTACCTCTAAACCAGACAAAGATGTAGCAGATAGTCCGAAGAGGGAATCGTCCTCGGAACGGGATCGAAAGGTCGAGGAAACGAATGTTAGATCGCCCAAGAATTTACCGAAGCGAGGTAAGAAGGGCGTGGATTCTCTTTTAGAGAAGTTAGAGGGCGGGAATAAGAAGCTTGGCAGCGTTGAAAACATTGGATCTGTTATTGTGATGCCAGTGGAAGAGAAAGATACGTCTAGCGTTAAAAGTATGTCCCCCGACAGACAGAAATCGAAATCCCCGAACAGAGAAGAGGACGTGGTGTCCCCGACATTCAGTAACGACGATTCCAACGATAACACTAAACAGCGCAGGAAAAGGAAGCTAGAGAAGCCTGTGAGGCTTAGTAAAGATTCGAAAACGGAGGTAGAGGATATGGAATTAGAGCCTACGGAACCAGCGGAGCCTAGGACGAGTGAACCAGTACCAGAGGAAGCAACACGCGCAACTCCGGTTGTTAAATTAGAAGACAATACCGATTCGGCGGAGCAAAGAATACCTGAGAAGATAGAAGAAAATGCGGAGGAACGAAATGAAGAGAATCAACCAATTAGAAGGCGGAGGAGCAGCGAAAGTACGCCTCCAAGTTCAACTCCGTCTAATCAAAGGGTTCGAAGAAAATCCAGCGACGATGCCACTGAGTTCTCGAAAGTGACGAGTCCGAAAGGTGTAAATAATACAAATCCATTTAATCAAGTCGAATCAGAGCTGGAGAAGATGTTCGCCGGTATTGTCGAGACAGAGACAGACGTGAAAAAGGAGGAATCGAAAACGGAACTTACGGAATCGGAGCTTCAAGACGGTGGCGCGGCGAAAATCGAGAATTTAGAGAATAGTATTCTGCGTGCAAAAGAATCGCAGCACGTGCACCCCACTGACGTATCGTCTACGGTTAATACGAAATTGTCTGTCAAGAAAGGTAAAAAGACCAAAGTTCAGGGGGGTAAACGGAAAATATCCAGATCGTCCGAGAATATCTTCGGGACTGTGGGTAACGACATGCCTCAGAAGGAAATCAAAAAGAGGAAAATGTCTAAGAGTTCGAAAAAGCAAAGCGTTTCGAAAAAGACGAAGAAGAACACGAAAATAGACGGATTAAGAGAAATAGCATACGATTCCGGATCGAATGCAAGTTCTATTAGATCTCGCGGACCGGTGGTTCATGTTGAAGGTCCGAGGGACAGTCCATTGAGCATTCAGGTAGTTAACGCGCCGCGAGAGGAGGAAGAGGAGAAGAATAAAGAAAAGCGGAAGAGTGTCGGAAATGGTAGTGCTGGGAGGAGCAAGAGACTCAGCCATCAAAACGATTTAGATTATAGGGGTACGTCTTTTAATTTCATTTATTTCTATCCAGCCAGCTGTGTATTAATCACTTAAAACCATCGATTACATTTGAGTGACTTGTCTCGCGCAGGTAAAGTCAGTAGAGCGGGTCTCTTTAGTTCAACATTATCGTCGCGTTACGATGCGCACACAACAGATTCCACATGGGTTTGTGTGTTTTGTAAACAAGGTCCTCATTCTGTCATACCTGGGGATCCTGTTCGGCCGCATCCTAATTTGGCTGGTCCACATATAGCACCTGGAACTTACACTGTACGTTACGTATAAAATTACTGGTTACCATTAATCACGAATCCCGTCGATTAACGGCATTATTTGTTTTAATGGCAGGTTCCAGCTGGCGTTTTGAGCGATTTATTTGGTCCGTATTTAATTGGTAAAGAGCGCTTGGAGGACGGAATTCTTTCAGCCGACGAGCAAGAGATCACTACGGAACAGAAGAAAGGTGGTAAGAATAAAAGGAGTTTGAGGTACGCCGGGCTAGCCGATCAGTTCACTGCAAAGATGGGTAAAAAGAAACGGAATTCTGTTGAAAATAACACCAACGCCATGTTCACGGGAATGACTGTACTTCCTGGGGAGGAGCAACGTTGGGAAGTTTGGCTCCACGAACAGTGTGCTATTTGGGCAGCTGGAGTGTACATGGCAGGTATAATGAACAATTATACATACTTTTCCGCGGATAGATCCTATTAGGAAGACTCGCTTCAAGCTCGTAGTGTAAGTTCGTTACACATTGTAAGAAAGGTATGATCTCTACTACAGGTGGCAGAGTAACAGGTTTACAAGAAGCAGTGTGGGACGCAGCGAAATCGGTATGCGATTCCTGCGGTTTAACAGGAGCGAATATTGGCTGCGTTAAACGAGGATGTAAAGCTGTTACGCATTATCCTTGTGCATTAACAAAAGGTTGGCACCTGGACACTAATCAGTATATACCGAAGTGTAACCTCCACCGAGTTACGTGAAACTTCGGTGAGTGTGCTGTTATAGCGCGGAAGAAGCTTATATTTATTATGTCGCGAAATATAGCTTTAATTTAAAATATGAAATGATTAACGATACTTATGGCAGGCCGCGTATAAATTTCTTTTCCCGATATAAATATAGCCTCGTCACTTCAGTTCACGTGGAAGCTAATGATTAATTTATATTTTTCAGCATTTAAGAGCTTTAAGACGTTTTGAAATTACGCTTTGCATCGTTTGATGCATAAGTGTGTTTGAAGTGTGAAAGTATAAATGTCAGGACCGATACATGGTAATTTGCATACGGAAAATATCAATATGCTCGACAGAAATACCTTCCAATGTACAAGATGTTCGAATGAGAATGCTGTTGCTGTCATTAAGAATTACAAATGAAAATGGAGATTAACGGAAACGAGGAAGCGGAAGTTTTTCTCGTTAATTAAATTTAATTAATTTTCTTGGCCTGTGGCCTTGAACAGTGGCCTTTTCGACCTAATGTAAAAGCAAGATTTTTTTAATTTAAACTCTGTAGGATAGACGAATCGTTGCCGAGGAACAATTGTTAATCAAAAAAAGTATTTGCTTTTTTACTGATATTTAAGGAACTTCGGGAGGTTACAAATTTTTCCCTAAAACATCATGTACGCAGGAATAAATATTATAGGGCATATTGTACCAAAATTCGAAGAAGAGAGGAGCGGTGAGAATTCGGCAAAAAGGCATGGAAGGGGCGGATCACTCCGCTATCAGTTGTATGTGTGTATATAAAATGGGACGGATTATTAATCAATTAAATTGATGGGAATTCGAACACTCTTGGCACTTTTCATAAAAAGTGCGGATGAGAAACGTATAGGCAAGTGTTCTCCCGTGAATGTAAGAAATCATCTGTAAATAACAAAATGTTCTTATGTGAGAAAATGACTATTATATTATTATACAATTCCAATGACACTGTAAGACATTCTTCCGTTTTTAATGATCCACGCTGTTTTAGTAAGCATGTGTGGTTACGTTCTTTCTGCGCGAGAATAAATCTAGTGTAACGACACTTAATTTCTATTATCATTTTTTGAAAGTTATTTGTGACATATAAATCTTGTGTAGGTGTAAATAAATAGACTTTTTCGCTCGTATAATATATCTCTTTATTTCTTCACCTCGTTCGCTTTGCAACTACATTGTCGAAGTAATTTCTGTGCCTAAAGAGAACCGGCTCACATGTTTACTTAAAGAGAACACTTTGTAATCATTGTAATTATTGTTATTAATATAATATCTCCAAGGACAAAACGTACATTTGTTCCAGGCATATTAACTTCTCGTTTTCTGGCGCTCTGACGACCATAAACCTTCGTGTCTACTATAATTTATGAGTGTGAAAACCAGTGATTAAGATTTAATAGGACATATACCACTTAGTGATTAAATTAATCGCTACTTATTATTATAAAATTTACGGCAATTATTACTGATTTATATTATATTACATTATTTTTTCATATTAATATTATTGTAGTCCCCCAACGCGCTGTCATTATTGTCACTGTCATGTTCATCGGACTTTGTGAGAGTGTAAAAGAGAGAAATTTTTGTAATAACAGATTTAAGGACGACGACGATGTTGAACTGTTTCGATGCATCAGGGAGAGGCAGTAGAAATCAGGAAAATTGTATAAAAGTATATAGAATGAAATGTGTACATAACATTAATTTGAATAGAGATGGAAGCGAGTGTTTTATACATACATAAGTTACGCGCAAGTATTTTATGTATATATAAAACAAACATCGACGTGTACGCTAAAAGAAGATAGTTGCCACTCCTCCTCCCACAACGCAGAGTGCAGCAGATTAAGAGTAACCGTTTTTAAATATTAGTTGCATAGATACGCAATTAAATTGTCGAAGAGGGAATAATTACTTTGTACATATATATCATATGTAGTAACAAATGTCGTGTAAAGAAACGTCGAACAGCGTAAAGAAGCATTCTATTATATTTGGAAGCGTAACGTATCCGTTTTAAATTTAAGACGACAAAATGGTTTACCACGAGGTGAACATATTTCGATTTTCCTTGAAGTCCTTCGACGCGGAGGGCGGTCTTCGTAAAAAATTAATATAAAGGGGATACAGTCGGGAATAACTGCTTAGATGCGAGGAGGAAAATTGAATTGTAAACGAAACGCTTATATTATACAATTGTGTATGAAAGGGAAACAAAATTTTATCTTAGACGAATAACTTTGTAAGATTAATTAATACTTGTGATACAAAAGAGAAAATTTTCTGGATAGAGCGGTGTGATGAATAATTCCAGTATATTCTTATGTTACATATATATACACACAACTCTGCGTACATAGAGCACTTCTTACGTACCCGTGTACAGTTTAATTTTATAGTAAGTAATCGTACCGCTGTATACATACTTAGTCTCTATTCGCGGAGGAGAGAAATCAAGATATTATATACCAAAATTTTAGAGATTCTAGAATCCTCTTTGTACGCATTGTTTACGTAATATTTAACAAATCTCGACGGCGACGCGCGAAAGCGTCCCGCCACCTGTCTTGTATAAATGCTGAGCACATTTGGCTTGTAAATTGCGGAGAGGATAATTTAAAGCACCGGAATAATCAAGCGCAAAGGAACTCTGATATCACAATGCCTAAGTAATTTGTATAAAATATAGGTAGATCTGTAAAATAAAAGTGTCGCATCGTGATACGTGGCGAGAGAGAGGTACGGTAGCAATGATCGCGAATTCGAATCAACAAGGATAATTCTGCATTGTTAAAAAAAAAAAAGAATGAAATCATTAGGTATTTTTAATTCCTTGCCTTTGTATGTAATAAGTCTAATTCGCTTTAGTGTCTTGTTTTCTCTTTCATATTCTTTCTCTTCTTCAACTCGATCCTCTCTTATTCTCTCAACTGATCATAGGTGTGTATAAATTCGTTTGTGACCTGGTTTAATTGTCGAATAATCGGTAGGGAAAGGAATATCACTTTTACGCTATTTAATGGTATGGAATGGTAGAGAAATTCGCGGAATGTATTTGAAATCAATACAATAATACAGCTAAGTATACATCTTTGTGTAATATAAATATAATGAATAAAACATGATATATAAGTCACAAGTCGGAATAACGGACACTTTCGAAATAGCCCTTCAAAATGTTGTGTAAATGTACAAAATTAACGGGGGCGGAATGATTTTTATACCCCTGTGTCAACTTTGATTCCATTTAATGAAAAAGAGAAGGTAGGAAGCACCGCACACGAATACCATAGAGATTTCGATTGTGTAATAAAAATTTCTACGTACGTTAACAAATGGATAACATTATTTTAATCGATGATATTTGATTTGTTTCTTGTTATAAAGCGTAATGAGATAAATCTTTGTAAATATATTTAAATACACCAGATCCATAATCAAATCAAATGTATACTTTTATATCGCGACGGCGTTGAATGACATATTTTTTTTCTCTCTTTATTTAAGTAACACATCATTTCAGGTATGGTATCTACCAAAAATAATGATACGGTTATTTTATTTTATACCTGACGCTATAATCGTAAAATGTTTTAGCTCTTAATCATCGGAATAGATTTATATAGATAGCATTTAATTTAAGGATATGAATTCACTTATCCCAAATGGAATAGTTCGTAACATATGAAATTATGAAATACTACCTATCGAGATACAGGGGACTCTACTGTTCTTAAAATGTTATTATTTTTATAAACGTAGTTTTTTTCACGTAAAAATTGCATACCACACGTGTTACGTCACGTTTACCAAAAAAATATAACCATGTTAACATACAAGGACCTTTACTATTTAATTTAACGTTTCGATGGTTTTAAAGTCGCCGCTATAATAACGCATTAACAGCATTGAACACTTTTTAGATAGACACACGCACGTTTCAATAGTTTCTCGCACGACTCGTACGGAACGAACTGTTTTTCTGTTACGATTATGCACTCTTACTTTCTGGTATATACCTTCGACGTAATAATTCATTGTAGAGACGCACAGCAGTAAATAGTATTGTTTTAATAAGAGAAGAAATAAAAGGATCACGAATTAAATGTATTTCCTTTCGTTTTTTACTTATTCCTCTGAAACTGGCGTAAAAACCTTGTACATCGCTAAAATATTTAAACTCAATATTGTCGTTGGATGTGGAACTATAAGATTTATGTACATACATTAGTTCGTAAATGTGTAACATATTTATATTACAAATTGTACGTTTCCCAGTATTTATGTATTCGACTTCTGTATAAAAAATATTTCTTTCTATATTTAATACGAACTAGAAGAACCGTCTTTTATCAGATCGCTGTAAAATAATGGAGGAAAACAGGCGTTATGTTAATCATGTCCACATTAGAACCTGTAAAATAAATTTCTCTTCATTTAACAAACATGCAAGACTTGATTTTTAAACGCGGAATCATACTTCGCGCCATAATACGCCATCTTGAAATTCGAAACAGGTATGCGTTGAATGGGTCTTATCCCCGATACATCGATGGTTGCGTGCTGAAAGGGGGGGAGGGATGAGAAAGTCTTCCCACTTTCTAGTAGAGTATGCGCTTTTAGTGTGTTGTCGAATGCCGTCCGGGTCGGGTGCATCGCCGCGCCTTTGAACGATGGCCGAGTTTCCGTGAAGTTTTGTGACTTTTACGGTGACATGGGGATTATGTCGGCACGAAATGGGTAATCTATCGACTATAGTGAAGTTTAGTGCGGCACTCTTCTCCTGCCTTGTGGATTATACCTGGGCTGAAAACGAGCTACGAGGTAATAAACATTAACTATGCCTGTATCACGTACGCTGTATCCTGCACGTCAAACACACGTGGTTTAATACAATCTAGCCGATCCTTACGGCGTCCTTGTCACTTAACATTTTTGGCGCCATTCCGTTAGTTGAAATCTCTCCGCAATACGCAGCCCAACGAACACGTCGCGAGTGAAAGTGCATTTGCCCTTAATAACGCGTGTCAATTGTAATTAATGCTCGTCGATTACAATTAACCAGCAACTTTTGTCGCTGTGCCAAAGCTGATATTCGTTTCCATTCATAATAATATATGCTGCGCGGTTAGAATGCTGGGTATTATGGATGAAATCGAGGAATGGAGGTAATACATGGATTTTCCTATTTAGTAGAAAAATTTAAAGAGTTTTCAATCTGTGACATAATGTTTTTATTAAACAGTGTTATATTGTGCGCCAGGCAGTGGTTCGTAATAAGCGCAAGTTATTATTTCTCGGTGAATCATGTAATGCCGTGACAATCCATAAAAATTATCCTTCCTCTGTCTTTGCCTCGTACGAAACGTAGCACTGTGATTGACGGTCAGTGCATCTCGGAGCTAATTGTCGTGCATGCAATGCTCGCGAGTTTCTAAGTGCATCGTACTAGAAATCCTCTTTGGGTATCAGCTGTGCTCCCTTATTGCTCCGCATCCTGTCGACGTTTTATGGTTGTCCAGAAGCTATACTTCTGTTAACATCTACTCCGGGAACGAAGAGTTGTGTAAATATTCTTTTATCCACGCTGCGCATCAATTCTCGTGACCAAATCGGACTTCGCGTTTCCATTTCTAAATACTTCCTTCGCACATGATTCGTTCATTCAAGTAGGGGTGACGCGCAAGTTGGACAATTGACGAGACATAATTACCGATAATTTTGGGATACCTAAAAGTATAATTTTAATATCGTACTTTTAATTTAGCCTTTTTAAAGAGTACAACAATATAATGTAGGGCAATTTTTATACATGGACCGCTACAATGAACACCCTATTTACAAGGTGGAAGGGGGTTGTTCTCCATGCCGAAATGAATCGCAAACACAATAATGTTTTTATAAATGATTAATTCACAAAGTAATTTTGTGATTTTCTGTCCATTGCGCCCAAAAGTGACCGATAATATTATATAATTTGAATGTACATTAAGGGCACAGTTGTGCAAATCATTCCCAACGATGTTTACATTAATAAATCACGAAGAATAATTAATTCCTCCACCCTTTTACCAATTTACCACCGACGTACCACCTTGTATAACTAAGCAAAGTTCATAAAATTATTATAATTATACACAGCTCCGTGTGGAAACTACTCTTTTTAGTAGAAGATGGCGTTAATGCTTTAAACAACACAGTTATGCCAGCGATCGCGCTAATTGAGATTAAGCCGATGTTTCGGCTTGTTTGTGCAAGTGAAAGGAGACAAGAATCGGTTTTTGCGCTGTTGGAGCGCGCTTAAACGCGAGCTACTCTAGGCTAGAGAACGCATTGTGCTCACCTGTAGCGATGGGAATGATACCAAATCAATAATATCGACACCAGATGGCAAAATATCATTTTCAATGAATTATTCAACAGTACCGCGATATTAGTCGCTTTATGCTATTATCACTACTATTACTACATCAACGGTAATTCCCAGGAGCGTGTATTTAGAGCATAAAATAAATTCACTCACGCGTTTCGATTAATTCCGTTCCAACCGAAATAGTACTTTCAACTCGAAATGATTTTACTTGCGATTAAATATAATTTCCGTTTATTTCATTGAATGCATTCTTAGTGATAGCGATTGTTGTAAGTAAATACAGTTGAGTGTTTTTCTACCGATTTGTTCGAATGTCGTAGCTACTTATCGTGTCAGCCCCATCGCTACTCACCGGCCCTGACCAGGACGGACCACCGCTGGTCAGGAACCGTAGTTGCAAGGGAAAGGTATACGATGGAAATGCCTCTGTAAAGTCTCCTAGAAGCAAATCGTGGCATTTGCCGCCGCTTGTAAGACACTCTTATGCTCTGCGAAATTTTTCATTCTCAAAGGATCATCGCAGGAATTATAATTATTATTATTATTATCTGCGTGGAAAGCTGCGTCTCCAAAAGAAATATGGTCGGAGATTAGATCTCACAAGGAAGCTCTCCCAACCCGAAAATTCTGATTCTAACGAAACTTCGTTTTCAATTGCAATTTTCTTTTTGAGAAGATCGCGAAGGGGCGAAACTAGCCTCTAAAGTTGCCGCGTTTTTTTTTAATATCTTCGCATTGAAAAAATTACGTTGCTCTATTTGTGGAATAATTGAACCGCTTGAGGTAATATCAGAATCTTATTCCGAGCTCGAAATATGGAAAAAAGCGTTTGCTCGCGAACCACCGGCGAAAAAATTTAATTTAGCACTGCGAAAATATACAAATAAGTTCCCCCTCCCGTCGTTTCCCCGCGGAGCGTGCAGAAATTCAAGTTCTATTTATTTAGATTGCTGTGTAAATGTTATTTTTAAGTTGAAACGAAACTAACGGCCGATTCTAGAGCACAATGCGAAACGTATTCTTGGATGAATGAGATGTATATAGTCCGTGAAACTTCACTGTCTTCTTTTTTGTATTTGGCATTTAAAGTGCCTTCTAAAAAAAAAGACCGGTGAAGAATTTTTTTGCTCGCTTATCAAGTAGCAAACAAGTAATCGCACGCGTCTGCTTTGTTGCCGGGATCGTTCATCATTCCTCGCTTCTTTCTCTCGCTAAAATTTCTAATTTGAAACGAGCCGGCGCAATAGTATTTCATAAGCATTTTCATTTTATCATGACTCGGTGATTCTGTTAGCGAAATTCGCGCGCGAATACTGGCGAAGTCTTATTTCTATCGTATTACGGGTAGAAAGTAGACACTCGTTATTCATTCCATCAAAATCACTGGCAATTTCTATCGTAGAAACACTTTTATTCTGCCGAACGCATTAAAAAAACTACTCGCAGTGGTGGCCGAAGGAAAGTTTGAAACTCACATTTTTACATGCCTGCCTGACTAACTTATTGTTAGTACTCCGAGTGTACACTCGCATCACTCACCTATTCTGGCTAGCCTCACTCTTCGTAATATAAATTTTAACACACAGTTCTCTCTAACAGAACTATCTTTCGAAGCTACCTTCTTCACAGTTTAAACTTCCTTTCCGCCACTACTGTATCTCTAGTGCGCTCTAGTTACAATACAAATATGCAGTGGCGCACTCGGTATTTAAATCTGGGGGAGCCGAGTTGAACGGGTAAAAATATTTTTAATGAGAATTTAATAAAATTCATTGGGTGAATTTACAAGAATTTATTTAAAGAATAAAATACAGTTTTGAAATTCACTTTGGAAGTAAAAAATTTTATCCGAAAATGTCCTACGTGCTAATGGCAATATTATAGTATAGAATTTGATTTTTGCCGCTTACGGTGTCTTCTACAAGAATTCTTGAATTTAGTTTCTAATAAAATTCATTAGGTGATTAGAAGAATTTATTTAAAGAATAAAATACAGTTTTGAAATTCTCTTTGGAAGTAAAAAATTTTATCCGAAAATGTCCTACGTGCTAATGGCAATATTTAGTATAGAATTTGATTTTTGCCGCTTACGGTGTCTTCTACAAGAATTCTTGAATTTAGTTTCTAATAAAATTCATTAGGTGATTAGAAGAATTTATTTAAAGAATAAAATACAGTTTTGAAATTCACTTTGGAAGTAAAAAATTTTATCCGAAAATATCCTACGTGCTAATGGCAATATTTAGTATAGAATTTGATTTTTGCCGCTTACGGTGTCTTCTACAAGGATTCTTGAATTTAGTTTCTAATAAAATTCATTAGGTGATTAGAAGAATTTATTTAAAGAATAAAATACAGTTTTGAAATTCTCTTTGGAAGTAAAAAATTTTATCAGAAAATGTCCTACGTGCTATACTATAGAATTTGATTTTTGCCGCTTACGGTGTCTTCTACAAGGATTCTTGAATTCAGTTTCTGATAGAATCTCGCAAGTGTTGGTCAACGCAGCACACGATCAAGCTTTCCTTTTTGGTTGTTCCGTTGCACAATTATTCGCTTTGTGTTTCGCTATGTCCGGGGTTGCTGCCGCACGTATGGTCTTGTGCTCTACACACGTGCCCCTAGCACATCGCTAGTGAGAGCCTGATAAGCGGTAGCATCCTGTGAGCAACTCGCTCCGCGTACAACCATGGCTATCATTTAGATGGAAAGATTACTCGGGGCTTTTTTAATTAGTGCGACCATACGACCACCGTCGGATAGTTGTTTCGCGTTTTCACTACTCGAGACAGCGGACAGTCACATAAGAAACCGATGTCTTCTATCGTAAGCTTTGTAACTCGTTGCTTCAAGGAGGAATAAAGGAGGGCCAATTTTTTTACTTTTTTTTAAGGACAAAAAGGATTTTGGACAAAAATCGCTAGACAGGGCAAATCTTGACCGATTTCAATGATTTTTTTTTTAAATACTCGTGAAGGGCTTAGCAATAACGGAGGGCTGCAATAAATCCTGTATCTTTGGGTCTAATCTATAAAAAACATTAGTTAGCATAACATCACATAAAAACGTAAACTTTGGGAATTAAAGATATTGAAAATTAATTTTTTGTAAATTTAATATTAGCTATAAAATAAAAAATTTACTTCAAATTTATAAAATTTATGTTTTAAATAAACTGCTAAGTATAGCTGATTTAAATCTAATATTTTTAAATTATATTTCAATTTTATTATTTTATATTTTATATTAGAAATAAGATAAAAAATAATAAAATTGAAATATAATTTAAAAATATTAAATTTAAATCAGCTATACTTAGCGTTTTATTTAAAACATGAATTTTTTACATTTGAAGTAAATTTTTTATTTTAAGCTATCTAATATTTAATTTACAAAAAATTAAATTTGAATATCTTTAATTCCCAAAGTTTACGTTTTTATATGATGTTATGCTAAACAATGTTTTTTATAGATAAGACCAAAAAATACAGGATTTACTGCAGCCCTTTACGAGTATTTAAAAAAAAATCATTGAAACCGGTCAAGATTTGAGCTGTCTAGCGATTTTTGTCCAAAATTGACGCACAGAAAAAAAGCTACACAGTTTTTACCGACGAGCATTGTCCGCGTGTATTTATTAACATTTCAGTAAGTTGTAAAAAGAATTTCAGCCACATAAAATAATAATTAAGCGGTGCAAGGTTCCGTAAAATGCCCATTCAAGTTGGCCAGGCGTTTCCCGAAATAATTCTCCCTAAGCTTCGCTTGCCCCAAAACAAACACTCGGCGACGCCCGAGACAATCGGGGCGAAAGAAACTCTCGGCGAAAACACTAATCAATGTTTATATAGATTTAACGGTCGCAGCGAGCGCAGCTTAAATGACGTAATCGAAGTTTCTTATTTTTGTAATTAAAACAAAAGTTAACGATCAGGATAGCAGCACCGTAGAAGCTCGCACGCCGGCGCGGATACTCTAATTAACGCGGTTAGATTACTGTTAGCCGATTTACTCGCGTGTACTATGTCGTAGAAATTACCCGTCCAGTGCAACCAGGTCAGAGTTTCGGGCTGGGGCGTGCGAAATCCACAAGTGATTTGCAGCAGGCAATTGTGTAACTGGGATACTAGTTTTGAAATTAATAAACGCGATATCCAACGTTCTGGTTGTTTGTAATATTCCAGCCAGTTCCTTTCCGCGACTCCCGCTGTTAGCAGACGGCGCTTTGGATAGCAAAATTGTGTTATCGTGCTTCATGAAATATGAATTATTAGAAGTGGGTAATAAGAAGAATAATTTAGAAATCAGACCGGAAAATAGCTGCGATTCCGTGCGCGCTCCGCGGTTCTACGTTGAGTCAGCGATTATGGGAATCAGATTCGAAATAAATTCTGCGTTGTTCTGCTGTTACGCATGGCCTTTTAATTCTAACGGTGTTTCGACAAAGTATCCTCGAGTACTTAATCCGTTAAACGATGTGAGGCTTAAAAAAGATTAATGTGCACGCGAGAAGAGAACATCATTGCTCTTTTAACACGCTATTATTTATCAGGCTCACTTAACAGATAAATCTTAATCATTCGAAATTGTCAAATCCCACATGAGTTTCCGAAGGAAGTATTTTCATGGTAGATATATGTATAATTAGACAGCACAGGGTTGCTAACTTTTTTCCGGGAAAATGTTGTTCTTCACGGCCAATTGTGATAAAAAATATAGTAATTTTCAGGGGAAAATGGTACAAAATCAAGCTACACTAAAACATTTTATTTTTTAAATGTGTATTTTTCGTGCACTTTGCATTGTTAATTAATTTATTTGACTTTAACAAATGTATGTCAAAGGTTTGATTGCACTGAAAGTCCAAATCAACATACCTATATAAGAAGCTCGTTTTTTATTAGAGACAAAGTTTTTATCACAGAAAAAGTCCTCTCTTAAAGTTTAAGTTCATAAATTAAGGTTTTATGTGGCTGTAAACTAAAAAAAAACAAGTAAAATTGTAGAATTTTATCGGTGCATCGGAAATATACCTAGTATTTTTACGAACTATCTTTTTCTAACAGTATGCAGTACACTAAACAACAATAATAACACAGAAACCAGACAATTCGGTGGTTAGCTTCGGAACCAGAGATGAGCAAAATTTTTATTTAAATAAAGCGAAGAACGAATAAAAGTCGTTCGTCGAATAAAGTTAACTCAGATTAGCGAGAGAATGACGAATTTTTCTTAAACTTTAATTCCTTATTCGAAATTCTATTTAAATAACAATTTTGTCCATCTTTGCTCGGAGCATAACCACTTTTTCTGTTTTGTGAAAAGTTGAACTTCATACCTACTATTTACTAATTTCGTTAAATATATGAGGCAGTCAGAGCAACAACGGACTAACCCACATTTTTTTCGAAATTGAATTAGTAGCAATAACGTATTCCAATAGACTCTACTAACCATATAAAATAGAAAAAAAAAAATATTTTTAATGTGGGTTGGTCCGTTGTTGCTCTGACTGCCTCATATATAACCTACATGATATACCTACGGAATATAAAATATTTTATGTACAACCTTTTCGACTATCTCTCATAGACACTTATGTATATCTAAAAAGCAACGAAGGGGAACGGAGTTACCCGATTTACCTGTATCACCTCCCCCCTCAACCCTCGCCCCGTCTATATAACTTTATGGCTGGCAAGCCTAAACTACCACCTTAAGTACCTTTCCCAAAAATTTACACCCTCATTTCCGCAACCCCGTCTCAGTAATTCAAGCGGGATTTATTAGCCCCGGTAATTTCCCAACCGAGACCGTTGCTCCGCGTTTCGTTTCCAGTTTCTAGGTTTCCACAGTCAAGACGTTCGTTTCATCAGACGGCACACTTCGGGGTGAGCGTTTCAGCCGAAGGTGCTAATAGTTCGGCCGAAGAGCCAGACGTCGGCCCCGGCGCGCAAGGAAAATCCTGGGAAAGATTTCCTGCGGGCGTTTAGAAGTCGAGACGAGTGAATCCTAACAGGAGTTTCAGCGTAGCTCGTTAGGTCGCAGCGGTGGAAGGCCTTTCTTATCTAGAGCCATACGCGATCTCGGAGGCACCGTAGGTAAGCGGAATCTGAGGTTTTTTTTCGAGCCGTGCGGCGAGCCTGGAGGTAGAATGGGGAGCGGGGAACGGCAGCCTCCGCTCCGAACACCTATTTGATTTTCCGAGGTACCGTTTTCTTCTACGAATCTAGCCCGATCCGTCCGTCTGGCGAGAGCCAGACACGGACTCGTATTATGTACACCTAAAGGGACGCGGACTTTCCACGTATCCCTCGTGTCTGCTACTTTTTGTTCTTCTCCTCCACCTACGCGCGGCTACCGCTTCATCCGAGAAACCGAACGGGCAGCGTTTTCAATTTCAACGTTTATTAGGTCGTGCCGCTGAAGTCTTCGCGTTGCACGTAATCGGAATTGTGGGGTAATTCTAGAATATTTGTGGATGTTCACAAAAGATGCAATGTTATGATGGGGTACTTAACCCTTCGTTGACACTCTGGGTGTGAGCCACCCATAAGCTGATTTCGACGCTTTGTACATTGTATATGCAAAATAAATACCTTCTTTCCAAAGCCGACTTGCAAACTAGTTTTTCGCTGAAAATATTATATCTGAACAACAACTCTGTCGATTTTTAGCTTCTAATATTGAGATTTGTAACAGTCACATTCTTTTTTAAGTTTTTTTTTTCGTTTTTCTCGACATATGGTAATCTAGAATTTTTTTACAAAAATTTTGATAAAATTTGAATAAAAAAACTAGTGTAATACATTCTACAGAGCTTGAAATTGATAAATAATTTTTTTCATAATAATTCAATTCTTTAGACGGGAATGGCAGTCGTTCAAAAATTGCTCTGGGTGTGAGCCACTGTGGTATGTCAAAGTTGATCGAAAAAAGAGGTGTGTCAACGAAGGGTTAATGAGGTCTCCCTACCTTGGCGGACGAAAAATGATGCGAACTTTGGGAATTTTTTAAAACAAAACCATTAGGTAAATATATTTAGTTCCAGTTTTTTGGCTTCATTTGTCAATCTTTAGAGAGTGTGAAAAAAAAATTGTATGCAAAAATAGTGTTTATAGCCGGAGTTATAGCGCTTCAAATATAGCGCTATAAAATAAAATCAGCTGTTGTAGTTGTCTGAAACAGAAAACTTAAAAATTTGTGTAATCTGAATGAGTGTGGTTATTGCCTGAACTAGATTAAATGAGAAATAATCAAAATTAAAAAAAAAATGGTAGCATCTAAAACGGACATTGATTTCTGCAAAACCTTCGCCGGTTTTTTAAGTCGCAAAAGTCTACTTTTGCGAAAACCGACTTAGTTTTAGTAGTCGTTTTGAGAAAAACACGTTTAAAGTTTTAGGTACCGTCTTTTTAATTAATTTTTTTTTTAAATGTTACCTAAATATGTACAAATATAAGCATAAAGTTAATTTGAGGGTTTCTTTAAAAAATTCCAAATATCGCGCTTCTTTTCAGGCCATCAAAGTAAAAAATGTTAATATAACAGAATGTTCCAAAAACTTGCGAATGTTCCCCCAGTTCACGGTATTTATTTCATATCCATTTGTGATGGTATAACTATTATTGGAACATTAATGGAACCTGGAAGTATCATCAGATATTTCTGTTTATTCAAAGTCACGCTCTGTTTACTCATTTTCCGAAGTCACTAGAACTCCTCTTGACACACTGTGCGCATGAAAAAAGAACTGACTCCCTTTTAAAGAGACCAGCAAGCTTATCATCGCCCGAATGCAGTTCTTTATGAGGCACCAGGCAGTCTTGCTATCGGCATCCGGCCTGACAACTTCCGCCTTGGCTCTGGTAACTCATCGCCAACGAAACATCTGCATCCTTCTTTTGTGTCCCCTCTATCGTCGCTTTCCGTCCCTCTTGTCCTCGGCTATCTCGTTACCTGCTGCAAAGGACTTTAATTCGCTGAGAACAGTCTCGAAATACAATACCCGTGCGATAAAATAAAATAATATCAGCGCCCAACCCCCGCAGCAACAGTTTCGCCTCCTTCGCGTTTCCTGATCGATCGTATTTCGCCGTCACTGTTTTAGAATCCGATCTCGGTATTTTATTAAACGATAGGCACTTTAACACGTTACAAGTCCAAGGAGAAAGCCAGTAATTTATATTATATGTACAGATAGCTTTGCATGGCTCTTATCAGGCAATTACTCTTGGAAATTAATTCTTCTTCGCCTGTTGTTCGCAAAGCTACCGAGGTTTCTTGCGTTTCGAAGGGCAGCATTGGTTGTATAATATTTTAATTTGAAATAGTCTAGACAATTCTAAAATTAATTCAATATGGCAACTCACGTATGGGTCATTGCTAATTCGCTATATGAAAAAGAGGTGAATTGTCTGAAGCCTCTGTGTTTAAACCTTTCCCAATTTTTTTCGCTCAAAATTTGCCGCCCCCCCCCCAATTTCTTTCGCTCAAAATTTGCCGCTCCCCCAATTTCTTTCGCTCAAAATTTGCCGCTCCCCCAATTTCTTTCGCTCAAAATTTGCCGCTCCCCCAATTTCATTCGTTCAAAATTTGCCGCTCCCCCAATTCCTTTTGCTTAAAATTTGCCGCTCCCCCAATTTCTTTCGCTCAAAATTTGCCGCTCCCCCAATTTCATTCGTTCAAAATTTGCCGCTCCCCCAATTTCTTTCGCTCAAAATTTGCCGCTCCCCCAATTTCTTTCGCTCAAAATTTGCCGCTCCCCCAATTTCTTTCGCTCAAAATTTGCCGCTCCCCCAATTTCTTTCGCTCAAAATTTTCCGCTCCCCCAATTTCATTCGTTCAAAATTTGCCGCTCCCCCAATTTCTTTCGCTCAAAATTTGCCGCTCCCCCAATTTCTTTCGCTCAAAATTTGCCGCTCCCCCAATTTCATTCGTTCAAAATTTGCCGCTCCCCCAATTTCTTTCGCTCAAAATTTGCCGCTCCCCCAATTTCTTTCGCTCAAAATTTGCCGCTCCCCCAAATTTGTTGCTCCATAAAATTTGCCGCTACTCAAATTAATCCGCCCCTGATCGCTTCTGAATATTTATACGGAAAATATAAAATACTGCATACATATGTACCTACGGTGCTTGGACGTATGCGACTCGTGCCTCCAGAACACTAACCTCTGGATTTACACAATGTTAACGGTTTTAAATGCGTGTGCGTAGTGGTTTCGTGACCGCATAGTTTCCCCGCCGTGTCTTCTTCTCCGGCATTGTCGTATTTCACTCTATTTTGCGGCTCTCCCCATTGCCCGATTATCTCGTGCCTACCGCGAGCCCAAAAACAACGGACGTCAGCACGTTTCCCGGAGCGGAAACGTATTCCGTTGAGTTCTGTGCAGAAACTTCACTTTCGAACACGTTCAGCGAGGGGGCGATAATTATGTTACATTTTTCACTTCGGTTCGAGGAAAGTTTCGTATTCGATAAATATGTATCGTGAGTCAACGGTTACTCACGGCATAACAGTGTAGATTGGCGGAAAGAAACATTTAAAAGTCTTGGATATTTAAAAGAAAAAAAGTTACAAGTTTCTTTTCCTATGTTTTCTTTCGTAATGTTGTTCGCCCCCTTGTTTAAGGAAAGCGCGCTCGAATTAAGTAATTGCAAATCGCTTTGGGGTAAATCACGAGCCGTAGCCGCTCGTTAAATTATCGCAAGGATACTCAGAAAAACGTAGCGCGTCGAATTAAAGCATGTTCCGTTGCTACGACAGCTGATCAGATGCAATTCCATTGTTATGCCAACGTTATCGGGTTACGAGTACGCTCCTGGGTATAAATATATTTTGTTGATCGTTACGTACATTTACAAATGCATTTTAAGTAATATTACGAGTCCTACGCGGTGGTAATATGTTTGCCTGAATGTAGAGAACGCGGAGCACGTCTAAAAAGTCCTGCTCATTTAGAAACCCTTTACAGGCTATTAACCTTTCTTACAGCTTCATTAGCACGGTGTTACTTATCTATCCCCGAGCGCTATGTTAATTTTAGAATTAAATGGGTGTTTAGTATTAGCTAAAATTAATCCTGCCTACGATTAAAAATGCCACTTGATTGGGTACAACGCGGCACAATGCCCATAAATGTTCCGTACACGTTGTACGATCGATAAAGACGGGCTTAGCATAGAAAAGGTTAACATACCTCATTTGAGGGTCACCTATTTAAAATCTATTATTCCATGATTAAACAGCCACCTGTAATAATAATCCTCTCCACTAAATGTCCCCAACTAAACAGTCAAAAACATTTGCAGCATACTAAATTCACTCGAAATTGTAGCAGAACGCGAAACACCATCCGCTTCACGTCTTAAAAATCCGCCACTCGAAACCCACTCGCTCGCTCGACCTTCTCATACGATTCTCGAAGAAACGCCCTGCGGCAAATAAAATGTTCGACACTCCTTTAAAGCATCCACTAGGGATCGCTAAATATTCAAGCGAACTAGGAAATAACAATACACAATTCCGCCAACAACCAAGTGGCATTTTTCCCTCGAGCAAGCCAGCTAACCTAAAGAAATGGACACAAAAGCCAGCAGACATCGATGGAAACTACCTACATCTGGCGGCTGGTGGGTCATTAGCGCGTCTAATTAAATGAGAACGCTCTGTCGCGCCACGGTAAACGCAAACGGTGCGAAAACGTGAATTCGGAATGACGAAGATGCGGCTGCATTGTTGTGCGAGCGACGTTGCTAGGTCACCGGTGCATTTCACGCGGCAGCGCGTGCTACCTGCCCCTCCGTCGAGGCCTCGCGCAACATTGGACGTCACGCATTTTCAGTCACTTCTTGTATTTCACGGGGATATCCATAGAGTTATAACTGTATATCCCTGGGCCCGGTATAGGTCTTGGCATTAACTATGTTACGTAATGACTGGTTTTCTCGGGGAACGAATATCTCGGTTGTACGGTGGAGGGGGGAGCTCCTCGTTCCTCCTTGCGCGGCGACCGTTCGCTCGCTCGCCCTCTGCGGGATCGCGAGTAAATCGCCGAGTACAGTTACTTATTTGTACAAACACGAGAAACTCGAGCGACGATGCCGGTCACAACAGGTACGCCGCCTGGTATCGAATAGTTAACACGTGTGCGAGCAAGTTTAAGCGAATTAGCAATAACTCGTGATGTGAGTTGGCGTATTAAATTAATTCCAGAATTGTCTCGACTCTGTGAAATTAATATATTTTATGATATTTCGCGAAAATGGCGGCATACGGTTGTTAGCTCAGGGGCGCCAAATCTCCAAGTCCGCCACGAATTATGGGAATGCGAATACAACTCGTTACGCAATGTTGTAGCGAAAGAAGTATGGAACGAATGTGTTTGGTAATTATTCGGATAGATTTAACAGTTTCGTCGTCGGAATGATGGGGCCGCGATAGTGCACTGTTATTCTGGTCATGCATACAGCACTCAATTGAGGCTATTCCACTACCACCACACGATACGGATTCCGACAGAATTTGGTCGCTTCCTGGTGCTATCGTGGTTTCGTCATTGCAGTGGAGAAGTGTTATAACAGCTTTCAAAGTATCGCTCACGTCAGTATTGCGCTTTGAGTATCTTGGGGAAGCAGAGAGACTTCTACTTGGTTTTCAGAGATTTTCTGACGAAATAATGTGGTAAAAGCGCTTGTAAATAAAATGGTAAAAGCACTTATAAATAATATGGTAAAAGTAGGTGCTTTTAATCTTTCTTCGGTGCCATCTAACGGTCTCCCCGTAATTCAGGGAATTGTAATCCTAAGTTATCATTGAAAAATTATCCCACTTGACATACTTCCCACAAAATTGTCGCATCTTGAATATACTAAACGCGAACAACTCGGTCCTGACAATGAGCGAAGAGTAGAAAGCCTTCTTGCCGAGGTAAACGTCCAATCTCAGTGAGCAATGATTTCTACTTTCACGAGTTCAACTAATTCGTTCTGTTTCGTGCAATTATCCGTCCCGTTGGCGAATTTACGCCGCGACGCGTGGTCATTTTGCGAGCGTGACGCAAAGTTTCTTCAAGATTGCTGTAAACAAAAAAAAGATTAAGCGACGTGTATCGGTCGTAGAAATACAGTTCGTTTCATTTAGTTTAACTGTTATTCAACCACTGATAACGTTACGCTGCTTTCCGTCACCGTTCCACTGTCATGTCAGCCAATTTTTTTGGAAAAACGTTGAGCAGCTAGAGTATCCCGCTCGGAGCTGTAACATAGCCGTTATTAAGTTTCTCCCGCTTTAGATTTTTATCGTCGCACGGTGACCAGCTTGCCTCCACTTTGCGAAATGAGAACGGATTCCGCAACGAGGAAACGTTTAGGAGAGAACTCGGTTCCTACTTTGGCAACGATGCAGATTGCCGTTCCAAATAGCTAAATTGACCGTGGGTACGTGGAAAGTTCTCATACGTGTTCAAGTGACAATTTCTCTTTCACCAATTGATCGAAAAGACTGTAACGCGTCACGTACGTATGATCGAAAGTAGGTTGCCCGCCTGAGCCACCATTCCGATATTTCGTTTGCTTTTCGTTAAAGGTGCAGCGAAATAGGCGCATAGATGCGTTTCACGCGAATTCGGCTACGGCTATCTTTTTAACAGTACAGCTCTTATGTGTACAGTGTTCGAGCCGAGCCGGGACCCGAACGGATCCGAGTAACCCGAATGTTTCGGGCAGCTCGATTCTTTCGGGTAACTCGATTTTTTTCGGCTAGCTCGACTTTTTCGGACAGCTCGATTCTTTCGAGTAGCTAAAAAACGAAGCGATCTGAACATTCCGTAAGACGACGGCGACAACGACGGTACCGTTTAGAAGATGGAATTCGGAGTTCACTTTTTGACACTTTGAGGCTGCGTATCTCCTAAACGGCTGGTCCTACGTCGTTTTTGACGAAATTTCGAAAGAAAACTCAACCAAAGAAAGATATAATCTCCTCCTTTTAAAACGTCCCATGTATTTTAAGCAGTTGTCGGGTTGCCCGGATTACGTTCGAACTGTTGGAAAAAATCGAGCTATTCGAAAGAATCGAGCTACCCGAAAAAAAATCGAGCTACCCGAAAGAATCGAGCTACTCGAAACATTCGGGTTACTCGGATCCGTTCGGGTCCCGGCTCGGCTCGAAAAATCGAGTCCCACTCGGTTCGCATTTCAAGCTACTCGAAACGCTTCTCTTATCAGCTCTGCAATATTACGATGTTTCTGCAAAGGGAAACGAGTGCATTAAAGTTTATGCAAATCGACCGATCTTTCTGAGCGGAACGCCCGCTGCTACATTCAAATTGCGTAAGACCGCCTGAATTTCTTGCCAGGCATGATAATCGGTCGAAACGCAGAGATACCGATCGCGCTGCAACTAGGAAAATCGTAAAATATGGCTGTACGAGCTGGTAGCTCTAAATGTAAAAGGTGACCAAGACTTTCTCCCAATGTTTGATAGCCGTTACTGCGAATCCACGCGGAATACTGGAAAGCGAGTTTCGCGACGCGTATCCGGGCGCTGTGACTCTTAAACGTGCCGATTGGTCGGCACTATTACTATCTCGTAGAGTAAAAAATTTTTGTTATTCGCATCTATTTTACAAATGGCGTCACGCGAGGTTGAATATGCAGCGTTTTTAAAAAACGTGTCTTTGGTTTTGCCCTGAAATTGAGCTTAAAAATAAAGATACAACGGTTTCCCTGGAATATGTTTCTCCTGGAACCTGTAATTTCGGCCTGAACCTCGGAGAGAATAATTGAACCAAAATTATTAAAATAGCGACTCTTGGGAGAAGACGATCTCTAAAATAAATGCTGATTTTCGGGGTGAGATATCTGTTTTCTTTTTTTGCCTGTACTTCCGAAAGTGACCGATGGATGATCGAGATGAAACTTGGTGGGTATTACGAGGGGTGTGGACAGACCCCAAATATAAAATTTTAGCATCGGTAATTAATGCGTTCAAAAGATAACTACAGAGGTAATTGTGCATAAAAGGATACACCTTACCAATTGTTTTTAATCACTTTACCACGGTTTCCCCCCTTAACAATATTTCCGTTGACTTATACCGACACAACGCATTCCACTTTCTAACTTATCCCGGGTATTAGTATTGATTGTGGCTAGATTAGTGCGGAGGGGCGCGCGTCCGCTCGCGGGCGCGTAAAGCATGGTAGCGAACCGATGTGAGTTTGGCGATGCTAAAAACGAGACTGTGGTTACAAAATTTCAAAACTGGAAAATTGTGGGACGGAAAGGCTCTCGGGTAGGGAGGCCTGCACCAACGTCCAAAAAAATTTCAACAAAAATTAGCAATTCTGCACCAACGTCCAAAAAAATTTCAAAAAAAATTAACAATTCTGCACCAACGTCCAAAAAAATTTAAAAAAAAAAATTAACAATTCTGCACCAACGTCCAAAAAAATTAACAATTCTGCACCAACGTCCAAAAAAATTTAAAAAAAAAAGGAACAATTTTTTATTAATATTTCGGAAACTAATAAATACCCGAAGCTACAATTTTAGATTTGAGGTTCACACCACCGCCCCACCTCTCCCCAAACCTCATCTCGATCGGCCACCGGTCCCTTTCGGAAGTATATCCTCTTTTTTATCCCGGGAACCAGAGTTTTTACACTGCAATGCTGCCGTTCAAGGCAGGAATGAATATATTTTAAACACGCTGTAAAAATTTCAAGTCGATCCGATTTCGTTTTTTTACAATCACTGCAAAACCACAGAAAAACCGCCTACACTTCAGCCAACTGTGGCGCCGACATATATATGTATATATTATCAAAAGAATTTTTTTTTTGTTTATAGCATTAATAAATATTATCCAAAAGTACCAACTCATAATCTGTATTCATTTCCTTGTAATTAATTCCCCCAGAAAGTTAAATTTTTACCAAATCTGACTGCTCTCGATTCCATTATTCTGCTGACTTATTCAGTGAAAATATGACGCTACTGACGTTGAATATATTTTTACATTCACAAATACAGTTTTAAATACATTACCGTTGCAAGAGTGGCATCGTTTCCATTTCCTCTTCTTCGGGGAAGAAGAATACCTTTGAAAATATTCCTCGTCAAGGAATAATAAGCTCCTGCTCCTTCGCAGAAGCTTCCCGCGCAACGGTCTTCGTGATTGCATTATTTAATGATAATTAACGAGGCGGTTAATTGGGGGACGAAAGTTTTATTACCGGTAACTCGATTATAGTACCGATATATGAATGCCTCTTCCTTTTCATGCCGCGGTCGCCAGATCGACGAACAAAAGCCTCGCATCAATGACGTAACGCGTTTGTGCGGTGATATAGCGTGATGAACTTACGCGCGTGATGTCAGTGTAACGTAATCGTGCCTCGACATTTAGCGATATGCATTTCTCAACGCAGCCATTAAGATATCGTAGTCTAACGCTGATTAAAAGCAAATACTCGGCTCCAACAGCTGAATGGAAACCGAGCTCGCAGAACCTTCGCGTCCACGTTCCAAATTTCAGCTATTGTAACGATCTCAAGTCACGGAATTCAGTCTTTTCGCGACTGTTAATTCATGATTCCCGAGAGTAGGTATCTGGAATCTGGATATCCGGTTGTTCGATAGTTACACGCCTAGCTGAACGGCCCTGTGGGATATTAGGGTGGCCCTTATTTTCAACATGCAATTTCTTTTCCTCTCAACCCCTAACACGGTTGCATTTCTTAAAAAAAATAGCCCCTGAAAAAGATTATTGCGATCGGTCAACAGGAAAGGGTGCCGACCAGGCCTTAATGTTTAGAATTCTACAATGGTTTGGATGTAAAGAATTTTTAAAAAATGGTTAGCCGTATCAAAATTTTGTTCAAATAATATTAAAAGAGCATTCAATTTTCTACAATTATTGTATACGTCACTAAAAAATTTATAGGTATACAGTAATTGTAGAAAACTGAATGCTCTTTTAGTATTATTTGAACAAAATTTCGATAGGGCTAACCATTTTCTAAAAATTCTATAAATTCAAATTATTGATGAATTCTAAACTTTAAGGCCTGGCCGGCACCCTTTCCTCTTTTCCGATTGCAATAACTTTTTCGGGGACTATTTTTTTTGTGAAATGCAACCATATTAGGGGGATGAGAGCAAAGAAATACGAAAAAATAATCGGCACGTATAAATAAAGCCCACCCTAGTGGGATATAGCGATTTATTAACGATCAACGATTAGAATAAGCTCGTTGGACCGTCATCGGTTTCGACTTCACGGCGCATAGAGAACTTAGTAGAACAGCTCGTTTCACGTGTTACATCCGATGCGTTGCACTTGCACGCGCGCCAGCCACGAGCATCTGCCCGCCATCCGGCTCTATTTACCACTTGTGCTCGTTAATTTCACGACACTCCGCGCCTTCGTGTTAATTGAGCGTTTTAATAGATCCCCTGCAAGTCGAATTGTCCGAAAGGAGGAGGGCTGTGACGCGATCTCTGAGACACGCGGGTCACCCCGCGATTTTAAATATTTTATAAGAGCCAGTATCAATTAGAAATTAAATAACGGCGTGCAGAGGATAATCCTTTATTTTCCACTCCGTAACACCAGATTTGTGTTACGAACTTGTTACCTAGCTTTGCGGAAGAGGCGGCTAAGAATTGGAAAGGCAGAGGCAGAGATTTCGCAACGAAATGTTGCAGTTAGAAATACTTTCCAAATTTCAGCCCCGCCGCGTTACAAGTTCTCTCGCGAATATCGAAGAAATATCAAGATCCATTGCAATCGCGCGCTTTTTCGCGAAGCCGCTGCGCGATACTCCTTGACCCGTTTATCTGGCATAGCGAATAAAAGGCGAGGAATCCAACGTATATGTGTGATTAGCGTAGCACGGAAATTCATTTCGTATCTATCGCGAAACAGTGCATTTTATTCGTGCTTACCGATTACATCCTGCAGTGTACACTGTGTATGTACCTACTTGGCGCGCGTTTTGCTTTCGTAACGGAGTTGTTGCTTTTGTGGTTTATTGACCTCTTAACATCCTTACAGTGACTCTCAACGGGATAGCGTCGTTGGAATTTCGATAAATAACGAAAATCAACTAGCACTTTTTTTTATTCTTTTGGGAAAGAAAATTTGCATATTCAAGATCCAGAGATCCAGTGGCAGAGTGCGCCACTGCATGGCGTACAGATCTATTTCACCATCAGTAATGACCTCATAATTTAATATTATCGCAAAGGGACGCGATTAATTTATGAAAGAAAACATTTAAATCTATCACTCTTGTGCCGTTATTCTTTCTCACTTCGTATCGAACTATTTTCTTTTCGCTACTTCTTTGGAGGCGCATAATCTTTTTTTGCGTAGCAATTCTCGTCGATGCATATACCTACGTTTAATGCGTTCGTTTCTGCGCCGTTGAAGTGCAAAAGGCGTGAAGCAAATTGTTGCTGTGAAAGTAGGAAACATAAGAGAGATAAAAACTACGCTAAAAACCGATAGGCATGCGAAAATGCTTGTTATGCATTTACGGCAAGAACTTTAAGACCGCGAAGATTACCGTCACGAAAACCTTAGAAAGCGATAGTCTCGTTATAAAACGCAATATTATTTTTGCACTCGACTACAATCAAGTATCGGTTACCAGCGAAAGTGGAGGATTGTGTGCGTACAAACACGTAACATAGAAGCGGTTGTTGAAACGAAAGTTCACTTCTCCAGCTGGATGTTTCATTTCTGGGTTGAAAAAGTGCAAACTGTGGAAGCATCGTTGTAGCAGAAAGAAATGTAATTTTTTGCAATTTCCACTTAGCTACAAGTAGTATACGTTTAATCGTTCACCGTGTCAAGGCTGTAAAGTGGAATAATTACATGGAATAAAGAAGTAGTACTTAAAAGAAAGGAGGAGAAATCTTTGAAAACACAAGTTAAATTATTATTATTATTATTATTAATAATAATGGAGGAGAAATCTTTGAAAACACAAGTTAAATTTGTATTATTATTATTAATAATAATAATGGAGGAGAAATCTTTGAAAACACAAGTTAAATTATTATTATTATTATTATTATTATTAATGGAGGAGAAATCTTTGAAAACACAAGTTAAATTATTGTGTTTTCAAAGATTTCTCCTCCATTATTATTAATAATAATAATAATAATTATAATTTAACTTGTGTTAACTTGTATTATTATAATAATAATAATAATAAAATTAAAGGAACTCGAAGGGTTGGGAACTTCCTGCAAGATAAATTACCAGTGCTTGATGTTACGAGGAATGCGACAAATAGCAACAAAAGGAGAGTGCAGGATCGTTGAGAAGTTTCACCTGACCAGTAATGATACTTCCTGCTAGTTAGGTGGACTACGCCGGTATATACTGATTGGTCCAGCATTTTAAACTTAAACGAGTTCCGCCGATACGTTACGTTCCAAGGTGGTTCATTTAATAGCCCGGAAACTTCCTACGGCCTTTATTCACACTAAACACTTGGCGCGAAGATGTTTCCTTTCAATTAATCCTAGTCACTTTCGTCCGTACGATTACCCGTAATAATATAACTAAGCCTTTTTCTACGTCTCCTTTATATTGAATTATATTTAATTTCATAACGAAATCTTTAAGAAATTCTATGCCTCTTTTATTGTTTATAAATCGGAGAGCTTTTCATTCTGATAGCTTGAGAATGCAGGCCAAAGGCCTGTGTTTATTACGACGTAACTGGAAATACTGGAGCCTTTTCGCGTTCCCCCGGTCTTTCTCGGTTCGCCTATTATTTTATTGGTTCTTTCTCTCCGTATCGCGTCAGAAATCGAGAAAATCGAAGTTCGCCTCGAGTAGACCTAACAGAACTAAATTCTTCACGCTCCACTTACTTCATAACTCGCTCCGTCGAAAGAAATTCAACTTATTCAGGTCAAATGTTACAACTGTTAAGATTTATTTCACGGTATATAGTTTGCAACGTTTCTACCTAAATAGCAAGCTTATTAACTGAGTTTATCATTAATCGCGTACATACTAAACAAGATTAACCATCTTCGAACGCCACGCGATGAGTTTTACTTTCCTCGTTAAGTATTCAGCCACTTTCGGTATCAATTAACATTAATCGCGGTGTTAATTCATAGGCGATTTTATTATCAAGTCGATGGCGTGGCGATTACGTCGAAGATTCCACAGTTTCGTCGACTTTTTTTGCTCTAATGATCAGTGAAAAATCAGTCGTATATTCTATACAGGGTGTTCGAAAAATATTTCATTAAAGCTCGCTAACGCGTTGAGCAGACTAAGAACGACGCGAAGTAAGCCTCGTGCATAGCAGTGGCCCACACTTAGAGCATATATGTAGACATGTAACTTGTAAGTCTCACTGAGAACTCGAAACTGTCGTCAACATCGTGCGAGAGAGGAAGACAGGCGATTGAGAATCTATATTTCTCTCTCTCGGACCAGTTCGCACATGTCTTTCTCTCTCGCGTGATGTTGGCGACAGTTTTGAGGACAGGAAACATAAGGCAACGAGACCTCCAATAATATAAGCTCTAAGGACCCACAAATCCATTATTTCCCCTTGCGATCTTCTTACAAACATGGAAAGTTATATATTAGCGAAGATCTTTCGATATTTTGATAAACTGCCACTGAACAGTATTTTTGTAAGCACTCAAATTTTTGGTTACCGAATCACTGTGAAGATGACAGCAGCAATCATTACGACGAGGGCGGTAATTACGAATATAGGAATCAATAAAACGATATCGCGAAGCTGAAATATTCAAGCAGCCCAATTTCTCTGATACGCAACTTTCGGCAGAAATGTTAAATCTGGCTAAACGTTTTAGGAACACCCTGTATAATGCAGCATCACTGGCGTTCGTAATATGGTAGCTGCCATACTCTCGGCAGCAGCTTCGGACAGGATTGATGTATACTTTGAGAGAGTATTATCACAGTTTTTCTGACCTGGAAACATATTTCCTTTAGGAGGGCGACGGGTGCTCCACTTAACTCCGCTAATTGATAATAAAACGTAAAAAGAAAAAAAGATGGTAAGAATCACTCGCTTTAAATTGCCCAGTTGCCGAAATTACATATTTTACGCTGAGGCCGGATCGTTAAATTAAAAATTCTTTCGATTCAAACCCCGTGCCGTCGAATTTGAATAATCGAAGCGTCGTTCCGTTGCAATATAAACCATTTTCGCTTAATCTTTTACAAAGTCTATTCCGATTAAAGTAAGTATGAAATAGGCACACGACCTTAAGGTCTAGAATGTGACAAAACAAGCAGGTACCGGATGGTGTTCTCAACTTGGAGAATGTGATCACTGCTTCTTACACTCACATATCCTCCGAGATATATTAAGCACATAATCGAGAAAGGAACAACGGCATTCCTCATGCGTGTACTAATAGGTAGTTACAGCCGCCTCTCCGGCTATATGTATTTAAGGAATTGCTAAAGCTATAATCATTGTACGTACGGGGTCGTAACGCGTTTCAACAACTGTTCGATCTCTCGTCGTTCGTTATGCACGGGCTAAATTGAATTATACGTTTCTTTTCGCAGTTGCAGAATGCATCGAAGGGCAAGGAGGCTGCAAGAGGTGCAGAGATGGTACGTGCGCCAGATGCGCGGTACTTTTGCATCAGGGAACATGTGTCGATACTTGCCCACCTGGTCACATCGCAGATTGGTCGACGAGAGACGAATATATGGGCAGAATTTGTAAAGAAACCGGGTATATGTTTGGATTCACTGGCAGCCAGGTAGCGATTCTGGTGGGTGTCGTCTCTGGAGCCACTATATGTATCCTTATTATATTGTGCGGAGCTATAATTGTACATAGAAGAAAGAAAAAAGCTGCCAAATTTATCCAGCAATTTGAGGACAGGTACATTCCTAGTATGCTACGATTGTAAACTGCGAAATGGATATCGGTGGTTACGAAGGAAAAGACGTGCCTCCGCTTGTGTTTTAGCGCAGAGAGAAGAGAATTCTTGAAACACCTCGCGACGCTTAGGGAAGAGGGCAATACATTTCTGTCTATGCTCAACGATACTAGGAGACAAGTTAGAGAATTATACTACTCCGGGAATAACGGGGACGGTGCTGTCGGCATACAAGCGTATAGGTATGATTATTTCTACATTTAATACGACGCTGTAACGTATAAATTATTTTCTATACCATAATTGTAATTTATAGACCAGTTCTGCGCGATTTAGCGAGGATACTAGTTTTTATTAATAGAAGGGACGACGAGATACCAGTTCCTCCGGACGATTGGCAGAGACTTTTTTCATGGGCGGAGAGGCTCTTGAGGCGTTACAAGAGGCACAGTTCTCCGGAGGTAAATTGAATATTCCGTTAAAGATTGATTTCAAGATACCCGATTTCAAGACGCTTGGCATTTTAAATTTTACTTCTTTTTCACGCAAGTCTTTAAAACATTTTGGTGAGTGATACGTATTAAAAGAATAATTAATGTAACTAGTTTCCTGAATTGCACGGCAGGGAGGGTATACTTTAATCGAAAGATCGCATATGCTGATGACGAGTGACAATTCATACGAACATTTGAGAATGAAGCGATGTACCGAATGCCTGCTCTTATATTTTAAGGTGGCTCAACTTGTGACATTCTTGCAACAACCGACAGCATCGGTCCAAATGAACGTACCGCAGCAAGTGACAATCACGCAATCACCTCAGCCGTACGAACTGAGAACCACTCCGACTAATCTGACTACATTCCAAGCGAACGTACCACTTGCAACATTTCAAGCGAGCGATAAATCAAGTATCAGTCCTGCGAGCTCCAGCCTTGGATACGTAAAGGACAGCCCTGTGAGCTCCAGCCTCGGACAGAACAGCTCCGGAGTGTACAACGAGAAACTTAGCCCAAATGGATCCAGTATAGGACAAACAACTCCGCTAGTATACGACAACCAAAAACGACTAAAATCCTCCAGTACACATTTCCAAGAGCTTGCCATCTCGACGTTTAATCATACTTATAATACCGGCGCGACTATAACAGGGCCAGCATGTGCAATAGATGAGTGCGAGGCGAGTGGACTTGACCGTGAATTAAATCCGCAGTGGGAATTTCAAAGTACTACAGAGGCTGCTAACTATACCATTTTGTCAGATTGGTCGCCTGCTCGTGAATACCTCATCGACGATTTCACAATTCTTGGTTTTCGACCGCAAGATGAAATTACAACGGAACTGTAAATAATATTATATGTAACATGTACATTTCTTCGTACCATGGTATTTACTTGTAAAAATATTCTCTCCATTTATGGACAGTATTTTCATTTGTTTTAATATTTAAAACTACCACCTGAAAACTCAATGCACTCTCATATTATTAAAATAATTTATTTCTACCCGATATACTTTTACGAAATCGTGTTTCAATCATTTTTTAGGAAATCAGATTTTTAAAGGATTAAGCGATTTACATATAATTTATTTAAATCTTTCATACATATACAGGATAAAACATTTAAGGCTGCGATCGAAAGAATCTCTATTATTTAAACTTACGTTTCGTGTATTTTGTCATACACGAGGTTTATAACGTATATGCAGAGATGTATAAATCATTCACTTGGGTGAGCAACTCGTGTAAGGAATCGTAAACTTTTTTCACCTGTCCTACCTCTACGATATGTTATAAAAATTTGGTCACGTTTTCCTGGTTAACCCTGTATATGTTCATACACGTTCATTCTATAATATAAAAAATTTATAATGATACCAAATAACCGTAAGCGTTTGTTGTAGACGATATTTTTTTTATTTAATTTCTATCTTGTACGCATATGTTTAATTATTATTGTATAATTTACTATACTAGTCAAGATTTCCATTTATTGAGAGTATGGCTTCTAAGATCATGTCTTTGTATTACCAACAGTTGAAGCAAGTTCGTAGGAATAAATTTACATATTTTCTAAAAATACTCTGTATTGGTTTACTAACATATCACTACCAAAACGAAAACATGTGTGTACACATATTTGTATGTATTATTAAACGGAATGATTCTTATAAAATGACCGATACGGTTACCACAAAAGTTCGAGAACATATAGAAGAATTGTTCATGCAAAAATAAATGCATCGTTAACACCGCCGAGCAATTTTTTTTACAATATCTTCAAACTTGAAACGTAATCTCATTGATCACTTTATAAAAATCATTATATATCAGGCCGAAATGGTCGGTTGTATGTACAAATTGATGTAAATATTGATATTTTACTAGCAAATCTAGGAAAATGTTAAATATAATATATATGGATGTAAAATAATTACACCTATAACTTTCCCTGTACTTATAACCATCTTCCCTTTTAGGTACAGAATATTCCCTGAGTAGTAAACTGTCATTAAAGTTCATATAATTATTTCGCAACATATTTACTTGAACCATACAAGATTATATTAATCCCCTACGAAAATTATACCTACTTGTACTTACAAAAGAGTATCACCAGTTCGACACACTTTCGAGATACATAAATTGAAAAACGATTGCACAGATACATATATTTCTTTGATTCCGCGAGAAATTATATTAGAAAATATTAGGAAGAATTAGTAAAAGTCCCTCATATGTATTTAAGACCATGACAAACGAAAAGAAAATGATTTTCCATAAAAGCCATGAATGTGAATATATTTCTAAATATTGGCGGGCTTTCGGGCAGGAAGTGATTAAATGGCGCGCGCAGCCGGATGCTGCGCGCGCATACTGGACGAGCTAACAAAGAGCACTTGACGTATTTCATTTCGTTATGTTGCAGATCAGGCTTATTATTTCCCGAAAATTTGGCCAGCAATTCGTTTTTCGCAGTGGCAAGCTTTTTTATCGAATGACTTTCGCATACTGTGCCAATTAAAGGACGGTTGACCAAATAATGCCCGTAACGCGTAAGTTCCTGCGGGGTGGGCGAGGGACGCCATGACAGTCGTCGTATTTTCTGTTAACCGCAAGCACGTATGTTCTTGGCAGCGTTTTCGTGAAATTGTTGCGCAGTTTGGCGTCTATACGGATAAAAATTGGCAGCCCCGTTTTCGAAGCCCCGCGGACTTCGCTTGGGATATATTCTGGAGGTGGAGGGCGAGGGCGCGTGGCCATTATCAGGGATTTGCTTGTGGGTACCCGTGGCGAGGTGAGACGTCGAGAGGCGGCGAAAGGCGTCCCCCCCTGCGTCGGGACGCGTGTCTCCCCGTGCACGAGACGGCCCAGGGCCGACGAAGCGAGATGCCAGAACCGCCGACGGCACCGTACACCACGTGAGTCCACCCTACGAGCCGCCTCGGTCATCCCTTCGGCCCTCTCGCACGCTTCTCCCGAATCCCCTTGCCCTGAAACCCGAGGAACCTCCATCTTGTGGCCCCTTGTCCTCGTTCTACGAGTCACGATAATTGACGCGTCATATGCCCGAGACACCAGAAGATGGTGCCCGTGAATCCTCTCTTAACTACGGGGAGATCTATGGCAACTCCTGGCAAATGTGGGAATACAGCTGCGTACTCGAACGAGCCGCTGGTACGCTCAAACACTTCTAGCGCTTCACTATTTTCGCTTTGTCGCCCTCGCGAGATTGCATCGGATGAGTCACCCTTTCCCGCTCACTCGGCAAAAAACTCCACGGAATATGTATCTGCGAGGTTAAAGTAACTACTCGCGCTTTTGCATGCCGATAATATCATTTGCAATATTAACCTATCGCCGTGCACATTATATAATAATAAGCGTACGCCCATGCAATTATTTGCAATTCGTTAGACTCGGGGAGAATCCTTCCAGTCTATTTGTATTAAACTAATTGATTTCGAGGTTAAACGTTAGAATTTATTTTACTAGCCTGCCCCGACGATGCGAACGGCATAGGTGGCTAGTATTCTATTTATTAACGAACATGTTATTTTGCAACACCATTAGCATTTTATGGATAATAAAGAAAGGATATGTTTATAGTAGAGTCAATTGCTATTAAATCGTGTATATATGTAAATGAACGTGTGCCTCTTAACCGACGATATCTAAATCAATTTTAATTGAATTGTTTTGCAGGATGAGAAATGAAATATATCAAAAATATTTAGCTAGTAACCAGCAGTGAACAAAGATGAATAGTGAGCAGCATGCATTGCCAGCGACTACGCAGGCACAAGAGGTAAGCATGTATTTCATTAAAACAGGCTAACCACCAAACCACAAATGCGCAACAATTATATGAACACTGGAGATTAAAAATATTCTTAGACAAATTAAAATCATTTATCGATTGGAATATGTTTTCCCTTAATTATGTAATTTATTTAACAGTTGAAAAACATTTAATTTCACTTCCGTTGCTTTTTATCAGTTACCTTCTTACGCTGCTTTTAATTATCAATAATTACTTTTCGTATATTACAGTTGCCTTAGTCATATTTAGAAATGCAACATAAGATTCTGTGTAGATGGTGAGAATTATCGTGTAAATTGCTTGTACCACACTTAAATGGAATAGCTTATGCTTGAATATTTTTTATTTCTTCGCTTGCTCTTTCTGCGATATCAAGTACTTATAGGAGCACATACTTTTACATATTAAGATACAGTTCTGTGAAAGTAGCATGATAACATTTAAACACGTATTGTAATAGTTTAGTTTAAATAATATAAGCTTCTAGCATAAAAACACGTATTTTAAATAGCCTTGCAAATGGTGTCCTCTAGGTGTAATTTTATTATTTACTTTCAGTGACATAGAACTCTGTACATAATAGTAAATACCAATGACGGTACTGGTCGCACGAATTTGTCGAAAAAAAAAAAATTTCATTTGTAACTCTATACCGCTGGAAGCGTAAAAACTGGAAACTAGCGCATTTGTCGATTGGAGCCGAGCCTGGTGCATGCCGCTGCATGCCGTATTAATGTTGTACAAATGTTTGAATGTATATCGGTAGGATGTAAACGCGGGTCAAAGTGGTCGTCCTTCGTACCCAGGTGGTTTGACTACTGCAACCAGTCTTGGCAATGTAGCGAGTACCCCGCATTCATCCGCGGACCTGCGTGTAGGTACAGCCGTAGCGTTAGCCTCCTCGGTAGCTAAATATTGGGTCCTCACCAATCTGTTTCCTGGACCGCTACCTCAGGTCTCGGTCTATCACCATTCCCACCACAACTCCTCGCACAGGAGTAGTGGAGGTGGAGAGGCATCTTCCAAAGAGCCAGCCTCTTCATTGAACCAAGAAATGGCGTTGACTTCCAGTTCGCATCATCAGTCGACGCCTACGCATCATCATCATCAACCTTCAGTTAGCAGTAGCAGCCATCATAGCTCTTTACAACCAAATCCGCAGGTTTGTTTACTTAGAGGTATGCAATGACTAGTTATCGAGCGTAGATTATAGAGGATCCAGGTTAGAATTCGCTTCCGTAGTAATTACAGTAGCGTACTATGTTGCATATCTCTTATATTATATGTGAGTAGATAGTGGAGTTCTGTACCGTAATAAATTATAAAAAATACATACGTATTGCTCGCAATATTTACATTTATGATTTAAAATGCAGCTTTGTCCGAAGTCTGTTTTCTTTCCTTTGCATTTGATTGTACGCTAGTTGTTGTAATTTATATTAAATTTATTATACACGTGCTGCCACCGATACTGCGTTTATAATATTATTTATGTTTGTTAGTCTCCAGAATGTATTAGGAAAAGATATTTAATGTAAGACGTATTTCACATTGAATTTAATAATAGTCTCGATCGTACGATCCTTCGAGGCGCAGAAAGGAATTCAGAGCGATATCATTCTTTTATGTTTCATGTAGCAGATCCCAGTGTCGCTGCCAGGCCTTAATCTAGACGGAGCGCATATACCTGCAAGCGTTAGTCATTTGCAGGCTGCGCATGCACAAATGCAGCAACAAATGCAGGCGCAACAGCAACAGCTGCATCAGCAGCAGCAACAGTCGCAGCAACAGCCCCAACAACAGCAGCAGCAACAATCTCACCATCAGATGCAAAATCATCAAAATGCTCAGAACAATGGACCAACTGCACATAATCAAAACGCACAGAGAGATGATAATAAAGTGAAAGACGAGGGTGGAAGTTGCACAACTGAACGTTGTAGCGACAATCAAGTTCATTGCCAAGTCCAGTGTGATCTCCAGCTGCAGACATCTCAAGATCTACAACAAAGTCTTATGCAACAGCAGCAGCAACAGCAGCAACAACAACAACAGCAGCAGCAGCAACAACAAATCGGTGTGAATATAAGTGGAAATTCTTCGGCCGAAGGCGGAAGTCAGAACAATTCAGAGAAGCCTGAAAAAGAAAAAGAGCTGCGTCAACTGAATATGACACAGTACGTTTGTTTAATTTGTTTGTCTTTTAAGTATGATCATTCCTGTAGCATGACGAGCGATATTACAATTTCTGTGCAGGTTCCAAGTGCCAGATTTAAAACCAGGAGGTCATATGATGGATGTGAGGACAGCCGACGGTTCAGTTGTAAAAATCAGTGCTGGGAATGAACAAGATTTAGCGAAAACCCTTGGGGTTGAAATGGTGCAAAATATGTATAAGGTAAAAATTATTAGAACGTACGATGCGACGTATCCCATATTAACGTAATATGCGATAGATTTATTTGAACATCTCTGGTTGTACGTTTCAGGTGAATGTCGAAGATATTAATCAGCTTCTAGCATATCATGAAGTATTCGGAAAGCTACAAAGTGACATAGCTGCTGGTACAAGCCTAGTTGGAAGCACAGTTCCTACTCAAACAGTTACCACGATACAGAATGGAACGCCGATTGTACAGCAAGTTCAATTAAATAAGTTCGATATTAAGTCGAGTGACGGTGAAGCTACACCAGGACCAAGCGCATCGCCAGTATCGGTTGGAAGCCATGCTTGTGAAATATGTGGAAAGATTTTTCAGTTTCGCTATCAGCTTATCGTGCACCGTCGATATCATACGGAAAGAAAACCATTTACATGTCAAGTACATAGAAAATCAGAGTTTCCTATTATTTTCCACTTTACTCCATTGTCGTTTACTGTATTTAGAATTTATGAACTCTGCAGGTGTGTGGCAAGGCATTTTTAAATGCGAACGATTTGACTCGCCATGGTAAATGTCACTTAGGCGGATCCATGTTTACTTGTACAGTGTGTTTTCATGTGTTTGCTAATGCACCGTCGTTAGAGCGGCATATGAAGCGACATGCTACCGATAAACCTTACAATTGTACCGTGTGCGGAAAGAGTTTCGCGAGAAAGGAACATTTGGATAATCATACTCGCTGCCATACTGGGGAAACGCCCTACAGGTAAATACACTTCTGCGATTTCTATAATATTTATTCATCGATTGAAACAATTTTAGTATATTCGAATAACCGTTCCTCGTTTCGCGTTTCAGGTGCCAGTACTGTTCGAAAACATTTACTAGGAAAGAACATATGGTGAATCATGTTCGCAAACACACGGGTGAAACGCCCCATCGATGTGATATTTGCAAAAAGAGCTTTACTCGCAAAGAACATTTTATGAATCATGTTATGTGGCACACAGGAGAGACTCCTCACCATTGTCAAGCATGCGGCAAGAAGTATACGCGTAAAGAACATCTTGCAAACCATATGCGTTCGCATACCAACGACACACCATTTCGCTGTGAAATATGCGGTAAGTAATTTGTTTATTCGTTGGTCCGAAGTATCGTGTTTATATATGATATGCTATTTCTATATATCTGCACGATATATCATATAATATACTTGATGGATATACTTTCCCATAAGAGTATTAAAATAGTAAATGCAATTTATCAGTTGTACATATTTGTTTCTTGGAAGAAACTCGGAGGAATTGCAATCTTAATTGCACTGTTGATTACACGATTAAAATACATACACTATTATTTAATGGCTTATCAAAAAAAGCTGGATTCTTCGGATAAGAAACCGTGATTAATTCGGATATTTCCTTTCGAACCTTGTATTTTTGGGCCCTTCAAAACTTTTTCACAAAACGGCATTCTGATGATACTTATTTTATATTTAAAATCCTCACCTCACAGTGATAGTTATCTGTGTTTATGATAAACCCAAACACTGCAATATGTTTCAAAGTAATATTCAGTACGTGTATGGAATTAAAAATTTCCGAAATCAAAGTACTGTACTCCGATGAAAAGAAGTCGGTTGAGAAACTCTCGGGTCCGAATAGTATATCCCTATTGGCTGGCGCGATAATGTCGACGAATACAAAGTAAGCAAACGGGACACGGACGGCGGGAGCCAATGCGGAGCGAAGAACCCCGACCGATTTCTTTTTATCGGGCACAGTAAATATTAAAAAGGATATCATTTTTAATGAGAAGTTCCATATTTATTGCGGTGAATATTCGAAAATCACTGTTTCTATTGTTTAAGATATATTGCGTATACTATTATAATAATACGAGTCTGTACAAACATTTTACAACAAATTAGTCGACCATTGTCTAAAATCGTAACTAAAATGCAATGAAACTCTTAGTAAGGTAAGTTATAAGTTATTGTTCTACACTGTTTTTAGATTAAACGCTCCAAGTTTCGAAGTAGAATTTTAAAAACACAGTATCATAAATATAACATCCAATTTGATCAAAACATATAATATATAAAATCTATGATTATTCCAGTTTTAAGAAGCATATACTGCCTATAACTGCATGTTTAGAATTTACAACCAAATGGAAATTAATAGAAAGTTTTTAAATAGAATTTTATTACACCCATACATCTTAATATATAAAGCAGAAAGTGTTTGTGTGTTTGTCTGTCGCCTAAAAACTTTCAAACGGTAAACTCCGGGTTCACGAAATGTGTCCCAGCTATTATGTCTAGTTAATCCAGACGAATGTGACTATTTTCACAAAAAATAAATAACTTTTTTTTTATAAAATTAACCTAAATTTCGGGCGAAACCGAGTAGTACAATCAAGCTAATATCTTATATGCCTTTAAAAGTGGATTTACCCCAGACATAATAAAATACTAAAATATACTCAATAAGAAATTTCCCAATATAATGCTCTGATCTGTTTAATTTCATTCTACAATAGTAGTAGTTTCTTAAACTTAAGATACAAATTCGAGAAGTAATTCTAATAAAACTTAAGCAATTCGATTTCAGTAACAAATTGATAATATGATGAATTGATAGGTACAACAAAGAGATGCATAATTTAACGTACAAGTCTTGAGAAGTATAAAATTTTAACTAAGTACCCCAAGAAGATTCGTGCATGCAATTTAGAGGCAAATAAAAAAAATAAACATTATCGAGTTCTGCCGATTGGTCTATGCGGTGGCGGAGTTACGAAAAATGGGGTATAAGCGCGCCGAGTCGTGGATTCGCGAGGGTGAAATAAAATTCGCGAGAATTGATCGCGCATCGCGTCTACCTGCCCCCCTGTCACAAGTCGCGCGCATTCTTTTACAAACGCGCCTTTCTAACCTCACAATTGCTGGCGTCTTTTGCCGGTATATATTGGTTTCTTAATTACTGTATGTAACGGGCTATTTACCGCAGTGTTTCACACAATATCAAGATATCGGTGCATTAAAGCAAACATTGGTATCATGACATGCTATTTCGTAAATTTGAGCGGTTGGTATATATTGCAATACGTTTCGTTTTCATGTAAACAAAATACGCTTTCACTTTTGAAATTCACACGAAAAATTGGGATTTCGATCATAGCATTACACTTCCCTGATAGCAATTCGAATTTTTCATAGCGAAACATACATTTGCGATAAAATAAAGTAGAAATGTATGTTGCGCTTAAACGCTTAATTACTAAATCATTATTAAAGCAACATCGAATATTCATGATTGAAATAGAACCAAGTTGTGTTATACAACTTCTCCGTCGCAATTTCTTGTTGCTTTAAAAATAAAATATCAGTTTGAAGTTATTATCCTTCGCTTTTAATCATTGCTGTTAGTTAAAAGCTCTTTAAGACAGCATAAAATATTATGAACATGCTTTCTAACTTCTTCTGTCAAGAAGACAGTAAAAACTATATATAACGTTAAGGAATAGCTACCGAAGATCAAAGAATTAATTTTACTAATTGATCATGCTGCTATTCTACTTTAATGTACGAGACTTTGAAATCAATTGAGCGTAGTTATCGCTAGGAAATTGTAATTCAAATTACAGTTAAGGAGAATTAATACATTCGCGTAACTTTGTAGGCAAGCTATTATATCTGTAGCGACTAGAAGTATTCTTATGAAGTTGCTGATGCAATTAGCTGTTGAGTTTGAGAATGTATCGTGTTCCATTTGAAGGAGAATATTGTATAATAGAAATAGTTGTGTTTTTAGTCTTCGAATAGCATTTATCCTTAATCATGAAAGTGTCGCGAGCATTTATAAGCACTCTATCACTGGGTAGAGTGTATACATTGTACGCGTATGGATATTCTGTAAGTATTGTTAACAATCTACGAGCAATGGTTTCCGCACACAGCATACTGAACATTAAAAAGATTGGTATAACTTAGTCAACTCATAAAATTAGCCACACGGCGACGGACGAAACCAAAAGCTTTGCTTCGACAAGTTTGTGCAAATTCCATTGCGAGGCATTGTAAGCAGATTTACAGTCTTATGATTCCGATTGATATTACAGTATAATCAAGTATTCGTGTGTTTTGCTTTTGTTTATCACTGCGAATACAGGTAAGTCGTTTACGAGAAAGGAGCACTTCACGAACCACATAATGTGGCACACGGGTGAGACGCCGCACCGCTGTGATTTCTGCTCGAAGACATTCACTCGAAAGGAGCATCTTTTGAACCACGTCCGCCAGCACACGGGTGAGTCTCCACACCGATGCGGCTTCTGCTCCAAATCGTTCACCAGAAAGGAACACCTTGTTAACCACATCCGCCAACACACAGGTGAGAGCGGTTGGCAGATGTCCATTTCACGGACAACCGATTGTAATATTTGTCTCTAAGAGTAGTTTATATTACGTGGCTAGAAAATGATTTAGTTAAGAAACATGTTAGGGACTGAGTCACCTTTCATAATATATGTCATGTAACACACACCAAATCGTTCTCGTGTTCGTCCAAAGATAAAGAAAAAGATGAACGATCACTATCATTACGAAACGTGTCACGACAATCGTTTTTAACGAACGTATCTCGCTATCTGAGCACAGTTTCGATTCCGCTTCTAACTGACGTTTAGCTCGGACGTTGAGCACTTGCATGCAAAGCAATATATAATAGTGGTCTCGATATAATGTCTATCAAAAAAACAGAAACAGCATATATTTATAGAAGTTTATTTACGATGCCGGGTAGAATAATCTGTTTTGCCGATCGTCTGTGACAATTCATATTGTGTCTAACTAGCAATTAGTTAACCGATCACAATTATCCCATTTCATCGAATCCCTAGAGACATTTACTGTTCTGCCTCATACACCGCTCTCATACATGCTTCTTATTAACTCCTTCAGGGCCTTGTCGCTATAAATATTCATAATACTTGTTGCGTTCTGAAAGCGTTTAGCAAGCTTCTTATCATTTCAAAGACTTGTATATAGTTTTCCATTTTCATTCTCATTTCATTTCGTAGGTGGCATACCAGTGTATTATTTAGTTAAACCTAAGGAAATTTATGATATATTTTCATTTTACAAAATCAAACCTGCTATCGAAGACGCTAAGACTTTTTTAAATTAGTAATTTCGAACACTTGAGATTAGAATGTCTTTGGTAAAGATATTTTTTATCACTGCGCAAGCTGACTTTCCTCCTGTGCGACGCAATGCGACGGCAATATCGGATGAATCCTTACGCTCTGCCCGTGTAATGCTTCGTCCCTGCCATTCGTCTCGTGTTCGAAAGAAGAGATTTCATTTCGAATGCCCTTTGCCCATGCATTGCGTCAGGAGAGAACTCGCCTTGTACAGGATAATCGGTTGTTCGAATGACGAGTAAAAATCGCAGTTGGTTATAAAATGTACAGGGGAGACGCCCTTCCGCTGTCAGTACTGTCCAAAAGCATTTACGCGGAAGGATCACCTGGTAAACCACGTCAGGCAGCACACGGGTGAGTCACCGCACAAGTGCCAGTATTGCACCAAATCCTTCACGAGGAAGGAACATTTGACAAATCACGTGCGTCAACATACAGGCGAATCGCCACACCGATGCCACTTCTGCTCCAAGTCATTTACTCGTAAGGAGCATTTAACGAATCATGTGCGAATCCACACCGGCGAATCACCGCACAGGTGTGAGTTTTGTCAGAGGACGTTCACTAGGAAAGAACACCTTAATAATCATCTCCGTCAACATACCGGAGATTCCTCGCACTGTTGTAACGTCTGTTCAAAGCCGTTTACAAGAAAGGTACGTTAATGAAGATTGTCTTTCGTATCCGTAATGTCAAAGATTATTATTATTGCGCGTGTCAACGCTAATTAGTGTTCGAGCTGTAAGTACTTGGGCCTATGTCAATCGTAGATTATTAACAATTCCATTTCTTTTCGTTTGTTACAGGAGCATCTTGTAAATCATATGCGATGTCATACCGGTGAACGTCCATTCGTATGCACAGAATGTGGCAAGAGCTTCCCATTGAAGGGCAATCTACTTTTCCATATGCGCTCGCACAATAAAGGAAGTAACGCCGAGAGGCCGTTCCGTTGCGACCTATGTCCTAAAGACTTCATGTGCAAAGGGCACTTGGTGTCCCACAGACGATCACATTCGGACGAACGGCCCCACAGCTGCCCGGATTGCGGGAAAACGTTCGTCGAGAAAGGCAACATGTTGAGACATTTAAGGAAGCATGCGGCAGAAGGGCCACCGACACAAGTCACCACGCCATCAGCCATTCCTCAATCCGGCGTTCTGCCGATACCGGCTGCAGCGGTTCTGGTTGGTCACCCGTTGGCACCGCCAGCACCACCAGTAGTGCCACAACACACGGTTGTCGTGCCCACCCCGCCAGGTGTGTTGACCTCCTACTAAACCAAATCAACAGGAAAGATGTGAAAGCATTTGATGAAGATCAAAGTGAGTGTATACATGATGAACGTTTGTGTTGTTGATCACGAAGTAATTGTGCGTCATTGAGTCCTCTTCTTTTTTTAACGACTTACACGGTTTCCATGGCCACGGAGGTTGATCAGTGTTGTTATTGCGTCGCAATAATACCGTTGAGAATGTAACTACAGACATTGTCCACGTTCCAAACGTTCGCACCAATGCTCTCCTGCGGTTATGCGCAGAGGGGAAGTTTATAGAAACATTAAATTGAACAATAACCGTTGCCTACGCGTTGGCGGCGTATTATCCAAAGTTTGAATTTCTTTGTTTCTTTTTATACCATACCTTTACGTAGATCTTTATATAAAAAAAAAACGGGGAGGGGTTGGGGAAGCTAATACGATCTTCTCACGTTTCTCTTGATTATGCAGAATGTATAACTCAGGACTTTGCAATTCAGTGATGGGCACAGATAAATTTCATTGTTAATTGAATTGAGATTAGTCAGTAATTACGCTATCGATGCGTCGATGTATTATTTTTGTATGATAATTTCATATGTAAAGAGGAAGAAAATTATTGTGTCTGCTGATTACGAACAGCAGAATTCGGTATTGTGTAACGTATTGTCGACGGTGCGGGGGAGTAGCGACGTGGTAAATTATGCCCGACGATAGGCAGAAGCGCGTTTTGATTGTTGGCTCGAGTGGCGGGGAATACGGATCAGAGGGGAGGACGGAGACCACTTTACTGGGAATCGCGTGCCACATTCCCATTCTCAAATTAAGTAGCAATGGATCAGTGCCACGCGAAGAGTGTTTATATACAGTGTGGTGTCTTTAAACTCCCGCTGGCTTTCCAGTCACTTAAGACCTGCTTCTGCCTACCACTTCGCTTCACTCATGACTTCGCTAATGACCTCACTGTTGCTCTACAGTCGACGATACAACGTACATACCTCGACGGGTATGATTACAATATTAAGAATTTACCGCGGCGTTTGCTGGCAGTACAGAGTGTATTCGTAATCGAAATTACACAATGAATGCGCCAATTCGTAATGCACGTTTTTCTTTCGAATCAGGCACGCGACTCTTTATAAGGAAATACTTCTGTTCGATACAATCGCGATACGCCGATAGTATTTGTTTGTGTCCATCATCGTTTTGGCACAATCGAGCTATCCGGTAAAAAGCACATTTCTTTGCTATCACTTCCATGAAATCGGGCGATCTCGTTAGATGCGGAGTGGTATTTCTAATTTTGTAATTAACATCGCGGCTCGGTAAACGTGTTTGATCGATGTACTCCGAAGTGTCTTTTGAAAAAAGAAATATATATATATTGTATGAGTTTCGCCGTTTCCATACACTGACTGTAGAACTAAACGAGGATTTCTACGTTCCGTCGCGTGCGAATCAAATACCGTGGGAAGAGAAAGTATGTTCTATTATTTTCGTAAAAGATTCTATATGAACGTGACTGGAAAAAAAGATACTATATATTTAATAATTCGTAATCTTCAGATCACTTAGATATTTACCCGTATTACTTTACTCGATTGGCGTGTAGTTTAGTCCATTGCGAAAATTTCTATTCCAAAGGAACTTTAAAAAAGATTTATGTTTTATACGAACTTGTCTATGCTAATTAAAGTTCCACGTCGGTTGCCCGTTTTAGCTATAGTCATTGTTTTTCGTTTAATCGTAAACATTATGATCGAGTGCAATATAAACTATGCCGACTTCGCTTAAGAGACGTCCGCGACAAATACCACTGTTGCATACCCGAATCTTAAATTTTAAAAACCGGGGAGAGAGGGAGAGAGAGAGATGGACAGGAGATAGCAGTTTAGTCAGTCGGTCTATGTTTGAATCGATGCTTTGAACTTTTCGTTTTTACGATTACTTTTTAAATAATTAACAATATTTGTGTATCGTCTACTTGAAAAAAAAAGGGAGAATATTATGACTCTAGCGATCTTATAAGGCCATGTATTTCATATTTACGGTTAAGATAAAATTAAATCGTAAGCTTGGTCCTGCGATAACGTATCGTTCTGCTAAGTTACCTAAAATAATATCACGTATTTAAAATGAGCACCCGACACCAAAATGTTACGTTTAAACCGTTTACGACTACCGACAGCAAACAACAGCAGAGATGAAACCGCAGCCGAGTTTTACCGTTTGTCGCATTACCAGGCTTACCTTAATAATGTATAATAATAATAAGTATCGAGAATAGACACGAGAGAGAAATGAGAAATTTATTAACGCGCCGTGCACGCGTCACATGGAGTTTCGTGTACGATAAACGTTCGTCACTGCGTAGAGGTCTAGATTAATATATTATAACAAATACTACTAAGTATATTCAAATAATTAGATATCACGTACTATTTAAAGTTAACGAGGGGAAATAAATAACTAATTGTACCGCAGGGTCACTTAACGGGTGACATAAAATGTATGTCACATAAGGAACGTAAAATTTTCACTATATATTCGTAAGAGAGAGCGAGAGAGAGAGAGAGAAAGAGAGAGCGCGCGAGAGAGAGTGAGAAACACGTGAAGTTCGTGCAAAGATGCGTCTGTAAAGAAGAGAACAAATATATATGTATAATATATATATTGCTCACGCTTATATACATTATGTATATATACTGTACACGACGTGAAGAGAAATGATTTGCGATGCCGCATCGGATACACTTGGAGAAAGTAATATTTCCGATGATACGTGTAAAGAATTCCTCTGCAATCTATTCGTGGCATCGCTCCCCTGCAATTTGCTAAAAATCTAACAAAGAATAAATAGAAATAATGTTTATATGAATTATTATTATTATTATCATCATTATTAATATTATACGTTATGAGAATACGAGTTGGTTCATGCTTTTAAGAGATTTAGTTTCGTGCTTGTTTTTTTTTTTAAGGAAGAAAAAACAGCAAGCAAATATCAGATCCAACTGTTCCCTTTGAATCGAAGCGACCTTGTTGCAGTACAGTGGGTGAACAACGGGATGCTAACGTTTAACATTCGCGCGTTCCGTTCTTCTTTGCAATGTTTTCCCGTTGCAACCTCGCGTCGGTGACCGCGGTCCATGTGGTGTTGAGCGTATTCGTGGGGGAACGCTTCGATTCAAAGCAAAGTACGATGGTGAAGGAAATGATTTAAAATATAATTTACTTTAGATAGAACAAAATATGTATAGAATTTTATTATGCACCATTGTAATATTATGTATCCCAGTTGTGACACAATATACACTGGTGTTATGTTAAATGTGAACACTGTGTGTCCTGTCTTATATGTAATAATTTCCCATGTTTTCGTTCTATTACGAATAAAAAAGAAACCGATACTCTTTTTTAGTATAAACAGCGACTTTGTCAGAATAAGCGGCGGTGAATGGATTCGTACGCGTTCGAATGGTTTCTCGCCTCTATCGCGTGTCTTTATGTAAAATAGGGCGATCCGACAACAATCTCTTTTCATCAGTTTTTTTTTGTGTAAAACGTAGTAATATCGAAGTATTCTTTTTCGTGGTAGACTGTATCGTCAGTTTTCGAGAGAGCAGCTGGTAACATTGCAATCATTGCATAATAGAAAACGCCCTGTGTATCGTAGTTTAGACGCGTTTTTTTCTTATTTTAAGAGCTCTGAAACAGTTGACTGTACTATCGATATTTCATTTTTCGCGCTTTGTCGTTGCCGGGCTCTTCATACGCATGCTGCAAAATTAACGATAAATAATGCATCACGCGGCTTATACAAGTTAACATTAACTTCTGAAACGATGCCGAATGGATAAATTTTGTCAGCCACGACCCACGGGGTCTTTCAGTAAACAGAAGATAATTTAATTCTGATTTTAAACCAGGAGAAGAGCGTTTCAAAAGTAACAAATTTATTCACAGTTTTTCTACGAATTAGGTACTCCTAAAAGATATGTAATTAAACGAAAAGCATTTGTTCATCAGTGAATCATACTCCGAGGCAGAATAATGTTCCTATACCGGCGTACGGCACAACAAGGTACATAGGAGGAAAGCACATCAAGGAAAGCGTGAATAAATGTTTTAAAACTTCTCCGCGCAACGTGCACAATAAACGTCCGTTGCTTTCGAAATCCAATAGGTGGTCGGAAATATCGGTAACCGAATAATAATTAGTAAATATCGATGTCAAGACGTAAATTAATACGCGTTTCTATGTATCTTTCCTTGTACATGTAGGAATCCATAAGAAAAGCAGAGGAGTGCGACATATGCGAAAGCGCAGAGTCTTCCGTTGTATCAGTTTGTGGGGAGAAACTGGAAACGAGCAATGTTTGCATATGCGAGACTGAAACGGAGAAAGGCGAAGTGTCAACGAAAGCTTTGCTAAGAAAGGTTAAAAAAGAGTTGGATGTATCAAGTGCGGGGTCATCTTCCGTTTGTTGCGTCGATTGGAAGCAGGTGTATCCTCTGATATGTTGTGCCGATACGGAGTTAAATAATTCACACGACGAAAAGATAAATCGTAAGAGTCTTGAACACGTAGATATTTGTGAATGCGAAGAAGTCGAGGAATTTGAACCTCATCCACGAGAAGAACGTCGAATAAGAGAGAAAGATCCAGCGCCACCTGGATATAATATAACATTGATTCTTCCACAATATGTTCCCTTAAAAAGTGAGTCAAATAGTGGAGCATGTAGGTGTGTAGGGATGTGTAATAAATAGAAGCGCGAATGGATTGCAATAACATCGCACGGAAATCTGCTTGAACTGCTCTGGAGCGATTGATGTTTCGACTTTACTTAACATTAACGGCCACTCTTTATCCTGTACTATAAGTTCTATGCCCTTCTTTGTAACATTCTGTATGTGTTAAAAGATTCGGTGGGATGCAAGTCGTGCGAAATCAGTACAGAGTCTGTAAATTCCTGTGAAGAGAACCTGGACAATGCAGACAACTTAATGTGCATGCCTAATATTACTGAGCTTTCTTGGGATGTGCTGCAGTATGGAATGCTTCAGAAAATACCTGAGAAATACACTACCGACCTTTTTAAGTAAGGGCTTATAGGAAAAAGCAGATCAGTTCTGGTCTGCGTGTATCCTTAACTGTTTGGTTAATAGCTATATACACTGTTTTGAGTGACAAAATTCCATTCAGTTGTTAAAAACGCAGATGAGGTAGAGAAATATTCATCTAAAATCTACTGTGCCCCGATGAAAAGAAGTCGGTCGGGGTTCTTCGCTTGCATTGGCTCCCGCCGCCCGTGTCCCGTTTGCTTACTTTGAATTCGTCGACGTTGTCGCGCCAGTCAATAGGGATATACTATTCGGACCCTAGAGTTTCTTAACACACTTCTTTTCATCGGAGCACAGTAATTCTACACGTTTCGCCCAGGCACATCAGAGCAAATAATTTGTAGGTTTATTTACAAGAGACCTAGGACTTTATACTCTTCGTTTACTCTTGTAAACAGACGGACCCCTGATAACCATCTGTCTCCAATCTGACATCAGATTGGTAGCAGGGTCTGGCATAAGAGCGCAGAGGCTGACGTCAGAACCGTAGTGGTCTGTGTCCGCTTTTGGCTATGTCTCTGAGGTGCAGAGCAGTGCAGAGCCTGACGTCAGTTCCTGATGTCAGATCGGGAGCAGATTTTGCCGTCTGCTTGGCACAGCCAACAGCGCGATCTGAGGGCCAGAATTACCAAACAATTCCCTACGCGTGACGTCACATGGCCGCTGCTACGCACGAACTCATGTGTACCATGATTGCTATAGGTGTATCCCTACCCAGAATCGACAATCTATTTCCCGATGACGTTGGTTGGCCGTGATTGGCTACGCGCTGGCGCCACTTGGCTTGGTTTGGCGCTGGCGTCGCCACACGCGCGCATTACCACCACTCCTGTAGGTGTTCCCCCACCGCTAATTATACTACGGCGATGACATTCCAGCAGAGTTCGGAGGGCCGAAGCTGCACTGATGGAGAGGAAAACACCTGCAGGAGCGGTGGGGTCACCATTTCCTACAATGGGGTGATGCAACCGAGTTTTCCCCGAAAACCTAATATTTAATTGTTGGCATTCATGTCTCTACTACTTTTTAGCCGAATTTCACAGTATAAAAAGGACCACGAAACCATACTCGGGGGGGGGGGGGGGGTGGGGGTCATTTCCAGTCTACTACGCATAGACGAAAGAAGAGCCTTACGGGATCGAGTAGCATTCTCCTTCAAGTATTATTTCAACTTAAACCATACAGTACGTAGAGTTGCTGGTAGGTGTTGTAATTATTAAACTATTTCTCAATGCGTCAACGCCGGGAGGTGGACTTGAAGGTATCGCAATAAACAAACACTGAAACCATTATAAAGACTGAGTTTATAGAATATAATTAGTTATTTCTTACTCAGAGTTCTTTTATTTGAATCTAATCGCGATCTGAATATCCACTGTGAGACTAACCCACATAGGTACATTTACCGCTCGAGATGAATCGCGTTATAAAGTTAGGATTCCTTAGTTAACATTCCTAGTGGCTCCCGAAGACTCTGGTTCGTCCACGACAACCAATCTTCTAGTGGCTCCCGGAGATAACAGACCCCGGTTCGTCCGTGAATACTTACCTTCCTAGCGGCTCCCGGGGATACCAGACCCCGGTCCGTCTGCGAACAGTTACCTTCCTAGCGGCTCCCGGGGATACCAGATCCGGTTTCCTTTGTGAACACTTACCTTCCTAGTGGCTTCTGGAGATACCAGACCCCGGTTCGTCCGCTACTAACAAACTCCAACAAACAAACTCAAATCTTAGGACTGCCGTTTCTGGTGTCAAATACCATAAGTGATTACAAAATTTACGGAATGCGACGTGACTTACATTTTCATTAATTGTGTTGTATGCATACAGGGTTTTTAAAAACTCATGGTCTTGCCTAAGAGCTTCGACAGCAACTGGAGCTGGGATCCATGCTTTCAAATATAATTTAGTGACAAAAGTACAAATGTCATGGATTCCATTTTCTTCATCCTTTGTTAAATCAAATTGATTTCGAAGTAAAAACATTTTCAAGGAATATATGGCTTGAGCCATCCATCGAGCATGGTGAGTTGTTCGTAGTACGCGGAAAGAAAACTTTGGAATTGTTTAATTAAGAAAAATTATTAATAATTCAAGAAATTCGCGTGGTTGTTTAAATGCCAAACTATATGAGGCTTTATTATTTCTTCTGCATTGTCGAGTGATCGTTTATCTCATCTTCAACTCCCAATTTAAAATTTAATTTACTCATTTGAGACCAGGATCCTTGAAAACGTTTAAATAAGGGAATATTAGGTCCAGTAGATTTAGACAATATTTTTCCAAAAACGCCCCATAAAACTATCTCGTAAATATGCTGCCGGCAAGGTAAATATAAAAGATCCCTTTCGATTTTTTGCTCCGAAATTACGCATGCGCCTTGTAATCGTCCTCTTCTCGTAAGATCAAAGTTGAAAATAAAAATATTATATTATATGTTGCAAAAATAACTTCCGGACTAAAACAAAAAATCAATGAGGAAGGTATAGCCAATGCGATTAAAAAAAATCATTTGTGAAGGCAGAACGGTAAAAACTGCAAATTTTGAAGTTGTATATTTTTAAAACAATTTCGAATCTAGAAAAATGGAAACAGCACCAAATTAGACGATTTTTTAAAGAGACTATCAGGTTGAAAATTATTTCTATACTTCTTATGTTTGGGGCATGTATTAATAAATATATTGTATAAATATTGTACAGAAATATTAAAAAATGGCCGAGTTGTGTTGTCCCATGAAGCTCCTCCGCTTGAGCGGTATATCAAATTATGACGCCCAGATTCGTCTGAAATTAGAAAGACCATGATTTTATTGTTAATAGATAAAATATCTAAAATGTAGCATACGATTCTTTTGATGCGATAACTCATTTATTTATAATAAATTTTAGCGGTTGTTGGAAGCAGGTAGGATTAATTTTCAACACCCTGGTTTGCTGACGTTTTATTTATTTCACAGCCCGATCGCTCTGTAGGCTTGCTACATACAGGGGCATTATTTAATTTTGCAACCCGCGCTCGTGGGAACAGGTAAAATGGCAACAGCGCCACACGGGTTAAAGTTGACTCAGGCACAGGATACGGAGGGTTAATTGAGAGTTGAAAAATGTTTAAATTTTTGTATGCAATAATAATAATTTTGGTCAAAGTTATAATGATTGCAGTAAGAAGGGTTTAAAAAAGTTCATTGTAGGCGAAGATGGTTCTGGCTGCCGCAGTCATCGGAAACAAAAAGCGCAAAATTCTTAATCTATATGAGTATGGTTATGGTGTGAACTAGAATCAATTTCAAAAATCCAATTTTGCAATACAGAAAACTATCAAATGCTTTTCCAAAAAAATAATGTTTTCATTTGAAATATAACCATTTTTGTACTTTTCAACATTATTCATTCAACATCAAGTTCATATAGATTAAGAAAAATTGTACGTTTTTTGTTTCAAATAATTACGACAGCCAAAATCTTGCTCGGCAGCAACCACCCATTTTTAAACCCATCTTCGTACTACTACCATTATAACTTTGAACCAAATTACTATTATCGCGTACAAAAATTTGAACACATTTTTCAAATTTCAATTAATAAAAGAGATTGGAATTACAACAATACTCAATAATTTTCTTTTAAAAATTCCCCAAAATGTGTCTTATTTTCGGAGCGTCAAATTCTGGGAACCCCTGCGGCAGCCTGTAACGCCCCACTCCCACTATTCCAACCGCTCCCCACTCCGTTGCCGGACTCGCTTGTCCTTGAACGAGCTCGGAGCCCAGCTCGAGCCCGAATGTGCGCTCGCGCCAGGAATCGGGGGTCTTGTGCATGTCTGCTGTTGTACATGCTGACGAGTGTTCGGTTCAAAGGTATCCGTCGTCGTTGTTTCGTCCAAAGTCGTGTGCAGATATATTGGCCGGTGAGTTTCGTGAGGGGTATTCTCCCACCACACCGCTTGCTTGCCTCGGTGCTCATTTTCTCTACGTTCTCACTCTCTCTCGTGCTACGCTTCGTCGCCGCGCGGTTGGTTAGAACAAACAACAGCTACACGGCTACGTTCAGGCGAAGCCGGGCAGCGTTCCCGTTACCCCTTGGGGGGCCCTGCAACTCCAACTGCCAATCCACGATCGTCAGGTGGTGGTGGCTGATTTCTCCTCGAGCGCTGCTCGCGAAAACGAATCCACCGGCCAATATATCTGAACATGACTTTAGTGTCTTTGGGCCCAACTGGAATGCTCCCTTTGTAGATCGCGGTCGTCGGGACCGCGGTGTCCATTCGGCTACTATCGTGCCTCCAATTGGTGCCGCCGAGCGCGTGGGGCACGCGCTTGCGCGGCGCGCATTACGAATGTCTTGCGTATCCACAAAATCATTTACCTTGTTGCGTGAAAAATGAGTACTAATTTTCATCTTCCTCGCATGTGTACAATAAATTCTTTTCTACAAATCGGCATGCTACATCGTAGAAATTTTAACAATAAACAATAAGATCATGGTCTTTATTGATGCGCCGTTCACGTGCGTAACGGCGGGTGTGCTTCGCAGGACAACACATAACGCGGCCATATTTTATTATTTCTGAACAATATTTATGCAATACATTCATTAATACATGCTCTACACATAAAAAGTATAGAAATAATTTTCAGCCTCACAGTATCGTAAAAAAATTGTCTAATTTGGTGCTGTTTTGAGCGTCTCAGGGTGGCATGACGCCTTAAAACATCCCTAATTTCATATGAACTATAATACAGATATTTAAATATTATCAAAATCCTCGATATCGAGGTACAAAAGTGACCGAGCTTGAGTGGAATGATCCATACGAAAAACTAAAATGTTCATGTTTTTTTTTTTTAGGTAGAAGTTCATAAAAAAGTTACGAATGGGTTGGGGCTTTCCTGATTGCAATTTATCGAAACACGAAGCACTCCAGTTCATTTTTAATAAGCGTAGAGTGTGTCGCGGGTTAGTGACTAGAAGCGTGCTTTTTGATTAATCCGAGGACCACTGTAATTCTAATTGTGTATTCATAATAAAAAATAGTCCGAAATACTTCGAGTTTAGACTCAATTTTATCGGTGTAATCTCACCGATCCGTTGGCAATACTCTCATCAATAAATGTGAAAAATTTCATATTCAGTATTTGGGATCACCCAAGTTGCCGTCGACCAAGAGTCTCTCGCTGGTGCGTTCTTTCACTAACTTTCAATTTATCTCGTTCAGTCTCCTTGTCCTCTAACTTCTTCCCTTCCCCGCATTACCAAAAATCTTCGATCTGGAATTTTTTCGCGTAATTCAGGAAACACTGTACTGCTAACTATATGAAATTGGGTCACTCTCCGCTGTGCCTTTACTATAGTTGTAGCAATATTTTTTAGCCGAGGTACGCACAGAGCCGCCATAAAAAATAAAGAATTCAGAATGCGGTAAACAATAAGAAGTATGTACTCATCTTTAAACTATCATTCTTCATCAGATGTTTCAAGCGTTACACTAACACGAGGAATTTGCGGTTACAAAATTATTTAACCAGAAAAATTATTAAAACTGAAGATAATGAAGATGAGTGAAAACAACACGTATGTGGTTTGTCTCCAAAAGGAAATATAAATTTCTACAAAAATGGAATCTATAGACTTTACATCGCTTTTAAAAAAAATTATTAAATTTAATAGTGATTATGTGTATAAACAAATAATGTGAATGAAATAATAATAAAAACATACCAGCGTTTCCAGACTATGAAAATCGCACGAACTTTTTGAGGCACTTTGAGCGGAGTCTGTCAACGTGTTTCAGATAATTACTCGCTATGTCCATGCACAACGCTGTACAATTGTAAACTGACAAAATTAGACCCCTTTTTCTATACATACACACTGTTATTCGTCATTCGTGTGCGTGAAACGGGATAGCCCGTCCGTTAAGGACTGGCACCCTGTGTAGATCACATCCGTAACTAACAAGGGAACATTCCCAACCCGAAAATTCTGATTTTAATGAAATTTCGTGTGAATGTATGGCGAGTATGCAAGGAGTAATTTTTTTTCTGTGAAAATTCATTCTGAAGGGGTAAAATGAGCCTTTAAAATAATCGCGTTTATTTTTATAAATATATTTTTATTTTTATTTTGGCAGTGTAATATCCGTTACAAAGTTATATTTAAAAAAAAAAAAATGAAAAAGTGATAACTTTAATTGCTAATTTCACACCTTCAGAATGAATTTCCGCAGAAAATGTATGTGGTTTAGAATTTGTTGCGATTTTCCGATTTTTTTTTTATTTTGCGAGCAACGATTTAAGGTAGGTTTATACAGTAACGCGGTTGGGACGGGCTTCTGGTAAGTCTGGGAGAGATGGCCCGCTTTTTTTTAAAACAATCAGTACACTGTAAATTTAGTGGTTTTATAAAGGACAAAAATATATTTGCAAAAGGAAATACATTTAGATAAATAATATAAAATTGAATTAAAAAAATAATCATACATTTAAGAAAAATAAAATTGCTGTCTATGCGAAAGGCCATCTCACCCGGCAATGCCACGGATATGGAAACCTCTAGTAGTGTACGTGTAGGCTCGTACCATTAAGGTGAAGTTCCACGGCGCATGACTCGTCGACACACTACTAGAGGTTTTCATCTCTGTAGCATGCCCGCCGCTTCATTGCCTTTCAGCACCCTGTTCCACGCAGCATGTAGAAGACGCTATGGCTGTGTTTCACTACACGCATACTGCGCATGAAATTGGTGGCATCGTACGATTCCCTAGAATTTCTCTCACTTGCCACCAAAACGATGCCACTTCCGGTGCAGCGAGCGTGCAGCAATCGCAGAATTTCAGAGGAGAGACAGTCACTGCGCCGTGTTGGTGGCAATTGAGAGAAATTCTACGGCATCGTACGATGCCACCAATTTCATGCGCAGTATGCGTGAATTCAAACACAGCCTATGAAGGCTGGCGTCCTCGGACCGCCCACCTGGACCTCACTGGTGTATATTCACCTGATGAAAAATAATACAGAATCGTGACGATTAATATCAGCGTGGTCGATCACAAAACGTTTTTAATTTTATTTTACAATTAAAATGCTGGGAAGCTGGAAATGTCAATGTGTAGTACGGTACGATAGGTGTAAGACAAATTTGTAACTTACAAACTAGAGAACAAAATTTAAGAAAAAGCATTTTGAAAGAACATCGATTGAAAGACGAAACGAGATGATGATAATAATAATGATATTAATGAAGATGATAATAATGATGATGATAATAATAATAATAATAATAAATAACCAGTAACAACAAATGGCAACGTGCGCTTTTATTAACATACTTTTAATATCTTGTCTGATTTTATTTGGCACATTCTCGTCACCATTTGCACCTTCGTTGCTAGCATCAGGTTTTCGATTTTACCGCATACATATAAAAACTATTTGAATTCGTTAACGATAGTTATCAATGAAGTATTGCCTGTAACTTGAGAGGAACGAATTCAGGAATAATGTAATTCGTGTTTAAATTCTTAAAAGATATAATAAATTTGTCAGTCATCAAAATCCGACGAATGACTCACTTTATTGATGTTCGCATTTTTTTCATTCTTTTTTTTTTTGATTAAGTAATTAACCAAAAAACATAGTTAGATGTAAAACATTAGCTGTATTTGCAACTGAAACACGTAACAAAAAAAAAAAAATGAAAAATTTCTCAACACTTTATGCTGTTGCCTAAAAATCATTGTTGAAACTTTTAACGTATTTGCGTAAGCAATCCTGAAAAAATACAGTGGCATTTACAGCAATTCGTATACAGTACATTTTCACCTCCGACTTCTCATAGAAGTTTTTGTTCGCGACAAATATCTGAGGAAATAAATCCCACCCACTTCGTAAGAAGAAAGGGAAGAGCTGTGCAACGAACGAAACGACTCTCAAAATCAACAGAGGGCATTATAAATGTAAAAAGAGATACATAACATTGAAGAAAGGTAAACGGTTAATTCTTTTTCTGTCATGATTCTCGTTATTATTCATCTGTATTTTCGTCTATATTCGACGCCCGCCTGCTGCTGAAATCTACATTTCTTTATTCACATTATTTAATCTCCGCGGTTGCGAGAGAAACACATCGCGTTACGTGTTTTAATCGTTTACAACTTAAACACAGAAGACGGTATTCGCAGTTTCATGTCGTTGCTTTCACACAAACATTTGCATCGACATACTCGCTCAGAAATATTCACTCCGAATTCAATATTTTAGTTTCATGCGCACGTGCGTGTATACGTGTTTACATGGACGCAACTAAAATTGGAAAGGAAGAAACATGAAACTCCGAGAAATAGAGCGACCTATCATATCACAGTATTGTATGCAAAGCTTGTATGAAATTGCAGGTAGAACAGCATAAGGGTAAAGTGACGAGGCTATACGCTTGCTTTTCCAGCGTGATAATTATCTGGTGCAGGATAATACATTTTCTCACTTATAGAAGCATTACAATCCATCCGCCTATTTGCACTCTTCCCTTCCACCGCGCGCGCGCGCGCACACACGCACGCCCATAAAAATGACCCAGACGCTCATCTCATTTCTTCACTGCTTTTCCTCCTTCTTTACACTCCATGGTAATTACACTTTACATCCATGGTCCATGATAGTTTCGAGTGAATCTGAGGTTTTCAATATTATTAGTAATAAAATAGTAAGCGATAGCCGTTGTGTTTACGCATCCTGAGAATAAATCGGGGTTTCAGTTTCTCTCTGGCTGATCCTTTCTCTACGTACAATCGCAACTAACATTTCTACTCCCATTGCCTCTTCTTCGTCGCTTCCTCCTTTTCCCTTCTTTCTTTCGTTACAGTATAAACTTATATACGTGCAGCGATTTATCGTCCGAATACGTATCACCAGCGACTACAGTATGTAAGTAATATTCGAAGATCTCTGTTTCTTAGCCTTTTGGGCTCATTGGAACCAAGTTTTTCCGAATACTATATGTACACTAGGCGGCAAAATCGGCTTCCCTCCGGAAATTTGGCAACGTTGCATGTCACTAGGCATAACTCAGTAATTCTAGTGACATGCAACGTTGCCAAATTTCCGGAGGGAAGCCGATTTTGCCGCCTAGTGTATGTAATCGCAATGCACATATCTATGCTCTAACCCCTAACGTTAACCTCTACTTGAATGTAATACAACATTAATACACGACATTAATAAAACAGAAATACAGTATATAAATAAACTTTGATTCGAAAATCGTTATCAACTTATTTTATTGGAAATACAGTGGAGCGTCAATTATCCGAACCTCTATTAACCGAAACGTCGATTATCCGAACCAGTGTTGCATCCACGGTATCTATTCCAGTTCTTGGAACCCGTTTGGCGGTACCGATTGACCGATTGATTTTTGCCTAATATACATTACATTTACAATTACAGCAATAGTACTCTGGTATTTAATAAGTAATTTTAGGTGTAATTCCTATAGTTACAAACTGGGTAAGTACATGCATGCTTTGTTCTCCGAACTGTTCGATTATCCGAACAATTCGGATTTTCGAACCACCTCGGTTCCCAAGCAGCTCGGATAATTGATGCTCTACTGTACTTCGTTCAAGCGTTCAATAAATTTTCATCACGTAAAAAAAAAAGGAACTCGAATATTACTTTATACTGTGTTTTATACCCATAAAAGGGAAACTTTGGCAACACACCAAACGTTGGCAACAAAATCCTCTCTTCATTGTTCTTTCAGCTGGGTAGCACAGCCTTTATCATACACGCAAAATATTCTTCTCTTTCTTCTTTGTTACACACACAATCACTCACGATAGCTTCTGTTTCCTTCATATAATCGTTATTAATAATAATAGCAGTACAATAATAGTTAATTGAATAGCTTCATTATAGTTGCTAATAATAATTAATAATAGTTATTGATATACGTATATACAGCACAGAAAAACTATCTTACACTGAATAACAAATTGTACAATGATAGAAGGCTAACACTGAGATCGTCGGACACTGCCCCATCAATTTTTATTACCCTTCGTTTCTCGTTGTTTTTTATTTTTTTTTTTTTTAGATTTTAGATTTTGAACACCGTCAACATATCTGTGCGAAGACACCAGGAAATAACTCCAAATGCCTTACAACATTAAAGAAATATTTAAAACGGAAGAAAACCTCAAGAAAGCAATTGAACTTATACGCAGACTAAACACCTCTTTTCTGAAATATAGAACAAATATCGACCATGGTCGCTTGTAACCAAGAAGTTGGCCTTAAACCCTCTAACAAAAAAAAAAAAAAAAAAAAAAAAATCTATGCTGCTGATTGGGTTTATTTCACGCAATCGTTGACGAAAATATAAACATATATGTACAGGATGTTTCATAACCGATCGTTTCAGCACAAGGGTGATGACTATATATATGTAAAAATATGTTGAAAATATAGAATAAAAATTTCTTATAACCCGCTTCGTTTTCAAGAAAATTGAGGATGTATTTCCACTTGGTATATGTGCACCGGAATTACAAGATTTTAAAACTCCGGGCCTAATTACACATCTGTATCCTTTGGGCGCCCAAAGTTGTATAAATACGTCGGTGAACGCATACACGGCCGGAATTTAAACTCAATTCTCTCAAAAACAAAAAGTTATAAAAAAAATATGGTATTTTACAGTTCCGATTTATTTTTCGTATGAAATCATTCCATTGCAACCATCTGTTATGAGACAACCTGTATAGAAATTTCTGGAAAATATTTTTCGACTGAAATTATTCGCTCCGAAAAATAATCGAGTGCTTTGACATCGGATTAAAAAAATGTTGAAGTATCTCATGGGGATTACAATAATTACACAATTGTCTCAGATTTTGTGATAGCTTAACCGAATTATATAGCCGATGCCGCTAAAGTTGTGAAGTTGTGAATCGAAGTACATAATGATGAAAGTATAAAAATTCTTCATTCATTTTGTCCCACGAATGGTTGCTGTCCATATATGTGTCGTATTCGTTCTCTGGTACGCATTCACAAGTAACAATTCAAGACAAAGAATAACATTAACTCTCTTTTAAAAATTAATTTACATTAATAACGCTATAACAGTTCAACTGAATCTATATATCATTAATAATAGCTAAGAACAAGATTTGCAGCAGCGATGCCATTGTCTTGTTATCGATGCAAAACCTTCAATGCGTTCACTGAATTTTATTCCCTTTGAGAGAAATATTTGTTTTATGTTACTATACAGGCTATAAAGGTTCATAGATAAATGCAAATAGCCTGTCATTGAACAAAAATAGGCGTGCATCTTTATTTACGTTTGGAACGCCGAAGAAATAAAAACAAAGTGATTGTTTCATTTTATATAAATACATGCTTCCAAATTTGTTGGTAGCTATTACTTTTGTCTTCAGGAATTCGATAAAGAATATTATATATATAAATATATTTATATTTATTATATATATATTTATATTTATATATATAATACATAAATATATATACACATGTTATCGTCTACAACACGTTACTCTTTTCTGGTTATTCCTTAAGAAAAATGGTTAAATCGTATATTCTGAATATGACATTGTTTTAGTATAGCTGCCACTTGACATTCGTTGCAATGCACAATTTATGGTCAGTTTTCTTCAAGTACTGAGTGACACAGGCTGACTGTACTGTACGACTACACGTGAGACGATGGGGTACCTAACTTTTGAATATTTTTTTGCATATCGAATTGAAATACCCCGAAGAAATGTCATTCACTTAAGACAGAGATAAAATTACCGTTACTTATCAACGTTCGATGTAATACCAACAAGGTCTTGATAATAAAAATGAATTACTCGTATTGGTTGATGCCTATATTTTTGTTATCTACTTACAGATTACTATACTTTTAGAAATACTCATAGGTAATGAAAACCCTTTTATTATTGACTTCTTAATGTTATATTTTAAATGTATATATGTTATAACAAATAAAAACAGAACATATGATGTAAAATGCACAATGTAAAAAAAAGTAATTGTAAAAACTGTTTTTAATATGTTGTAATGTTGACGAATGATGCCTCATAGTTTAGTATTGGTAGTAACAATTATACTTAAGTTTTTAAAAATATCGGGACAAAGTTAAATGGTGTTCATGTTCTAAACGCCGACTTGTAGAAAGTGTATTTTAGAATTGCTATTTCTCATTCAATGAATAGAATGACGTTTTCTTCGAGATATAAATTTCATATGTATAACTGTTTCTATTTTGTAAATATTAAATATCTAGATTTATTACTCATTTGACAGCTGCACCCCCAGCTGTAATATTACTATATTACTGGAGAGAAAAATATCAATAGAGCTCACATTTTTCTTTTACACATTTTACTCATCATTTTGCTATCTTTGAAATAAAAGAAATAACAAAAACCACCAATCTTAATTTGTTAATAACGATTAACTTAATGACGACGATAATGACGATGATGATGATGATGATAAGAATAATAAAAGTAGTAGTAGTAGTAGTAGTAATAGTAGTAGAAGTAGTAGTAGTAGCAGTAGTTGTTGTAGTAGTAGTTGTAGTAATAGTAGTAATAGTAGTAGTAGTAGATAGTAGTAGAAGTAGTAGCCGTAGCAGCAGTAGTAGTAGTAGTAGTAATAGTAGTAGTAGTAGTAGTAGTAATAGTAGTAGTAATAATAGTAGTAGTATTAGTAGTAATAGTAGTAGTATTAGTAGTAGTAGTAGTGGTGGTGGTGATGGTAGTAGTGCTGATAGTATTAGCAGTAATACTAGTAGTAGCAGAAGTAGCAGTAATAGTATTAGCAGTAATACTAGTAGTAGTAGTATTATCAGTAATAGTAGTAGCAGTAGCAGTAATAAGAAGAAGACGGAGAAGAAGAAGAAGATAAAGAAGAAGAAGAAGAAACAGATTAAGAAGAAGAAGTAGAAGAACAAGAAGAACAAGTAGGAGAAGGAGGTGGTGGTGGTGGTGGAGGAGATGGAAAAGAAAAAGAAGAAGAAGAAGAAGAAGAGTCTAAACAGACAATTACACTTTCATTCTTTTATATGAAACTTATCAGTGATGATCTGTTATTCTATAATTACTTTTGAAAGCAGTAAGTATCCACACACTTTACCATTTACTCTTTGCTCAAGATGTGTGTGATTTGTGTTGATGTTGAAACCCATAATGTAAATTTACGTTCGATTCACTAAGCTGTTTACATTACGAAAAATGAAATATGTTGGAGGTAGACTTTCTCTGTTATCGAACCGAATGGTTTTGAAAGGAATTATGTTAAATCCGTTTTTGATTAACTACTCATATAATTTTTTCTTACTGTGGATCAATAATATCAACTAGAAAATGTATTAATTACTTCCTTTTTCACTCTATTTAGAAGGCAGTAGGATTTCAATAAAAAATCAAAAAAATTAAAACCGAAATACAAAATCTGATGAACAATGTCTACTAGAATGGTCTACATGAACTACACGCATTCACACTATCGTACTTTATGATCACAAGCATTTTATTATAATTATCAATATGAATAATTAATAATTAATTAGTCATTAAATAAGCGAGTCTGTGTAAAAATTTAGCGTATTTCAACACATTCGCATTCTTTCTCACTAGGTTTATCCAGTTTATGATCTTGAGCGCAACATTTGCAAAAAATCAATTTACGATTCTCCCTGTTTTTATTCATAGATTTCTTAAATTATTATCTGCCGCAGTTGGAAGAAGTAACCACTCCATAATGTTATAAGTCAATCATACTATTTTTAATATTTTACACGTGTTCAATGTTACACATTCACCCATGTTTGATACACTTCACACATTTTTATAGCTTCCTTTACTTTTCTGTATGCTGTCTCTATTTTTATTTTGACATTCCTAAAGTTTCAATGAAGACTTCGTGACGGCTGCAACAATCCTTTTAAGAGCTCACTTAAAATCATCTTAGATCGGAACTTTTCCAAGATAACTGTTAATAGTTTGGCAATAATTTTGACGGACGATCAATTTGATGTAGTTACCATAACGAGCTTCTTTCAACTATTCATAGACTTTATTACAATAGTCTAAGGTGTATCTGTTACTTTAAAGGCATCAGCATAAACCACTGTCACAAGACATACGCAGTTCTTGAAAAATCTGCTTCATGGCAATTTTACTTTAATTAATTTAAATCTACTTAAATAGTTTCTGTATTTTTTTTTCTTTTCAAAATCGTATTGATTTGAAAGACATTTTCCGAAAGTTATACGCGGCATTTTACGGATATATGACTCACACTTTTTACAAGGAAATTTTGTTCTGATGTTTCAATGGAGCGAAATGCATTTCGCTTGTTACTAGTTCTTCATTTTCAGTCAAATATTATATCAGATGTCAATACTGAAACTTTAACGGTGGTATGATCTTCTCAAAGATATTTGCAACTTCAATGTATGTACAGGGGAACATACAATTCTTAAGTAAGCTTTGTCTTTTGCTGGTGATTGACTGTTATATACATTATCTTGTGAGGCATCTTCTGCGCCACTTGACTTTATAGAATTATCACCGATGATTCGACTCAAGAATTAGTACAGCTTGTTTTATTGTGGTCAACACTAAAACTTGTTGTAACTGTTTGGTAGAAGTTCGATCATTACGTTTTGCATTCTGATACACATTTGGTCTTGCATTAGTAAACAGACCTTTCTGGCTGTTTCTATTTATAAGAAATAACTTGTAATAGATGCAATTTCGCCATACAAAAACATTATTCTATTATTTACCTCATAGTCATTCATAGAGTTCATTTCACTGACCACTATAGAACTGTATACGACCACTTGCAGTTACTGGCATTTCCCTCATAACAGCGTCCCATGCTATGTTAACAAACAAACAAACAAAATATCAATTATATTAAAAAGAAATTTAAATGTTTCTGTTAGATATACTACGGAATTTAATACAATGTATCTGAGAACTATGAATGTGAACTTAAATAGCTAATAGATAGAATTTATAAAAAGAAACAAAACAGTTTCAATTAACATAAGTTTGCAAAGTAATGGTTTTTGAGATAGTCGATTGTTTAGTTTCTAGCCAATAGTTCTTTGTATAATTACACATACTGTAGAATATCTAATATATCCAGAACTCAATATATTAACAACTACCATAAGAGGTGTCCTCGGAATGAATGTGCCTCGTTATTAGTTAATTTTATTTAACTTTTCAATAATATAGATGTTCACTTCTATTAATCGCTGTTTTTCAAAATCATTGTTTTTCCCCTCAGTTCCTGTGGTATTGTAAATTGCTTTCTCATGTTAATACTAATGAACATATGACAAATATTTATTTATGAGTGAGCGTGTAAATGATAATACGAGGTTGGTAGTTTGTTAAAAGACTCAATATCTCAAGAACGCTTAATTTACAAAACTATGTTTTTTGACAAACTGTAAACATGTCAGTTTTACAGTATGACAGGTTTCTCAAATTCGGCTTCGCTATTCGAATACCAGTCCCACGTTATAGCGGAATTTGACTACATAACTGATTATTAATACATATTATACACTTCAGAAATAATAAAAGAAAAAGGATATATAGGACGTGGCTTCAGATAAACGCCCTCGCCAATGGTATTCGAGCTCCGAATAACCGTTTGTATATAGACAGAAACAGAGACAGAAAGAGTATTCCAAGTTCAAGATGAAACGCTTTCGAATAAAAATAATATCTATGGCCGTCGGATGAACTCCCATCGAATAAATTGATTCATCCGTGGCGCTTCGAATAAAGATAATTCAGGTTATTCGAACTTCATTTTATTCGTTATTTAAATAATTTTTTATTTAGATAATGCCCAACACTGAATTGAATGATGTTTTGGAGGTATGGAGAAAGTGTTTTTCGCTCCAAAATATCAATATTGGCTGATCTTTGATTTGGTTTTCCCTATTTATTATTATTTAGTACTCCGTGTTTTTTTTCTAAAACACCACTTGTACCTACTCACTGTTTGAGTCAGTTTTTAACAATTACCAAAAATTTAGACATGTGGCTCAGTGTTGAAGAGTGCAAGAACTGTCGCTCTTATCGAAGATGGAAGAAGATATTGGTGCGTTACGAACAGACTTGGAGCTTCACCGATAGCAGCTAGAGCTCCCAGAAGATTTTGGGAAATAAATTTCTACGAGACAAGATGAGCGTCGTTGACGCCACTTGAGAATTAACGATCGAACCGTCACGTTGAATTACATATTTTATCCAATAAATCACACTCCAGTGTTTGGATACCCAGCTTTCGCATAATAGGACCATAGTCATGATCATAATTTGGCTCTCATTTAACATTGTCATTAAGTGACTTTTGTAATGACCATCAAATTGAATTAATAGCTTTATTTCTCAACGCAACGCATATCATGCAACCTCTGGATGTTACATTATTTCGTCCATCAAAAAAAACTTATAAACATAGCAATACAAGCTTGGCGAATGTCAAAACAATGGTCAACTCTTAAACAAAGTTTTCTTTCCAACAGTACTGAAAAATGCTTTAAATTCAGTAGAAACAAAGAAGATTTTGCCAAATGGATTCAGAAATGTGGAGTTTATCCATTTTCTAAAAACGCAATAGATTACAGCAAATTAATTCAAAGTTGTGAACAAGTAGATCAAGAAGAGGGTATAAGCAAAGAAATTACTTGTACCTCTACTTTTCAAGAAAATATCAATTTTATTAGCGATCGAGAACCGGGTCAACTAACTACCTTATAAGAGCGTGAATGAGGAGAGGACGAGGTTGTTGCGTTCAAACCGGTGACGGAGTCACTGCTCTGAATACAATTTGTTACATGTACCAATACGGATTGTTTCGTTATTTTCCCCCTGGCTCTCCTACAGTTTTTTCAGCGTCAATGTGGCACTTAAAAAATGATGTCCGTAGCGCAGGTGATTTCCCGGCTCAGGCTTATCTGAAACAAAAAATTCGAAAAAATTCTCAATCTGTAGGAGTGTGTCACTATCGCCCGTAGCTCAATTAACCATTTTTGTTGAAAAGAAACAAAATAGCACCAGTTTGAAAAAAAAATATTTGTCAAAACACCCAAAAGTATGTTTTTTCGGGTGTTCCCCGACAAAAATCTCGGTTATTTTTCGACAAAAATTGTTAATTGAGCTACAGGCGATAGCGATACTGCTACAGATTAAGAATCCTTTCGAATTGCTTGTTTCAGATAAGCCTTCCCTGGAAATCACCTATGCCACGAACATACCATTTATTTTAAATGCAAAATTGACGCCCTAAAAACAATTAAAACAAATGAAAAAAATTTTTTTTGCATAATATAACAGTACATTAATAAATACCAAAAAGATTTATTTCATTATATGTTGTAGTAGTAAATAGGTTTATTTTTTGCCTTTCAGCCTCATAATGGGGTTACATTTGTAGTGGGTGTAAGTGTTTCTGGAATGATTAACTCAACTTTGTGATTTCGTCTGGCCTTCTTCCTTCATCTTGAGCTTCTTTTCTGCTCCTTTTTCCCAGAACCAAATGCATTCACTCCGCTCCTCTCTCTTCTCCCTTTAGTATTCCTATTATTGTTGTATCATGTGACTCAGTGTCTCCATAACCCTTTACATAGCTGTATACTATCTCTTTTTCTTCCTTCCCGTACTTATTTCCCCCCTATTCGTTTCCACATCTGAACCTTGCAATCGTGCTTTGGTCTCCGCCTCTGTAGTTTCCGTTTACATACTTTGTTCTCTGGTTATTCCTGATTTCTGTGTAATATGCGTTGTATATGTCTGCTAGTATTCTGTCGTATTGACATTGAACCTGCTCTGTCCTATCTCTTCGCGCTAGTTCCTCAGCAAACTCTCTTCCTCTACTTCTTTCTATTTCCATTTCTTGGAGTTTCTCATTTCCTCCCATTTCGACTTTCTCCCTTCTTGCTTCGCGTCTATTTCCCCCCAGCAGTCTTGTACTATTTTATTTTTATTCAACCGATTCGATTTCTCCTAAAATTTTATTGCTCTTTTCCTCGCTTCTATCCTTAGTTTGTCCGTTTTTGTTTCCTCCAAAATTAGATATGCTGGTGTAGTGAAGTCCAAACCTAAAGTCCGAATTATGTATTTCTCCTGTATGTTCTCTACTATTTCTGCCTGCATCCATCCCCAAATTTCTCACGCGTACAGCAAGATACTTTTCACTATACTTCTGAATATTTTCATTCTTCTCTCAAAATTGTTCTTGAAAACATTCTTTGTCCTATTCTCCATACCTGCGCCATTGCTATTCTTGCTTTCATTATATCTTCCATTATATGCATCTCTCCAGGGTTCAGGTGCAACCCTTTCCTTTCAAGGTATTTTCCGAATCTTCTTATCATGTCCTTAAGATCCTTCGGTTAATTAACTAGGAACGATATATCGTACGCATATACTAGAGTCTAGATTTTTCTTTTCCTACTTTAACTTCCCCTGCTTGGTTTTTCCTCATGGTTTCGTCCACATCCGCTACACGTATTGTAAATAACATTGAATTCAGTGGGCATTCCTGTCTCACCCCATTTATTATTCAGAATTTGGATGACATTTCTCTGTTTACTTTTATAGTACAGTAAATCCTCCCCATATGCCCGTTTCGATAATGCGTTGTACGCTCGGTGACCATCCCTACAATTTCTTGGAAACCTTCGGTCGAAAGTGAGAGAACCCGAGAACGAGCGAGAGGGAACGAAAGAGTTGACGGCTACTTCGTGTCGACGCTTTCGTTCCCTCTCACTCGCTCTTGGGTTTTCTCAATGGCTGCATTGGCCACTCGGAATAGCGTCCGCAACGCGCCGTACGCCCGCCGCCAGATCTGTTCGTCGGGCTTATAACGAGTGTGTATTTACTGTATTTCTTGTCTCTTCGTAAATTTCTCCGATTCTAATCCTCAAGCGTTTACTTATTTCCTTTTTTCCAGTGATGTTTTGCAGTTTTACTCTATCCACTTTGTCAAATGCAGCGCTTAGGTCCGCAATCATTTGACAAAGATTGGGTGCAGCGTACCGAACGTGACGGTTGAGCACATGTCGAATGCACAGATCAGGAGAATATTAATTATTTTACTTGCGAGTTTGTACAAATAAAATTTGAAAAATTCTTGCATTGTACTAATTAAATGTCTTTTTATCAACATTCTTAATCATTTAGATCCTAAAAATCTACTAATTTAATAGTTGGTCGGTACTGGACGAAAATTTTTCGTTTCCTAGAAATCACAACTTTTTTACTTTTGCGAATTATCAATTCTTGTTATTAAATTTCACAAAAATAATTTCCCTCCTTTTACTAAGTTCTATCTATACTACAAACACGTTTTTGAATTTCTGATTTGTATCGACTCTACCCCAAGATATAACAAAAAAAACTTAGAGCGGTCGATACTGCACGACTGATGCGATCGAGTCTACTTTATCAAGCGAGGAATAATTAGTTATTTATTTCATTGACAGTTAATTATATTTATTTCCTTATATTTTATTTTATATTTTTTATTGTATTTTTTTTTCATTTATTATTATTTATTTCGTTAACAGATTAATATTTATTTTATCATAAAAATGAAAATTATTTATGTACAACTATTCTCATGCGAAGAGATGGATAGAATCTTGAGGAAAATAAAGTCAAGGAAGGCGTCAGGACCAGATGGCATACCGAATGAATTTCTTAAAATTTTAACCCTCCAGCGTGGTATGACAAGCAGAACTCGCCATAGAAAAACTATCTGCAACGGCGGTATAACGAGCACCGCTCGTCAAGGGTCGTGAAGCGGAGGCGTAGCGAGTAGGGCTTGGGACCAAGGTCTATTGGGCACCCGAATTATAGGCGTGCTGTGCTCTTCTCATATACATTCTGTAGGCCTTGAGAAGGAAATATTGCCGTGAGGAGGGTATTGTGCGGCCCGCGGTGGCGAACAAGTTGCTCAGCCCTGATATACGATACAATACTAAGAAAATAATTACAAACATTCACTTTCTAATACCAATTACAGGTAACAATTAATTAATTCCAACTGCTCACTTCCATTTAGTTTTGGCACTAAAGCGAGCCCTACAGAATGAGATTTGTCTTGAGACATGTCTCGAGACAGGTCTCGCTGTCTTCTTTTCTCCACCTTGGCAGCAGGAGACAGAGAGACTTGTTTCCAGACATGTCTCAATACAAATCTCATCGTGTAGGGCCCGCTTAAGACGTATGTATTAACAATCAAAAACATAATTGTCATCGTTAACTAGTATGTCTCGAGATTTGCTATGCCTCATATGACACTCATGAACAATAAACATGTTAATTAAGATTATAAATATTTTGGTCAATATTTCGTTAATTATTAGATTTAAAACAAATAGTATAGTAATCTTGCATTTGGAATTGGGTGTCCAATCATATTTTAATAAAAAAAACCATAACTTTCTTGTACAACACTTTTTTGTGAAACGCATAACTTGATCTTTTGAATGCCAAAGGCGTTTAAAAAATGTGTATGAAAATTGCCAAACAACGTGTGTAGTGAGTCTACTACAGCACTTGCTAGCACGTTGCGACAAGAAAAGGAAAAGGGCGATTATCTTGCTTAGCATTCAAATAGCTAAAAGTCATTTGAAAAGACTAAGGTCGATTTCAGATAGGGTAAAGGACCCCATTACTGACACCTAACCAATTACTGTCACCTTAAGCTATTTTACTTAAAATAACGAATAAATCAACTATAGTGTAGACTATAGGTTGAAATACATCATTCTTTTGGGGTATGACTTTACAACGTTCATTTATTCGTTATTTTAAGTAAAATAACTTAAGGTGACAGTAATTGGTTAGGTGTCAGTAATTGGGTCCTTTACCCTATATTGGCCGGTGAGTTTGGTTTCGCGAGCAGCGCGCGAGGAGAAATCAGCCACCACGGGGTATGGTGGGGTAATGGGAACGCTGCTCGGCTTCGCGTGACGCAGGCCTTCCCAAGTAGGGGAAAACCACTCCTGAAGCACATGTTTCGGTTCTCCCTCCAACGCTGCGCCTTCAGCTAAGATGGAACGATTCCTACTACCCTCCCTCCGAGGAAACAGTAACGCCGCTAGGCAGCAAGTTGGGGCGCCTTAGGGTGAAAGTACAAAATGTGTCAAGTTTTTATAGGAAATTTCATAATGACTTAAAAATAGTAGGAGAATTAAAATTTAAACCCAGCATTTAAAAATGATCAATTTTTCCTACTATTTTTAAGTCATGAAATTTCTTATAAAAACTTGACACATTTAGTACTTTCACCTTAAAGCGCCCCAATATGCTTACTAGCGGCGTTACTGTCTTCTCGGAGAGGGGGTAGTAGGAATCGTCCCACCTTAGCTGAAGGCGCAGCGTTGGAGGGAGAACCGAAACATGTGTTTCAGGAGTGCGTTCCAGTTGGGCCCAAAGCGACCGCAACGCCCGTGTTTCTCGTAAAAGAACGGGCGTTGCGGTCGCTTTTGGCCCAACTGGAACGCACCCCAGGAGTGGTTTTCCCCTACTTGGGAAGGCCTGGCCTGACGGGCACCAATCTCCACCGCGCGACGACCAGGCGTAGTCCGAGAGAGAGTGAGAACGTAGAGAAAAGGAGCACCGAGGCAGGCAAGCGGTGTGGTGGGAGAATACCCCTCACAAAACTCACCGGCCAATAAATCTGAACACGATCTTAGTTAAGTGGTTCCCGCTATATATTTATTATTATACTAGTACAGTATTGTCTCGTTAGGGGCTCGGTTTAGTGTACACGATGCACTGATATATATACTATGGATACGAGATTCTCATAAGCCCATAACAGTACAGCGGTTGAAGCGAATTGAAGGGCGAGTTTAGATGCCAGCGCCGCCACCCTTCGTCCGATGTATTAAAGGAAATACTCGCGTCAGGTGACTTGGCGTCGGTTGACGTGGCAAAGTGGGGCAAAGTACACTAAGGGCCAAAATCGGCTTCCCCTCGGAAATTTGGCAACGTTGCATGTCACTAGGCATAACTCAGTAATTCTAGTGACATGCAACGTTGCCAAATTTCCGAAGGGAAGCCGATTTTGGCCCTTAGTGTATGTAGCACCGCGGGTGATCGCGGGGCGAAGGGAAGTAAGTACAACGTTCGAACGATGATGGCGCATCATGCCAAAAGCACCTTCAAATCGCTTCAAGCATCTACAATCCACAGTATATATATCAGTGGCTCGCACCCTTCGCGCAAGCAAAGCATTCCATCTCGAGCCCCCCTTCAGCCAGAAAGAAGCAAGAAACGACACTCGGAGTTAGGGCTCTGATCATGATATGGGCTCAACCCCGAACCCGAGCAGCGAGCCGCTAACGAGACAATACTGTATCTACACTTGAATGTTAATTTTTCTTTCATTTACTTTTTACATATTGTTGGCCCAAATATTAATTTGACCACATCTTGGTAAAATATTCAGAAAAAATAGAATACTATTGGTGTTTACTTACCTAAGCCAACAAATGAGACTATTTTATCGTGATTGTATGTCTGTATATTAACGTCTTCCTCAGGAGCTACGTAAAGCACAGAAAAGTCTTCTTTCGGTTGATGATATTTTTCCATTATCCCCGTAGAAGGCGTTGGTGGTGGTGGCATATATGTAGGTGATGGAAACCTTGGTGGATAACCAATACACGGTAACCGTTGCCCCATTACCGGGTGCATTGGCTGTTGCGTTACATGAGTATTTGGCGATTCCATAAAATTAGGAGTAAACTTATCACATCGCATATGTTTCTCAAATATTGGAGGGTATCTATCAAAATTCGAAGATGGTTTGTTTACAAGTGGTGGAATTACAGAAGGAAAAACAGAACTGGCAGTTGAGGTCTCTTCAGTTACGGAATCTTCAGATAATAAAAGTTGTTCGTTAATTTCGAAGCCAAACCTAAGCTCCGTTGGTAAATCACTGTTCTTTGTAATATCAGACGAAGCTTCGTCTAACAATATGACAGCAGGTCTCAAGACTTTTTGTTTATTAGATGACTGCGATTCTGCTTTCTGTGATTGATCTGTATCTGAAGGTATACCTTGTTTCTCTTTTTTACATTCACCATCTTCTTGTTGGTCTTGTTTCGAATTTGTCAAATGTATATTTGCCGGCTTAATTATTTCGTGTTTAACATTAGCATTCTGTTCTTTCCCTGCTTTTGGTGGTGTTTCATTTTTACTTGATTTACTGGTACCCGACTCGATATTTTGCACTTCTTGCAGTGATCTTGGATTGTTTTGGAAATTAACTTTCTGTGTCTCAATGTCGTCGGATGTTCCCACTGTTCCTGGACTACTTTTGTTCTCCGAATGCACACCGGAGCATTCAGTACTATGCACTTTTTTGGTATTTTCATCGTGGCATGAATATCCGGGTTTTTTTAAATGTTGTTCTTCATACGATGCTTGATTTTGTACATTTTGACTGCTTTGAGCATATCCCCGACGTGGCCGAAGATTACTACATCTTGGATTCACAACGGGATCTTTATTGTTGATATTGTTGCAACTGGGATTGTTGTTGTCGGGATCAAAATTACAATTTGTTACTGAATTTGCTACTAACATTTCATTCGAATTTGTGCTATGATTAGAAGTCACGTGCTTTTGTTCTTGTTGCATTAGATTTTGCTGCATTTTTTCAATGTCCTGCACATATTTAATAACCTGAATATTTTTATTAATAACTTCTTGAGCTTCTGCCTTTTTCCTTTCCGTCGAATTTTTTACCTTCGATGATAAAATCGGCGAAGGTGGCTTGTCAAAACTGTGGTTCAAGAAATGATTTGTATGAGTAAAATTATGTTGCCTCGTTTTTCTATCCGAGTGTTGTAATTCATCTAAACTGGGGTAATAATCTTGAGGAATTTTATCCGGTTCTGAAAGCGTTTTAGGCGGCACACTAGGCCACGTTGATGTATTTAGCATGCTCGGCACTATTGTAGACATATTTAGTACCGAACTGTGTGTCATGTTCATAGTTGCCATACGAGCTATGTCTGCGTAACTTGCTTGCGGCGTTCCGCCGGATGAGGTAGCTATTTTTGACAAATTGTGTTTAGAAGTATTTGACGTGACTGGCAATGAATGGACCGAGTCTGAATCACTGCTGTCCGATTTGTCGCTGCAAATGATAATGTTTATAACACAATTTTAATAGGATCAACTATAATCATAAAATAATAGTATACTCAATCTATTTAATCAACTTTGCTGTGCCCCCCCCCCCCCCGCCAACAACAAAAATTACTGCATTATTTACCTTGGTGGCATGCTGCTGGCCGATTTTCTTCTACGTTCGGGAGAAAGAGGTGTTCTGTATTCGTTGGAAAATCCTCTGGAGTTCTGGAGATAAGATCCGGATGTTGTCAAGTTTTGTGCTCTACTACCACTGGAACTTCTCCTTTGCTTTTTACTTTTCTTCTTTTTCGTAACTACCAAAAATTCTGTTTCGTGTTCCGGCTCTGGATTGATTTTTTTATTGGAGTTTCGGCGACTAGCATAATCATCTCCGGTATCATTGCAATATATAGACTGACCTTCTTCTGTTCCCCAGGATCGTCTATCACCGCGGCTATCGATAGCTGCGTCCCCCGTGCTCTTTTGTTTCGCACGTCTCAAAGCAACATTAATGGTGCCTATCCAAGCGATATAAAACGTATTGTTTGCTTAATTATACATTTTCCAAGGTATAGCATAAAATTATTGTAGAATATTAATTACTTACCATGTTGACTCGATAAGTTACTAGCGACACTAGAACTAATATTATTTTCTGTTGTGAGGTCTTCAAGCTTAGTCTTGGATATTTCTTCAAGGGAATTAGATTTCTGTAACTTGGCAGGCAACTGTTCCCTTTTAGCATCTTTCTCTCTACTCCTTGGCTTCGCTCCAGAATTAGTTTTGACTCTCACTGGATTACCAGGTTTTCCTTTTTTACTTTTCGATTCTTTGTTTTCAATAAAGTTAATTAAACTCTCAATGTCTTCGTTACGATGACCTTCAACAGCTTCTGCACTGTATACAATAACATTATGTTCCTGTATATTCTTTTTACCATTTTTTTTCCGTTCCCCATTATAGTTTTGCACTGCATTTCCATTTTCGTCCAAGGATTTCTTCTCTCCAGACGCCGTAGTATGCGCTGTATACCTGGAACCTTCTGTGCAAAATTTACGTACTTTAACTTCTTATAAGTTGCGTTCATAGTAAAAGTAAAATATAGAAATGATTATTCTGTTAGAGGATCATATGTACATTTTTTTCACGGAAATATAAATATACAATATTAGGCTTAACTATTAGGTATTAATTATAGGTATTTTAACCCTTTGCACTCGGTCCTTTCTGTGTGCAGATTTTCCAATAACTCGTTGTTTTGTACATCAGGTAATTGTAGTGTGTTACTGATACACATATTTCAAATAGAATACCTGACACTGTCTGTGCCCGATAACAATTCCTCCAGCTGTGCCTCGCACTTTGAGTACAAAGGGTTAATACTTATATTTTTGCACTATAATTTGATTTAATTATTAAGTATTGCAATAACTGCAGAATAAATGATTTCATATCTAATAATTTTGACGTATCACCTACCCATTGTGATATTCTGTGTTTGTAAGGACGCAGACATCATGGAGCATAAGCTTGGTACTACTTTACCCTGACTAGCACTAGAAGTATTTGAGGTTCCACCGATACCACACTTCACACTGTTAAAAGTTTGAAAAGAAAGTGTACCATTAACAGATATTTTTGATTTATCTTGTTTCCCACTATGCTCTCGGAAAGAAAAATCTATAGTAGTGTCCACTGGAGTCTGAGCTATATCGAAAGTAGTGTGTGATATATACTGAGGTCTACGCGGTTCAATAATTTTCATTTCAGTTCCTTCATCATCTTCCGTATCCAAAGAGTGAGGTCTTTGAACCCCACTTATAGCGGATCCCACATTCCTCTCGCTAATGGTGCCCACCTAATAAATATATACGAAAAATAATTGGTAATTTAATTATCATATAATTATTTGAACAATTGCATTTATATCGCCTGAAATTTGTAATTTACCTCAGCATCACCTAAATCGATTACCATGTAATCTGACTTATACTCTGGTGGAGGATGATCTGACTCGAGCATTTCATTTGTTCCGTGTTTTCCTTTATTACTTCGTTTCTCACGTATTTCAAGTTCACTTTCACACAAATCTTTTTTTATATCTTTTTTGTCCTTTTCTTTCTCTTCCTTCTTTATGCTAGTACACGATGGTTTGTCCAGAGATTTTGATTTTTCTTTATTGGTCCAATCATACGCTGCACGTTCTTCGCAGAAACCCTTCTTTGTAAACAAACAAAAATGTATTTAGATCTATTATATCAAGTTGTAATTTATTATATATAATATTACATACAAATCAGCCATATCAGTTCATAATGATATGCCTGTAATACCATTATACATATAAATAATTATTACGAGTGTTCCTAATTTATGAATACCGTGTTTTCTTTTCTTTTTCAATTTTTTTTCGACGCTTTTATCTTCACACGAGCAATATTAATAAACAGGACACACAGGATTAATCGACTCTATTTGAATAGCTTAAAATAAAAGTGTTTGTAATATGTACCTTCTTATCGAATAATAAATCTAAATTAGCCAACGAAGCTAGACTATGCGATGCATTAACATTTGATGGCAATGAACCACCTTCCCTTTGCCTTGCAGATACACTAGGTCCTGTATATTTCTTATTCTTTCTTCTACTTCCTCCGTAAGTATGGCTAGAACCAGACGTCAAGTAAGCAAAACTGCTATCGAACTCTGAAGTAATAGGTTGTGTCAAATTCTGCAACGATCCTCCGTGTGTTAGCCTTTCAGATACAGAGTCTCGTTTATGTCTTCTACGATTTGTTCCAGGCAGGCAGCGTGAATTAGCTATTATTCTACGACCTTCTTCAGTTTCATCGGCCTCCGCTTCTTGCAGTAACTCCTAAAATAATGTTATCAAAGATTTATCATATTTGTAAAATATACAGGGTGGCAAGCAGGAGGGTGGTGATTCTACAGACAAAGTAAATCAAAAACATAGAATAAGATATATTCATATATTGCGCACCTTTCCCAAAAATTGACTTTAAAATTTCTGACAGAGTGCACGTGCACCGCAGTATAGTTTTAGGCACCCGAGGAACACGCGTCTTCCTTAATACGTGCACTCGTTTAATGTAGCAAGAAGTGTTCCGTTTACTACTTCAATGTGCCCCTTGAGCACCTGCCTTCAAAGTCAATTTTCTGGAGATACGACGCAAGTTATGAAATAATTTTAAACTATATTCGCTACTTCTTTCGCCACGTAGAATCAGCACTCTTATGCTTGTAGAGCCGGTTATGAAGCACCCTGTACGTTATCGAATTCATTTATTAATCTTAATATGCAAGAACTGAAGAGAACAATATACTTACTTTAAAAAGACTGGATTTTCCTTCACGATCTTTGGGACACTTATATGTTATAGCTTCATCCAATAATGCACGTAATTCACCTTCGTTTAATGTAGACAACGTAGCAGGTTCTTCCTGAAAGTTACAACCAAAAAGGAAAACAGTCAAAGTCTAATCATGAATTGTACGATAGATAATATAGAACATAAGCAAGTATAAACAGTATTCTTCACAAATTAATGAATATCTTAAAACATACATGATAAAATCGTTACTACGTAATGTGTTTGCAAACACTTGTTTATAATCTATACACGGCGAAGGACCATGTTTTGCGATCAAAATATAAATGTGTCAATATAAACCATATATGAAAATACATTTAAAGGTATGCCGGCAAAAGTAAAGTACAATTATTACACGTATATAACAATCACGTAAATTATTCTCTTTATCGCTCATAATTTTCAATGTTATGTTCTGTTTCCGCAACGTTAGAACTTGGGTAACTGCGATCATAACATAAAATATGTAAACCTTAATTAATACAGATTCCCTAAGATTTGACTTTCAATAATACAGCTGTTACCTACGGTTAATTCCAAATATTTTATCATTGTCATTAAAGCACGAAATACAAGTTACAAAACTAAATTTTGTATTACTTATTACATTCAATACTATAATATGTATGTGTCTATGTACACAAAGTACACAGCAGGCAGATAAGCATGAATATAGGCAGCTCAGAGAGAGAATTTAAGGTTTCACTTATTGGATTTTGTAGAGAAATGTAGAGACTATATTGAAAAAAAAAGTATATCAATATATGTAAATCATACATACTGTTGTCAAAATTAATACTTCGTATACGTATACACATATTGAATTTATGGATTTTATATATATGTATTTATTTATTTATTCTTGTGAACGCAATTAACTATATATTCATTGTTAAGAGAAATATAGATATTTCTGAGTTCACCATTATTTGCCATTAATCTGTACGAATAGTACCGCCCCATTACGCTGTTAAAATGCATAGAGCTGTTTATATAACACTAAAAAATATTGCTTCACTGTCCTTAATTTCATCTACTTACAAAATGCAGCATGAATATTGTTCGAAAAGGACTATCTTTACGCCTAGGTTATAAACAAAGGAGGGAATATTAGAAAAAAAAACCATACGGAAAGTGTGGTTTATTTTAGTTGGTAACTTGACTAACACAGTCCTACTATAACCTGATTACTTGATTCAAAGCGAAATATCTTATTAGAATGGCTGCTCGTGTAAAAAAATAATTGACTACCAGAAACTTTTTGTTTGCTGGTTTAAGAGTACATAAACATCATTCGGAGAAAGCATTTAGAAACGAATTTGGCTAAAGCCTATGTGCTAAAGTTAAAAGCGATTAAGATTGCTCTGTGAATATACCGTTTTTATGAAGATAACAAAACTTTCCCCAACTTATTGACCGTGAATCGCCATACATATAAATGAAGCAATTTATACATTTTCGTATAGTTAGGTTAATGATAAACTGTTATCGTTCTTGAGAAAAAGAAAAAATTATCATTCATTTCGCAGTATTGAACAAGATGACCCTGAAGTAAAAAGAAATAAGTACTCGGTTTCGTATGAACAATACAAAGCGATTGTACTTGAAGATTCGGAAAGCACTATTAATGAATATTCGTAGGCAAGTCCTTGGAAATGCAGAAAGTATAGCCAATACAGCGAGTTTACCTTCGCTCGTAAATTAAAATAGGACACACACCAGAAATGAGTTTGGGCTTGTCCAGAGATCGATAGGGGGTCGCGATTAGCTAATTGAGACACGAGGCGATATCAGGGTAACTTACAGAGACGAAGGAAAAATCTGCTGGGCAGTGCCGGCACGGAATTTATATTTTTAGAGGGCACCTGGGTCGGCTGCAGTCGTCTCTGCTCCGTCCAACTGCAGTCCCCGCAATATAGCACCGTTACGCAGAAATTTTGCGCACTCGAATACGCGATAAACGTAGCCAACGATACGCTATCACTATTCAGAAGAAATAATATCGGCAGTATCGAGAATATGTTGCCGATTTAAATGCTACTGTGACGAGCGGGCGCGGCGCGCTCTTCTCAGCATGGCCGCCACCATTACACTAAGAACACGGCCATTCCAGGAACGTAACATGTAGGGGTCCCTCGATATTCGCATTCGTATAAATTTCGCATTCGCATTCGTATTCGTTAACTTTTTGTCCATCTACGCATTGGTCACGAAAATATTCGAACGCTTGCAGTCAATTCTACACTGGACAAGAATACGTGTAATTGAAATTTTTTTGGCGAAGTGTGGTAATTATGAAACACTACATAGTCAGACTGTATATTACAAGTTATAACAGTCACGAAAACAATTGAACGATAAATTATTATTAATATCATTGGAGTTTTCAATATTTATTTAAACCGCCTTTAACACTAATTATATGCAATAATACAGTAATGTATGAAATGTGCTTATTTTACATTGCTCTTTTCTGTAATTTTCATCAACTTGCATTTAAAGAAAATACAAATTCATAAAGCGTTTTGTATTCATTAAACAAGTTACCACAATTCCTTCAAATTTTTGTCATTAGAATACTGACAGTTTTATGTTGCCATAATTTCAAGAATATTATTTAAAATCTTTAGTCTAACCTAGCTAACTTATCTACACACAGGGTATCGTTTAGTACAGTTTTTAGTTGCAAGCATTCTAATACTCTTATAACGTACTGTATATTATATACATACTTAATTGTGTACCCACAGGCATTATATATGTATCTACGTATATAATTTATCCAAATAAATTACATACACATAACATTGTAATGTTAACTATGAATCGATTATACATCTGCCTTTTCTTTAGTTTAACACGCATGAAATTAAATTGCACAGAATTACTTTACTTTATTACGTTCGATTTAAGAGCTCTAATTATTAATTTCCTATTCCTTTGTTAAACTTATATTGGTAATGATTTAAATGAAATTATTCTACCACTTATAGAATAAAAATATTATAGAATTGGCAATATTCATGCTATAATTTAATTTCTTGATTATTCAAGAAATAATGTGAAACCTCTGAATAGATCTATAGTAATAATTTCTATTACCGCATTTTTCTCCCTGACTTTTCTTATTATTGGCATTTTGCTTCTAACATACAATATATAAGCATTCAGAATTAATATTTTATGAAGTCAATCTATTAATATTTTATGCAATTAATCCATAATAATATATAATACAAAACATATTAGTTTGAAAAAAATGATTGATCACTATGATTAATTTGAACTAAATTTCTACGTAAATAATTTGAAATTAACTTGATATTATAATAATATACCTAAATCAGGTTAATTCACCTATCTCACATTTGAAATTAATTCAAATTAAAAACAGGAAGCTATTAACTGATTAGGAATCCTAAGATCTGATTGCAGAAAAATGTATTATAATAAATGTGAATTATTGTCACAGACATACAATGTATACCAATGTATTTTATAAATTAACAGATGTAACTAAAAATGAGAAATATAATTCGAAAACGTTATTACATTACTACATGTAATTCCATACTTCTCAATCCTATTGTTAATCGACAATACGTATGTCATATAGCACTGAGAATGAAGATTAAGATATTTTGGCGCCTGGTACTAATATATCATTTTATATAATTTAGTTCCTTCAACTGATATATATACAGATCATACAATACTTTTGTACGTCGTACAAAACTTTTCACTTGCAAATATCGAAAATGTTCTGTATTGATATGGTAGTTTATCTATTGATATCACTATCTAAAAATTGTTAGTTGGTTGAATACATCACCATACTTATAACTCACCTGTTTATTATCCGATGTAACACAGGTTGATGCACTCTGACTTGTTGAATCTGTATTGGTATCAATGTTTGTTGAAGCACTTTCTGTGTTCAAAGTCTGATTAGTAATAGTCTCAACACCTACCACTGAATTTTCAATATCTGTTTCATTAGAAATTTCACTACGGTTATTTTCAGCAGTTTTATCGGGAGCTACTGGTTCTTGACGATGTTCCGGCCCTGGGGCCATTTTGATCGAAATTGACAGCGCCGTGTCCGCTGTGCTCATAGCTTCCTCATCATTTCTCTTTGGTGTTTTCAAGGTCTAATGACCCCTTCAGACCGATCACAGAATAGAACTTGAGATTCTTGCATTTCGCATTACGTAAATCGTGTTGGGTTTCGTTTTTAGTTTATTAAACTATCATAACCATCACTTCCATGTAGACGATAGCATTTTCACTGTTCTGAAGTTACACAAGATTACAACCGACCGCCTTAACAGATCGCGAATTTAGAACGTTTCACTCGGCTTATGAAACCGTGTACAAACAAGAATTATTATTTTTATGAAAATTATATTAAATTCAATTGAAGGTCTTTCCAATGTGCTCGACTTTTACGCGCGTACTACGCGCAGTGCGAAGGTAACAAAAATGGCACCGTCCACTATCTAGTGTCGTGATTGTCGGTCAATTGGAAAATTATTGTATTCTGTTGATTTTCCCACAATTATACCGCTTTATATCTTAATTCCGCTTATATGTGTCCTTTATGTGCAAAGGTTACATGTATAATTTATCTTTGCTCTTCAATACGAACAATCTTCGATTGTAAGGTTATTTCAGAGTTACTTGCCAACTTCGACTATTTACAAACTATTGATAAGTACGTTATAAATTCCACCAAATTGGAATATACATTATAGTTGCTGTATCAATAACTGACAACTGTTTATTGTTTTTGTTCGTGTAATACATTTATCGGAAGAAAAATTCGAAAGCAATAAGAACACAAATTCGAACTGTACGCCGTTTCATTATCCATATATGTAGGTACTTGTACCTTTAAATGATTTATGGCTTTTTCGTAATCGGTAAAAGATAAGAAAGCACGTAAGTTACACTTTATGTTTTATTTGTTAGCAAATGAACGAATTTTGAATTATGATTAAAAGTCTATTGAAACCATTCAATTTGTGCCACAAGTATAATAGTGGTTAATACCATAAAACGTACAATATAAAAAGAAAAACATTGGCAAAGCTCTTTATCGTATTTGTCAGCATTCCATCTCGAAAATGGAAAATCTCGTATTTTTGGTTGACATGTTAAACTGATTTTCATGCCGTTACAGTTTGTGGAGAAGGCATTTAAGAAAGTCCAATTTTAGTGTAATAGAATAAGGTTGATAATCGCCGTGCTTCAGAGTGCTCATAAACTCAAAATGGCCGCTATCGATATTAAACTACACATTTTTTCTCGCGTATGCAGCTAGGTGAATCGCTTTCTTGAAATAAAATGCAATTTACTGTTAGTGCTTTTCTAACCGGATATATACGGATGAGAAACGCGAAAATGTATTTGTTCAAAGCTGCGACAATGCTTTTGGCACTGCTTGTACACACACCGAAAACTATACAGTTCATTCTTGTCACTGTTCTGTTGTAGGTATACGAGCCTTGGAAAACACCAAAATCACTTTTAAAACAATTCACTGACAATGAACGTCTCATGAAGTCACAAGTAGCCTGCTCATACCATCGGAGTGCATTCCAAAATCATTGGTAAAGTATCGATCGCATAATGTTACTTCTGTACACACACTTTCTCAGGGACACACGAACCTATTTATTTCGACTGTCTTTTGCAAAAATACTCTATTAAAAGACAAACAGGAAATTTCGATAATCAGAGTCCGTTTCAAATGCAACAATAACTATTTATGTCCGAGTAAAGGGAAAGTAGCCCACCCCAAAACTTTATATCATAATGCCCGAGTCCATCTGTACAGTCAATTTTATATCACTGGAACATTTTGTTCAATTTCACTATTATTAGACGAAGATTGTTCTGAGTTAATCACATTGGAAATAAGTTTCGGGAAAACTGACGTAAATCTGCAGACAGTTTTCTCTCGACACAATAAACGATTGCTTTTGCGCAGAGAAACGGCGGACCAGCCGTTTAGCCTCCGAAAATGTCGTCTGGTTTCAGGAGCGTAACTAAATGTCAAGCTGTATTTGGCAATTGCTATTTTACAGTCTATTGGAAATGATTGTCCGCGATATTGTTAAAATAGATTGCCAATGATAAATGTTTGCAATTTGAATGACGAGTCTTTTTTGTCGCGAATCAAATTTATTCAAGGATGCGCGATGTTACGTTGAAAAAATATTTGCAGGCTTATTTTTTCGATAAAATTATACACCAACGTGAAAATTACATATTATAAAAGCCATAAATTTGTTTTAATTTGTAATATACCTACCAGTTAAATAAAATTGTATAGAACCTGTGGATAGGCTGATTGATACAACACTGTTGTGTATCTGCGTCACCGAAATCGATATATCTAGAACTCGACTACGGTGCGATATGTGATTCTCGATTCTGACAATTCATTCATGTTATATACCTATATATTGTTATACGTTTCTTTACAGGTAATTCGGATTAAATTGGAGAGCACAGTGTGTAACAGCAGCCGCAGCGGGTTGTTAGAAAGTAACGTTAATAAGGTAAGAACAAAAAACGATATTATATGGCGCAAACAGATAAATACACTCTTTACGCTCAGTTACAGGTTATAGGTGACAAATCTTGTTACATTTCCCACAAAACCGAAAGGCACTCAGAGGCGGAAAAATGACGAAATCTGAGAATATATTCCTATTTGTACCCAATATTATTGGTAAATAAATATTTTTACATTCAAGCAGTTTGGTTAATTAATAATCATTTGTGTTTCATAATAAATCTCTTACATATCTTTAATATATTTGAAAAGACAAACCAATAGATACAAATTGTTGACAGGTGTACATAATGTGTGTGTAATTCACTTTTAAATGCTAGTAACAGAGGTGTATTTATTTTGTATACGGTAGTATAATTTTTTTTAAAAGGTATTTTATAATATAAAAATATTGAAAGTTATTCACTATTTAGTAGTATATACCACACTTTTATTCATTTTATTGAAAAGCATGATTTTAAATGAACTTGCATAAAGATAAGTAATTAAATTGGGACATTCTGTGTTGGAAAAATCTTTACGATTTCGACTTCATCATAAAATAATACATATATATATGAAGATAGGACTGCGAGCACAACACTTTGAAGACTTCTTATATTGATTTAGAATAATCTATATATCAATTCTTTTATGTAAGACTCTAATACATTTAACATATCACATAAATATTGTTTAGCTAATAATAATTTTTATGTAAACGTGCAACTAAATTTCTGCAGAAATAGTAAATAAATTGAGAATTATGAAAAACTTATGATAAAATATATATACATATAAATGATATTATGGGCATGACAATATGTATCTGTTAACAGGGTATGGCAGAGTAATTTTGGCTCTTGTATCCTTTTATTTTATGTCAACCAACTATGTTATCGCATTATGGTGCTACGTTATTAGTGCACTATTAGATGCAGTGGATGGGCATGCAGCAAGATATTTTAATCAAGGTACCAAATTTGGTGCTATGTTAGACCAATTAACTGATCGGGTTGGTACCATGTGCCTATTGGCTACGTTATGTGTACTTTATCCATCGTATACATTTTGGTTTCAATTGAGTATGGCCATCGATATTGCTTGCCACTGGATATATTTGCACACGTGAGGATAGATTCTAACATATTTACACATATACTATTTATTACCGAGGTATAAACAAACAAAGTGTTATATAATAGAATTCTTTTATAATAGGTCCATTCTGCAAGGAAAGACAAGTCATAAATTTATTGATATGTCTGAAAATCCGATTATGAGAGTATATTATACTAATCGCACTGTCTTATTTATTATGTGTGCTGGCAACGAGGCCTTCTATGCTGCCTTGTACCTCATTTATTTTACAGAAGGACCTATTTGTAAGTTATTATATTTCTATACAAGCTCTTATTATTAACAGCGATATTTTGAATCTTATATAAATCGTTTCTTGTTTCAGTGGCCGGTATCAGTTTGTTCAGATTTATTATGTATGTCTCAGCACCCATAGCTTTTCTTAAAGCTGCTATTTCATTGTTACATGGATACGTAGCCTGTATTAATTTGAGTATAATTGATCTGAATGATAGACAAGAACGGGTAAAAGGAAATTAAATTATCGTATCATCCAACATTTCCTAGTTGAACTAAATGTGATTAATTCTATTGTGATTTATCTATCTTCCTAACTTATCCTTTATTCTATATAAATGTATGTTTACATTCTATGTTGAAAGGTTGATGCAATGATTCAATATGCCATATTTAAAAAGCCAGGTATTTTAATATGAATTAGATATACAATGCTAGTCATTATTTTATCTTTGTTTTATTAATAACTAGCATGCTACGAGAATTACACATTATTTCCCAATGAAACTAAGATTTAAATCGTGTTAAACAACATGATTTCTATTCTGTATATCAATTTGGTACGTTTTATACTTTTAAGCTATTCATTGGAAAATAATTTTGTAGAAACAAGGTGACTAAAAAGATATGGAATTAGGAAGAAAATAATAATTAAAATAGACATTCCTGGTTTTAAAGTGCTTTAACAGAACTTAATTTAGATTTAAAGTTTAATAACATAATACTCCATTGTTGTATATGTTGTATGTTATAATACTATACTTCTGTTGCATTTTATAGTTGATTAGTCAATGACGTACCTGTAACATAAAAATCTGATGTGGCAAATGTATAAAACTGTAAGAATATATTTAATAAATATTTTTGTTCCTTATATTGTCTTGACATTCTCTTTACTATATCATAATTATTCATACAAAGTATTATAAACATTTATATGTTTATGATACGCGAATAAAGCACAGAGAATGAGACAGAAGTACTACTAACTCAAATTTTTCAGTATATTTTTTAATACTAAGTTGTTGAGTAAGTTTTGTCCCTTAAGAGATTACATTATAGAGAGTATTGTATATTAAAAAAGTCAATGCTTGGTACTCTCATGCGTTAGAAGTGAAACTTCTCATTGAATATCAAAACCGTTAATTTTTCTTAATGAGAATAAGTTTTATTTCTCTGCATGTTCATCGAAAAATAGACTGTGTGGTATATTTGCTTCTCCTGGTGCAATACGAAGATACTTTTCATCATTCCATAAGAGTGTTTGCTGTTGTGCAGTTAGACTATCTTCGATTGGTATGTCGTCACTAATTTCATTTATAAGAATTTGATTAACATTCTCATTATGTAACAAAGATTCATAAGCTCTAATGCCGTACAGCCTATAGAGAAGAGTTTCAAATAGACATTGCAGCGAATTTTTTATGTTTGGTTTTTTCACCAAAACAACTAAATAACGTGATTTATGTATTTTTTTCTCTTAATATGAACATTAATGTTGATGAAAGGTGATTAAACAGTGGTCAGCCGTAGAGAATGAAATAGCTTTGGTTTGTTTAAACATAAGAAATTAACCATTTGAACTATAATAATAATAATACTGAAGAATTATAATACGCAATGAACACGTGTCACCTAAGGCGACCGTTAGCTGCATACATTGCACGTAAGACGAGAAGAGAGAACAACGGCCAACAACGGCCCTCCAGCACACGCGTCTGGCGAAGGAGCATTTCATGCGCACGCGCACGATACCGCCTGGAACATACATATAAGTACATGTGTGTCGCTATACTCATGGAGATGAGATTGCGTTCCTTCAACAAATATGAGCATTATTAACATAATGATCGCCACAAACTTTCTTGGCAAATGATTCGCCATCGTATTTATGGACACTGAATCATTAATAATTTGCCCGAAGATCCCATGTGCATGTCGCAAGCGTTGAATTTGAATGAACGGTATTCTGAACGATATACGAAACCATTTGACTTGGATGACGTTGGAATGTTATTATTTCGAGTCAGATAATTTCTGCATGTGTTGCAGTTGCACGTTACCACATGCTGAATGTATAATGGCTGGGAAAGAAAGTTGGTTGAAACGGTTTGTTTACTACATCGCGTATACGTACACGCTTTTCCTAGCTTGCGAGCGTACGCACACATTCAAGGCCCAATGAGACGGCCCCCTTAAAGGGGTAGACCGGGTAGACACGCCACGTGACACGGGTAATGCAGCGCGCTGTAATACTGACAATCTGGCCCGAGCATGGGTTCGAGATTTTTCGTTTTTCGTCCTTGTATGAGCAGATTTTGGGCTGGGCGAGGTCTCATTCGAAAGAGGAAGGTTCAATGGGAAGCGCTCTGCTCACCGTTTGAGTCACAAAACTCTTTTAGTGACCTAAAAATGCTTGGATTCTGCGGGTGTATTTTGTCAAATTTCGCTCTACTTTGGACACTCATATTATTACATATCAACACAATCTCGTTGAATCATGAGCAGAGCGCTTGTATTTTCCGCATTCTAATGAGAATTTTTGGAACACAACTAGTTAAGTACATGCATTGGCATTTTCTTATTTCCGCTACGCAATTTGGTGGCGAAAATTAAAGCAGTCTAATCGGGTTAGCTGTCACATGTAATTAGCAGGATTGGGGATTTCGCCTGTTTGATGATCGATTTTGTAAAATTTAACAGACTATTTAATGACAAAAACCTTATTGCAGTATTTAAATACTTGTGCGACACCAGTCCTGTCACGCGATTGACCCGATTACAGAGCTTACTTTAGTAGATGGCGCTGTCAGAATATTTCCCAATATTCGTGTTGATATTTTATATAATGTTAGTTTTTAAATTTTTAGAGGTGGATTTTCATCTCACTACATAATATATTTAACGTCTATTTTTTATATTGATTTTTACTTTACCAATGTTTATAAGGTTAAGAAAACAGTATTGTCGTTATGTGTGGCATTAAGTTTTTAGTACAAAAATATTTACATATGGCAAAAGGTTTTGTATAAACTATGTATTATATACACTGCATTTATAATATGTTCGCGAATGCCTTCACAAACTTATCAAAAACATTGGTATGTTAATAATTGGTGCGTTAACAATTTGTAATTAAAAAATATTGTAATGAAAAGAAAACGTTAAACAAAATACTGCTCGAACCAAGGTAAAAAACATTTAATCTACTCACAGTGATTTACTATTCTCTCAATACAGTTATTAAAGTCTCTGCAAAATTTAAATCTGCTCTTGAAGGATACAACAGTTTCATATTACCCTCTAAATCAACTATTTTTACTTGTTCTACAACTACATTGTGAAAGTCGGAGACACTTTCTTTATCAGAAGAACATCCAAATCCAACTGTGATTATCTCTTTTAAAACCTGGTCCAGTACGTTTCTGTTACAAAAAAAAGATTATGCAATAGATGGATAGATGATGGATGAATTGATGGTTAATACCAGTTGATGTTAATACTAGTACAACTTAGTAGAAACACAGAACGAGTGTAAGTAATAATTATTAACAAATTGTAATTTTACCTGCAAATCTGATACGATATAGGGCTGGTTACTTCTAGCAACATTGTTTCGGTATTTACTGACATTTTCGTAACGTCACTATTAGTTATTGGTGGAAATGATATCACTTGCTCTGAAGCATCCAATAAACATGGAAATAGAGGTTTACCTTCCAGTAGGTAAAGATACTTGTGAATACCAGAATAAACATTACGTTTCTTCTCTTTCCTCAAATTATCAGCTTCGGTTTGTAATTGTTGGAATAATGCTGCACCAGTGTAAATTCTATTACGCATTAGTGGTTTAATTTCTAATTCCATTGGTAGCTTTGCTGTATATGTTAAGTCACCTAGTAATCATATTACATATGATATTAATGAAATATATATTTGCAAGATGCGACAGTAGTATTAATTATTTTAAATTTTGTTGTATTTACCAGGAGTGATTAATTTTAAATCATGCGTAGCAATAGTAGCTGCATTTCTTTTCTCACATAATCCATCGTGTAATTTCGTTTGAAGTTGAATGAATTTCTTAAAACTGTCATCTGTAAACTTCATATTTTTAACAATACAAGCTGCAATATAAGGTCGGATGTTTTTCACATGTTTTGTAATTTTAATTACTGGCGTATCATTCGTTATTTTTAATACTTTTAACTTGTGGGTTAAAGTTTCTAGTGTGTTGGCAACATTTTCAGATTCTGATATCTTTTGTCCTTTTTTTCCTTTCTTTGTTTTATTATTCAAACTAATAGAACCATTGCTTCTGGGACAATGCAACTTGACATATTCAATTATTTGTTTAGTACGACATTGATCGATCAACTTTGAAAGCCTTTTATCTGCCAATGTGTTTCCTTTTAAATGAAGTTCCTTTAGTTTAACACAATCAGCAATTTCACCTGGTACAACTGCAACATAAACGTTCATTGAAGTACATTTCTTAAACGAAATATAAATGGATAATTATAGCAAATTTGTAATAAATATTCTAATATTTACGTAATGAACATTACCTGATATCAAATTGTCCGCTACATTTAATATTTTCAAAGATGGTAATATACTTATTGTGACTGGAATTTCCTTTATTTGATTACCATTCACATAAATTTCAGAAAGATGAATTAGTTCCACGTAACATACATCAGGAAAGGATTCAAACTGATTATTGGATAAATTCAAAATGCTCAATTGAATATTATCAATTTGCTTAGGTAAAGATTTCAAAAGATTTGAGCTCAAATTCATTGTGATTAACTGTGGAAGATTTCCAATTTCTTCTGGCAAAGATGTCAACTTATTCCTGGAGCAATCGAAAACCTTCAGCTTTTCTAATTTGTTAATAGTGTTGGGAATTTTTGAAATTGCATTCGAATGTAGTACTAAATTCGTGAGATTCTGTAATTTCTCAATTTCTTCCGGTACTTCTTGCAAACATGTTTGCGTTATGTTTAAATAGTTTAAATGTTGCAGGTTAAACAAAGACTTGTCGAAGCCCCTTTTTTCAATTAATTCAGAAATTGTTGGACCTGATAATACCAACTCGTGTTTGTTTTCTGCAGCAGCAGTCCTAACTACGTGCCACGAATCATCGAGCGTCATTGCTATAAGTTTTAAGTAAATCTTTACCGATATTAAAACAATATCATTCGCTTCCTGTGAAGGTTACTTGCCGGGGCGGTAATGAGGCGATACTACTCGATTCAACTCGATTCAACTCGATTCTCTTTCTGAAGAATCGATTATTTTACCCATTATTCTAGGAATCGATTCTCGATAACTCGATTATTTTCTAATCAAGAATCGAAAAAAATCAACATTTTTTTTATCCCTGTCCCACGAGGGAACGGACCTCCGCCGCTAATTATTAATCGCTATGAATATGTATAATTAATTTTCTTTATTAAATAACTTTCAGCTTTATAGTTATGTAATACAAGCTTTGATTTAATAAAAAGGAAGAATAATATAATTAAGCTTTTAAATGTACACTTTGTATTTTTAAGAATTTTGAAATTATAATCTTTTATTTTTCAGTCTCTACAAATAAAAACGAAATTCAGATGTCCTAAATTATATCAACTAAAACTGTACATAAAAACTGAAATTTTGCGTGTGCGCGCGCGTGAGTTTCACGGATGTATACATTATACCACAGATTATACCTTTTAAAAAGATTTTATAATATATGCTTAAAATACAGAATAATATATGTATATTACATATTGTATTTTTCAATATAATGATCCAATACAAATTCTTTTTATCTCACAATTAATTGATTCTATTACCTTTAATATGTACGTCTAAACTTACCTTATTACGCTTGTCCTGCATGTGTTAAGAATATCGGTTTCGTTAAAAAAATGTTAAGTAATTTTAAAATATCCATCACGAATATTTCACCGACAATATTTCAGAATACTTGCAGTGTTAAAACTATAGAGATTATCACATTGATCAATTTATGTAAAATTTCTATGTATGTATACGTAATTCGTAGGTCACAATACTCTTACTTTCCTGGGTTAAACTCTTTACATTTTTTATTGATATCTTAAATAAATACTGAGTAATAAATAAAAAGTAATAATTTAATTATTATATGATTTTTTTTACGTATTACCTATATAAGAAAAATTAATGTAATTCCCATTCAAATTAAAAGCAATTCAAATTTTAAGATCTGACATAATTTAAAACTTGCACTCAATTTCAGATAAAAGCGATATAAGCAACTGCATTTGGTGTTGCATGAAACAACATAAAAGCAGGATTGCAAAAAATAGCCATTTTGGATACCACTTGCAAAAGAAAACTTCTTGGAAGAAATTTGAGACTATCTCCTCAGGAATTGGGAAACCATATTCATTTATTTGAAATGTAAGAGGAAAGTTATAGAAAACGAGTATAAATGTAACAATGATTAAACTTATATGAGCATTACGCTTCGTTCACATTTCCTATAGATAATAATCTATCTTTACAATAATTAATAGCCTTTTCTTTTCCAAGTGGTACCCAACATAATCATTTTCTATAACCCCCCCTCTGAATTCGCATTGTACACACTAATAAAGAAAACTAATTTTTACTTTGTATAAAGCTAATTGTTGTCCACAATCAACGTTACGCATGGTATTTTGTATTATTTTTATGGAATACTAAAATGTAATATATACAAGGCCCATTATAATTTGCGATACAACTACAAAGTATAGGCATCACCCACGAATGTTTCAACTTCGACATTTTTCCGTAAGGAATCATCTGTTTCATTGTATCGTCAGTTATATTCCAACTTATATTTAACAAATATAAAAAGATGAATAAATATTCACGTTTACGCTACCATTAATCGAGGTGCAATATTCATAGCCATAAGTTCTTGAAAAAGTAATTTTGCTGCATACGGTAATCTAACTTGAGAGATCTGTGTTTTGTTTTTACATCCTTTACATTCGAATGTATTATTTCTTAGATTGGCTATTGCAATTAAACCACAGAAATTACATATGTGAATTCGATACGGATCTGAAACTTCAAATAACCGTTCCCTTAGGAATTGCGCCGCTCCATGGGAGATCTGACAATCGCGTTCCATTTCCCCGAATCGTAAACCTCCATCTCTAAAAATTATAACATTGACATGTCAATATGCAAATTATAATAATGAGTGCATACCACAGAAATAATGTAATTTACCTTGCCCTTCCTTCCATAGGCTGCCTAACTAAGATTTGTACAGGTCCTCGAGCTCTGCTATGAATTTTGTCATCTACCATATGCTTCAAACGTTGATAATAAGTTGGACCGAGAAACACTTGGGCATTGATTTTACGACCTGTGTGCCCATTGTACATAACTTCATTTCCTCTTAGCTGGTATCCATACTCTTGTAAAAGCGTAGAAATCTTTTGCACATTTACAGCGTCATTAAATGGAGTAGCATCACCAATTTCACCTATTAAAAAGTAAATTACAGTTCATTCGTTCTTTTGTAAGTAATTATGTGATTCGAGACAACAATATTAAATACCTTTATTAGCCGATACTTTCCCCTGTATACACTCAATCAAGTGACCAATTGTCATACGCGATGGAATAGCATGAGGATTAATTATTATATCTGGTGTTAGACCTTCGCACGAAAATGGCATATCTTCTTGCCTATACTGAATTCCACAAGTACCTTTCTGCCCATGACGCGAGGCAAATTTATCACCAATTTGTGGAATACGAACGCTGCGTACTCTTATCTTACAAAATTTGTATCCTTCACTATTAAGAGTCAACATGACCTGATCCACTATGCCAGTTTCACTGTTACGTAGGAAGGTAGATGCGTCTCGTTTTGTGAAACGTTTTGTTGTACTGTCCAGCTACAAAAATGGTTAAAATTAATTTTATCATTATTGTAGGGAAAAAAGAAAGAATCAGTTGAATTAGTTGAGCGACTGTTTTAACCAATTGAGGGGGTGTAGAAGTCTGTAAGGCGACAAAATGTGATTGTTTTTGAGCTGCAATTTGTAAGACGATTTTGTTTATTTGTAATATACGTATAAAATAATGTTTGATAAAAATCTCATTTATTTTCGGAAATGAGTTTGCAGTTATATAGTTCAAATTGTATGTTATTAATTAGTCGCGAATGTATAAACATATCTACAATTTATAATCAATGTTAGCAATGCATGTCGAACTGAGATAATGCATTTAGTGCTTTTGTGTTCATTGGACGATTTTATTCACATAAAGTTTCAAATAGCGAATAAACGTTAAAGAAAATTATTCGTCATTCGTTCATCAGCCCAAATAATTTTTTTATCTTTTATTCGTTATTCGAAATTTTATTTACATAAAAAATTTGCCCATTCATATATAATGGGTATAACAAGTTCGAAAATCTTGGAAGTTCTAAAGTAAAGTGTTACTAATATTTGTACAATATATACCTCATCATCTGCCTCAGGTAAAGTAATAGTTTTACCTATAACTACATCATCTCCAGATACACGAATTCCAGGAGCAATGATACCATCATCATCCAATTTATCATAAATAGCATTGCGCATTCCTTGACAAGTTTGCCGTGTGGGTTTTTCAAATTGCTCCTCTTGATCACCGATTCTCTTGGATTCTGAATCTTTGTAAGATCTGTAGAATACAGATCGAAAGAAACCTCTTTCAACAGCACTAGCATTCAAAATAACACTATCTTCTTGATTGTAACCAGTATAACATAATATAGCAACTATACTATTAATGCCGGCTGGTAATTCACGGAACCTAAGATACTCCATAGACCTCGTAGTAACTAAAGGTTTGTGTGGATAATACAATACATGAGCCAAGGTATCCATTCGCACATGAAAATTTGTGATGTACACTCCCATTGCTTGTTTACCCATAGCACTTTGATAAGTATTTCTTGGACTTTGATTGTGATCCGGAAATGGAATAATCGAGGCACAGACTCCTAATATCATTGCTGGATGAATTTCACAATGTGTATATGTTGTACAATAAGCGTATTCCTTTTCCTGCCTCAAATCTTCGGGTGACATAGCAATCATGACTGTTTCTTCTTCTAAAGTATCAATATATTCAACTACTCCACTGCCAACTAATTCTTGCCAGCCATCATTATTGTAATCTCTTTCTTTCAACATATCGATATGTCTTTTCTTTAGTAACAGATTCTGCCCTTCAACGATTAATAATGGCCTACTAATTCTTCCTGCATCTGTATATATTCTGATTTCACGATCTCTAATATCTCTGATCATAGAGACTTCAGACACAATAATGTCCATCTGACGTCTTAGCTTACGTAAAGTAGCCATTAATTGATCTGGGTCTCTGTGAATACCAACCCAGCAACCATTTACAAATATTTTTGTTGCGTCAGCTATCGCACTTGGGGCAATTTCTTCTAAATTTTCCATAGACCACTCCTCCAAGAATTCAAGAATCGGAGATGGCTGAGATCCAACACTAATGTACGCCATTAATGCCAAATTTTTTACCAAACCTACAGCAGCACCTTCGGGAGTTTCTGCGGGACACAGCATACCCCATAGTGTGTTGTGTAACTGACGTGGTTTGGCCAGTTTACCATCCCTTCCGATGGGAGAATTTACTCTCCTTAGATGCGAAAGTGTTGATGCAAATGTTAATCTATTCAATACTTGTGAGACACCAGCTCTGGCTTGATGTGCTTTCTTTTGGTCTCCCCAATTGCCAGTAGCAAGCGAGTACCTCAAACCATCAGTAATAATTTTTGTTTTGATGGCCAGTTCAAGATTAAAGTCTTTCCCTCTGTCTATGAATTTTTGTGCATACAATCGCACCTCTTTCATCAGATTTTTAAACAATCCTCTAAATAAAAATGCCAATAACGGACCAGCCAAATCTAATCTTTTATTACCATAGTGATCTCGATCATCTAATTCTCTCCTGCCAAGTGATGCTGATAATAATCGATGTACCATATAACCAAGGAAATATGCTTTCTTGGTTTCACAAAAATCACTTATTCCTACATGCGGAAGCATTTCTTTCTGTAAAATCTCTCTAGCATATTTAATACGTTTCTCTTTAGTTACTCCCGGTCTTGCACCTCTAGTACCAATAAAATTTAGTGCAACATTTTGTTCCTGTATTACAAAAGCCTCGTCTAAAGAAGGTTTTACCATTTCCATCATTTCAGGGTCGTCGAAGTCATATATAATGTGTTCTAAAATATCACGATCGGCAACAAATCCAAGGGCACGAAAAACAATCATAATAGGAATTTCCTGCTTAATATATGGAATAATTGCAATAATACGTTGTCCTATTGCAGACTTTTTAATACTAGCTCCACTCTTTGCCATCATATTAATCCATAATGTAGATGTAGGACGTGAACTATGTTCCAAACAGGATCTAATTTCTGACTTATACGCATATTTACCATCTTTCATGCTGAATACATAAACTGTGTTTGTTGCCATTTTTTCTTGCGCAATAAGTACTTTTTCTGATCCATTAATAATAAAATAACCACCAGGATCCAATGGGCATTCGTTTAATTCTGTTAAGTCACGATCAGATAAACCAGCCAATAAACAGTACTTTGATCTCAACATAATTGGAATTTTTCCTATAAATGTTTTTTGGTGTTGTGTTTCAATAGGATCTTCGCCATCTTTTACAATTGTTTTAGTTATATCTACGTACAACGGCGCAGAATATGTCAAATTTCTAAGTCTAGCCTCATTAGGCATCATAGGAGATGGAGCTCCATCCTTTTCCCAATGAGTAGGCTTTGATAAGTAGATCTGTTCAAACTTTAATAAATGTCTAACTGGATTTTCTATTTCACCAGAAGTATGTTGTGCCTCTGCTTGTAAATCAATTTGTGGCGAATCTTCGACGATTCTTTGAACAGACATTTCAATAAATTCATCGAAACTATCGAGTTGTTGTCGTACAAGACCTTTCTCATCAAAATAAGCATTAATAACGATCCAGCATGCTTCTTGCCAAAGTTTTGATGAAATTTCTTCTGCATCTTCATCATCATATTGATCTAAATAAGACAGTATTTATCGTTAAATTTATATTTCCAAATCTCTAAATAAAACGATAACAGTATTAGGATCGATTAAAATAAACAGTTGTGATAGAAGACATTAGAAATTACTATTTATATATAAACACAAAATATCTTAAGGTTATGTCATAGTATTAGTATTTTAAATTTTTCTTTATTGATATAATTATTACGTTTGTATAAAATTCTTACCATCTTCGAGGGCGTACATATTTTATTTATAAAGTTTGATTTTCGTTTCAATAACAATCTTCGTACATACACTCCAAAAACCTCCACGCACAACCATAGACCTCAGGAGGTGTGGCACTCAGTGTATTGTTTTGTCAACGCGTAACAGTACCCTCTACCCAAATGTAATCCAACTAAATGGCCGAAGGCGGTAAATTCGAAACTAGGGTTCCTTATAAATTATATGTTCCTATTTTCCAGTAGTAATTTATAGTTAAAAACCTGTGTTTTCGGATAATGGCTCTCTCACAGAGCTCTCTCACATTTCTCTTCCATATTTCAAGAGATTTTCATAAAATTTAGAATAACTGAAGTAAAAGTTTCTTCAAAATGCATATTGCAACTTTTAAAATTATATAACTGATTTGCGGAAAGAAAATTGGCATAACTTTTGGTAATATACCTATATAAATTTTTACTTTAATATTGTAATAGGGTAATTTAGATTTATTACGTTGTCAGTGCTGCTCACGCACTGATGCAGAGCTTTTTTTATGTCGATATTGGCACGACCAATTACGCGGCGTATAAAACAACACACTTCAAATGACAATATTCTAAAGAATTCTTACATGTACATTAACCTCTACGGAATATGACTAGTTTATAATAATTAGTGGTATAAATCACGATGTATTCGATCTGCAAAAGTACTCATCCCTCCACGGGAGTAGAACACGCGATAACATGCTACTTCTTCAATCGTTTGGAAAAATGCCTCGTCGTGGCAGGTGCAAATATCATCCGAGTATTTCGTTTAATACCGGACGTAGATATAACGAAAAGAGAGAAATATACAGGTACAATCGTTTATCTGTTTTTCGGAATTTATTAATGTCCAAACAGTGCACCACTACATGTCGATTTTAGGATCGATTTTCTTTCGTTCTTGTCTTTCGCTTGGCGCCCTTTGAGCCGAGTTTCGATGACAGATTTTAATTCAATTATTTTTGCACATTCTCTTCTTGGATGAGAGTTGATATATTTTATAAATACCAGAATGATAAGGTCTCTTTGATTTCGTAAGAATTTACGCAGAAAATGTTGCTTTTAAGTAATGAATATTGCTGTGTATATAAGGCGAAGCAGTAACTATGAAATACATCTTTTATTGTTTGATATACTGGAACATATTAAGTACAAATTATGTTTGATGTTAAGTGGGCCTTGATATGGTATTAATACTTTTTCTGTGGGCAGAGATATAGAAGAGACCCTTAGCTCACCTTCATTGTTTTAAATAAAATCCTAGATTTGTTGTCCTTAATATAAGTGGCATTAAAATCTAATAATGAAATATTATGGGATCTTTGTGTATTTTTAATGTATGCGTTCTTACCTCTCGCACTTCAATAAATGTGATTTTAAAAGTTAAGAATGCATTGAGAACGACCTAGA